>CP139507.1:100382866-101018988 GCA_021014915.2 Artemisia tridentata subsp. tridentata | reverse complement strand
GCTTGAGGACTTTTTTGGGGTTCTGATTGTAAAGGAAAAACACGTAAAAAAACAAGTTTTGGGACCTATCTCCTTTTCTTCATAAACGTACAAAAAAACCTTTTTGGTCTAAAAGTCATGATTGCTTTCTTTTTTCCCCAGATTGCCTGTCCCCAAAATCCATTTTCCAGGGAGTGATCTTGTGAATCCTTGTGGGGGGTGTAGTAGAACTGTAATGAGGTGGTGATTGTTGAAATCCACCTCTTTCTAGAAATCAGCGTATTGGCTCTTCTTCATATCAACACTGTACAGTTGCCCTTTTTTGGAATTTTGAGAAAACCTGTTTCATAGGTAACTTAAAGTCGGGAGAAAGCGAAGACATTCAGGGGTCAGTAAAAAAAACCTTTTCTTTTTGTCCATATTTGTGAAACACTAAACATGTTATATTAAGCTTTTTGCACAAAGTACACATCTTCAAAATCCGATTTACTGGTTTTAAGTGTACCTTTACCAGTAATTCTGCCTCCTATTCCTCCCCTAAAGGTAACATATCCTCCATCCAATGGTTGAAATTCTGAAAGATAGGACATGTTGCCTGTCATATGCCTGGAACACCCACTGTCTGCATAACCTTGATCTTCATCATCTGCTTGTGAATGTCCCTGCACAGGAAATAAGGAAATTAGTTTCCTTGGGGTACCCAAGCCATTACTGACTTGGGTTTGCCTTGTGCATCAATATAGTTAAATCTTTTCAAAACAGTTGATGCACCATTGGACTTGATTGGTCTCCAAATCCAACATGCTGAGGCCTTAACAGCATTAGCCCTTTGATCCCTAGCAGTGTTTTTAAAGTTGCCAGTACTAACTGCTTGGCTAGCAGTATTAACTACTGGCTTTGCAGTTGTAGTCTTTGGTTTCCAAATTTGTTTTTGTACCACTGCTTTTATTTGAAAAGGCCTTTTAGCAGTTGTTGGTGCATATTTGAACGTTGTTTTTGCACCTTTAACTGCTGGTCTAGGGTAAACAGTCTTTGAGTTTCTGGCAGTACTAACTGCTGGTCTAGCAGTATGAATTGATTTTGGGCCAGACTTCATTAAACTTTCTCTGGGAGTCATTCTAGCAGTATTAGAGTGAGATTGAGGTCTGTTTAAGTTCACCATATGACTTAAGTTCCTAGATACCCTGTTGTTCCCAGTAACCATCTTTCTACCCTGATGGTTATCACAAAAAGCCTCAAGGTGGTCAAAACTACCACAAGTGTAACAAGCCTTCTTATACAGGACAAAGTCATCACCTAGTTGGTGAGACTTGAGGTTATTCCAGTTCCTCTGGTTACCTCTTGGCTTGTCTGTGGATCTATACATCTCACAGTACCTAACTATTTTCCTAACTGGTTTAACATTTGATTTAGGCCTAACAGTTTCATTATCAACCACCTTAGGAACACTTGTTCCTTCTACCTTTCCTACTTCAGGTGTAACCACAACCTGATCTTCCTCATCATCATCAGATGTCCAATCCTCAGTGGTTGGAGCATCTGAATTCCTATCAGTGGATGCCTTGTCCTCAGTGAGTGAAACATCACTTGCACTCTCAAAAGGTTCACTGATTTCTACAGGTTTATTAGCAATTATGTTTTCCTTAGGCTTACAACCATATTCTAACTTAGGTTGTTTGAACTCTTCTAAACCTGTATGCTCTAGGTCTATTCCTGGAGGTGCAGGCATTCCTTTGTGAGGAGGTGGAACTGTTTTGTACCCCAACTCAGACATAGCTTTGTTAATTAATTAACATTCAATTATTTTGTTTACACTTTTAGAGGCATATTCTAATGTTTCTACATTTAATTGAATGTTTTCATTAGCCTTTTTAATTCTATCCAACTCAGCTTTCAATAGACTAATTTCAGCATTCTTAAATGATAAGTCCCTTTTAAGAACTGCTATATCATCAGCAAAAGTAGTCTCATTGTTCTTATAATGCACTATTTGCTCTTCTAGGACTGCTAAACCTCTCTTATGATTTGACAAATTATAATTTGTTTTGTTTAATTCAATCCTTTGTTCATCATAGTGTTTCCTTAAAGTTTCTAATTCTTTAAGTGCAGTACATGATTTAGAGCAACATTTAGCAGATTGTACCTCAGAGTCAGAGAAGGCCATAAGTGCCATCTCAGTAGGTGCTTCCTCATCTTCTGCCATAAAACTCCAATCAAAGCCTAAGCCATCAATAGCCACCATTGCCTTTGAAGTTGGCTCAGCTTCTTCCACAACCTTGGGCTTGTTCCCATAACCTTTGCTCCTGCCATCCTGTTGCCTAGGTCTTCTGCATTCCCTTGAAAAGTGCCCCAGCTTATGGCAGTTGTAGCATTCTACCATTGATTTATCAAAACCAGTAGTATCATTGCTGCTGATGGTGATCTTCTTTCCATTTCTTTGGTAAAATTTCTTAGCCCTCATACTAAGAAGAGAGATCTGCCATTTGAGGTCCATCTCCTCCAAATCATCATCATTAATCTCCTGGAGGTCTTCATGAGTCAGTATTGGCCCATCATTCTGGCTTGTCAGGAAGGCACAATAGGTTTTCTCATCTAAAATACCAGTAGTACTATCATTGGGGTTAGCAGTACTAACTCCCACAGCAACCTTCACTTCTTCAACTGGACTTGAATTACTAGGAGATGACACAAAGTCCATGTTCCTAGTGCTTGAACTAGTTCCTCCAGCCTTCTTCACATCCTGCTCAACAATCTTGAAGTTGCTGTATAAGTCCATCAGGCTCATAGTATCAATGTCTGGCTTGTTCTTCCAGACCACTACATGCATAGCCCATTCTGTAGGTAAACTCCTCAAGAACTTGGAGTTCAGATCTTCCTATGGTATATCCACACCAAGAACAGCAAGTTGGCTAACAATTATTTGCAGCTTGTTGAACATGTGATCCAAGGACTCATTACTGGTTGTAGTGAAGTTTTCAAAATTCTGCTTTAGGAGAGTCTTTTGTGTCTTCTTGGTGGCTTCATTCCCACCAAATCTAGCAATGATTGCCTCAAACAAGGTCTTAGCATCCTTGTACTTGCTGAAGTTCAAGAGTTGATCATTTGGAATGGTCATCATCAGCAAACTTCTGGCTTTGAGGTCATTCTTCTTTTGAAGCCTCTCTTCTACAGTTACTGGAGAGGTCTGCACAACTGTCTCTACCTTACCATCAACTGTAGTTGTAGAAGTTGAAGGCTTGAAAGAGTTTCCTTCTTCAATAATTTCCCAGAGTGCATAGTCTTGCACCTGGAAGTACTGTTCTATTATTAACCTCCACATATCAAATTCGTTTTGCTTGAGCATTGGCAATTTAGCAGCCATGTTTATTTGGGTAGTCTCCATGTCCATTACTTTCTCTTCTAAATCAATAGTATCAACCTGGCACTGATACCACTTGAGAGGATTATAAAACGCTTAGGATATTACTCCTTTTTAACGTGTTTGAGATACTTTGAGTGTATGCAGTTAAGTATGCAGAATCTACTTAACCACACTTAGAAGAATGTTGGTTTGTTTAATGGAACAGTAATGTATGTATGATCAATGAACACAGTATGATTAACACCAAACGATTCAATATTATTGCTTGAATAATACAAGTGATCTTGCTATCACTAGGGTTACAATGACCTTGAACCTTAACAAAACTCTATGACTGATATATATAATCATATATCCTAGGATCTCCTTTTATAGACTTAAGGAGTCCTTTACAAGATAAATATCCTACCGTATAATTCTAACTAATTAAGTTATACAAAAGATCCTTTCCATACTTATCCTCTACAATGTCGTATATGACAGTTATCCATGCAGCAGTACCTTCTTTATAACTAGCAGTACAAACTTAGTAGTTTGTACTGTTAGTTATATCTCAGCAGTCTTCATTTATACACTAGCAGTTTGTACTATTAGTGTATTTCTTCAGCAGTACTAAGTTGTTAGACACTTAATTCCCAACAAAGTGCTTCTATCTTCCACTTTATGTCTTCTCTGAGCCTTTTCTTCAGCAGTTGAAATAGGCAACACAGTCACAACACCTTCCACTTCTTTTATTTTTGGCAAAGTTTTACCATTCTCTATGACTTCCCATAGTGAATAGTCTATCATCTGGATGTATTGTTCAATCCTCATCCTTCATATCTGAAACTCACCGGGTTTGAGCAAGGGATCCTTGGATGCTGCCACCATGTGTGCAGAATCTTGATCCATATCTTCTATATCACAACTTCTATATCACAAGCTCTGGTACCACTTGTACATCCTAGTTGTTGAGTTCTGGTTGAAATTTAGATAGAATTCCTTTAGCTTGTTAAAGGTTTATGTAGGAAGTTAGATATATCAAATTTATCACACAATATTAGCTCATATAAGATGGTGGTGACTTGAGATGAATTATGATTTAGAGAGATAAAGTAGAGAGATAAACAAGAGAACTTTTATTAAATAAAACACACACTTACACATTCAAGCACACTCTCCAAATGAGGCAGAGAGTGCCTTTTATACATGAAACCTAAACGCCTCATGGGCTTTACTATAGGCTTTGGATTAGGCTTGACTAATGGACATGGATTACATATACTTTGTATGGCTTATAACATTAACTAATAACATATTAGATTTACCAAATCCATGGCCCAATTAGCTAAACTATAACATAAACTATGACACGTTTACAAAGTTCCTAAGATGAGAATGACCATCACTTTTATTTAATGCTAACAATCTCCCCCTAAGGGGCGGTCATTCAAATGATGGTCCACGTGATTGGGACTTTTGTCTTCTTGGTCTTGAACTTTGTGTGTCGTCACAGAATAGTCTTGATTCTTTGTTCCTTCATGCTTTCTGATATTTGATTAATGAATTTTAATCGTTCTTTCCTTTGATCAACATCTTCTTATGATTTGTTGTGTAGTCTTCTCCATCATACTCATACTTTTTGAAAATACTTTGAGCTTTATACTTATGTCTTCCTCACTTGATACTTGGACTTGTTCTTGACTTTCTTGATTAGCTCTTGACTTTGACGTAAATCTTTGTCTTAAACTTGATTTTTTTGTCATGAATGTTCTTCACTTGAGCTTGTTGAGGATGAACTTCATAAGTATGAGTATGTGGAGGTGAAGATGTTGATTGTAACACCCCAACCCGACAAGGGTAAAGATGTCACGCAAATGGTTTCATATCAGATATAACAAGCATACCTTCATAAGTAATACAAAGATTCTCAAAGGTTACAAATGAAATACTGGAATTACAAGGTTACAAAAGCGAAAACAATTTCTAACAATAGAATACTTTCTAATCATCTCTAGGCCGAAACTATCAAGTCTTCTAAGTCCAAAAGTCTCTTCACTCGAACCCATCTTCCAACTAAAACCTGCCGCACACGAAAAGAAAACGTGCGGCTGAGCTTAAAAAGCCCAGTGAACAGATACATAATACAAGAAAAGATAACGAAACGGTAATATAATGAAGTACTGGAGATGTCATAAGGTATAATCAAAGCGAAAGAGAAATAAGGAAATATAGGATAGTCATCTACCACGAGCCCATAACTCAAAGTCATAATCTCAACATCAGAATCTCAAAGTCATAATCTCACAATCAGAGGGGATACCTCTCAGGCAACCAGATAATATGAGGGGTGGCCTCATGTATCAAAAGGGGTGGAGTAGCTAGCTCCCAGAAATGTGAAAGGCGTGTATTGCACACAAGCACCAGTCACCTCAAAGTCATACTCAAAGTCATAGTTAAATCCACTAAACATACATGCCTAGGATTGCAATCCATACGCCCCCACTCAAAGTCATCTCAAAATCATAATCTCAGAATCATAATGGCCATATCATAATATAAAAGGGGACGGCGTGAGAAATCACTCCCCCACACAGGAGTCATGCCAGTGGTGCATCACAGACATGGCCAGGTTACCTTCCTGGCTAGGAAACAAAAAGGTGGCTCGGGTATCAAACTAAGAGTCAGGTCTCAAGGTCATGCAAACGGGTTCATCTCAAAGTCATATCAAAGCATATCTCAAGGTCATGTCAAAAGTGAATCTCAAAGTCATATGAAAAGGTTCATATCAAAAGGTTCATAGCAAAAGGGTCATAGCAAAGGTTCATAGTTCAACATCGAAGCATAGGTGATAAGAAACCCTTTCTTAAAAAACGTAGAGTATCCGTACCTTATGACGAAGCACAAAAGACAATCACAGAAATAGGAACGGCTCAAGGTCTCTCCTTCTTCACACCTAAAGGAGTAGAAGGGAATTACTAATCATTCTTAATTAACTGACTTTCCATTTTAAGTAACTTTCCATTTTTAGTAACTTTCCATATTTAGAAAGTTGGATCAACATACTTAGTTAAATCATTATTTCTGGAATTAGGGTACCTTTTATCACATCTGCATATTAGGTCCTTAAGAAATCACAATTTACACTTTACACCCTTTAGTTTCAAAAGTTACACTTTAGACCCTTAACTTATCAAAGTTCCACTATGGTCACTTATTTTATCATATTATAAGAATGTATCCTCAATTTTACAGAATTTACACAATAGGTCCCTCTAGTTTACAAAGTTACATATTTAGTCCTTTAATTTATAATTTCAACTTTAAATTAATAACAATTACATATTAACCTATTAAATCACCAAATTAACACATAACCCTTTGAATACATTAATTTACCCAAAACAGCAACAACTTTCCAGAAATGACAAGTTTAGTCCCCCATTTTAATTATTTTATAATTCGAATTAATATAAAACCCTAAAAACATTTTAACCCTCTAAAATACAAAAATGACATTGGACTCCTTCCTTTTATATTTTTTTTTTCCAGCAAGTACATGATCTATATTAAGTTTTAAAACTGACCCACAAGTTTTAGAATTTACAAAACCTACCCTAAACTTTTAAATACCATACGGTAACACTTTTATTTACACAAAATCAAACCCTAACCTTCCTCAATCATTTATAATCATTCCTTCATCATATACATCATTTATTATTCCATGAACAAGCCCTAAAATGCCCAAGACCAGATCGTAACTTTTTATGCCCTTTTTATACGCTTTTAGTTTTAAACCTTAATAACAAAATAAATTCATAAAACACATATTTAGGCCATGACAAATATTCTAATCATTTTTCCAGACTTCATATGAATATAATATACGAAAATAAAATATATATAAAATCCTCATAATTCGTTTAGTATTTTATACCATTTACGTATTGTTTTAATGATTTAAACCCAAATAATTACATAATACATGCATGGATCGAATTATATATTTTTCTTGATGTTCTTAACATGTAAAAGGGTCTGAGAAAAATACCAAATCGAATTTTGGACGTGTAGAACAAGTCGTATGATTTATTTTATACGCGATAGCCAAAATACGCCAAAAATCACCACGGCTTCAAAAACGATCTAAAAATCATGAAATCAATTTTCGTAGGTCACATATGATGTGAGGAACACTAGAAAAATAAAGAACGAATTTTTGGATGGTCGAATGAAGAAAAACGATTTATACCTATTTATGCTTGTCGCGATAAGGAAAATTCACCAAGGACGAACCAACCAACGAACACCTCCACAATAATTTTTCTTAGGCTCTTTAGATGATGCTTAATCACAGAAAATTGAGTTTGGGATTTTAGGTGGATCGAATGGAGCTAGGTGAATTAATTTGTGTGTGTTTATCCAATCGGCTATTAGGGTTTTGAAAGGAATTGTGTGTGATTGATATAAACTATGAATTGGCTGGTCAAAGGGGGGTAAATGGACATAAATTTCGGCCATAAAGGCTGAATTAAGTTGTGGTTTTAATTTGATTTTAATTTCCTTAATTATATCATAATTTCAAATTTAAAAAAAAAAAAAAAAAAAAACATTAAAAACACCTTTAATATACACGGTTCAATGTTAGGGGCATTTTAGTCATTTTCTCACTTGTACAAATGTTAACTCAAGTTCTCAAAATTATTTGGATCATACTTTGTGCATTGCCAAAAGTTTGGGATTCATTTGATACTTATTAAGCTCTTAATTTAGTTTTTAATTCTCAGGGGCAATTTGGTCATTTTGCACGTTTTTAGATTTTAGGTGTTACAACTTCTTCCCCTCTAAAAGAAAATTTTCGTCCTCGAAATTTGAAGTCGCAAAGTTAAACGACGTCGTGGCAAATCGCAAAGGATCATCAAAACATTCTCACGTTCGAGCGGTTTCTTCTAAAAAGAATTTTCAAACCAAGTAGTTTCTCATGACTCGAATCAAAACAAGGTGGGTTCACATTTCTCAGAAAGGGACACAATTAGGTTGATTCAGGACAAAAGGTCCATACCATATAAAATGAACTATAGGTGAGTCTTCAGGAAGTTCATATGAGATACAAACGAGAATTCAATTCCAATGATAACGTACCAATATACGGATGATAATCGAATTTCTAGAAAGAGGTAAAAACAATACGTAGGGTTTACATCGAATTGATTAGGCAGATTAGGTGAGAGTACATCAAATTGTAGCAACCATGAGGTGATGCAATTGTATAACTCTTTAGCTTTTCAAATAGTTTCGGCTTCAAAAGGGCCTTCCAAAGATGTTCTCATAACAAACAGGTCTTGTTTTTCTCAGAATCCAAGATGTCATGTCATACTCATAGCAGATCACAATGAACAGTTTCAACGAATGCGAAACGTATAGCAGAACATAGGCATATTCTCATATAATAACAGATCGGATCCATACGGACAGAAAGCATATAAATAGATATTGTCAACTGGCAGAGGGCTCTATAAAAGAATTTAAGATCATTATCGGAAGTGCAGAGATCAGCAAAATGCTCGTCGAGTATCCAAACGTATCAAGTCGCATATCAAAGACAGCAATTTAACTGGATAGGTAGAATGAATCCAAAGTCTAACTAATCGCGAACAATCCAACTGAGATTCAATTTCTAAACTTCTTAGGTACTTCCAAAGATATCCTATGCCCACGATGAGTGCACGTTATATGGTGTAAGTATTATCACGTTGATCAGGCGTCATAATACTAGCACCACATAAGTATGCCCTTATGATGGTCATACTTTATCTCAAGTCGTAATTAAAACCACCTATCTTAATCCACCTAGTACTTCTATAGTCATCAACGATCAACTAAAATCGAATGCCAAAGTCCAAAGACAAAACAAAACTATTCGCACGAGTATCAAAATCCCAGATTTCCAACTAACATGAGGTACGCCGTTACTAACATCATATCTTCCATCATTATCCAAATTCTCTTAAACCGGTTATCATCGAACATACGAAATATAAGCACAACTGATATGCTTCTCGAGAACTTAGATCATAAGAGAATCTTTTAACGATATGGCGAAGCTTAATAGAGTCAACCAAAACGAAATTTAGTCGCCAAGAATTTCGGTCTGAACAGAATCAATTCTTTCAAACATGAAAGGTCTGTTTCACCACTCCGCTCATTCAACACATTCAATCTCTTTAAGACCTGTTAATCTGTCTTCGGTTGTCCAACAATCGGAAAGTGAAACCAAAATCGGGAACTTGTGTCTAGGTCGTCAAGCCTCCTGCAGTTCTTCTTGAATGCGATGGAGTAGTGTGAATTTCTGGTACGATCTTCAATCTCTTCGTCATCCAGTCTGCTTCCGCTCTCAATTCATCTTAGTACAACCAAGATGAATAGGGAAGTGAGACTGCATGTCTTCATCAGCTCCAGGTTTGCCGTCTTGACTAAACTTCTTCTTCTGCATCGCCAACACTTCTGTCTTGAAAAGGAAAGTCTTCACTCTTCAGGGTAGTCGCCGTTGTTGTTAACTCCCGATCAGGCAAAGAACACCGTTGTCTCAACAAACATCAATCTCTCAGAATACACAGATGATCGTCAAATTTCTAACAAGGTGCAAAAATGGTTTTCATGTCCTTCCTCGCCTCTGAATGTACCATTAAGTCATACCGTGACCAATTGCCTAAGTACTTACGAGAAAACATCTTTTATCAAGTCCATGAAACAGTCAGAGCTTTAGCTAATACCATTAGCGTAACTAACCGTCATAGTAGTCGATTACGAATATGGTGGTCGATCACAAGAATAGACTCAATTCATCAGTAGGAAACTTCGCGCTCTGAATTTAAAACAAAACACATAGTCGTTCCAGGATGGAGGAATATTGGCTCCTAACAGTAATACGCTTCAACTTCCACACATATCTCCAGTTACTATCCTTCTTCATCACGAACGAACTAAAACATGCCCAGAAGATGTACTTAAGTAAACTCACTTCTTGGTCTTCGGTTGCTGCTCTTCTCGGTTGCTCCAATCAAATGATATGATCCGAAAGACATCTCCGTTTAGTGACTAGTAATCTCTCGTTGTCATGTCAAATCCTACTTCATGCTCCGATGGAAGAATTTTGGTGGTTCATCAGGAATCAAATTCAAAAGTCCAGGATGCTAAACAAGGTTCAATCCAATGTTCATGTTCAGGGAGTTCAAGCGCCAAAGCTTCTAAGATAAGGTTTAGTCGTTGAAATACGAAATGGTTTCTAGGAAAACTTCAGTACTCGAAACAACATATCTTCAAGGGATGCCAAAACAAATGCGGAAAGTTAAGGTTCTGGCTTATATAGCTGAGATGAGTCCTAACAGACTTACAAAGGTGAAGCACACATCGTACAAAATTTATCTCAAACATTACTCAAATCTTATTCGGAAAAAAAAATTTCATAATTCAACTGAGTTCGCGAAACATTAATGCCATAAGGAATTCGAAATAGAATTCTAAACAATACAGCTACTAGACTCCTAACTCCATGCTTAGATTGGTTTACTTGCAGTAGGTTCCACGTCTGAATCCTCCTCCTCTTCCTCGCTGATCCATCCGTTCTGGTTCCCTTCTGGCTGGGGAAGTGGCTGGCTTGCAAAACCCCCATAGTTGTATCTTCCTTCATCTTCCATGCGGTCCACAAATCCGTACAAATTTTGAGGTTCAACTCGTACCACTCCTCCTTCTTCTGAAAACCTGGGGCCTCTTTCCTGGTATCTACTAACAATGTCCTCTTCATCTGTTATTTCTGCCCCGTGCAGCTGTTCTTCCGTCCCACTTATATTCATGATGGTCCTCCTTTCTTCGATCCGGCTCGACCACATCCTAGTGGGGATCAATATCCTCTTGGCAATCATCCTTAATTTTCCGGTCCTCTTTCGACCGATGGCGAACCTAGTTGTCCAACAATATCTGGGGCGTGCTGGAGGTGCCATGCTGAAAATGACATAAACGATACTAGGTATTAGAATTCGGTAGGTGTCAAAATTTACTCGAAACTCCAGAAATTTACGTAAAATATTCATCGAATGAGCGATCGGTCAAAATTAATCCTCCAATCAAGCAGATCGGCATCACAAATCTTATTATTCGGAAATGAGATGAGAATATTCTTGTATTCGTAGTTATGAATTACAAGACTTTCCGCAAGGACATGGATGGGTGAAACAAACTCAAATAGGATCAGGAGATTCATAGTTACTTATCAAAACAAACGACAAATAACAAAACATATCCGGTACGTCATTGCCATGGAGGTTCTCGAAATGCCTGAGGAGGCGTCAAAGTGTTTAATCAAAAGAATCAGAGTGAAATGTGGGTCATGCCATTTTATGAAATTCTCAATGTCTTCAAGATTTAATCAGATTCAAAACTTAGGTGGTGCAAAACATAAGCTTTCGCTTTCCAAAAGTGATATCAACAGGATCTAACCAAAAGTAAGGCACGAATCAGAGTGATGCGGAAGCAAGATACTTAAACAAAGGCCTTATAGTCTACCCATTCCTCACCGGACAAAACTTAGGTTCCTATAGGGAAGTCCTAAAGCAAATCTTCAAAGGTTGTCCTACGAGTGCCTACAGGGAAAACTTAGTGGTCCTAACTTACACAGGCCAAGGGTAAATGTATTACGAATCGCAACCTGGCTCTGATACCATAATTGTAACACCCCAACCCGACAAGGGTAAAGATGTCACGCAAATGGTTTCATATCAGATATAACAAGCATACCTTCATAAGTAATACAAAGATTCTCAGAGGTTACAAATGAAATACTGGAATTACAAGGTTACAAAAGCGAAAACAATTTCTAACAATAGAATACTTTCTAATCATCTCTAGGCCGAAACTATCAAGTCTTCTAAGTCCAAAAGTCTCTTCACTCGAACCCATCTTCCAACTAAAACCTGCCGCACACGAAAAGAAAACGTGCGGCTGAGCTTAAAAAGCCCAGTGAACAGATACATAATACAAGCAAAGATAACGAAACGGTAATATAATGAAGTACTGGAGATGTCATAAGGTATAATCAAAGCGAAAGAGAAATAAGGAAATATAGGATAGTCATCTACCACGAGCCCATAACTCAAAGTCATAATCTCAACATCAGAATCTCAAAGTCATAATCTCACAATCAGAGGGGATACCTCTCAGGCAACCAGATAATATGAGGGGTGGCCTCATGTATCAAAAGGGGTGGAGTAGCTAGCTCCCAGAAATGTGAAAGGCGTGTATTGCACACAAGCACCAGTCACCTCAAAGTCATACTCAAAGTCATAGTTAAATCCACTAAACATACATGCCTAGGATTGCAATCCATACGCCCCCACTCAAAGTCATCTCAAAATCATAATCTCAGAATCATAATGGCCATATCATAATATAAAAGGGGACGGCATGAGAAATCACTCCCCCACACAGGAGTCATGCCAGTGGTGCATCACAGACATGGCCAGGTTACCTTCCTGGCTAGGAAACAAAAAGGTGGCTCGGGTATCAAACTAAGAGTCAGGTCTCAAGGTCATGCAAACGGGTTCATCTCAAAGTCATATCAAAGCATATCTCAAGGTCATGTCAAAAGTGAATCTCAAAGTCATATGAAAAGGTTCATATCAAAAGGTTCATAGCAAAAGGGTCATAGCAAAGGTTCATAGCTCAACATCGAAGCATAGGTGATAAGACACCCTTTCTTAAAAAAGGTAGAGTATCCATACCTTATGACGAAGCACAAAAGACAATCACAGAAATAGGAACGGCTCAAGGTCTCTCCTTCTTCACACCTAAAGGAGTAGAAGGGAATTACTAATCATTCTTAATTAACTGACTTTCCATTTTAAGTAACTTTCCATTTTTAGTAACTTTCCATATTTAGAAAGTTGGATCAACATACTTAGTTAAATCATTATTTCTGGAATTAGGGTACCTTTTATCACATCTGCATATTAGGTCCTTAAGAAATCACAATTTACACTTTACACCCTTTAGTTTCAAAAGTTACACTTTAGACCCTTAACTTATCAAAGTTCCACTATGGTCACTTATTTTATCATATTATAAGAATGTATCCTTAATTTTACAGAATTTACACAATAGGTCCCTCTAGTTTACAAAGTTACATATTTAGTCCTTTAATTTATAATTTCAACTTTAAATTAATAACAATTACATATTAACCCATTAAATCACCAAATTAACACATAACCCTTTGAATACATTAATTTACCCAAAACAGCAACAACTTTCCAGAAATGACAAGTTTAGTCCCCCATTTTAATTATTTTATAATTCGAATTAATATAAAACCCTAAAAACATTTTAACCCTCTAAAATACAAAAATGACATTGGACTCCTTCCTTTTATATTTTTTTTCCAGCAAGTACATGATCTATATTAAGTTTTAAAACTGACCCACAAGTTTTAGAATTTACAAAACCTACCCTAAACTTTTAAATACCATACGGTAACACTTTTATTTACACAAAATCAAACCCTAACCTTCCTCAATCATTTATAATCATTCCTTCATCATATACATCATTTATTATTCCATGAACAAGCCCTAAAATGCCCAAGACCAGATCGTAACTTTTTATGCCCTTTTTATACGCTTTTAGTTTTAAACCTTAATAACAAAATAAATTCATAAAACACATATTTAGGCCATGACAAATCTTCTAATCATTTTTCCAGACTTCATATGAATATAATATACGAAAATAAAATATATATAAAATCCTCATAATTCGTTTAGTATTTTATACCATTTACGTATTGTTTTAATGATTTAAACCCAAATAATTACATAATACATGCATGGATCGAATTATATATTTTTCTTGATGTTCTTAACATGTAAAAGGGTCTGAGAAAAATACCAAATCGAATTTTGGACGTGTAGAACAAGTCGTATGATTTATTTTATACGCGATAGCCAAAATACGCCAAAAATCACCACGGCTTCAAAAACGATCTAAAAATCATGAAATCAATTTTCGCAGGTCACATATGATGTGAGGAACACTAGAAAAATAAAGAACGAATTTTGGATGGTCGAATGAAGAAAAACGATTTATACCTATTTATGCTTGTCGCGATAAGGAAAATTCACCAAGGACGAACCAACCAACGAACACCTCCACAATAATTTTTCTTAGGCTCTTTAGATGATGCTTAATCACAGAAAATTGAGTTTGGGATTTTAGGTGGATCGAATGGAGCTAGGTGAATTAATTTGTGTATGTTTATCCAATCGGCTATTAGGGTTTTGAAAGGAATTGTGTGTGATTGATATAAACTATGAATTGGCTGGTCAAAGGGGGGTAAATGGACATAAATTTCGGCCATAAAGGCTGAATTAAGTTGTGGTTTTAATTTGATTTTAATTTCCTTAATTATATCATAATTTCAAATTTAAAAAAAAAAAAAAAAAAAAAAAAAAAAAAAAAAAAAAATTAAAAACACCTTTAATATACACGGTTCAATGTTAGGGGCATTTTAGTCATTTTCTCACTTGTACAAATGTTAACTCAAGTTCTCAAAATTATTTGGATCATACTTTGTGCATTGCCAAAAGTTTGGGATTCATTTGATACTTATTAAGCTCTTAATTTAGTTTTTAATTCTCAGGGGCAATTTGGTCATTTTGCACGTTTTTAGATTTTAGGTGTTACATTGATGAATGAAATGATAATGGTAAACGGCATTTCCTCCAAGGGACTGTCATCAGTACTTGCATAAAAATGTTAGTTGAAATCACCAATCGATCACCTTGGACTTTTCTTAGAGATTAGACCACTACGACTGTTTTACTGATGAATGTCTTGATTCCATTCACCTTGGTTGGGCACATAAGTCGTCCGAATCCCGTTGAGGGACAGTTTTTAATACTACGAATAAAATCCATGTAAAGACCCACGTATTAAGGACTCGATTCGTGAAAGGAATCTTTTTGGTGAGATTTCCAGCACTTACTGGCTCAGACTTCGAGAGAATTAATAGCATAGTGTGAAAACCCTCTCTAATCCATACAAAGGCTGTTCCTGAATTGGATACCCTCAAGAAGTCTTACACCAGATATACCTAAGTATACCAATTCAGGTGAGCCGCTGAAGTATACCGAAGTATCACTCCACGACTGTAGACCGTTTGAAGCAAATAATCATCATGATAGACAAGGAAAGATCTGCGGATCTCATAAAGGACTCTTACAACTTGTGCTCTTTATGGCGAATACACGTGTATGAATAGGAAAGTGTATCCTAAGAGATCTTTTGATGAATCTCATGGCTCTAGACTCGATTACGTGCATTTTGGTTTTAGTCGTCAGAGGCATAGAGCAAAGGGCCTCCTATTCAATATTAACACATCTCGGAGTGAGAGGTCGATAGATTATGCAAGGTTCTCCGTGAAAAATGAAACAAATATCTTTTAAGAGATACCTGAGTGGCTAGGAAGGGTTGTGCAGCGCGTCACTGGGTCCATGACTTCTTGTCTTCGATATCAGTATCAACTATGTGATTACCGATAGCAGATGTATTGACCCGGTTTCTGCCATAAGTTTTCATGGAGGGCTATTTCTTTTCACCCTTTCATAAACTTTTCTATTTTATTCCTCAACTCCTTCTTTCTCCTTTCATCACTTTACTCCCTTTTTAAATCATACCTGAGGACTTCTAATTCTAATCTAATGGAATTGTCCTTGGGTAGATCCCTCCGGCTCTGGCGGATCATAGGAAATAAACCTAACCATAATCACCTTATTACTCTATGAGATTATCCTAGGTTCATTGATCACATGCCACAAAACCTTTTGTGAAAATCTCTCAAAGTGTCTATGAATATAAAACACATTTTGGTAACACTTTGAGAGTTTTGCATTTTCTGAATACTCCCCTTTACATGTGCTTATGCGTTTTTAAGATAATTTTGCACATGTTGGGTAGAGTTTGTACTTTTGAATTGATCAATTTTTAGTGAACATGACCGATTCAAGACACGCTTGCATCACTAGTTAGACTAGCTTGAAATTATTACCCATCCTGGTCAAGTTCAAAGATAATTTCTCTAGACGGTACACTCTACTTAGACAAATCCTATTCGTGGCACGCTTACATAACTAGTTAGACTAGCTTGAAATTATTACCAGCCCAGGACAAGTCTTTTCGATTACTGACAATCAAGGTTTGTCAATTCGTTGGTGATAACTGAGGCAAGCTCTTTTGAGATTCAACCACGATCTTTGAACATTTTTTTATCACATTTTAATCATGTCTTCTCCCCATCAAAAATAGCATATTCGTGATATTTTTTATATCAACTGATTAATAGAGAAGCTTTTGGAGAGATAGAATGATTTGTTTTGCATGAAATTGGAACTTATTGATCTTTATTTTTATACTCCCCCTTAATGAAAGTATATTTCAAACAGAAATTTAAAAACAATTAAGGGTTTGCAGGGAGTTCTCTTTTTGAAATACGAGTTATGTACTAAAATGTACACAAGTCTTTTTGGGAAAACGAGTTTTTGTTTGAAATATTTTCGTTTATTTATACTCAAACTTTCTGAAAATGATTTCGTATTTGAAAATACGAGCCCTGATCTGAAATAATCAGAAGTCATCTTTTTAAGCTCGGATTTCATACTGAAGTATACAAAAGCCATTGTGAAGAAAATTCTGAGAAACGACATGTTTTAGAAAACATTTTAGTAAACTCCCGCTCAAGCATCTGTACATGTCCGTATTATTCTTGAATGACATTTCTAGATACGTACAGAATATCGAATATACGAGAGACATTTCGTGAGATGAATATTTTTGGATTGTTCGATTTTATATTGTTTTTGGAATTTTGAAAATTTTCTATAATTTTGGATTTTTGAAATTTTCTATTTTTTTATTTATTTTTTTTTGTTGGTTTTTCAAATTTTGTATTTTCTTTTTCAAAAAATATTTACAGCGAAGCTTTTTGAAAGATATTTTCAAGAAGATTCGAGAAGACGTTCTAGCTCCTCAAGAGTTAGGCTTCGCATGCCAATTCGTCGAACTAAATCGTCAAACCTATCTTTTGGAAGGGCTTTAGTAAATAGATCGGCGAGTTGGTAATCTCTCTTCACAAAAAATAATTTAATAGTACCCTCTTCTACGTGTTCATTGATGAAGTGACAACGGACTCTAATATGCTTGATCTTCGAGTGTTGTACTGGATTGCACGAAATGGCTATGGCAGTTTTTGAGTCACAATACAGAGGTATTTTATCAAAAGTAAAGCCATAATTTGTGAGTTGTGTCCTCATCCATAGAACTTGGGCACAACACGCAAATAGAGACACATACTCAGCTTCTGCAGTTGATAATGCAGTACAATCTTGTTTCCTTGATGACCATCCTACTAGCTTTTCACCCAAAAATTGTGCTCCACCTGATGTACTTTTTGCTGTAACTTGACACCATGTGTGATCGGCATCTGAAAATGCTATTAGTTTAAACTCGGAATCATTCGGATACCAAACTCCCATGTTAATGGTTCTTTGTAGGTACCGAAAGATCCATTTAACCTCTTGGAGGTAAAGTTCGGTAGGGCTTGCCTGAAACCGTGCTAGTAAGCAAACAACAAAATGAATATCGGGTCGACTAGCAGTAAGGTACATGAGAGAACCAATCATGCTTCGATATTTCTTTGGATCGATGGGTTTCCCAAATAAATAAGCACCAATTTTTGGTGAAGTGACAATTGGTGTACCAACAGAATCACAATTTTCAATACCATGTTTTTCAAAATCTCAATTGTATATTCAGCTTGATTAATGAAGATACCACGAGGGGATTGATGTATTTGCAAACCAAGAAAGAATTTAAGTTCCCCCATCATGGACATTTCAAATTTGCTTTTCATGATATTTTCAAAATGTTTTGAACGATTCGGATTAGTGGACCCAAATATAATGTCGTCCACATAAATCTGAACAATCAAAATGTCATCTTTGAATTTTCTGGTAAACAAGGTAGGATCAACAGTTCCTTTGGTGAAATTTTTTTTATCAGAAAAGATGATAGTTCGTCATACCACACTCTTGGAGCTTCTTTTACACCATAAATGGCTTTCTTTAGCTTGTAGACGTAGTATGGATGTTCCATGTCAATGAATCCTTCTGGCTGACTCACATACACTTCTTCTTTAAGATTTCCATTTAAGAACGCATTCTTGATGTCCATCTGATATACTGTGATGTTCTTATGAGCTGCATAGGCTAAGAAAATCTGGACTGCATCAAGTCTTGCTACTGGTGCGAATGATTCTTCGAAATCTATCCCTTCTTCCTGTCAGAATCCTTTAGCCACTAGACGAGTTTTGTTGCGAATTACAGTCATTTCTTCATCCTTTTTGTTCTTCCATAACCATTTGAGATCAATGACAAGTTTTTCAATTGGTCTTGGAACAAGTTCCCAACTGTCATGTAAGCGATATTGTAGAATTTCTTCCTACATCGCTTCTATCCATGCGTTTTCTGCCATCGCTTCCCGAATGTTCTTTGGTTTTTTTAGGCTTAATGAGCAAATGTAAATGCACATTTTGGGGTTTGTGGCTAGTTGTCTTCTCATCTGAACTGGCCTTGAAGGTTCACTAATAACTTGTTCAATTGGATGGTCTTTTGTCCATTTTAGTGTAGAAGGGTACCTTGGGTTTAACGTATGTGTGTTAGATGTTCTTGTAACCTTGAAGATGATTCACTAGATTATGTAGCAAACAGGATTTCAAATACGTCTTCTTCTAATGTAGCATCGTTTTGATTATGTTTTGGTTCTTCTTGAAATGGTGTGTTTGGATTTTGCTCATCAACTCTTTGTAGAACAATTTCAAGAATTGGAGTTTCTGGAGTAGATGTAGATGAGGTTGAGGGAGTTGGTGCGTCAGCTTTGATTGTAGTAGATGCATCTTGTGGTGGTAGTGGTGATTGATGGTTTTGAGCGGGTGCAGCGGAATGTTGTTGTGATGCATTTGTCAAAGTTCCACCATAGTATTCATCAAACATTAACTCGAAGAAATTTTCCTGTTCTTGTTCTGAAGGTTTGTCAGTGGTTGTTGATTGAGCTCCTTGAGGTACGAGTCCTGAACTAATGTGTCTAGAAGTCTGTGGGTTTGGTGCGGGTCCTAATCTGTTTTGATTAGAAGCCAGTGGGTTAAGCACGGGTTCAAGAGCGAGTCTCTCAGAAGACATTTGTGAAATCTCATTAAACTTCACATTCATCGTCTCTATTATCCTTTTTGTTCTTCTATTCTAAACCCGGAATGCCCTCGAGTTTTCTGAGTATCCAGTGAAGATTCCAATATCACCCTTAGCTTTTAGCCTCCCTAGATCTTTTCTGTCATTTGTCAGATAGCATAACGCACCAAACACGTGAAGGTAAGAGATATCAGGTTTTCTGTTATTCATTAGTTCATATGGGGTTTTATTGAATCTTGGGTGGATTAGGGATCGATTTTATGTAAACAAGCAGTGGCAACAACATCACCCCATAAGAATAACAGTGCACTAGAATAAATCAGCATGGTGCGAGCGGCTTCCACAAGAGTTTGATTTCTTCTTTCAACTACCCCATTCTATTGTGGAGTTCTTGATCGGTGTATTTTACATACACCTCATAGCATGTTAATTACGCATTGTTGCATTGTTATTCATTGTTATACATGTAGTTTGAGGGTGTTTTGTGATTATGTAGGCTATGCATCCAAAGGAGCTAAAGTTGAGATATTACAAGCTTAAAATGAAGACATGAGAGATTTGGACATTGTCGCATTATTTTGGTCACATATAAAAAATAAAATACACGAAAATTGGAAACTAAATGGTGATTTCTTGTGCTGGAAAACTGAATTCGTGAATTTGGCTTGCAAGTACACCTTGAGCCATGGTCAAATTTTGGCGCCGCTGCCGGGGAATGTGTGCGCTTTTGGTTTAAATTTTTGTTAATAGTTTTAAAAATCAAAAATACAAAAATATTTTCTTTTTCTCTTGTTTTATTTGCTTGTTTTGTTTTGTTGGTTGTGAGTGTGCAGGTTATTGTATGCATACGCATAGATCAGGACGTACGTCACCATTAGTTTACGATCCCGATATTTTTAGGTAATCTCGCATGGTCAGTTTCATCATTTGTTTAACCTAGAGCTTATATGGATTCATGCTGGACTTGTGGGAATCCATTTCATTCTTATGAAAATTGTCCGGAGCAGAAAGCAAGTAGGAAGGAGCAAGTACTTGAGACATACGACTATCAATCTCAATATGATGATTATGAGCATAACACATATCATGCTAATTACAATATTGAGATGGAAGATTACACGAGGTATCGAGGGGAATATGGTGGTCAATATTATCATCCTTCATATGAGAGCTCTGGTTTCTTCGATCAACCACATAGACCGAGTCAACAATATGATCATCAAGGCCAAGGCCAAGGTCAAGGTGATAACCACCTCTCGTATCTTGACCAAAAATTGGATAAGCTCATTTCAATGATAGAATCCAACAGAGAGGCAAATCAAAGATACGCTAGTATTGCAGCTCTTGAGACACATGTGGATCCGTTGGCAGATCAATTTGATAGGAAAGAAACATATGAATCTCAAGGCATCACCATGTTTGATTTTGATGATGAAGATGAAGATGAAGAAGATGGATATAATATTCATGTTAATAAGAATTCATTTGATGACCTCATTTTTTCTTGTAAAAGATCATCGTGAAGAATTGGTTCCTCCTAAAGTTGGGGAGGGAGTTGTGGAGAATAATACCACACCTTATCTCCCAACTTTAAATGAACCAACACTTTCATTAATTGATGATACAAAATCAAAAGAAGATGAGGACTTGTTCGCTCCTTCGCTATATGAAGATGAGTGTTCAAATTCATTGAAAGAGCAACAATATCACAATGAGGACGAAGTTGAGGGCCCTCGTATAGACCCAAACCCACCACATGTGCCTCAAGTATTAATCAAGAAATTTGTTATGGGTGACTCAACTTATACAAAGGTTAAAACACAAGTAAAGGTGTTACTAATTGAAAAGCATTATGTTGTTGAGTGGTGTAACAAGAACTCTAATAGGGCACTCCTTCATACTATTCTTGAGCAAGTTCATAGGAAAGCACGAGTAGGAGTTCGTAAATTGAGAGAACCCCTGCGTAAAGAAGAGAAGAAGTTTCATGGAGTGCCAAATTGTGGTAAGTGGATTAAGGATGCAAGCAAGAAGGCCCGTGTGAAACAGGTTCGTAGTGCATCAAGCCAAAGAAAAAGCAAAAGACGAGTATGGGTTTCAAAGCATAAACACTTCTTCTGCATAAGGGAAACTAATATTCATAAAGTGTTTGAAAAGAGGGATATGGCATGGACCCGTAAAGTTTCACTGCGTCTAGGTAACTCGTTTGGTAAATGCTCCATCAGACCACCGTGAAATTAATACCAGGTATTTTTGGGCTAACGACGATAAACTTAGCGCTTCACGGGAGGCAACCCGTGGGTTGTAGTGTGCGTATGAATGTTCTTTTTAATTTATGTTTCTTTTTATTTTCTTATTTTTGTGCGTGTTAAAAACTTTGTGGGTGTGTTCACTACAAACCCTCATGAGACTAAACTCGTCTACTCGGGCTACCGAGTGGTTTAAAGGCTTGTTGCATACGTTAAATGCAACCGTGATTCTTACGAAAGTGAGTTAGGTTTTGTGTTGTGTTAGTTTTTCAAAGTGATTTTTAACCAAAATTTCAACTTAAAGTTTTGGCATTAGGGACAATGCAATGCTTTAAGTTGGGGAGGAGGTGTCACATGTATTATATGTTTTTTGTGAAATTGTGGTAAAAAAAATGGGTCAAAATGTGATTTTTGGAAAAATTGACAAATTTAAAAAAAAAAAAAATTGAATCACATTATAAGAGTTTTGTGCTAATTGGATGTGGAAGTTTCTTCTACATATATTTGTTGAGTGTTTGTAGATTCTGAAGATTACCTTGTGGATGACTTATTCGAGCAAACTAGAAGACCCAGCCATTATTATAAGGTGCACCCGATTCCATTGTATAATTTTGTTATAAAATTGATTTGATGGTTTGCATGTAGTTAGGAATATGTATAATTAGTAGTTGATCAGTTCTTACAACTGATGTCCGATGTGTGATTACAACATCTTGAAAATAAGTTCTTAACTCTTGATTTGTGAATTTTGTGCCGTTGTCTATTCTTACAATCCTTACTGGAGCTTGAAGTTGAACTTGAATACGCTTCAGAAAGGTGATGATGATGCCTGGTGTTTCGTCTTTTGATCTCATAAACTTTACCCATGTATATCTTGAATTGTCATCGACGATAACAAGAATATACTTCTTCCCATTTATGTTTTCAACACTCATTAGGCCACATAAGTCCATGTGTAACATATGTAACTTAGCTTCCGAACTAGGTACGGTTTTGGGTTTATATGATGCCTTTTGGCTTTTTCCAAGTTCACAAGATGGACAAAGGTGTTCCTTGGTGTACTTGAACTTAGGGAGTCCGGTGACAATGTTGTCTTTGGTTAATTTGTTGATGGTGTTGAAATTGAGATGGGATAATCCTCTATGCCACAGCCAAGACTTAGTTCCAGATGCTCTTGTCATAAGACATATTGGTGATGAAGAGGCCATTTGGTTGATATCGATAGCATACAAGTGGGTGCTGAGATTTCCAATTAAGAGGTCATCGCCTTCCAAATTCCAGATGAAGCATGTATTCCTCCTAAATGCAACCTCTAACTCTACATCACAAAACTGCCCGACTGAAAACAAATTGTGTCCCAACACTTCGACGTAGTAAACTCGAGTGATCAAATAATTCCCAAAATGAAGATCTCCATAACCTAGAATAGCTGCTACATGATCATTTCCAAAGCGTACAGTTCCCATAAAATTCCAGACGAAATTGATCAGCAGCTTTAGATTCTCGGTCATGTGCATGGAGCAACCCGAGTCGACGATCCAAAGACATATTTCGATAACCTGTGAAGAACAGAAGAGTTTGTTTTTGGAAACCGTTTGGAATTTGGTTCCTTGGGGTTAGGAGTAAAATCAAGATCACACTCATAGAAAGTTTCTACTGGTTCAACTGGAACATCATTCCATATGCCATTCTGAAGTATGAACACTCTACCCGTTGGTTTCCATGCACAATTCTTAGGGTAATAACTAGGTATTTTACTACTAGTGTTTAACCTAAATCACCCAACTAGTCTTCCTATTGATCTACCACTAGTTCTTTTTGGAACGTTCTTTTGTTCAGGGTTAACATTAACATTTTTAGAAACATAATCATCATGAACATCATTAATTTAGCATTTCTTGCACGTTAAACAAACAGATTCAACACATTCATTAAACATAGCAAGTTTGATAGATTCATTACATTCAGATGAAATGTTTTCTTAGATTCATTACATTTAGAAGAAATGTCTTTCTTATTACAAAGCGGTAAATTCCTAGGGTGTTCTTCTACTTCTTCAACTTTATTCTTGCATCTACTCTTAGAGACAGGTGAAACTCTATTATTCCTTGTGTTGCTCCTAGGCTGTAGTCTGCTGCTCCTCGAGGTGCTTTCTAGTCCTATAGAAGGTAAGGCCACACGTATTAGGATTTACATTTTTGTCCTTAGAAGTATTAGCATCTTTCCTATACTCTTTTGGATTAACTTTTATGCTCTTGTCGTTTGTCCCATATGTTTTAGATGTGGAGGCAGACGCAATAATGGGACTAATCCTATAAAGGCCAGGTATTATCACTTTTGGTGTTTCGACAACCGCTTTTCCTTTATCAACAATATTTTCTTTTTTATTTTGCTTGGGCAAGGGTGTTGGAGTGACTGGTTTTGTCAAATCATTTTTCACGTCGACTTTTGGAACAAATTGAGAAATCGATATTTTTGGTTTAGCATCCGGGTTTGAAGTATTTGGTTTGTCTGAAGTCGATGGTTTTGCAAACTTAGTATCCACACCCTTCCCTTTTTGACTTTCCAGCTGAGCCCTCAAAAGTTCATTTTGCTCTTTCATTTTCATGTAGGCACGCTCATACGACAGTTTTTCATACTTGCATTCTTCGCTTTTTCGATCAAGTTGTTTAAAATATGATACATTTTCTTTTTCTAGTTTTGTAAGATCATTTTCATATTTTGAAACAATTGCGGAGGTCTCAGCTAGCAGTCTTCCATCGTCTTCAACAAAATATGTTTGTAAAATGATAGACATACTATTTGTAGACATAACTACTTCGAAGAGAGAATCATTTAAATTTTCCAAAACATTGGTTTTTTCAATAGATTCATTAGCTTTCTTTATCATGGATTTTTGGTCCTTGACAAAGTCAATTGTTTTATTTAAAAATGCTTGTTCAAAATGAATTACTCGTTCATAAATGTTATTAATTTAAGGAGCAAATTCACTTTCAAGAATCTTTTTCAGCTGTAAATGGACCGTTGAATTCCAATTGTTCTTAGTCAGTCTCATTTTAGATTCTAAAGTCGTTTGAAGTTGCCCAAGTCTGGTTTTAATATCATCAAGAAATCCTCTGGCAGCACTTGTGTTAAAAATGTTGTTTGAAGACATCTGTTCCATGTTTGAAAGAGATTTGGAAACAACTACTTGTTTAGAAACTTGTTTTGAGATGCTTGGGCTTTTGGAAAACTCATTTGTTTGTTTTTGTGGAACAAAAGTAATTCTAGAGAGTTTGTTGAGTTTGTTGTAATCAATTGATTTCATGTCTGGATTCTCTTGTTTCATTTTAGTTTGACTCTCTTCAGCAAGTTCAATCGTTTTCACATAATCATGAACATTAGGAGGATCATGCTTAGTGAACAAAATATTTCCATTATACAAAGTATTCTATTCTTTTTGAGCTTTCTTGAGATTGCAAGGAGTTTTGTTACCTAGAGCCAATTTTTATTTTGGTTTGATTACTAAACATATGAATTGTTTGACTTGAATGACCCGTTTTAACCAGTAAGTTTTCTAGTTTTTCGATCTTATGTTCTGACTCTATGATTTCATCCAACAGTTTATCTTCTTTATTTGCAAAGTCATTTTTCAACTCATCCCGTTCTTTTTCAAGATTGGTATAAGGTGATTTTTGTTTTGAAAGTTGGTTTGTTAAACCAGAAATTTCTTGTTTTAAAGAATTGAAGGTTTTTGTTGAGCTGATTTAAAGTTCATCAAATTTTTTTTGCAATTGCCTATCTTTAACAAGTAACTTCTTATAACCAATTTCAAATTCTGACTTGCGTTTTATATCAATCAAAAACCTTTTTTCATTTTCCTTGTATCTATCAAGCTCAACGGTCAATTTCTCATTCGCGGTCTTAACTTCGCGATTGACCTTTTTCACTTTCTCAATTTCAATGCTACAATTATTCAATAATGATTCAAAGAGAGCACGTGTTTCCTCATTATTCTCATCATGCTGTGTAACTGAGCCTCCACTATGATTCATATCTGAAGTTGCCGAATCAATATTGCTACTACTCGGCTTGTTCAGGTATGTATCATAAGTGGATGCTGGAGTCTCAGAATGCTGTTCCTCATAAGTACACATATCAAATATATCATTATTGTGGCATATATTGAATAATGGTACCTCTGAAAGTGCATTAGTGTAGTAGACAGGAGGTGTGTCAGAATCAATGTCGTACTTAGCCTCCTGAAGATTTTCCATAAAGATGCAGTTTGCATTGATATCCTCTCGATCTTCCATTTCATCCATGAGAGCCATAAAATCATTTTCCTCGGCATTTAACTGAAACCCTGCATCTTACTTCTGTGCCAACAGCGATGGTTTCTGCAAATACGCTGTATTCTTCTTTCTCAGCTTAGTAGGACAGTTCATTGCAATATGACCTACACCTTGACAGTTGAAACACTTCATCGGATTACCCTGATTCACATTTCCATAATTCCCGACAACTAGAGCTGCAACATTCCCAATCTGATTACCTACTGTCTGATTCTCAACGTTCTAACCCCTTTGATTTCCAACAAACTGACCCATCTGATTCCCTGCATACTGACCTAACTGATTCCCTGCATACTGTCCTGCATTCTGCATATTCTGATTACCTGATGAACTCAAATAAGTACATTTTATTACCATCATTTATCCGATTTATTTGACTTCTTTTATTATATTATCTATGAGAATTGATACGTTAATGTTTACTTTTATAATTCTCAGGTAAAAACAAGTACTATGTGAAACTTGGCGATTTTGGACTAATTATGGAGCAAAACAAGCAAGAAGTTAAGAGTCTACTGAAATATACAAGATCAAGACCATTCTGCTCCAGATACGCCGCATCCTACTTATTATATACTGCGCATCACTATCAAGATTTCACAAGTTATAATCCAAGACGGAAAAGGACATGCGCAGCATACAAGAATGGAGTTACGCCGCATCTTCTAGCGGTGTACGAATATTCCTGAATATATTAATCTTGGACCCCACGCGAAGTTAAGTCAATGCGCCGCATCTACTTATTCAATGCGCCGCATCTAACCCTCAGACAGAAACTATAAATACCCCAAAGTCAGACGAATTTATGGGTTCGTGCAATATACCAAGTACGAGACAGAAGAAACCCTAGGCCGAATTCAGACGAAGTAGCAGCACAAGACACACCCTAAACGAAGATACAAGAGCTGTAAGAAGGTCCTGCATGTATTCAATTCATTAAGTAGTTTTGTTTTATTGTATTAGTACACTTTAATTCATCAGGATTGATGGGCCGATTCCATGTGACTACGGAAAACCATGGGCACCCCTTAAAATTGTTTTCCCATTAATTAAAGTTTATATGTTGATGTCTTTGGTGACTTTTATTAGTGCATTGATAACCTCTGTGTCTAGCTGAGCATTGATCGGGTCGCCATGCCTTTGTCCTCGCCTATTTATTTTATCGCCTATGCATTCTATCGTCTGTAGAAAAGTAGGAAGAAAGGGTAAGTAGGATAGACATAAGTAATCATTAAGGGTTTACTCGCCGATAAGATTAGAGCCAACGAGAAAGGGTTAATTACATACACTTCATATAAAACTAGCAATAAAACAAGTGACAAGCTACTTAACTATCAGGACAGGTCTTCTTATTGTCTCAAGTATCTATCTGTGTACGTGTGTGCTAATCGCTGATTCGTGCCTATTAGTTTAGTTTATATTTAATCATAACCAAACCGTGCCAGTCTCTCAGGTTGAAACCCCCTTGCGTTAGATTAGTTGTATAGCTAACTTAAGATATTAAAATAGTGATTAGAATAACTAGATAATACGTTCCACTCTTAGTGATCGACACTCTACTTACCATTATATTCATACTGACCGGGTACACTGCTCGTTAAAGTGTGTGTTATTGATAAGTCGGCTAAATATAAATTTAAAACTTGAATACTGCTAAAACCACAACGACATACCGTGGGTATAAAAATTAGAGCATAACAAGCACACGCATCAAGTTTTTGGCGCCGCTGCCGGGGAGTGAATTGTTATTATCTGTTAATTTGATTAGTATTTTAATTAGGTTTTAATTTTTTTTTAATTCTAACCACTAACTCTGTTGTATATTAGTTAAATTGCATTCATTGTATTATTTGCATATTTTCTGTTTTTGTGTGTTTAATTTTTGTTTCTTTTTGCTTGTTTTTATTTTTGTTTTTATTTTTTTTTCTGTTTTTCTGCATACTGCTATCGTTGTACTGTGCTAATTCAAACGATACGGCGCATCTGTTTTCACAGATACGGCGTATTGCGTTTAATTTTTATAAAATACAACGCGTTTAATAAATTCGAGTACGGCGCATCTTTCCCCAAGATACGGCGTATTCTGTTTTTAATAAGAAATTTTTCTAAACGATAACGCTATACGACGCATCTGTTTTTGCAGATACGGCGTATCTATTATTTAAATTAAAAACAGTTTTCGAATTATTAAACAAATACGACGCATCGATTTTTATCGATGCGGCGCATCTTCTGAATCAAAAATCTTGTATTTTGAAACGTAACGAAAATACGGCGCATTAACTTTTGTTAATACGACGCATTCAATTTTGATAAATATAATTGATTTTTGATAATTTAACCGATACGGCGCATTCTAAAATTCTAAGCGGCGTATCTATTTTCTGAATAAAAGTCTGATAAAATTTTAACGATTATAAGATACGGCGTATCCAACTTTTTGGATACGGCGCATCATCTGCAGATATCAGTTATTTTTATTCTTATATCCGTTTCTAAGTTCATTAATCTCTCTTCTAGCGAACAAATCCTACTTACGATTTTATCTATAATGACAGGTTTTGCTATGGAAGACATGTCAGTGAACGGATATCTTGCTAAGGAACTCTTGCTTTCGGATTCATTCGAAAGGTAAGGTTTTGAAGATGTCAACTTCAATGTGCTCATGATTAATGCCGATTTATTCTCTTGGGAGACCCCTCTTGAAGCTACTTATTAGGAATTCAAGCGCTTATGCAATATTGAAGATGGGATATTCTCTTATGATTTACTAATGAGCTACACTGATGATGAATTGTTACTCCTATGGCCCATCATTGAATCTAAAGGATTAACTTGGACTACTATCGAAGAAAAAGATGGGAAATTCCAAATTGAATACATGAACTCAGCAAATATAGTCAACAAATCGAGCAACGAAAGCTATGAAGTCCAACCTTTACAAACTTCTTATATGCCTTATTCCGAACAGTATTGGGGATTAGATAAAAGCTATCTAGATAACGAAAGAATGTATTCTGAATCGGAGATACTATTTCATGGAAAGTTGGTAAGGTTGATGGATATCTCTTTAGAAGAATGGCTTGAACTTAAATACGGCAATCCAAAATTTGCTCCTATGAATGAAGTCAAAAGGACTGTGACCTCATGGTTGACACGAAGTTTTAAAGAACAATTTAATGAGTTCATGGAGATAAGAAGGAACATGATTGGTAACACTAGCTTTGACGTTAACCACGATCCTAACAATGTTGATTTTTCAAATTGGTTAGCTAGTAAGTTCAATAACCATAAGAGCATGGACCAAGCTACTAAAGATGTGTTATGGGTATATTGGATGAGAGGTGAAGATGAGGAGGTAGAGAGCAACAATGGAACACCAGATGACAATTCAACAATCGAGGAAGGCATTGAAGAACTATTCAGCATTGACATTGATGTGTTCAATTATGAGACACCTTTGTGCAAACAATTCAAAGAATTTAATTACCTTCTTCGAATCAACGTTGATGTGCTTACTGGAGATCTACAAGGATTCAAAACTAATGATGATTTCAAAAACACCTGGTACTACGAATGGAATGACCAAATACCATGGGTTTGGGATAAACCATGGGAATTTGAGCATATTAATCACACTTGTACACCTTTTTGTTTCAAGGATAGAAGTAGTGTATGGCCAACCTGTGATTATAAGAGTCATGGAACTTGTAATGGGGGAAGTATAATTGGAATGAAACAGGTTGGAAACGATGTATACTTTGAAGACGACGATTGGTATGAAAAAGTTGAAGACTGCCAACGTAAAGCAGAGGCTTTGCAAGAAAAAGGTAGAATCAACTACTTAAAAGAACTTAAGGGAGCGTCGGACACTACTTTCTGGGAATGGGTGCATGGACAATTTGATGATTACACAAAGCTTAGTCGACGCTTGCAATGGGAATTGAAAAATGAGTGGGATGAGATTCAAGATTATTATCAGTCCTTTAACGTGGTTAATTATGATCCCTATGATAATAACGATGAGTCGCGAGAAGAATTGATTGATGAACTTGATGACTATTTGAATAAGGATCCTTATTTTAAGTTTGTTGATAAAGACAATGAAGAATTCACCAAGAAAAAATGTCAACTACTTGGGATCCCTTATAATAAGCCACCCATGATTATTTCTAAAAAAATTAAAGTCATCAAATACTCTTTGGGATCTGATGAGGAATATGTTGCGACGAAGACCAAAGCATATATTAGATTAAGTCGAACGGAAGAAAATGTTGCGGAGCTATACGGGAACATCTTTCGGATGAAAGAAGAAGGATGGCACGTAACAAGAACAAAATAAAGAGCTGAACGTGAGTCTAACTTGAAGACTTTGGAATAAAGACAAGTGCTGACAGGGAGACAACCCGGAAAATTTTTTACTATTCTGTTCTGTGTCGAGTCAGTCAGGCCCGCAGAAGATACGGCGTATCTCAATCCTTAGATGCGACGCATCTCCTGCACTGGTCATATCTTACTTTATTTTTTGCATTTTTATTTTTGACTTTAAAACTTTCTGTCAGTATTTTAATGCGGCGCATCCCTGGTTAAGGATGCGACGCATCTTTTATTCTGATTCGTACTTATTCCAGGCTCGATACGGCGTATCTTCTGCCATAAGATACGGCGTATCGACTGACCTGATGATTTTAAGTTTAATTTTTATGTTTTATTTTTACTAACTACTAATGTATTATGCAAGTTTGAACTTTCTTAACTCAGGTGTGTTTAAGTCTTGATGGTATTATAGATTCCTGCATTTCCTGTGGATACATCAAATATGAAGCTTAAACGTTCTCATCCACAAGAAAGATGATTTTTGCTCTTATACAAATGGAGGATCATACCGAGCAAATCTCGGGGGAGTTTTTCTGTTCTAATTCTTTTATTTTCCAGTTTTTAACCTTTGATACAAACAACGAGGACGTTGTTTAACTTAAGTGGGGGGATTGGAGAATTAGAACACTTACTTGTCCTAAACTTTTTCAAAATATGCTTAAAATGCGCTTAATATATCAAAATTAAAAAATTTTAGCATGTTTTTGTTTAAAGTCTAAATTACATTGCTGCACACATAACATTATTTAACAAAATTGTGAACTTTTCAAAATTCACAAATCTATTAGTGTGCCGGTGACTTGTAAACTTTAGAACTTGGCTTGTATACTATTCGAGACCACCATAATAAGTATTATTGATATAATTGGAATGACTTGTCTAAATTGGTAAATTTCTAGGATTACACCCAAATAGCCTTTATATGTTATGTGATATTAACTAACTACACTGGTTAGTTAACCCCCATATAAACCTTTTGTTACTCTCACTTTTAGAGTAAGATACCCCTAGAAAAACACTCAGAGCCATTCCTTTCGTTTCTTACACCTTTGTTATAATGTTTCGTTACACCCTTACACCTTAGCCTACCCTGTAGATTAAAATCCGTGGTTGGTTAATTGCTTTAGGCAAAGTGTGTTTCCTTACATTACTTGTGTTCGCGTGCGTAATTCATTATCTATGGTTAGGTCGGGAAATTGCACAATGCAATTGGAGTGAAAGTAAATATTGTATATCTTTGAGTCTTGTTTTTCGTGTGTTTACTACTTTCACTATTACCGTTATTTCTGAAGTCATGAAAAGTATGGAAAAATTATCCAGAGTTATCGTTATAGTGATGTGGTGAAATTTTACACATCTATGTTTATGTTGATGTCAAAAAAAAAAAAAAAAAAATAAAAGATAAAAAGAAAAGTTGGATGTTTGTTTAAACAACTTATGTAAGTTTTGTATTAAGTGGTCGATATCACCACTAGTTGTTGTATATTATATTTATGGATTGAATGGGAGTTGGCCGTTATGGGAACGCCAACTAAGGTTATTCTTTGATTGAGATCTTGTTGAGTATAATTCGTGTCTACCTAAAGCGTGTGTTTCAAGTGTTAAAGCGTGAGTTATTCAATGATATGAGTCTTATTCATGGGATGGTTGGGATAGCAATTTACCACACTTAGGATTTTAATTTATCTGTTTTGTTTATTTTTCATTTTACACCAATTTGTATCCCAAATATTATCCATACCCTATATTATTCTTTATCCAAACCTTTGATTTATTAAGATTAAGGATTTGAGCAATCTTAAGTATTGTAGTCGTGGATTCGCCTATGTATTTATGATTTTGTCGCCCTTTTTGATATAATATTATTGGTAAAGATTACTTGGTCCTATCTTTAGCCTATTCGAGTTAAGGATTTGAGCAATTACAAGTATCGTGTTCGTGGATTCGATCATGTATTTGTGATTTTGTCGCCTTTTCTGGAATTTGAGATCGATAGAGATTAAGAAGAATTATTAACCCTTAACCTACAAACCCTTTTTACCGATTTAGACTTGTTATTCCTTGGCTTTAGTGGGGGAGATGCGTATACTTGCCAAGCTTATGATATAATATTCATCACGACTGGACAGTTAAACGATTAGATTTGCTTTTATCAAAATATTTTATTTTATTTCTAATTCGTTAAGTGTTTGGTTGTGTGATTATGACAAAACGAATACATGCTTAAATATAAAAATAAATCCTAACATCTTTTAGGATACATTTTCATAAGAATTATTCTAAGGTTTACTTGGGGAAAAGTAAAGTTCAAGTGGGGAGATATTTGATGAACTCAAATAAGTACATTTTATTACCATCATTTATCCTATTTATTTGACTTGTTTTATTATATTATCTGTGAGAATTGATACGTTAATGTTTACTTTTATAATTCTCAGGTAAAAACAAGTACTATGTGAAACTTGGCGATTTTGGACTAATTATGAGCAAAACAAGCAAGAAGTTAAGAGTCTACTGAAATGTACAAGATCAAGACCATTCTGCTCCAGATACGCCGCATCCTACTTATTATATACGGCGCATCACTATCAAGATTTCACAAGTTATAATCCAAGATGGCAAAGGACATGCGCCGCATACAAGAATGGAGTTACGCCGCATCTTCTGGAGGTGTACGAATATTCCTGAATATATTAATATTGGACCCCACGCGAAGTTAAGTCAATGCGCCGCATCTACTTATTCAATGCGCCGCATCTAACCCTCAGACAGAAACTATAAATACCCCAAAGTCAGACGAATTTATGGGTTCGTGCAATATACCAAGTACTAGACAGAAGAAACCCTAGGCCGAATTCATACGAAGTAGCAGCACAAGACACACCCTAAACGAAGATACAAGAGCTGTAAGAAGGTCCTGCATGTATTCAATTCATTAAGTAGTTTTGTTTTATTGTATTAGTACACTTTAATTCATCAGGATTGATGGGCCGATTCCATGTGACTACGGAAAACCATGGGCACCCCTTAAAATTGCTTTCCCATTAATTAAAGTTTATATGTTGATGTCTTTGGTGACTTTTATTAGTGCATTGATAACCTCTGTGTCTAGCTGAGCATTGATCGGGTCGCCATGCCTCTGTCCTCGCCTATTTATTTTATCGCCTATGCATTCTATCATCTATAGAAAAGTAGGAAGAAAGGGTAAGTAGGATAGACATAAGTAATCATTAAGGGTTTACTCGCCGATAAGATTAGAGCCAACGAGAAAGGGTTAATTACATACACTTCATATAAAACTAGCAATAAAACAAGTGACAAGCTACTTAACTATCAGGACAGGTCTTCTTATTGTCTCAAGTATCTATCTGTGTACGTGTGTGCTAATCGCTGATTCGTGCCTATTAGTTTAGTTTATATTTAATCATAACCAAACCGTGCCAGTCTCTCAGGCTGAAACCCCCTTGCGTTAGATTAGTTGTATAGCTAACTTAAGATATTAAAATACTGATTAGAATAACTAGATAATACGTTCCACTCTTAGTGATCGACACTCTACTTACCATTATATTCATACTGACCGGGTACACTGCTCGTTAAAGTGTGTGTTATTGATAAGTCGGCTAAATATAATTTTAAAACTTGAATACTGCTAAAACCACAACGACATACCGTGGGTATAAAAATTAGAGCATAACAAGCACACGCATCATTACCTATGTGAAATCTAGTAGCATATCCCTGCTGATTCCCAATAACTCCAACCATTTGTCCTCCTTGACCCATATTGAAACTCGGTTGAGCAATCTGCATATTGCGAGTGTTCAATGAAATCCTTTGGTTGTTGTTTGTTAGTGTGGAATAGCGTCCTTGGATTGCCTTTTTCAAATAAGCAAATGCTTATGTCAAAGCAGTAGTAGATTCATCATTGTCAGTGAACTCTGGTTCTTAGAATTGTAGATATTGTTGTTGTGGAATAACATGTTGTTGTTATGGGTAGAATTGTTGTTGTGGGATGACAGTAGTTTGTTGTGGAATGTATTGTTGTTCCATGTAGTTGTGAGTAGAAGATGATGATGGTTGATGTGGTGTATTCACTGGTAAAGGTGTTGGTGTGTTAGCAATGAATGCGATAGGATCATGCTTTTTAGCAAGTAATTCTGCCCAAACTTCATTTGCCTCAGCTTGGTTCTACTTTGGGAAGTCATACAACTGATCATAGTTAACTTCATGCAAGTTCTTTGTCTGATAAACATTGGTGACGTATCTTCCCCATTCTGATTGTAGCTCGTTCAGAAACTTGGTGTTGTTAGCTATGTTCTTTTGTGTCTGGATAAGTCATTAATGATCTTACAGAACCTGTGATAGTATGATTCTATTGATTCACCTGCAATTGAAGTGAACTTGTGTAGTTCCATGAACAGTTGTGTTTCCATTTCCTGTTTGCCGATGTCTGTCTCGTACATTAACCTCTTAACTCTTTCCTAGACTGCATGAGCACTTCCTTCATTCTTTCCCAGGTCAAATGATGACTCTCTAGGATACCAAAGACCCAAATTGGGTTTGCCCTTTAGATACCTAAAGATCCTCTTCACAGCATGAAGATGTGAAGTCTTCGGAGTAACCTAAAAACGAGAACAAGCACAAACTGCATACATAATATCAGGCCTAGAGGCAGTTAGATACATAAGAGAACCTATCATGGATCTATATCGGTGCACATCCACATCATCAGCATCCTCATCTTTTGTCAATGGCACCTTGTTCTCTATTGGAGTGATTGGTGTCTTCACATTTTCAAGATCAAACTTCTTTAATATCTCAGCAACATACTTGTCTTGAGAGATGAAAAGTCCATCTTCCTTTTGCTTCACTTGCAGTCCAAGAAAAAATGTGAGCTCACCCATAGAGCTCATCTGAAATCTGCCCTTCATCAAAGCCTCAAATTCTTCACACCAAGACCTTTTAGTGGAGCCAAAAATAATATCATCTACATACACTTGCACTAGAATGATATCATTCTTGTTCCTTTTAATGAACAAGGTCTTGTCAATCACACCCCTCTTGTATCCATGTTCTTCAAGAAATTTTGAGAGTGTAGCATACCAAGCTCTGGGTGCTTGATGTAATACATACAAAGCTTTGATGACTTTGTAAACCTTCTTGGGATGAGCAGGATCCACAAAACCAGGAGGTTGGTGAACATACACTTCTTCCTCAATAGTGCCATACAGAAAAGCACTTTTGACATCCATTTGATAGACTATGAACCCCATGTAGGATGCAAAGGCCAAAAATAACCTGATAGCTTCAATTCTAGCTACAGGAGCAAAAACCTCATCATAATCTATCCCCTCCTCTTGTCTATATCATTGGGCTACCAATCTAGCCTTATTTCTGACCACTACTCCTCTTTCATCCTTCTTGTTCCTGAAGACCCACTTTGTGCCAATAACTTTTGTTCCACTTAGTAGATCTACAAGAACCCATACCTTTTGCAACTTAAACTGCAAGAGCTCTTCTTGCATTGCTTCCACCCAACTCTCATCTTCTAAAGCTTCAAAAACCTTGGTAGGTTCCTTTTGAGAAAGGAAACATGCAAACAGACAATGTTGTTGATCTTTGTGATTATTCCTTTGCTGCTTCTTGACAAAACTTAAAAGTGCATGAGCTTCTGATTGTTTCTGCACTTTGCTTCTAGTTTGAACAGCTGACTTAGGATCACCAAGTATTTGACTTTTAGGATGAATATTATGAATCCTAAGTGTAGGAGTTGGACTGACATTTACTTCTATTTTTAAGTTGTTGAAATCAGCAATCACTCCTTCTTCATCATAAGAAGCTTCATCAAAAATCCCTTTGGCTTATCAAAGATTTCAAGCTCAGGCATATCAGAATCATCAAAAACATCAACTTGAGTAGGATCAGACTCAGCAGAATTAACTGAATCACTACCAGAATTAACTAAGTTAGTACTGGTAGCCTTCTTGTCAACTGAATCACTACTAGAATTAACTGAGTTAGTGTTAGGATTGATGCACACGGTTAAGGTGGTTAAACCTTACGTTCTTTGTGTGTATGATATATTGAGTGAATATGATTAAGTATGCGGAATTTACTTAACCACACTTAGAAGGTTATTTGTGTTATGGAAATGGAATGGTTATGTTTGTTCTATGACAATGAACAAAGAAAGATTAACACCAAACGATTCAATATTATTAATGATAATAATACGAGTGATCTTGAAATATCACTAGGGTTACAACCTTGAATCTTAAGTTTTTACAACTTGTGAAATTCTTATGTTTGTTCTATGTCTTAACAGTTATGAACTTATCAACTTATCTATTTTATGCACACATAATATCGAGACTAAGATCTTCTTTTATAGTCCAAGAAGATCTTTACATATTGCTTAAAGTCTAGCCGACTTACTTGTTAACTTATCTTGAGTGTGTCAGTACATAAGATACAACATGTATCTGTGTACACAACTTGTTAACTAAGCACATGGGGTAAGATATTATCTACCGTATATTGTTGACCAAAATACAAATAATATCTTTTCATACTTATCCACTTAGCAGCAGAATGTTCATTAGCAGCAGCAATGAGTCATCGCTAGCAGCAGGATCAAGTATACTAACAACAGAATGTTAAGCCTAGCAGCAGAATCATTTATCGCTAGCAGCAGAATCAAATGTTCTTGCAGCAGGAACAAACATTAACAGCAGGAACCAAATGCACTAGCAGCAGAATCACACTTAGAGTATTTCTTTGATTAGAACCCGATATTAACCTTCTTGAATATTTAATTCGCAACAATCCTCCCCTAAACATGTGAATCCATTTCAACATGTTTCTGAATTAAATCATGGATTGTGAAGATCTTTCAAACACTTCTGTTCTTCAAGATTGAATATCTTCTCAGTAATTCATCTACTTTGTTCTTTGACTTTAACAATATCAACACATTGCTCCAATCTTGGACTAAAAGATGGTGCAATTTCCTTGGATGGAGGAATTATAAGAGGCAATGATGCTGTGTATCTTGGATGCTTGTTTCAACAAGTGAAATCATCTATCAGCATGTCTTTGTAAGTGATGAACAAACGTGGTAAACTGAAATTGAAACTTTTCTTCGTTTGACCTAGATAGAACTTTCTCCTTTGGAATGTTCTTGTCATTTTCAACCTTCATGTCATCATCTTTTATGCTCTTTTCTTCTCCTTCCTTTCATTGGATTATCTTCCATTTCTGGGCTATTATTTCCTCCCCTGAGATTGTTACCTCCCCTGAGATACAAATAACTTTTGTTTCCTCCCCTTGTTTGGAAGATCTCACTATGTACCAAATTATATCTTTCCTTATCATCTGATCAATCATTTAGAACTTGTTGTCAGACAATGTTGTACATGAAGCCATCAATTCCTTAAGAGTTTAAGTTACTGCCCTTATCACTTCTAGGTGTGTTAACTCCTATGAGAGGTGATTCATTGGACATTTGATTCATGGTCCATCAATGGATGGTTTTTGTGAATCCTTTGAAAATCCTTGTTTAAGAAATTATTTGACTTAGCAGTATGTTCATGATTTTAGAATTGAAAAATCATACTGCTTTCAACCATTTTGAAGGGATTAAGTGTATAACAGACACTTAATCAAAATTTCGGTTTAATGCAACCTCTGGTTGTGTGAGAACCAATGTTTTTCAGTTATAAATAACTGCCTGTGTAAAGATAAACCTATTCAAAAGGCTTTCTTGACAGGGTTTCCAGCTCATAGTAGTTGTTGCCTCTAACACAAGTGTTAGATTCACTTTTACTTGTTGTTCTTTCTATCAGATGTCCTTACACTTGCTCATTATACTTAAAAGTATAAAATGATAGAAAGTAAGTTGCATCAGTTACTATCTGATCAACTAAGTCATCAATTCAATGTGAAATTTCATACTTAGGTTTCAAGAAAGAAGTTTTAAGGAGTTTTAAATTCCTAAACTTAGTCCATCATAAACCTAATATGTTAGCAACTAGTATCTCAATTCTGCTGCTTCCATTTCACTTGAAACATCCTTTTGTGTTCACATATTCATACCTGAAATTGTTAGTCTAAAACCAAAAGAACAATGTACAAAGTACTTGTCTTGCATTAGAATAATCATAAGACCAACTGTATGAATAACACAATTTTAAATTTGTACTAGAAGCACAAACTTTTGTAATAGCAGTAGTATCTTGTAAAGCTAGCAGCACAATCAAAAATTTATTTACAAAAACACAAAGTTTAAAATCATTAAGGATTAAGCATTCCAATACTTGCTACCAAGTACTGAAACCTTGAAACATCAAAAGCTTTGGTTAGCAGATCTGCAAAATTAAATTCTGAAGCAATTTTAAGTATTTGAATTAATCTTTTCTCATTGCAGTCTCTTATAAAGTGATGTCTAATTTCAATGTGTTTTGTTTTAGAATGTTGCACTGGATTTTTAATAATACAAATTGTACTACTATTATCAATATAAATAACAGTGTATAAGAAATTGTACCCATAGTCAAGGAGTTGGTTTTGAAGCCATAGAACCTGACCACAGCAACTTGCAGCAGCTATATATTCAGCTTCAGTTGTTGAATTTGCTACACTTGTTTGCTTCTTACACTGCCATGAGACAAGTCTACACCCAAGGAATTGACATCCTCCAGTTGTTGACTTTCTGTCCAAGCTAGCACCAGCATAATCACTATCCGAATATGCTACCAAGTCAAAAGGAGATTCCCTAGAATACCATATACCCAACCTTGGTTGACCTTTGAGATATCTAAAAATTCTCTTGATTGCAGTTAAATGAGAAACTTTTGGAGTAACTTGAAATCTTGCACAAACACAAACAGGGAACATGATATCAGGTCTAGATGATGTAAGGTACATCAAAGATCCTATCATAGATCTGTAAGTGTGTACATCTACACTCTCTCCATCTTCATATTTCAGAAGGTGCTTCTCAGAGTCCATTGGTGTGCTTGCTATTTTTGAATCAGCAAATTGAAATTTTCTAAGTATCTCTGCAATATATTTGTCTTGACTAATAAATATACCTTCAGATGATTGCTTAACTTGCAAACCCAAAAAGAATGTAAGTTCTCCCATAGAACTCATCTAAAACTTATCATGCATAAGTTTCTCAAACTCTAAACACATCTCCTTCCTAGTAGATCCAAAGATAATGTCATCCACATACACCTGCACTAACAGAAGATCCTTCTTGTGCTGTTTGATGAAAAGTGTCTGATAAATCTTTCCTCTTTGAAATCCATTTTCTAATAAGTAGGAAGCTAGTGTTGCATACCAAGCTCTTGGTGCCTGATGAAGGCCATATAGAGCTTTCACTACTCTGTACACTTTGTTTGGATGTTTTTGGTCAATGAAGCCTGGAGGTTGTGAAACATACACCTCTTCTTCAATTTTACCATATAAAAATGCACTCTTGACATCCATTTGGTAGACTGTGAAGCCTAAAAATGAAGCATAAGCTAAGAAAAGCCTAATTGCCTCAATCCTTGCTACTGGAGCATAAACCTCATCATAGTCTATTCCTTCTTCTTGTGTGTACCCTTGGGCTACTAATCTAGCCTTATTCCGAATCACTATTCCCCTTTCATCCCTTTTATTCTTGAAAACCCATCTAGTGCCAATTACCTTTGCATTCCTAGGTAAATCAACTAGCACCCATACCTTCTGAATCTTGAACTGAAGAAGCTCCTCTTGCATAGCTTCTACCCAGCTTGAATTATCTAAGGCTTTCAGAATGTTCTTTGGTTCATCTTGTGAGAGAAAACATACAAATAAGCAAGAGTAGAAGGAACTTGATAATTTGATGGAAGATTGTTGAAATCCACCTCATTATCTGAGAATTCTGCTTCTTTTGTTTCTGAAGGGCCAGCAGCAGAATCAGTTGGCCGAACAGCAGAATCAGTAAGCTTAGCAGCAGAATCACCAGCAGAAACAATTTGTTGTTCCTGAGTTCCACCTTCTTTCCTTTCATCTTCAACACCTTCTTTAGCTTTGCCAGAAGAAGATTCATCAGTTGTTGAAGTTGATTCCACACTTGTACTTGACCATATTGGCATCCAAACATGATCTTGGTTTGTCTCCTTTTCTAACCTTGCCTCATCTGTTGCTTGTGAACCTGAAAAATCATTAGTTTCTGCAACAACAGGTACATAATTCATTGATTTGGTTAGAGATTCAAGATCAAATAGCCTTTTTGGTCCTTGACCTTCTACATTGGATTTTTCTTCTAAAAACTCCACATGTAGGTTTTCTTCTACAATCAAAGTTCTTGTGTTGTATACTCTAAATGCTTTGCTATTAAGAGAATATCTAACAAAGAATCCTTCATATGCTTTACCATCGAATTTTCCTAAATGGTCTAAGGTATTGAGAATTGTGACATGACATCCAAAAGGTCTAAGAAATCCTATTGCAGGAGTTCTACCTCTAAAAAGTTCATATGATGTCTTATTGTGAGGCTGCACAACTAAAACTCTATTTTGAACATAGCAAGCAGTGTTGACTGCTTCAGCCCAAAAGGTTATAGGTAGCTTAGAATCAGCTAACATTGTTCTAGCAGCTTCAATTAGTGTTCTATTCTTTCTCTCAACAACACCATTCTGTTGTGGTGTTCTAGCAACACTAAATTCTCTCTTAATACCTTTTTCTTTGCAGAAATCATCCATAACTCTATTCTTAAACTCTGTCCCATTATCACATCTAATGACCTTCACTTTCTTATCTACATAGTTTTCTATCTGCGTAATGAATGTCTTAAGGATGCTTGTAGTCTCATCCTTAGTAGATAGAAAAAAAAACCCATGTAAATCTAGTATAGTCATCAATTACAACAAGACAATATCTCTTATGCATTATACTACTTACTGAAACAGGTCCAAATAAGTCCATATGCAGCATAAACAATGATTAATTGATAGAGTTAAAAATCTTGGGCTTACAAGTGGCTTTGTGTTGTTTGCCTTTTAGACAAGCAATGCATGTTTGATCATTTTCAAATCTTTTGTGAGGTAAACCTCTTACCAAACCATTCTTAACAATTTTATTTATGGTTTTGAAGTTAATATGACCAAGCCTTCTATGCCATTTCATTGATTCATCCAATGTGGCCTTTGCAACAAGACAAGTTAAATTCTTTTTAGGAACAATGTTCTTCATGTCTACACTGTACATATTGCCTTTTCTAGGAATTCTAAGAAGTACTTGATTTTCATCAGGCATCTTAAAATCAGGAGAAAGTACAAGACATTCAGTCTCACAGAAAAGAACATTGTTCTTTTTGTGACACATTTGTGAGACACTAAAAGGATTGTAGTTTAGCTCTTTTACATAGAACACATCTTCAAAATCTAAATTTCCAGTTTTAATGGTACCTTTACCGGAAATTTTGCCTCCAACACCTCCTCCAAAGGTAACATAGCCTCCATCTATTGATTGAAAATCTGAGAGATAAGACTTGTTGCCTGTCATGTGCCTTGAACATCCACTATCTGAATATTCTTGATCCTCTTCCTGAACATTTGAATGTTCCTGCACATAAATAAGAGTGTTAGTTTCTTTTGGGGACCCAAGCCATTACTGACTTGGATCTGCCTCTTGCATCAATGTAATTCAATCTTTTAAGGATAGTTGATGCAACATTGTATTTTAGAATCCAACATGCTGAGGCCTTAACAGCATTTGCCCTGTTTCCCTTAGCAGCAGAATGAACTGATTGCTTAGCAGCAGAATGAACTGCTGACTTTTCAGTTCTACCCTTTGGTTTCCAAACTTGTTTTTGGACCACTGCTTTTGTTTGAATGGGCCTTAGAACAGTCTTTGGTGCATGTTTGAAAAATATTTTTGCACCCTTAGCTGTTGATTTTGGGTTAACAGTCATTAATGGTCTAGCAGCAGAGTAAAATTGCTTAGCAGCAGAACCATTTGGTCTAGCAGCAGGATCTGTGTTTGAGCCAGACTTGTTGACTGTTCTGGGTTTTGTTCTCTTAGAACTAGAGTGAAAGTGAGTTTTAGGTGTTTGCCTTTTGTGGTTCACTCTATGGTTTTCATACCCAGTTACCCTATGGTTGCAGAAAGCTGCAAGATGGTCAAAACTACCACATGTGTAACAAGCTTTGTTATAAAAAGCAAAGTCATCACCTAATTGGTTAGACTTGAGGTTGTTCCAATTCCTTTGGTTACCTCTGGGCTTGTTGGTGGTTCTATATTGCTCACAATATCTAACTGGTTGCCTAACATGCTTAATGTTTGATTTAGGCCTATCAGTATTGTGTTTGACTATCTTAGGAACACTTGTTCCTACTTTCTTAACCACTTCAGGTTTAGACATAACCTGTTCTTCTTCATCACTATCTGTTGTACAATCTTCAACAACTATAGCATCTAAGTTCTTAACAAAGGACACCTTGTCCTGATAAAGTAAAGTTTTATCTAAACTTTTACTTACTTTTTCTACCTTAAGGCTCTTGCTAGCCTTAGAACCATATTCCATGATTGGTTCTTGAAACTCAGGTAAACCTGAATTTCCTAGGTCAATCCCTAGGGGTTTATGGATGCCTCTATAAGGAGGTGGGACACTTTTATATCCTACTCCTGACTTAGTTTATTAATCACCTGACATTCTACTATGTTGTGCACACCTCTAGAAGCATGTTCTAATGCCTCAGTAGTCAAGTGAATGTTTTCATTTTCCTTTTTGACCCTATCAAAAGCTTCTCTCAAAAGCTTAATTTTAGCATCTCTAAAGAATATATCCTGTCTTAGGAGAGCTTTGTCATCAGAAAAAGCTAATTCATTTTCCTTATAGTATGTGATTTGTTTCTCTAGCTTTTCTAATCCACACTTATAGTTTATAAAGTTTTGAAAGGTCTTGCTTAGCTCTATCTTTTGATCATCATATTGTTTCATTAAAACCTGTAGAGCATTAAGAGCAGTGCAAGTATTAGAACAAGCTTTATGATTTTGTACCTCAGTAGCAGAAAAAGCCATATGTGCCATTTGAGCAGGAGTTTCTTCTTCATCTGTCATGAAGCTCCAATCAAAACCTAAGCCATCAATAGCTACCATAGCTTTTGGCTCAATCACTTCCTCTGTTTTGGATTTGCTTCCAAAACCTCTATTCTTGCTATCTTGCTGCCTTGGTCTTCTGCACTCTCTTGAGAAATGACCCATCATGTGGCAGTTATAGCACTCTATCTTTGACTTATCAAAACCAGCAGCATCAGTGTTGCTGATTATGAGCTTCTTCCCAGTCTTGTGATAGAACTTCTTGGCTATCATGCTAAGAAGAGAAATTTGCCATTTTAGATCCATTTCCTCCAGATCATCTTCATGGATCTCTTGGAGGTCTTCATAGGAGAGCATGGACCCATTATTCTGACTTGTAAGAAAGGCACAACAAGTCTTTTCATCTAAAATACTTATGGTACTACTTGATGAACTAGCAGCACCAACATCATCAACAACTTTCACCTCTTCAGTTGGTTTTGAGGTACTAGGAGTTGACATAAATGCCTTGTTCCCAGTATTAGAACTAGTACCTCCATTCTTCTTCAAATCTTGCTCCACAATCTTGAAGTTGCTATACAAGTCCATCAGTTCCATGGTGTCTAGGTCTGGCTTGTTCTTCCAGACAACAACATGCATAGCCCACTCTTCTGGTAAGCTTCTCAGAAATTTTGAGTTCAAATCTTCTTGAGGCATTTCAATCCCAAGAATAGCAAGTTGGCTCACAATATTCTGAAGCCTATTAAACATGTGGTCAAGAGATTCATTGTATGTAGAGGAGAAGTTTTCAAACTGCTGCTTGAGCAGTGTCTTGTGGGTTTTCTTGGTGGCTTCATTTCCACCATAGCTGGCAATAATAGCTTCAAATAATGACTTGGCATCTTTGAACTTGCTGAAGTTTAAAAGTTGATCATTGGGAATGGTCATCATCAGCATGCTTCTTGCCTTCAAGTCATTTTTCTTCTTTATTCTATCTTCTGCAGATGATGGCTTTATCTGCAGAGTTGAAACCGCTTTGCCATCCACTGTTGATGTAGTGGTGGTAGGCTGGTAAGAGTTTCCATCTTCTATGATTTCCCAAAGTGCATAATCTTGCACTTGGAAATATTACTCTATCCTCAGCCTCCACATCTCAAACTCATTCTGTTTGAGCATGGGAATCTTTGCAGCAACATTTGTCTGAATAGATTCAACATCCATTTCTTCAGCTTCTTCTTCTAAATCAATAATATCAGCCTGATGCCATGATACAACTTGTTAGGATTGATGCACACGGTTAAGGTGGTTAAACCTTACGTTCTTTGTGTGTATGATATATTGAGTGAATATGATTAAGTATGCGGAATTTACTTAACCACACTTAGAAGTTTATTTGTGTTATGGAAATGGAATGGTTATGTTTGTTCTATGACAATGAACAAAGAAAGATTAACACCAAACGATTCAATATTATTAATGATAATAATACGAGTGATCTTGAAATATCACTAGGGTTACAACCTTGAATCTTAAGTTTTTACAACTTGTGATATTCTTGTGTTTGTTCTATGTCTTAACAGTTATGAACTTATCAACTTATCTATTTTATGCACACATAATATCGAGACTAAGATCTTCTTTTATAGTCCAAGAAGATCTTTACATATTGCTTAAAGTCTAGCCGACTTACTTGTTAACTTATCTTGAGTGTGTCAGTACATAAGATACAACATGTATCTGTGTACACAACTTGTTAACTAAGCACATGGGGTAAGATATTATCTACCGTATATTGTTGACCAAAATACAAATAATATCTTTTCATACTTATCCACTTAGCAGCAGAATGTTCATTAGCAGCAGCAATGAGCCATTGCTAGCAGCAGGATCAAGTATACTAACAGCAGAATCAACAGCAGCAGAATGTTAAGCCTAGCAGCAGAATCATTTATCGCTAGCAGCAAAATCAAATGTTCTAGCAGCAGGAACAAACATTAACAGCAGGAACCAAATGCACTAGCAGCAGAATCGCACTTAGAGTATTTCTTTGATTAGAACCCAATATTAACCTTCTTGAATATTTAATTCCCAACAGTTAGTGCTGGTAGCCTTCTTTCCAATATACTTATCAGCCAATGCATTCAATTCATCTCTGAAAGATAGAACATCTTCTGAAACATTTATAGGAGAAGCTTCTTTCCCTTGTTCTTGAGTTTTGGTAACAGACTCCTTCTTTTTTGAAAGTACAGAAGATTTCTTTGTGCCATCTTGAGCTACATCAGACTTGATTGCTGTTGTGGGAACAACAATGAGTTCCTCAGTTTCCTCTTCTTGCTCAAAAGCTTTTGCATCAGAATCAACATGAGTACCTGCATTGTTAGTTACTTCTTGGGAACCTACATCAGGGTTAGCTTGATTCTCCATAGAAACAGGAATATAGTTCATAGAGTTAGTCAAATAATCAATATCAAACATCCATCTATAACTTATTCCTTTCACATTAGGTTTCTCCTCAAGAAAGTCAACATGGAGAGTCTCTTCTACCCTTTTTGTCACTAAGTTATATACCCTAAAGGCTTTACTACCTAGTGAATATCCTACTAAAAATCCTTCATCGGATTTTCCCTCAAACTTGCCAAGCACACTAAGAGTATCTAGAATGGTAACATGGCACCCAAAATGTCTTATGTGACTAATAACTGGTTTATGACCAAATAAAAGCTCATAAGGAGTTTTGTTTTGAGGTTTAGTCACTCTTACCTTATTAAATATGTAGCAAGCATTATTGACTGCTTCAGCCCAAAAAGTGGTTGGTAAAAGTGAATCTGCTAGCATAGTCCTAGCTGCCTCAATAAGGGTCCTGTTCATTCTTTCACCAACTCCATTTTGTTGTGGAGTTCTAGCACTACTATACTCTTGTTTTATCCCCTTGTTCCTACAAAATTCAAGCATACTTCTATTCTTAAATTATGTGCCATTGTCTGATCTAATAATCTTAACCCTATGATTAAGCTGGTTTTCTATCTGCCTAATGAAAGTTTGAAGCAAGCTAGTGGTTTCATCCTTTTTATACATAAAGAATACCCAACAAAACCTAGTGCAATCATCAGTAACGACAAGGCAATAACTAGCATGATTTATGCTCTGCACAGAAGTAGGGCCAAAAAGCACCATATGCAAGGTGTGTAAAGGCTGAGTGATTGACCTTTCTAATTTAGCCTTACATGAAGCCCTATGCAGTTTACCCTTATGACATGCTACACAAGTATGGTCATTTTTGAAAACCTTTGAAGGTAACCCTCTAACAAGATTATTCTTCACAAGTTTATTTAAATTCTTAAAATTCACATGACCAAGCCTTCTGTGCCACAATTTAGATTCATCAATAGTGGCTTTTGCAATCAAACAGGCAAAACCTTTTGCAGGATCAGGTGTCTTCATATCAAAGTTGTACACATTGTGTTGTCTAGGGACTTTTAGGAGTATCTGACTTTCATCAGGCATCTTGAGGTCAGAAGTCAACACAAAACATTCAGTTTCAGTAAAAAGCACCTTATGCTGCTTATCACAAATTTGTGATATTGAGAAAAGATTAAATTGCCCAAGTTCTTTCACAAAAGACACATTATCAAATTCTAAATTGCCCACAACTATTCTACCTTTACCGGTAATGTAGCCTTTGCTACCTCCAAAAGTAACAGAACCACCTTTGAATTCTTGAAAATCCTTTAGGTGATCCTTGTTACCAGACATGTGCCCAGAGCACCCACTATCAAATATTCCTCTATCTCCCATGTTCTTGATTGGATGATCCTGCACATAAAGAAGAGAAATTAGTTTCTCTTAAGGACCCAGGCCTGAGCAGGTTTGGGTCTGCCTTGTGGATCAGCATATTTGTAAATCTTATATGAACATGATCCACTGTTGCTTTGGGATTTATAGGTAAGTTCATTCTGAAATGGATCCCAAGACCAACATGCTGAGGCCTTAACAGCAGACCCCCAATTTCCCTTTACAGCATTAGAATTTGACATTTTTGTTGTATTATTAACAATGGGTCTCCTCACAGGTGAGTGGGATTTAGCAAAATTATTTCTTTGATTGAATTTGCTCACCTGTGGTCTGTGTGTGACTGGTTGTCTGGGTCTAACAGGATTAACATACCCAGAATTAACTTTGGGCCTAACAGAATTAACTTGTTGCCCAGAATTAACATTTTGCCTACCAGTATTAATATTTGTCCTACCAGAATTAACGTATGCCCTACCAGAATTAACATTTGATTTACCAGAATTAAATTGTACTGGTCTAGTAACAAATTGGTTTGCATGGTTAACTCTGGTTACATTATTCCATACTTGTTTAGCCATCACATTATTAGTATTAACACTTCTTTGTCTCTTAATCTCAGCCTCTCTAGCCATTCTTTTTTCATGAAAATCACAGTCTTTAATTAAATGACTAAGGCTTCCACAAACAAAACATCTTTTAGGGGCAAAAGACTGACTTTTCCCTAATTCTCTTTTCTTTCTATCCACTTTGGGTGACTCTCTACTTTTAACATGTTTCCTAGGAGATTTTATGTGTGAGACACAACTAGGTTCAACTGTTTTAAGTTTTGATTCAGACTCAACTGGTTCATTTATCTTAACTGGTTTAGACCTAGAAACTTCTTTTGATTCCTTTTCTGGTTCTGATTCAGACTCCTCAGAGACATCCCCAATGGACCCTTCACTGTCATTGGATTGACAGGTAGAGTATTTACTGGATTTGTCATCTGAGTCACTTGTTTCAGGTATTTGTGGTCCCTTTTTTCCATAAACAAACGAAGACTCATCAAGCTCTTCCTTTTTTGAGGAGTGTAATCTCCATTTAATGGAGGTGGAACCCCTTTAAAGTCATTAGTTTTTATGAATCTATTGTATGTAGGTTTACCAGCTAAGTCACTTTTTGTACTAACAAACACAGTTCTCTCCATTTCTTCCTCATAGCTTAGAATCTCACTATCAGATTTTATCTCATATCCTAAACTAATTTTACACGTTAAACTCATACCAGAATCTACTAATCTAAACAGATTTTTAGATGAAGCTTTCCACGAGTCTAGTGTTTTCTGCAATGCATCCCTATCTTTTACAGCTTTCATTCCAATTCTCCTATATCTCTTAAGATTTTCATCTTTTTCATAAATTTCACTTGCTTGAAATGTAAGCTTTTCATTTAGGTCAGATTGCTGTTTTTGATAAGTGACTATTTGTGCTTCTAAAGTTTTAACAGCATTAGTATAAGCAAGTAAGGTAGCTTCCTGGTCACCTATCTGTTTCATTTGTTCATCACACAATGATTTAAGACTATTATATGATTTATTGCAAGTTTTTGAACACAAGAATACCTCAGAACTAGAGCCAATAGCCATGAATGCCTGATTTGCTTCTTCTTCTTCCCCTGTGTGTTCACCCCAGTTGATAGCACCAGCTTCCAAAGTCATCATACCCATTTCATTCTTCTCTTCCTTATCTGCTTCTTTAGAGAATGAATCTTTCTGTCTTTTCCCATCAGTAGTCACCTTTGATGTGCACTCCCTAGCGAAGTGACCATTTTTGTGACACCTATAGCACTCCACATTCTTCTTATTAAAGCCAACTGCTGTCTTTCTATCAAATCTTATATTCCTTTCAGTCTGCTTATAGAACTTCTTTACCCTGAGAGCAATCATTGCTATCTACCACTCTATATCCATCTCTTCAATGTCAACATCATTAATCTGCTCAAGGTCATCATTGATAAGATCTGGTTCTTCTGAATTCTTTGCAAAGAGAGAATAAACAACTTCATCAGCAAAGCCAGCAGGAACTTCTCTTTCTCTCATATTGCTTGAAGAAGCACCAGAAGTATAGCCACCAGAATTAACCTTGTTAGTACTGCTCTTGCTTTGGGAGACAAAAGCAACATTAGCAGCACTTGAAGATGCCTTTGAAACACCTTTGATGTCATGTTCAAAGACCCTAAGGTTGTTGTACAAATCATCAACTGACAAGGTGTCAACATCATCTTTCATTCTCATGTTCATTGCCACATTTGACCATTCTTTTGGCAAAGATCTGAGAAACTTGTGATTTGCATCTTCATTAGACACAGCAGCACCATGAGCTTCCAACTGTGAGAGGAGATGTTGGAATCTATCATATCCTTTTTCCAACCCTTCAGAACTTGTTACAGTGAATGCTTCAAATTCTTGCTTGAGGACAGCCTTCTGCATCTTCTTTGAGTTTGCATTCCCTCCAAATCTGGTTCTGATAGCTTCCCAAATTTCCTTGGCATCATCCATTCCATGAAATCTTCTCAAATGCTCCTTGGGAAGAGCCATCAGCAAGAGGGTTTTTGCCTTCCTCTCCTTCTCCACAGCATGTATCTCTGCAGCAGATACTGGTGGAAGAACCCTAACAACACCATCTTTTCCAACTGAGATCCTCTTCTTTGAATTGCCATTCTGAATTACTTTCCAGACATCATTATCAATATACTCTAGGTAATGCTCCATCTCCATTGCCCAGATATCATACTCCTCCTTCTTCAGAATTGGGAGTTTGATGTTAGAGATAGTGGTTGTTGCGGGGATGCTTTGTTGTTGTTGTTTAGCTGTATTGTTTTCTGATGCAGAATCTTCATGATTTGAAACTTCATCATCACTGATATGGTTTGAGTATTCATCACCACCCTTTTGAGACATTGTGCAGGATTGTTTAGTGAATTAGTGTTATGGTTTTTGTGTTTCTTTGTTCTCAGAGTCCCTCTATAGGCTCTGATACCACTTGTTGGTCCACACGAATTATGGATCTAAGTATCCTTGATAAGACAATAGACAACTTGGATAAATCCAAATCAATCTATATGAGAAACTCTAAACTGGTTGTTGATTGTTAATGCGGAATCTTAACAATAACAATGAAGAACACAATTAACTAACTTTGTAATTCTATTAATCTTTTAATCACAATGTCGTCTAGCACCTTGTTACAATGCCGTAGGGTTCCTTTTATACTCTAAGGAAAACCCTAGATACAAAACGTGTGAAAGGATAAACATATCTTCTAATAAGATATCTAATTCATCCATATCCTTTCCTAACTTATAGCTAACTAACTCTGCTATAAAACATAAACTGACTTAACTAAATACGGCTAAACAGACTTAACTATGTAACTATGTCTACCAGACTTAACATTGTACTGGCAGACTTAACTATGACTTGACTAACTAACAGACTTAACGAGTTCTTCAGCAGACTTAAGTCTATTCTTCTAATAATTCCCAACATCTATGCCCTATGACCTCCTTTTATACACCAAGGAGTCCTATACGGCTTACAATACTTTCCTAAGTGTATCAAATCTTTTCTATACTTATCTAATACATATCTTCACTCAAAAGTTATGTAATACATATTACATAAGCAGTAATAACCAAACAGTACTAACTTATGCTTAACAGTAGTAACTTTGTTGTAGCAGTAGCAACTTTGCACTGGCAGTCTTAACATACTTAGCGTATATTCTTTGAAGTTCTTCAGCAGTAGTAACTTGTACTAGCAATCTTAACTTTTACACCAGCAGTTGTAAACACTTAGTGTATATTATTTGAAGTTCAAGAGCAGTTGTAACTTTACTTGAGCAGTAGTAATATCAGCATAAGCAGCAATAACAAGAACAACATAAAGAATCCAAACAATCCTATCAAGAAGGCTTTTAATCCAAACATTCTAAGAGCAACTAAATCTAGAAACATCGGAGCATGAAGCTGCAAATGTAGAAAACAAACAGATATCAACAAAAAAAAACTACTTTTTGTAACAATTCGCATTTTTCAGATTACTATCCATTCTCGAATTATTATTATTTTTACTATTCATTATTACTATTCACTTTTACTATTCATACCTTAATTTTTTTCATTTATCATGACAAGTTAGTTGATACTCGATGGGTCGTCCTGACGACGTACGTTGAATCCATTCAGAACCGATTTCACAAAACCATATCTGAGATTTACGTTTATGTTTAAACATCATTCAAACATCCTGATATATCCCTTCAACATTATAAACAATAGAAATATGTGTTTCTTACATCTTACGACAATTCCACAAGTTTTGGAATTTTACGTTTTCCAGTTCTGTGTTTTACGCGTTTTAAACCTACGTTTCCAGTTTTAACAACGTTTAAGCAACCCAATGAAACTTATCACTCATTTTATATATTAATATGGAGTATAATGATAAGTTTAATCATTTCTAGAAGTTTCATATTTTTACGATACCCGGTTTTACGTTCCGTGACTTAACGACTTACAGTTAGCGATTAACGGGACCAAAACTCACTCTGTAAACTAGATAATACCAAGTTTATCCATCTAGTCACTGAGAATATTATAAAACACTTAGGATGTTACCCCCTTATAATGTGTTTGTGATACTTTGAGGTTATGTAGTCAAGTATGCGGAATCTAGTCAACCACACTTAGAAGAATTTATTTTTTAATGGAACAGTAATGCTTTGTATGAACAATGAACACAGAAAGTTTAACACCAAATGATTCAATATTATTCAAGAATTATACGAGTGATCTTGCTATCACTAAGGTTACAATGACCTTGAATCTTAACAAAACTTCTATGACTCGTGTATGCCAAAACGTATATACTGATCTAACCTAGGATCTCCTTTTATAGACTTGAGGAGTCCTTTACAAGATAAGTATTCTACCGTATATTTCTAACTAATTGTGATATACAAAAGATCTATTCCATACTTATCCTCTACAATATCGTATAAAGTACTTATCCATGCACCAGTACCTTCATTACCACTAGCAGTACTAACTTGAGTTTGTACTGTAAGTTATTCATCAGCAGTTCTTCAGTTTATACACTAACAGTTTGTACTATTAGTGCAATTCTTCAAGCAGTACTAAGTCAGAAAATTTAATTCTAAACAATCCTCCCCTAAACTTACGATTTATCCTAAATCCTCTGAATTAAATAAGGACTGTGAGGATTCTTCCAAACACTACATAGTCAACTTTAGTCTTCTGGCTTTCCTTTCTTCTGCAAGTTGAAATGTCTTTCTGATTAACTCTTTTGCCATCTCTCAATCTTCTTCAACTTTGAGTCTTGATGACAGCATAGCCATTAAAGTACCTGCTCTTAGTGAGTAATCCTTTTCCACTAACATATAAATTTCCACTCCTGTTTTAGTAGAAACTCTATGAACACCACAGTTATCAAACAGTATCCATGTGATGTCTGAAATTTGAGCTTGAAATCTCCATATAGTTTCACCTCCATCTGGCTCATATAATCTTTTCAACTCAACCCATAGCTCTTTATATTTATCATCTGTAGGATGTGATTATCAGTCAAAGTCTCTTCCACCTTTTCTTCCTCTGCTGGTTCTTCTTGAACTGATTTATCATGCTTTTCTTCATCTATCTTTTGCTTCTTGGACTCCTCAGATTCCAATTGCTCTGCTGCTCTCTTTTCTCCTCTTTCTTTACTTCTTTCAATATCACCTCTGAGAAACATCTGTATCCTCTTATGTGTATCAATGTAGATCCTTTGAATCTCTTCATAAGATCTATTCTTGAAATATTCTTCTTTCCAGGTGTCTTGATGCTTCAAGTAGTTCTTCATATACATTAGTTGTTCACTTCTTGAAGGAGGTTTCTTCTGATAAGCTTTCTTTTTGCTTTGCTTCTTTCTTATCTCCTACAATAAGTCATTAAGGGCTAATTCTTGTTCTTCACTGGTGAACTTAGATCTTTCTTCTTCTTGAAGCTTAGCAGCTAGCTCCCTATCAGCAGCTTCTTGAGCAGCTTTTTCTTGTACTTCCTTCAACAGCTTTTGCTCAGTCAGTATTTGAGCAATCTTTTCTTCTTTTTCTACTCTTGTTAATTCATCTTCTTGAAATTTTTGAGCTAACTCTTCATCTAAAGCAATCTGATCTTGTTCCTTCTTGGATAACTTCTGAGAAGATGGTTCTTTTTCTATCATGATTCCCTTACCCTTGTCTGCTCTTAATTTTCTTGGCCTTCTTGTGTATACTGCTTCAGCAGTACCTTGAGAACCACCAGTACCTTCTGTTTGTATACTAGCAGTACCATGTGTGGCACTACCAGTACCTTCTGTAAAATCAGCAGTACCTTGATCCATTTGTTGTTCTTGCCTCCCCTGAGTATGATACTCTTCATGAACCAAAGAAACATGAGGATCATCATCTAACTGGGCAATCTTCCTCCCCTGTTTGGAAGATTCCTCATCTTGATTTGCACTTGGACCCTCTGATGAACTTGATGAAGAAGATAAACTTGTTGATTCCACCACTTGTGCTGACCTCGTCCTTTTAATAGTCTTGACCTGGTCCTCCAATTTCTTAACCTTGAGCACTAGCTTTGTATATACTTTTCCAAACACCTTCTTATGAAAGATCAGATCAGCTTCTAAAGTAGTAACTTTTTCAGAAAAATTTGTACAAGTGTCCATCAATTCCTTAAGTGTCTTGCTGCCCTTAGCACTTTCGGATGTGCTACCTTCAGGGAGAGGTGCATCATGGGGCAAAGACTTATAGTCCACCATATGATGAGCTTCTGAGCCACCCGAAATTTTCGGTTGGCTTGGGATTCCACCAATAGTACTGGGTTCATAGGAATTTGGTACTGCTGGTGTTGCCATGGATTGGGTCTTAAGTATGTTACTTTTGTCATGCCCAGCTTCTAAGCCTGAGACAGTAGAAGCAACCCTTTCCACACGAAAAAGGTCAGCCTCATCTGCTACAATGGGAGGGGTAGGAACTCTGTGCTGAGGAACATCAGAGTCCTCTCGGGATAAAGACCTATCTGTTGATGAATTTATTGTGAAGATGATTGTTCTGATGTTGTGGGTGTGTGATGGGAGTCAACTGGGCTTGTTGATCCTTCACCCTGTACTTGTAACATTGAATCAAAAAGTGGAACTTCTTCCCCACTATACCCTCTTGAAGCCATTTTCATGTTACTAAAAAGTTTTTGGGTAAGTTTGGGTGTTGGATAAACAGTTTTGTGTGGAAGAAGTTGATGTTTCCTCATGTTCAAAATAGTTTGGATGAACCTGGGATACATCAAAAATTTTGATTTGCTATCAACATTTTTAACCATTCCTTCAAATACGAGTTTTGAAAAATTGAAGGTTTTGTTGGTAGCCAAGCAGATGAGAGCAGTTGCAATATTGCTACTAAACTGTTTTGACCGGATCTAAACACACTCCTTGTGTTAGATAGATACTTTGAATAATTTTGACTAGCACGCAGAATTTACTAGCAAACATTTAGAAGATTGTGTATGTATGTTCAATGAATGAAACAGTGTGTATATATGAACAAGAAGACAAACAATTTACTTCAACGATTCAATATTATTAAAACAATAATACGAGTGATCTCCTATCACTAGGGTTTACAACCTTGAACCTTTTCTAAGAACTTACGTACATAAACTTTAACCTAGGCAATCCTTTTATAGATCAAGGATTCCTTTACAAGATAACTATCATCTATATTAATAAGATATACACAAAATCTTTTCTATATTTATCTTCTATACGATTACAAAAATTATAAGCAGTACTAATCTTTCTAATCCTGACCGTACTAACTGACTTTGTACTGTCAGTTATATCTTCAATCTCTTCAGCAGTACTAACTAATATACTAACAGTTCCAACTGTTAACCTTAATTCCTAACAAACCTCCCCTAAACTTATGATTTCTGTGCAAATCACTAAGTTTCTTCAAATTAAGCTTCATCTCCTATGATGAGGGGGGATTCTTCCAAACATCTATCATGTTTGTCTCTTGTTTCTGGCTTTCTTTTGCTCTGCAAGGTTAAATATCTTCGTTACTAACATATCTGCCATCTAAGAATCTTCTTTAACCTTGAGTGTTACTGATAGCATAGCCTTTAAAACAACTAATCTGAGTGGATATTCTTTTTCCACCAACATATAAATTTCTATTCCATCTTTGGTTGAAACTCTGTGCACTCCACATGTATCAAATAATTTCCAAGTAACATCCTTGACTTCAGCTTGAAACCTCCACATTGATTCTCCATCATCAGGTTCATAAATCCTCTTCAATTGAACCCATAGTTCTTTATCTTTGTCTTCAAGTGGATCTTCAATACTGAATTTTTCTTTTACAAATGTCCACAACTGATTAAGATCTTCTCTGTCAAAACCTTTGAGTAAATCTTCAAACAGCTTGTATCTTTCAGTAATTCCACCAACTCTCATAATCTTCCACCCTTTCATCCTACCTTCTGTGAATACTTCCCAGCCAATGATGGGATGTTTTGCTTGCAAAGGCTTGATGTTTATGGATTCTGGGACTATCACCATCATGTTCTTGAGTTGTTCATCAGTCAATCCTTCAGCTTCCTTCTTTTGTTTCTTTGTTGCATCAGATTCTAACAACTCTGCATCTATTTTCCTTCTTTTTGTGGTATCCCTTTCAATTGATGTGTTCAATCTTGCATAAGCTTCATAATAAACTTTTTCAATTTCAGCATCTGATTTTCCCTTAAAATAACTTGTCTTCCAAAGAACTTGATTCTTTAAATAGCTTTTCATAAAACTGATCTGTTCTTTCTTTGTAGGCATCTTTGTCTTGTAACCTTCTTTTTGCCTATCTCTAATCTTCTGCATAAGATCATTCCATGCTACTTCTCTGTTCTTTGTTAGTATAAAACTTTTAAGCTTCTCTGATTTCTCTTCTTCACTCAAATCCTTGTCATTAAGAATCATCACTGCTTGAGCTCTCACAATTAAATCTGAATCTAACAAATATTGTAGCTGTTCATTGAATTGTTCTTGATCAACCTCAGTATTTGAAGCTACCTTTTCCAACCTTGTTCTCTCCATGAATTCAGCTATATTCTGTACATCATCCTCAGCCATCTTTCTTGCTAATTCTGCATAAAGATTTATCTTGGCTTGTTCATCTGCTTGATCTTTTTCTTGAAGTTTCCTTGCTACTTCTTCATCAAACTCTAACTGTGCTTGAGTTCTTGGTTTTACTTTCTTGAGTCTTTCTTGTTCTTGTTCAGCTTCTTCAGGTGTCATTGGCTTCTTTCCCTTTGCTGTTCTTTTTCTCTCATATTCTTCATCAGCAGTACCTGGAAGTGAACTAGCAGTTTGTACGGTTTCATTCTCTGATTTCTCAGCAGTTTGAACTGCTTCAGCCGTTGGAACTGTTTCTTCGTTCTCAGCAGTTTCTTGAGTTTCTTGATCTTCAACATCCATATCAGCAACATTACCAGTATCCATACCAATCTATTCACTAGCACCTTCATCTTGCCTCCCTTGAACTTTTGATTTATCCTCCTTTCCTTTATCTGATTTCCTCCTCTGTTTGGGAGAATCACCATCATCATCATTATCTGAATCATCTGAATAATCACCATCTGAAGAATCTTCATCCAGAATAGCTCTAGCCCTTTTCCTATTGAGATGATCTTCCAACTTCTTTACTCTATGAGTCAACCTTGAGTAGACTTTGGCAAAATTTTCTTTATGACTTTTAAGGTCCTCTAACAAAGAATCTACCTTGACAGTTAACTTAGTACATAAAGCCATCAATTCAGTTTGTACAGAGCTACCCTCATCACTTCTAGCTGTGTTACCTGCTAGGAGAGGTGAATCATGGGGCAAGGATCCAGTAGCAACTCTAGTTTGACTAGGTTTAGACCTTCTCCTATAAGTTGTGATGGTTGGGGGTGTTTGGGTTATTTCAAGATTTTGATTGAGTGTATGATAGGGATCAGTTGGGTTGACTGACCCTTCACCCAATTCAACTTGAAGCATTTCAAGAAACAAAGGTATTTCTACCCCTTTGAAAAGTCTACTAGCCATAGCCATATTCTGAAAAACCTTTGATTGTAGGCTAGGAGTAGTAAAAGTTTCTGTTGGTTTCTTAAGCAAATTCTTTTTCTTATTTAAAAGAGTTTGAACAAATCTTGGGTACATAAGAAACTTGGTTTTGCTGTTAACATTTGCTGCCATATTCTTAAAAATAAACTTTGAAAAGTTAAAAACCTTATTTGTTGACAAGCAAATGAGAGCAATAGCAATATTGCTACTGAATTGCTCCCATGCCGTCTTCTTGGGACTTAAGCAATGTAAGAGAGTATGTATCAAAAATCTCCATTGTGGGGAGAAACATCCTTTTGAAAAGTGAGTTTTTGGTTGGATGTGTCATACCCCATTCTGGCAAGTTCTTGCCAAATCTCAGTGTTTAGCATATTGATGATACCATCTGAATCTTGCAGCTTAAGATGTCTCCTAAGTGCAGACTCGGTAACAACAAAAAGTATGCCGTCCACTTCAGAATGGATTTCTAAGTCTCTATCTTCACTAGTCAAGACAGTTGCATTATGCCAGATTGTTTGATGTGAGTGTCATAAAGAGTAGGAGAGACAGTTAGAGCATACCTTATGTGAGAATGGTTGAGGAAATCCACAATCTCATAAAATTTCGGTCCATCTCCTTCCTCTGTTTTCTCTAGAAAAGCGACTTGGTTGTGCGTCTTGACAAAATCCAAATTAGCCATGATATTCTTAGTAAAGTTTGATTTTAACTGTGGTGAATAATGAAGATTTAGGTTAGAAAGTAGAAGATGAAAGTTAGATTTGATATTATTGAGAGAATTAGGATTTTTAATTTGACCGACTTATAGAATATGTAACTTTTATTTTAGAATAAGAATATAATAGAATAAAAGTTAAAATATCTTGAAGAGGATCCCTCAAAAATCGTAAGTCAATCAGCAAAAATCACAACAAACCGCCAACGGCTAGTTTTTAACCGAAAATTAATTACTGACACATCAGTTATAACGGCTAGTTCAGCAGTACTAAGTTTACACTAGCAGTATAAACTTTGCACTAGCAGCACAAACTTTTATCAAAACTTTCAAAGAACAGTATGAACTTATATTGATTTCAAAGACATTATTGCACATATATAGTTTTTAGCAAACTATCAGCTATCAACGGATTTGATATGTCTTTACCAATAGCCGTTTGCTTTAGACTAGCCAACTCTTCACAGTTAGATATGGTGAGTTGATAACCATACAATTTTTGGTAAATTGTCAACCATTAACGGATTTGATTAGTCTTTAACAGAAACCGTTTGCTCTGGACTAGTTGGTTCTTATGTGGGTTAGACATGGTGAACCAATAACCATTTGTTGTGTGCACAGATAACACACTGAGCTCCAAATCACCATATAGTCCAAAACACAAAGCATTCAAAACTCCAATCATCCTGCAATTGTTAGTCCAACAATAGAAAACAAAGTGCAAAGCACTTGTCTCATAATATAAAAGCATATGACTAACATTGCACATAAAAAGAAAAATCAATTCCTTTGGTGTGTATCCAAGCCATTACAGACTTAGGCTTTCCTCTTGCATCAACATAATTAAACCTTTTTAAAATAGTTGGAGTACCATTGGATTGAAGTGGTCTCCAAACCCATGATGCAGATGCATTAATACCATTACTCATATTTCCCTTAGCAGTGTTTTTAAAACTTCCAGTGTTAACTGCTTGCCTAGCAGTATGAGCTGCTGGGTGTGCAATTGCAACTTTAGGTTTCCAAACTTGTTTATTAATCACTGCATTGTTTTGAAATGGTCTTTTAACAGTTGTTGGTGCTAATTTAGAAAGAGTTATTGCACCTTGAACTGTTTGTCTAGGGTAAAAATATCTATTTGGTCTAATAGTATGAACTGCTGGACTAGCAGTGTTAACTATTTATCTAACAGTATAAACTGTTCTTGTTCCAGACCTTAACTGAATAGATCTAGGTATCATTCTAGCATTTGTAGGGTGAGTGGGAGGTTTTACTGAGTTCACCATAGGGGTTGAATACCTAGTTAGCCTGTTGTAACAATGAGCAGCCAGATGGTCAAAGCTTCCACATGAGAAACAAGCTTTCCTATAACAGACAAAATCATCACCTAGTTGGTGAGACTTGAGGTTGTTCCAATTCCTTTGGTTACCTCTTGGCTTGTTTGTGGTTCTATACATTTCTGCATACCTAACTGTTGGTCTAAAAGGTTTTGTATTAGCTCTAGGCCTAACAGTCTTAGTCTTAACCATCTTTGGAACTTTTGGTTCCTCTATCTTAACACTAACAGGCTTAACTACAGCCTGATCACTCTCATCATCAGAAGTAGTCCATTCCTCTATGGTTGGAGAAACTGATTCCTTACTTGAGGACCTATCAGAGGACACCTTGTCCTCAGACAGTGATTTAACACTAGCACTCTCATACACAGGTTTATCAACTACATTTTCCTTAGGTTGAGGACCATACTTAAGCTCAGGTAGTTGAAATTCAGGTAGTCCTGTGTGTTCTAGGTCAATGCCTGGAGGTGTTGGAATTCCCCTATATGGAGGTGGAACTGATTTGTATCCTAGGCCTGACTTAGCTTTATTGAGGATTTGACACTCAACTATCTTACTAACACCCTTAGATGCAAACTCTAATGTGTCTACACTCATCTGAATGTTTTCCTTTGCATGTTTTATCTTTTCCAATTCATTTTTCAACTCACTAATTTCCGCATCCCTAAACATTATATCTCTTTTAAGTATAGCTACAGTATCAGTAAAAGTAGACTCATTTTCCTTATAGTGAATTATCTGTTCTTCTAATACAACCAAACCTCTCTTATGATTTGCTAAATTAAAAGCAGTCTGGTTTAGCTCTATTCTCTGATTATCATACTGTTTTCTAAGTGTTTCTAATTCTTTTAAAGCATCACATGATTTAGAAAATTTAGAAATTTTTACCTCAGAGTCTGAGAAAGCCATAAGTGCCATCTCTGTAGGTGCTTCTGCTTCCTCCTCTGCAATGTAGCTCCAGTCAAACCCTAAGCCATCAATAGCAACCATAGCCTTTGAGCTTGAATCTGACACTTCCACAACCCTTGATTTGCTTCCAAATCCTCTGCTTTTGCCATCTTGTTGTCTTGGCATTCTGCACTCCCTTGAATAATGACCTTTCTTGTGGCAATTATAACATTCAATTTTTGACTTGTCATACCCAGCAACATCATTGTTGTTTATGATTATCTTCTTGCCAGTCTTCTTCAAGAATCTTCTAGCTCTCAAGCTGAGAAGAGAGAGTTGCCACTTGATATCCATCTCTTCAATATCATCTTCATCAATCTCTTGAAGATCTGCATGAGTCAACATACTTCCATTGTGCTGAGTAGTCAAGAAAGCACAATAAGTATTCTCATCCAAAAGTCCATTAGTACTGCTTGAGGTACTAGCAGTACCAATATTTGAACTAGTAGTTCTCACTGTTCCAGCAACTTGAACATCTTCTTCTGGATTAGAGATACTGGGAGTTGACACGAAGGCCAAATTTCTAGAACTTGAGCTTGAACTTGATCCAGCAGACTTCTTCACTTCATGTTCTACTATCTTGAAGTTGCTATAGAGGTCCATCAGACTCATAGAATCAATGTCTGGTTTATTCTTCCAGACAACTACATGCATAGCCCATTCTGATGGTAAACTCCTTAGGAATTTTGAGTTGAGATCTTCCTCAGGCATCTCAATTCCTAGAACAGCAAGTTGACTCACTAGCTTTTAAAGCCTATTAAGCATATGATCTAGTGACTCATTGCTTGTTGCTATGAAGTTCTCAAACTGTTGCTTGAGAAGGGTCTTCTGTATTTTCTTGGTGGCTTCATTCCCACCATATCTTGCAACAATAGCTTCAAAAATATTTTTAGCACACTTGTACTTACTGAAGTTCAGTAATTGATCATTGGGGATTGTCATCAGCAGCATGCTCCTTGCTTTAACATCATTCTTGTGCTGAGCCTTCTCTTTAGTAGTCAATGGCTTGGTCTGCACAGTTGTTTCAGTCTTGCCCTCAACAACAGTTGTAGTGGTTGTAGGCATAAAAGAGTTCCCATCTTCTATGATCTCCCAAAGTGTATAATCCTGCACTTGAAAGAATTGTTCAACTCTTAGTCTCCACATATCGAACTCATTAGGTTTAAGCTTTGGTAACTTAGCAGCAATGTTGGTTTGGGTTGTTGTCTCCATGTCCATCTTCTTCTTAATCAAATTCTTCTGGATCTTCTAAATCAAAGTATCAGAAACCTGTCTCTGATACCACTTGACCGGATCTAAACACACTCCTTGTGTTAGATAGATACTTTGAATAATGTTGACTAGCACGCGGAATTTACTAACAAACACTTAGAAGATTGTGTATGTATGTTCAATGAATGAAACAGTGTGTATATATGAACAAGAAGGAAAACAATTTACTTCAACGATTCAATATTATTAAAACAATAATACGAGTGATCTCCTATTACTAGGGTTTACAACCTTGAACCTTTTCTAAGAACTTACGTACATAAACTTTAACCTACGCAATCCTTTTATAAATCAAGGATTCCTCTACAAGATAACTATCATCTATATTAATAAGATATACACAAAATCTTTTCTATATTTATCTTCTATATGATTACAAAAATTATAAGCAGTACTAATCTTTCTAATCCTGACCGTACTAACTGACTTTGTACTGTCAGTTATATCTTCAATCTCTTCAGCAGTACTAACTTATATACTAACAGTTCCAACTGTTAACCTTAATTCCTAACATGTTCCCATGAGGTTTTCTTAGGACTAAGACAGTGAAGGATGGTATGAACCAAAAACCTCCATTGTTGGGTAAAACAACCCTTTTGAAAAGTTAAAAACTGGGATTGAATGTTGTACCTGATGTGTTTTTTTAGGTCTATAAAAATCAACCAAGTTTTAAATTTGTTTATTGCCGAACTAACCTATAGACTCTAAACACTCACGAGCAGTGTACCCGATCAATGTAGATAGTTTCTAGGTAAGCAAGGGTCATTCACTAGGAGCGAAGCTAAGATGATCTAAAGGTATTCTAATTACTAAACTAACTATTCTCACCTAGAAAGCAAGTAAATATTTTTGGGGGTTTTCGCCTGAGAGGCTATCACGATTTTATGTGTTTTAATTAAACTAATTGCAATAAAATAAATATCTAAACTAAGGATAGTACAATAGATCGATATCAAGAGGGAAGAACGGGTTAGCCAAGTCTAATCCATTTTATAGTTATACATGCTTATGTCTACTTGTTTTAATTCATTCAATTGTTTTGTCGCCAATACAATTATTAATCCTGTCACGATTAAATAACCTACCATCGTGGTGGGAAAGAGGACATGATCATAGTGACTCGTCTAGCATCAATACTAACTTATTGCTTTAAACCATCTAACCTAGTTCGGTATTACACGCTACTAGTCCTATTAGGTTGTAGACACGTTCCGTTTATGCCAAACAATGATTCCTAATAGAGATTCGGGTTAACACGCAAATAACTCAACCTAAGCAACCACAATTACAGGTAGTTAAGTCACATCAATTAAAGTTATAAGGATCATAACCTAGTTACATAGACTTCTACTAGTTATAAGCAATAAACGAGTTTTTATCGACAAGCACCCAATCCAATAACAAAGCAAACACCGACAAAATCATAAAAACTAATAAAACTTCATAAACATGGCTAACACCTAAGGGTGTTAGCCCATAATCTCAGTAACAATACACAATGTTTGAATCATAGCATAAAAGATAGAAATCATAATGAAAACTACACGCTAACCGAATGATTAAACAAAGTAAATTGGCTTGAGATGTTCTTTGTGGATGGAATGGATCCTCAATATAGTCTTCTGCTGTTTTGGGACGTTTACAGACGCCTGGGAATGATCCCGAGGGTCCCCAATGATGCCCTAATTCGTTAATGAGTTCGGTATTTATAGATTCTGAAATCTGGGTCAATACGGCGCATCTAGAGAGTTAGATGCGCCGCATCTATAAGTAATCGTAGCCTCCAAGTCTGAAACTGACCCGATATGGCGCATCTATAAATTTGATATGGAGCATCTCCCAATACGGAGCATCTAAAGACCTGATGCGCCGCATCTCCTTCAGATACAGGTAGATCTCCTTTTTCTCTTTCCGTGGCCGCTTGAATCAACTAAAACGGAGTCCGGATGAAGATTTTATGGCCAAAATACGAAAGCATCTTCAAGTGTCGACTTGTAATCTTGACTTCTTCATTAAGCTACTAATCTCCACTTGATTTCTTGGTAAGGTTTGTGTATGGCCGACACGGCGCATCGGATTGGTCTGATGCGGCGTATCTGGAGTAGAACAAGTTGGTTCTTCTTCTTTGACCAAAGTTTCATATGCGACGCATGATAAAATCAGATGCGGCGCATGCTTCAAAGTCAGGCAATGGTCTTTAATCTCTTCAATTCAGCAGACTTTTCCAATCTTGATCATTTTGCTCTATTTTATGTCCATAATAGCTAACTTTCACCAAATGCTTGTTTATAACTGAGAATTACAAAAGTAAGCGATTAAGTATCAATTCCCATATAAAATAATACAAAAACAAGCAATATACATAGGATACATGATGCTAATAAAATGTACTTATTTGATGTAATCAAATATCCCCCCACTTGAACTTTACTTGTCCTCAAGTAAACCTTAGATTAAACTTATGAAAATGTATCCTAAATAGGATGTATTTTTATAATTAAGCACTTATTCGTTTTATCATAATTGCACAACCAAACACTTAACGAATTAGAAATAAAATAAAATATTTCGATAAAAGCAAATCTAATCGTTTAACTGTCCAGTCGTGACGAATATTCTATCATAAGCTTGGCAAGTATACACATCTCCCCCACTAAAGCTAAGGAATAACAAGTCTAAAGCGGTAAAAAAGGGTTTGTTGGTTAAGGGTTGATCATCCTTTTTAATCTCTATCGATCTCATATTCCAGAAAAAGTGACAAAACTACAAATACATGATCGAATCCACGACCACGATACTTGCAATTGCTCAAATCCTTAACTCGAATAGGCTAAAGATAGGACCATGTAATCTTCACCAATAATATTATATCAAAAAGGGCAACAAAATCATAAATACATAGTCGAATCCACGACTACGATACTTAAGATTGCTCAAATCCCTAATCTCAATAAATCAAAGGTTTGGATAAAGAATGATGTAGGGTATGGATAATATTTGGGATACAAATTGGTGTAAAATGAAAAATAAACAAAACAGATAAATTAAAATCCTAAGTGTGGTAAATTACTTTCCCAACCATCCCATGAATAAGACTCATATCATTGAATAACTCACGCTTTAACACTTGAAACACACGCTTTAGGTAGACACGAATTATACTCAACAAGATCTCAATCAAAGAATAAACCTTAGTTGGCGTTCCCATAACGGCCAACTCCCATTCAATCCATAAATATAATATACAACAAATAGTGGTGATATCGACCACTTAATACAAAACTTTACATAAGTTGGTTAAAACAAACTTCCAACTTTTCATTTTTCTTTTTTTTTTTTTTTTTTTTTTTTTTTATTTTTTTATTTTTTTACTACTAACATAAACATAGATGTGTAAAATTTCACCACATCGCTATAATGATAACTCTGGATAATTTTTTCATACTTTTCATGACTTCAGAAATAACAGTAATAGTGAAAGTAGTAAACACACGAAAAATAACAAGACTCAAATTATACAATATCTACTTTCACTCCAAATGCATTGTGCAATTTCCCGACCTTAACCATAGATAATGAATTACGCATGCGAACACAGTTAATTGTAAGAAAACACACTTTGCCTAAAGTAACTAACCACGGACTTTAATCTACAGGGTAGGCTAAGGTGTAAGGGTGTAACGAAACATTTTAAACATTGGTGTAAGAAACGAAAGGAATGGCTCTGAGGGTTTTTCTAGGGGTATCTTACTCTAAAAATGAGAGTAAACAAAGGGTTTATACGGGGGTTAACTAACCAGTGTAGTTAGTTAATAGCACAAAACATATAATAGGCTTTTTGAGTGTAATCCTAGAAATTTACCTTGTTAGACAAGTCACTCCAATTATATCAATAATACTCATTATGGTGGTCTCGAATAGTATACAAGCCAAGTTCTAAAGTTTACAAGTCACCGGCACACTCATAGATTTTTGAATTTTGATAAGTTCACAATTTTTGAAAATAAAATTATGTGTGCAGCTATGCAACTTAGATTAAACAAAAACATGCTAAAAAAAAAATTAAATTTTGATAAATAAGCATAGATTAAAGCATATTTTTGAAAATTTAGGACAAGTAACGTTCTAATTCTCCATCCCCCCACTTAAGTTAAACAACATCCTCGTTGTTTGTATTTAAAATTAAAAACAAGAGATAGAAAGAATTAGAACTGAGAACTCCCCTGAGATTTGCTTGGTATGATCTTCCAATGTAAACGTGCGAGCGTTTATAATGCGGGAGTCCATCAACCTCTTCAATTGTCCAGACCTGTAAAAATATAGAGACCACATAAAAAGAATCTCGAGAGCATCTCGTTAATCATTGGTTAGGAAAATAAAAATACGAAAAAATTACAGGTCAGAGTGTCGATGCGCCGTATCCATGGAATATTGGATACGCCGCATCAACTTCCTGTAACTAATACGCTGCATCCACTAAAAGTGCATGCGCCGTATTGACCAACTGACAGAAATACGAAAATAAAAATAAACTAAAAACAAAATAAAAGACAAGCATGGGTTCCTCCCAAGAAGCGCTTGTTTTTGTTAGAGTCACGAGCCTGACTCCACCCTTATTTACTAGGCAATAGGGTGTTTTTTTCCCCACTTGCGGTCAAGTGTGGGTGATAGTAGCAATAAGCACCATAACGGTGTAAATTTGCTACTAGAGATGGATAGAATATGTAAAGATAATACCTTGGCAATATGTGTACTTCGTTCATTACCTTACCCGGTTTGGTTGTTAAATTGGATGAAATGAACATTACATGTGAGAGAGTAGTATGTTGAGGATCAATGAATCTCCCTTCTTCTTCGTTTGTTCTATTGGTAGTAAGGCGTCCCTTGACTTCCATAAAAGATGAGAAAGGGTCTTTGGCGAGTAAAGTTCGGGTTCCTCTATATCCTTCATAGGATTGAAATCATCCTCTTCAATCATGGTCGTGTCCATCAGCTCATCCTTGAATTCTTTTTGTATTTCAACCAAAAATGGATTGATAACAGGTGCTTTATATTCATCATTAGTTGGTGTAGTAAATTCCACCTCATCATTCTTTCGTTTTGCAACCTGTTTAGGAAAACTTGCAAGATTATTAGTAACAGGATTAATAATATTAAATAAATTAGTACCACTTTTTGTTGTAAGTGACTCTAATTCATCTTGTGAGTCTCCATCTTCAACTAGTGGTCTTGTAATTTCATCCTTTTCCCGAATAGCCGCCTCAAATAAGTCATCCCACATTTCTTCAAAATCCTTTGTGGGGTCATAATCTGGCTCATTTGTTCCACGCATGAATATTTTATTTTGTTGTGGCAATTGCGGTATGGCATCGTACACAATACAATCAAAACTTTCAATATTAGAATACTCATTATCTTCATCCGATGGAATATCATCATGGTGTTTTTGATATGATGAGAATATATTTTCCAACTCAGGTGAAAAATCACAAGTAATAGCACCATACACCATTTTTCCACATTCATCTTCATTTTCATCATAAGCACTTTCGGATGAATAAGCTTCTTGGTAAACAATTGCCGGATTTTCATTCAAATCAAACACTTGTGACTCTTCTTCATCTTGGGCAACTTCCGGAGAAATAACATCATCAATAACTATTGCCGGAAACCTAATTGCACCAAAATCGTATGATTCTTCTTCATCATCATCATTGGATAAAGTCCAAGTGTGTCTAAATGGCAATGTCTTTCTTTCTTTCCCTGACTCTTCCTGCTTTGATAATAAGTACTCTTCCATCGTGGGTTCTTTATCATTGATGACTTGTGCACCATATCTTGCTCTTTCCCAATCGTAAACCTTGTTATTGCTCAAGGATCTTTCATTGTTAAGCCTAAGATATTCTTCCATAGTTATGTCCGGATTGTCCATCATCATTATTACCTGAAAGATAAACAACCAAGAACAGCAGTAACCTAAACAAAAATAAAAACTAAACTAATAAAAATTTAATAAACACAAAAAATAAAAAATAAAAAAAATAAAAAAAAATATATATTTTTGGTGTCACAGAAAATCGATGCGCCGTATCCAACAGACAATGGATACGCCGTATCGACACAAGATAATACGCCGTATCCAACAGACAATGGATACGCCGTATTAGCTTTCTGTAACAGATTTTTCAAATTATATAATACTAAAAAAAAATCACACAAACTAAAAAAAATTGTCGCAGAACGTCAATGCGCCGTATTCACAGACAAGAATACGCCATATTGAAATCAGACAGATGCGCCGTATTCACAGACAAGAATACGCCGTATTGCCTTTCTGAGACAGAAACACAGAATGACAAAAACACACAGAAACTAACGAAAACAAATAAAAACTAAAATACCAATAAATCAAATTAAACAATCACTCCCCGGCAACGGCGTCAAAAACTTGATATGTTTTTTTAGGTCTATAAAAATCAACCAAGTGCAATTCTTCAAGCAGTACTAAGTCAGAACATTTAATTCTAAACAATCCTCCCCTAAACTTACGATTTATCCTAAATCCTCTGAATTAAATAAGGACTGTGAGGATTCTTCCAAACACTACATAGTCAACATTAGTCTTCTGGCTTTCCTTTCTTCTGCAAGTTGAAATGTCTTTCTGATTAACTCTTTTGCCATCTCTCAATCTTCTTCAACTTTGAGTCTTGATGACAGCATAGCCATTAAAGTACCTGCTCTTAGTGAGTAATCCTTTTCCACTAACATATAAATTTCCACTCCTGTTTTAGTAGAAACTCTATGAACACCACAGTTATCAAACAGTATCCATGTGATGTCTGAAATTTGAGCTTGAAATCTCCATATAGTTTCACCTCCATCTGGCTCATATAATCTTTTCAACTCAACCCATAGCTCTTTATATTTATCATCTGTAGGATGTGAGGTTTTGAATCATTCTTGAACTAAGCTCCACAACTTATCTAAGTCATGTCTGTCAAAAGCTCTAATCATGTCTTCAAAGAACTTGTAGACTTCAAACTTTCCTCCTACTTTGATAATTTTTCATCCCTTGATTCTTCCATCTGAATACACTTCCCAATCAATGATGGGATGTTTGGCTTGAATAGGAACAATATTAAGAGCTTCTGGAACTACAACCATCATTCCATGAATCTGATTATCAGTCAAAGTCTCTTCCACCTTTTCTTCCTCTGCTGGTTCTTCTTGAACTGATTTATCAGGCTTTTCTTCATCTATCTTTTGCTTCTTGGACTCCTCAGATTCCAATTGCTCTGCTGCTCTCTTTTCTCCTCTTTCTTTACTTCTTTCAATATCACCTCTGAGAAACATCTGTATCCTCTTATGTGTATCAATGTAGATCCTTTGAATCTCTTCATAAGATCTATTCTTGAAATATTCTTCTTTCCAGGTGTCTTGATGCTTCAAGTAGTTCTTCATATACATTAGTTGTTCACTTCTTGAAGGAGGTTTCTTCTGATAAGCTTTCTTTTTGCTTTGCTTCTTTCTTATCTCCTACAATAAGTCGTTAAGGGCTAATTTTTGTTCTTCACTGGTGAACTTAGATCTTTCTTCTTCTTGAAGCTTAGCAGCTAGCTCCCTATCAGCAGCTTCTTGAGCAGCTTTTTCTTGTACTTCCTTCAACAGCTTTTGCTCAGTCAGTATTTGAGCAATCTTTTCTTCTTTTTCTACTCTTGTTAATTCATCTTCTTGAAATTTTTGAGCTAACTCTTCATCTAAAGCAATCTGATCTTGTTCCTTCTTGGATAACTTCTGAGAAGATGGTTCTTTTTCTATCATGATTCCCTTACCCTTGTCTGCTCTTAATTTTCTTGGCCTTCTTGTGTATACTGCTTCAGCAGTACCTTGAGAACCACCAGTACCTTCTGTTTGTATACTAGCAGTACAATGTGTGGCACTACCAGTACCTTCTGTAAAATCAGCAGTACCTTGATCCATTTGTTGTTCTTGCCTCCCCTGAGTATGATACTCTTCATGAACCAAAGCAACATAAGGATCATCATCTAACTGGGCAATCTTCCTCCCCTGTTTGGAAGATTCCTCATCTTGATTTGCACTTGGACCCTCTGATGAACTTGATGAAGAAGATAAACTAGTTGATTCCCCCACTTGTGATGACCTCGTCCTTTTAAGAGTCTTGACCTAGTCCTCCAATTTCTTAACCTTGAGCACCAGCTTTGTATATACTTTTCCAAACACCTTCTTATGAAAGATCAGATCAGCTTCTAAAGTAGTGACTTTTGTCAGAAAAATTTGTACAAGTGTCCATCAATTCCTTAAGTGTCTTGCTGCCCTTAGCACTTTCCGATGTGCTACCTTCAGGGAGAGGTGCATCATGGGGCAAAGACTCATAGTCCACCATATGGTGAGCTTCTGAGCCACCCAAATTTTTCGGTTGGCTTGGGATTCCACCAATAGTACTGGGTTCATAGGAATTTGGTACTGCTGGTGTTGCCATGGATTGGGTCTTAAGTATGTTACTTTTGTCCTGCCCAGCTTCTAAGCCTGAGACAGTAGAAGCAGCCCTTTCCACACGAAAAAGGTCAGCCTCATCTGCTACAATGGGAGGGGTAGGAACTCTGTGCTGAGGAACATCAGAGTCCTCTCGGGATAAAGACCTATCTGTTGATGAATTTGGTTGTGAAGATGATTGTTCTGATGTTGTGGGTGTGTGATGGGAGTCAACTGGGCTTGTTGATCCTTCACCCTGTGCTTGTAACATTGAATCAAAAAGTGGAACTTCTTCCCCACTATACCCTCTTGAAGCCATTTTCATGTTACTAAAAAGTTTTTGGGTAAGTTTGGGTGTTGGATAAACAGTTTTGTGTGGAAGAAGTTGATGTTTCCTCATGTTCAAAATAGTTTGGATGAACCTGGGATACATCAAAAATTTTGATTTGCTATCAACATTTTTAACCATTCCTTCAAATACGAGTTTTGAAAAATTGAAGGTTTTGTTGGTAGCCAAGCAGATGAGAGCAGTTGCAATATTGCTACTAAACTGTTTTGACCGGATCTAAACACACTCCTTGTGTTAGATAGATACTTTGAATAATGTTGACTAGCACGCAGAATTTACTAGCAAACATTTAGAAGATTGTGTATGTATGTTCAATGAATGAAACAGTGTGTATATATGAACAAGAAGACAAACAATTTACTTCAACGATTCAATATTATTAAAACAATAATACGAGTGATCTCCTATCACTAGGGTTTACAACCTTGAACCTTTTCTAAGAACTTACGTACATAAACTTTAACCTAGGCAATCCTTTTATAGATCAAGGATTCCTTTACAAGATAACTATCATCTATATTAATAAGATATACACAAAATCTTTTCTATATTTATCTTCTATACGATTACAAATATTATAAGCAGTACTAATCTTTCTAATCCTGATCGTAATAACTGACTTTGTACTGTCAGTTATATCTTCAATCTCTTCAGCAGTACTAACTAATATACTAACAGTTCCAACTGTTAACCTTAATTCCTAACAAACCTCCCCTAAACTTATGATTTCTGTGCAAATCACTAAGTTTCTTCAAATTAAGCTTCATCTCCTATGATGAGGGGGATTCTTCCAAACATCTATCATGTTTGTCTCTTGTTTCTAGCTTTCTTTTGCTCTGCAAGGTTAAATATCTTCGTTACTAACATATCTGCCATCTCAGAATCTTCTTTAACCTTGAGTGTTATTGATAGCATAGCCTTTAAAACAACTAATCTGAGTGGATATTCTTTTTCCACCAACATATAAATTTCTATTCCATCTTTGGTTGAAACTCTGTGCACTCCACATGTATCAAATAATTTCCAAGTAACATCCTTGACTTTAGCTTGAAACCTCCACATTGATTCTCCATCATCAGGTTCATAAATCCTCTTCAATTGAACCCATAGTTCTTTATCTTTGTCTTCAAGTGGATCTTCAATTCTGAATTTTTCTTTTACAAATGTCCACAACTGATTAAGATCTTCTCTGTCAAAACCTTTGAGTAAATCTTCAAACAGCTTGTATCTTTCAGTAATTATACCAACTCTCATAATCTTCCACCCTTTCATCCTACCTTCTGTGAATACTTCCCAGCCAATGATGGGATGTTTTGCTTGCAAAGGCTTGATGTTTGTGGATTCTGGGACTATCACCATCATGCTCTTGAGTTGTTCATCAGTCAATCCTTCAGCTTCCTTCTTTTGTTTCTTTGTTGCATCAGATTCTAACAACTCTGCATCTATTTTCCTTCTTTTTGTGGTATCCCTTTCAATTGATGTGTTCAATCTTGCATAAGCTTCATAATAAACTTTTTCAATTTCAGCATCTGATTTTCCCTTAAAATAACTTGTCTTCCAAAGAACTTGATTCTTTAAATAGCTTTTCATAAAACTGATCTGTTCATTCTTTGTAGGCATCTTTGTCTTGTAACCTTCTTTTTGCCTATCTCTAATCTTCTGCATAAGATCATTCCATGCTACTTCTCTGTTCTTTGTTAGTATAAAACTTTTGAGCTTCTCTGATTTCTCTTCTTCACTCAAATCCTTGTCATTAAGAATCATCACTGCTTGAGCTCTCACAATTAAATCTGAATCTAACGTAGCTGTTCATTGAATTGTTCTTGATCAACCTCAGTATTTGAAGCTACCTTTTCCAACCTTGTTCTCTCCATGAATTCAGCTATATTCTGTACATCATCCTCAGCCATCTTTCTTGCTAATTCTGCATAAAGATTTATCTGGGCTTGTTCATCTGCTTGATCTTTTTCTTGAAGTTTCCTTGCTACTTCTTCATCAAACTCTAACTGTGCTTGAGTTCTTGGTTTTACTTTCTTGAGTCTTTCTTGTTCTTGTTCAGCTTCTTCAGGTGTCATTGGCTTCTTTCCCTTTGCTGTTCTTTTTCTCTCATATTCTTCATCAGCAGTACCTAGAAGTGAACTAGCAGTTTGTACGGTTTCAATCTCTGATTTCTCAGCAGTTTGAACTTCTTCAGCCGTTTGAACTGTTTCTTCATTCTCAGCAGTTTCTTGAGTTTCTTGATCTTCAACATCCATATCAACAACATTACCAGTATCCATACCAATCTATTCACTAGCACCTTCATCTTGCCTCCCCTGAACTTTTGATTTATCCTCCTTGCCTTTATCTGATTTCCTCCCCTGTTTGGGAGAATCACCATCATCATCATTATCTGAATCATCTGAATAATCACCATCTGAAGAATCTTCATCCAGTATAGCTCTAGCCCTTTTCCTCTTGAGATGATCTTCCAACTTCTTTACTCTATGAGTCAACCTTGAGTAGACTTTGGCAAAATTTTCTTTATGACTTTTAAGCTCCTCCAACAAAGAATCTACCTTGACAGTTAACTTGGTACATAAAGCCATCAATTCAGTTTGTGCAGAGCTACCCTCATCACTTCTAGCTGTGTTACCTGCTAGGAGAGGTGAATCATGGGGCAAGGATCCAGTAGCAACTCTAGTTTGACTAGGTTTAGACCTTCTCCTATAAGTTGTGATGGTTGGGGGTGTTTGGGTTATTTCAGGATTTTGATTGAGTGTGTGATAAGGATCAGTTGGGTTGACTGACCCTTCACCCAATTCAACTTGAAGCATTTCAGGAAACAAAGGTATTTCTACCCCTTTGAAAAGTCTACTAGCCATAGCCATATTCTGAAAAACCTTTGATTGTAGGCTAGGAGTAGTAAAAGTTTCTGTTGGTTTCTTAAGCAAATTCTTTTTCTTATTTAAAAGAGTTTGAACAAATCTTGGGTACATAAGAAACTTGGTTTTGCTGTTAACATTTGCTGCCATATTCTCAAAAATAAACTTTGAAAAGTTAAAAACCTTATTTGTTGACAAGCAAATGAGAGCAATAGCAATATTGCTACTGAATTGCTCCCATGCCGTCTTCTTGGGACTTAAGCAATGTAAGAGAGTATGTATCAAAAATCTCCATTGTGGGGAGAAACATCCCATTTGAAAAGTGAGTTTTTGGTTGGATGTGTCATACCCCATTCTGGCAAGTTCTTGCCAAATCTCAGTGTTTAGCATATTGATGATACCATCTGAATCTTGCAGCTTAAGATGTCTCCAAAGTGCAGACTCGGTAACAACAAAAAGTATGCCATCCATTTCAGAATGGATTTCTAAGTCTCTATCTTCACTAGTCAAGACAGTTGCATTATGCCAGATTGTTTGATGTGAGAGTCATAAGGAGTAGGAGAGACAGTTAGAGCATACCTTATGTGAGAGTGGTTGAGGAAATCCACAATCTCATAAAATTTCGGTCCATCTCCTTCCTCTGTTTTCTCTAGAAAAGCAACTTGGTTGTGCATCTTGACAAAATCCAAATTAGCCATGATATTCTTAGTAAAGTTTGATTTTAACTGTGGCGAATAATGAAGATTTAGGTTAGATAGTAGAAGATGAAAGTTAGATTTGATATTATTGAGAGAATTAGGATTTTTAATTTCACCGACTTATAGAATATGTAACTTTTATTTTAGAATAAGAATATAATAGAATAAAAGTTAAAATATCTTGAAGAGGATCCCTCGAAAATCGTAATTCAATCAGTAAAAATCACAACAAACCGCCAACGGCTAGTTTTTAACCGAAAATTAATTACTGACACATCAGTTATAACGGCTAGTTCAGCAGTACTAAGTTTACACTAGCAGTATAAACTTTGCACTAGCAGCACAAACTTTTATCAAAACTTTCAAAGAACAGTATGAACTTATATTGATTTCAAAGACATTATTGCACATATATAGTTTTTAGCAAACTATCAGCTATCAACGGATTTGATATGCCTTTACCAATAGCCGTTTGCTTTAGACTAGCCAACTCTTCACAGTTAGATACGGTGAGTTGATAACCATACAATTTTTGGTAAATTGTCAACCATTAACGGATTTGATTAGTCTTTACCAGAAACCGTTTGCTCTGGACTAGTTGGTTCTTATGTGGGTTAGACATGGTGAACCAATAACCATTTGTTGTGTGCACAGATAACACACTGAGCTCCAAATCACCATATAGTCCAAAACACAAAGCATTCAAAACTCCAATCATCCTGCAATTGTTAGTCCAACAATAGAAAACAAAGTGCAAAGCACTTGTCTCATAATATAAAAGCATATGACTAACATTGCACATAAAAAGAAAAATCAATTCCTTTGGTGTGTACCCAAGCCATTACAGACTTAGGCTTTCCTCTTGCATCAACATAATTAAACCTTTTTAAAATAGTTGGAGTACCATTGGATTGAAGTGGTCTCCAAACCCATGATGCAGATGCATTAATACCATTACCCATATTTCCCTTAGCAGTGTTTTTAAAACTTCCAGTGTTAACTGCTTGCCTAGCAGTATGAGCTGCTGGGTGTGCAATTGCAACTTTAGGTTTCCAAACTTGTTTATTAATCACTGCATTGTTTTGAAATGGTCTTTTAACAGTTGTTGGTGCTGATTTAGAAAGAGTTATTGCACCTTGAACTGTTTGTCTAGGGTAAAAATATCTATTTGGTCTAACAGTATGAACTGCTGGACTAGCAGTGTTAACTGTTTGTCTAACAGTATAAACTGTTCTTGTTCCAGTCCTTAACAGAATAGATCTAGGTATCATTCTAGCATTTGTAGGGTGAGTGGGAGGTTTTACTGAGTTCACCCTAGGGGTTGAATACCTAGTTAGCCTGTTGTAACAATGAGCAGCCAGATGGTCAAAGCTTCCACATGAGAAACAAGCTTTCCTATAACAGACAAAATCATCACCTAGTTGGTGAGACTTGAGGTTGTTCCAATTCCTTTGGTTACCTCTTGGCTTGTTTGTGGTTCTATACATTTCTGCATACCTAACTGTTGGTCTAAAAGGCTTTGTATTAGCTCTAGGCCTAACAGTCTCAGTCTTGACCATCTTTGGAACTTTTGGTTCCTCTATCTTAACACTAACAGGCTTAACTACAGCCTGATCACTCTCATCATCAGAAGTAGTCCATTCCTCTATGGTTGGAGCATCTGATTCCTTACTTGAGGACCTATCAGAGGACACCTTGTCCTCAGACAGTGATTTATCACTAGCACTCTCATACACAGGTTTATCAACTACATTTTCTTTAGGTTGAGGACCATACTTAAGCTCAGGTAGTTGAAATTCAGGTAGTCCTGTGTGTTCTAGGTCAATGCCTGGAGGTGTTGGAATTCCCCTATATGGAGGTGGAACTGATTTGTATCCTAGGCCTGACTTAGCTTTATTGAGGATTTGACACTCAACTATCTTACTAACACCCTTAGATGCAAACTCTAATGTGTCTACACTCATCTGAATGTTTTCCTTTGCCTGTTTTATCTTTTCCAATTCATTTTTCAACACACTAATTTCAGCATCCCTAAACATTATATCTCTCTTAAGTATAGCTACAGTATCACTAAAAGTAGACTCATTTTCCTTATAGTGAACTATCTGTTCTTCTAATACAACCAAACCTCTCTTATGATTTGCTAAATTAAAAGCAGTCTGGTTTAGCTCTATTCTCTGATTATCATACTGTTTTCTAAGTGTTTCTAATTCTTTTAAAGCATCACATGATTTAGAAAATTTAGAAATTTTTACCTCAGAGTCTGAGAAAGCCATAAGTGCCATCTCTGTAGGTGCTTCTGCTTCCTCCTCTGCAATGTAGCTCCAGTCAAACCCTAAGCCATCAATAGTAACCATAGCCTTTGAGCTTGAATCTGACACTTCCACAACCCTTGATTTGCTTCCAAATCCTCTGCTTTTGCCATCTTGTTGTCTTGGCATTCTGCACTCCCTTGAATAATGACCTTTCTTGTGGCAATTATAACATTCAATTTTTGACTTGTCATACCAAGCAACATCATTGTTGTTTATGATTATCTTCTTGCCAGTCTTCTTCAAGAATCTTCTAGCTCTCAAGCTGAGAAGAGAGAGTTGCCACTTGATATCCATCTCTTCAATATCATCTTCATCAATCTCTTGAAGATCTGCATGAGTCAACATACTTCCATTGTGCTGAGTAGTCAAGAAAGCACAATAAGTATTCTCATCCAAAAGTCCATTAGTACTGCTTGAGGTACTAGCAGTACCAATATTTGAACTAGTAGTTCTCACTGTTCTAGAAACTTGAACATCTTCTTCTGGATTAGAGATACTGGGAGTTGACACGAAGGCCAAATTTCCAGAACTTGAGCTTGAACTTGATCCAGCAGACTTCTTCACTTCATGTTCTACTATCTTGAAGTTGGTATAGAGGTCCATCAGACTCATAGAATCAATGTCTGGTTTATTCTTCCAGACAACTACATGCATAGCCCATTCTGATGGTAAACTCCTTAGGAATTTTGAGTTGAGATCTTCCTCAGGCATCTCAATTCCTAGAATAGCAAGTTGACTCACTAGCTTTTAAAGCCTATCAAACATATGATCTAGTGACTCATTGCTTGTTGCTGTGAAGTTCTCAAACTGTTGCTTGAGAAGGGTCTTCTGTATTTTCTTGGTGGCTTCATTCCCACCATATCTTGCAACAATAGCTTCAAAAATATTTTTAGCACACTTGTACTTACTGAAGTTCAGTAATTGATCATTGGGGATTGTCATCAGCAGCATGCTCCTTGCTTTAACATCATTCTTGTGCTGAGCCTTCTCTTCAGTAGTCAATGGCTTGGTCTGCACAGTTGTTTCAGTCTTGCCCTCAACAACAGTTGTAGTGGTTGTAGGCATAAAAGAGTTCCAATCTTCTGTGATCTCCCAAAGTGTATAATCCTGCACTTGAAAGAATTGTTCTACTCTTAGTCTCCACATATCGAACTCATTAGGTTTAAGCATTGGTAACTTAGCAGCAATGTTGGTTTGGGTTGTTGTCTCCATGTCCATCTTCTTCTTAATCAAATTCTTCTGGATCTTCTAAATCAAAGTATCAGAAACCTGTCTCTGATACCACTTGACCGGATCTAAACACACTCCTTGTGTTAGATAGATACTTTGAATAATGTTGACTAGCACGCGGAATTTACTAACAAACACTTAGAAGATTGTGTATGTATGTTCAATGAATGAAACAGTGTGTATATATGAACAAGAAGGAAAACAATTTACTTTAACGATTCAATATTATTAAAACAATAATACGAGTGATCTCCTATTACTAGGGTTTACAACCTTGAACCTTTTCTAAGAACTTACGTACATAAACTTTAACCTACGCAATCCTTTTATAAATCAAGGATTCCTCTACAAGATAACTATCATCTATATTAATAAGATATACACAAAATCTTTTCTATATTTATCTTCTATATGATTACAAAAATTATAAGCAGTACTAATCTTTCTAATCCTGACCGTACTAACTGACTTTGTACTGTCAGTTATATCTTCAATCTCTTCAGCAGTACTAACTTATATACTAACAGTTCCAACTGTTAACCTTAATTCCTAACATGTTCCCATGAGGTTTTCTTAGGACTAAGATAGTGAAGGATGGTATGAACCAAAAACCTCCATTGTTGGGTAAAACAACCCTTTTGAAAAGTGAAAAACTGGGATTGAATGTTGTACCTAATGTGTTTTTTTAGGTCTATAAAAATCAACCAAGTTTTAAATTTATTTATTTCCGAACTAACCTATAGACTCTAAACACTCACGAGCAGTGTACCCGATCAATGTAGATAGTTTCTAGGTAAGCAAGGGTCGTTCACTAGGAGCGAAGCTAAGATGATCTAAAGGTATTCTAATTACTAAACTAACTATTCTAACCTAGAAAGCAAGTAAATATTTTTAGGGGTTTTAGCCTGAGAGGCTATCACGATTTTATGTGTTTTAATTAAACTAATTGCAATAAAATAAATATCTAAACTAAGGATAGTACAATAGATCGATATCAATAGGGAAGAACGGGTTAGCCAAGTCTAATCCATTTTATAGTTATACATGCTTATGTCTACTTGTTTTAATTCATTCAATTGTTTTGTCGCCAATCCAATTATTAATCCTGTCACGATTAAATAACCTACCATCGTGGTGGGAAAGAGGACATGATCATAGTGACTCGTCTAGCATCAATACTAACTTATTGCTTTAAACCATCTAACCTAGTTCGGTATTACACGCTACTAGTCCTATTAGGTTGTAGACACGTTCCGTTTATGCCAAACAATGATTCCTAACAGAGATTCGGGTTAACACGCATATAACTCAACCTAAGCAACCACAATTACAGGTAGTTAAGTCACATCAATTAAAGTTATAAGGATCATAACCTAGTTACATAGACTTCTACTAGTTATAAGCAATAAACGAGTTTTTATCGACAAGCACCCAATCCAATAACAAAGCAAACACATCGACAAAATCATAAAAACTAATAAAACTTCATAAACATGGCTAACACCTAAGGGTGTTAGCCCATAATCTCAGTAACAATACACAATGTTTGAATCATAGCATAAAAGATAGAAATCATAATGAAAACTACACGCTAACCGAATGATTAAACAAAGTAAATTGGCTTGAGATGTTCTTCGTGGATGGAATGGATCTTCAATATAGTCTTCTGCTGTTTTGGGACGTTTACAGACGCCTGGGAATGATCCCGAGGGTCCCCAATGATGCCCTAATTCGTTAATGAGTTCGGTATTTATAGATTCTGAAATCTGGGTCGATACGGCGCATCTAGAGAGTTAGATGCGCCGCATCTATAAGTAAACGTAGCCTCCAAGTCTGAAACTGACCCGATATGGCGCATCTATAAATCTGATATGGAGCATCTCCCAATACGGCGCATCTAAAGACCTGATGCGCCGCATCTCCTTCAGATACAGGTAGATCTCCTTTTTCTCTTTCCGTGGCCGCTTGAATCAACTAAAACGGAGTCCGGATGAAGATTTTATGGCCAAAATACGAAAGCATCTTCAAATGTCGTCAGGCAATGGTCTTTAATCTCTTCAATTCAGCAGACTTTTCCAATCTTGATCATTTTGCTCCATTTTATGTCCATAATAGCTAACTTTCACCAAATGCTTGTTTATAACTGAGAATTACAAAAGTAAGCGATTAAGTATCAATTCCCATATAAAATAATACAAAAACAAGCAATATACATAGGATACATGATGCTAATAAAATGTACTTATTTGATGTCATCAAATATCCCCCCACTTGAACTTTACTTGTCCTCAAGTAAACCTTAGATTAAACTTATGAAAATGTATCCTAAATAGGATGTATTTTTATAATTAAGCACTTATTCGTTTTATCATAATTGCACAACCAAACACTTAACGAATTAGAAATAAAATAAAATATTTCGATAAAAGCAAATCTAATCGTTTAACTGTCCAGTCGTGACGAATATTCTATCATAAGCTTGGCAAGTATACACATCTCCCCCACTAAAGCTAACGAATAACAAGTCTAAAGCGGTAAAAAGGGTTTGTTGGTTAAGGGTTGATCATCCTTTTTAATCTCTATCGATCTCATATTCCAGAAAAAGCGACAAAACTACAAATACATGATCGAATCCACGACCACGATACTTGCAATTGCTCAAATCCTTAACTCGAATAGGCTAAAGATAGGACCATGTAATCTTCACCAATAATATTATATCAAAAAGGGCGACAAAATCATAAATACATAGTCGAATCCACGACTACGATACTTAAGATTGCTCAAATCCCTAATCTCAATAAATCAAAGGTTTGGATAAAGAATGATGTAGGGTATGGATAATATTTGGGATACAAATTGGTGTAAAATGAAAAATAAACAAAACAGATAAATTAAAATCCTAAGTGTGGTAAATTACTTTCCCAACCATCCCATGAATAAGACTCATATCATTGAATAACTCATGCTTTAACACTTGAAACACACGCTTTAGGTAGACACGAATTATACTCAACAAGATCTCAATCAAAGAATAAACCTTAGTTGGCGTTCCCATAACGGCCAACTCCCATTCAATCCATAAATATAATATACAACAAATAGTGGTGATATCGACCACTTAATACAAAACTTTACATAAGTTGGTTAAAACAAACTTCCAACTTTTCATTTTTCAATTTTTTTTTTTTTTTTTTTTTTTTTACTACTAACATAAACATAGATGTGTAAAATTTCACCTCATCACTATAATGATAACTCTGGATAATTTTTCCATACTTTTCATGACTTCAGAAATAACAGTAATAGTAAAAGTAGTAAACACACGAAAAATAAGAAGACTCAAATTATACAATATCTACTTTCACTCCAAATGCATTGTGCAATTTCCTGACCTTAACCATAGATAATGAATTACGCACGCGAACACAGTTAATTGTAAAGAAACACACTTTGCCTAAAGTAACTAACCACGGACTTTAATCTACAGGGTAGGCTAAGGTGTAAGGGTGTAATGAAACATTTTAAACATTGGTGTAAGAAACGAAAGGAATGGCTTTGAGGGTTTTTCTAGGGGTATCTTACTCTAAAAATGAGAGTAAACAAAGGGTTTATACGGGGGTTAACTAACCAGTGTAGTTAGTTAATAACACAAAACATATAATAGGCTTTTTGAGTGTAATCCTAGAAATTTACCTTGTTAGACAAGTCACTCCAATTATATCAATAATACTCATTATGGTGGTCTCGAATAGTATACAAGCCAAGTTCTAAAGTGTATATGTCATTTTGTTATTTTCAGTTTGCAGCATTACCGCATCTAAACGCCTTATGATTTTGTGTTTTTAGGAGAAATCTGAGAAAGGTAAAATGGCGCGTTCCCAAAATATTTATCAGCATAAAATGGGACGAGGTGGATATGCTTATGTCAAAGAGAAAATGGTAAGATTACACAATGTTTGTTTTACCAATTAAGAGACGATCAGTATGAGAAATGAATCCGTTTACATTGCCCAATTTGCACATTTGCATTAATACCCTCATATTTTCGATTATCTTGGTTTAACTGTACATGTGTAAGCATCCACATATTTTCGTTTATCTTGGTTTAACTTTACATGGGTATGCATTTGATGTTTATTAGATCGAAAATAAAGAGATTGAAGCGGATGAAGAACCCCCCCGTGATGTAATGTGGGTGAAAGGAAGGGTAAACAAAGACGGCGAATACCCAAATGATGATATTAAATCAAAGGGAGATGAACTTGTAAGTTTGACTGCTAATTCTATTGTTATGCTTATATAGCAGCAACATTTAACTGTGTACTAGCAGTAGTAGCTTGTGTACTAGCAGTAGTAACAGCATCAAGAAGACTTTTAATCCCAACATTTCCTATATTTTTTGTGCAGAAAGAAGCTGATGACAAGATCAAGGAAGGAACATCGGGTTTTGATGATGGCACTGATGCCATGACATTTGTATTTGGTAAGGAAAAGGGCGGTTATGCCAGGGGAGTGGGAGGTGCAGTAACATACAAAGAGTATTTTGGCCTTCCTCGAAGAAAACAAGAAGCCAATGAAAAAATTGCCTTACTTCAAACTCAACTGGATAATGAGAGACGCGAGCGTGAAGAAAAAGATAAATTGATCAAAAAATTGTCCGCCGAGATGACCGAAAAAGATGTGCAGGTCAATAAATTATCCGGTGAGGTGGAAAACACAAATGTAATGCTTTCTCAAATTCTGCAACAGTTGAATGATAAAGGGATGAATATAACTCTGCCAACTCAACCATCGCCAATAGCCTCAGTTGTAAGCCATTTTTTATGTTGTTAACAATTTCATTTTCTAATGCTAACACCACTGATGCTAATGATACTAGGCATTGAACATAAACTGATGAGTGACTGTATTTCTTAATTTATATTGCAGGTGACTCCAATGGCCATTGACAATATTGCAGGTGACTCCAATGGCACTCAGACAAGTGGTGTTGTAAGTCCTAAAGATGCGGGAATTGAGGAGAAATCCAATGGCCTTGAAACTTCTAAAAAGGTAACGGAAACAATGGTAAGTATAGTAATAAAAGATCGCCCTTTGATTTTTGAATTTTACATACATGATCGACTAATGTACCGTGTTTTATATATACGTATAGGAACCTGCTGCTAAAACTGTCAGGCCTAAGCATAACCTTAAGTCACGACGAAACGGGTCTCCAGATTCCCAATCGCTACAAAATGTGTCGTCTCCAACACAACCACTGCCAACAGTATGTATTTCAACATGTTTCTTGTTACTCTTTTGTTTAAATAATGTAACGTGTTTTATATATACATATAGGAACTTGCTAAAACTGTCGGACCCAATAAGCCAAAGCAAAAGAAGCGACGAAACGGGTCTCCAGATTCCCAATCGCAACAAGATGTGTCTCTAACACAAGCACTGCCAACAGTATGTATTTCAACATGTTTCTTGTTATTCTTTTGTTTAAATAATTTCTGATATATACATGCAATTTTTTTTTTTTTTGTAGACACTTAAGTGCAAATTCTGGCACACAAAGAAATCAAATATCGTTGCTTTTGGTACCGTATACCAGTCTCATGGAAAGCAAATGCTGCATAACCTACCACTCCCAAATGATTGCTACAGAGTGTCAATTGATTCATCGTTAGTTGATGCAGCATGCATACCGGACGTAGCAAATAATGGGTTCAAAACAGTTAAGGAAGTCGAAGGTAGTTTCGTTGCATGGCCAAAGGATCAAGTTATTTTTGAAGAGGTGGTACGTACATGTGTTTTTTCAACCTACATATATAATTATTCATATGTAATTCAATGTTTGATAGAAGCGTCTTTTGTTTACTACAGGTTACACCAACAAACCATGTGACTAAATGTGTACCACAGGCACCAACGAAGAAACAATATATATCTGCTAACGACTTAAGGCAAACTGCTAAGGGGGTGAAGGTTCAAAAGTCTTTAGATATTTGATTAATTAAGTACGACATTACAATTGTATATTTTGTCCAGTTATATACATTAGAGTTTAATTCAATTTGAAATTTCTTGTGTTTTTTAATATTGTTTTATATATAATATATATACACATTCCAGCAGCACTAGCATAGTACTAGCAGCAGTAACTCTGCTTCAGCAGGACTACCTTGGACTACCTTAGTACTGCTAGCAGTAGCAACTCTGCTCCAACATTATTGGTCACTCTTTGTTTAATTCGATGTGTGACTAAATAGTACCAAAGGCCACACAAAATAAAAATTCATGTGACCATTGGAAGAACAATGGTCACGCAAAATACACATTTCTTCACTTTAAACAGCATATGGTCACACTTATTAACAACTTTGGCCACTTTATGCTTAATTGTATGTGACTAAATACCCAAAACAAACATGCTTTGTGTGACTAAATATTACAAAAGGCCACACAAACTAAGAATTCATGTGACCATTGGATGATCAATAGTCACACAAAATACACATTTCTTCACTTAAAACAACATATGGTCACACTTATTAACACTTTTGGCCACTTTATGCTTAATTGTATGTGACTAAATACCCAAAACAAACATGCTTTGTGTGACTAAATATTACAAAAGGCCACACAAACTAAGAATTCATGTGACCATTGGATGATCAATAGTCACACAAAATACACATTTCTTCACTTAAAACAGCATATGGTCACACTTATTAACACTTTTGGCCACTTTATGCTTAATTGTATGTGACTAAATACCCAAAACAAACATGCTTTGTGTGACTAAATATTACAAAAGGCCACACAAACTAAGAATTCATGTGACCATTGGATGATCAATAGTCACACAAAATACACATTTCTTCACTTAAAACAGCATATGGTCACACTTATTAACACTTTTGGCCACTTTATGCTTAATTGTATGTGACTAAATACCCAAAACAAACATGCTTTGTGTGACTAAATATTACAAAAGGCCACACAAACTAAGAATTCATGTGACCATTGGATGATCAATAGTCACACAAAATACACATTTCTTCACTTAAAACAGCATATGGTCACACTTATTAACACTTTTGGCCACTTTATGCTTAATTGTATGTGACTAAATACCCAAAACAAACATGCTTTGTGTGACTAAATATTACAAAAGGCCACACAAACTAAGAATTCATGTGACCATTGGATGATCAATAGTACACATTTCTTCACTTTAAACAGCATATGGTCACACTTATTAACACTTTTGGCCACTGTTTTTTAAATTGTATGTGACTAACTCGAAAAAAACAACACACGATGTGTGACTAAATCATCACAAACGTCACATTTATTATATTTTCGTGTGGCCATAGGATGGGAAATAGTCACACATACTGATGAATCCAACAAAACTTGTGCCTAATTAGTCACACATATTCGGGTTATGGTCACTCTTTTTCGATGAAAACGGCCACAAAATAAACAATGTGACCATATGATACCTACGGTGGCGCGACTTTTTGTCACACACACCCAAAAAAACGTGTGTGACTATATGCATATAGTCACGCATTTCCAGTGTGACGATAGGCAGAATCTGTACCAGTGCACTTTCGGATGAATAAGCTTCTTTGTAAACAATTGCCGTATTTTCATTCAAATCAAACACTTGTGACTCTTCTTCATCTTGGGCAACTTCCGGAGAAATAACATCATCAATAACTATTGCCGGAAACCTAATTGCACCAAAATCGTATGATTCTTCTTCATCATCATCATTGGATAAAGTCCAAGTGTGTCTAAATGGAAATGTATTTCTTTCTTTCCCTGACTCTTCCTGCTTTGATAATAAGTACTCTTCCATCGTGGGTTCTTTATCATTGATGACTTGTGCACCATATCTTGCTCTTTCCCAATCGTAAACCTTTTTATTGCTCAAGGATCTTTCATTGTTAAGCCTAAGATATTATTCCATAGTTATGTCCGGATTGTCCATCATCATTATTACCTGAAAGATAAACAACCAAGAACAGCAGTAACCTAAACAAAAATAAAAACTAAACTAATAAAAATTTAATAAACACAAAAAAAAATAATAAATAAAATAAAAATATATATTTTGGTGTGTCACAGAAAATCGATGCGCCGTATCCAACAGACAATGGATACGCCGTATCGACACAAGATAATATGCCGTATCCAACAGACAATGGATACGCCGTATTAGCTTTCTGTAACAGATTTTTCAAATTATATAATACTAAAAAAAAATCACACAAACTAAAAAAAATTGTCGCAGAACGTCAATGCGCCGTATTCACAGACAAGAATACGCCGTATTGCCTTTCTGAGACAGAAACACAGAATGACAAAAACACACAGAAACTAACGAAAACAAATAAAAACTAAAATACCAATAAATCAAATTAAACAATCACTCCCCGGCAGCGGCGCCAAAAACTTGATGTGTTTTTTTAGGTCTATAATAATCAACCAAGTTTTAAATTTATTTATTGCCGAACTAACCTATAGACTCTAAACACTCACGAGCAGTGTACCCGATCAATGTAGATAGTTTCTAGGTAAGCAAGGGTCGTTCACTAGGAGCGAAGCTAAAATGATCTAAAGGTATTCTAATTACTAAACTAACTATTCTAACCTAGAAAGCAAGTAAATATTTTTGGGGGTTTTAGCCTGAGAGGCTATCACGATTTTATGTGTTTTAATTAAACTAATTGCAATAAAATAAATATCTAAACTAAGGATAGTACAATAGATCGATATCAATAGGGAAGAACGGGTTAGCCAAGTCTAATCCATTTTATAGTTATACATGCTTATGTCTACTTGTTTTAATTCATTCAATTGTTTTGTCGCCAATCCAATTATTAATCCTGTCACGATTAAATAACCTACCATCGTGGTGGGAAAGAGGACATGATCATAGTGACTCGTCTAGCATCAATACTAACTTATTGCTTTAAACCATCTAACCTAGTTCGGTATTACATGCTACTAGTTCTATTAGGTTGTAGACACGTTCCGTTTATGTCAAACAATGATTCCTAATAGAGATTCGGGTTAACACGCATATAACTCAACCTAAGCAACCACAATTACAGGTAGTTAAGTCACATCAATTAAAGTTATAAGGATCATAACCTAGTTACATAGACTTCTACTAGTTATAAGCAATAAACGAGTTTTTATCGACAAGCACCCAATCCAATAACAAAGCAAACACCGACAAAATCATAAAAACTAATAAAACTTCATAAACATGGCTAACACCTAAGGGTGTTAGCCCATAATCTCAGTAACAATACACAATGTTTGAATCATAGCATAAAAGATAGAAAACATAGTGAAAAGTACACGCTAACCGAATGATTAAACAAAGTAAATTGGCTTGAGATGTTCTTCGTGGATGGAATGGATCTTCAATATAGTCTTCTGCTGTTTTGGGACGTTTACAGACGCCTGGGAATGATCCCGAGGGTCCCCAATGATGCCCTAATTCGTTAATGAGTTCGGTATTTATAGATTCTGAAATCTGGGTCAATACGGCGCATCTAGAGAGTTAGATGCGCCGCATCTATAAGTAATTGTAGCCTCCAAGTCTGAAACTGACCCGATATGGCGCATATATAAATCTGATATGGAGCATCTCCCAATACGGCGCATCTAAAGACCTGATGCGCCGCATCTCCTTCAGATACAGGTAGATCTCCTTTTTCTCTTTCCGTGGCCGCTTGAATCAACTAAAACGGAGTCCGGATGAAGATTTTATGGCCAAAATACGAAAGCATCTTCAAGTGTCGACTTGTAATCTTGACTTCTTCATTAAGCTTCTAATCTCCACTTGATTTCTTGGTAAGGATTGTGTATGGCCGATACGGCGCATCAGATTGGTCTGATGCGGCGTATCTGGAGTAGAACAAGTTGGTTCTTCTTCTTTGACCAAAGTTTCATATGCGACGCATGATAAAATCAGATGCGGCGCATGCTTCAAAGTCAGGCAATGGTCTTTAATCTCTTCAATTCAGCAAACTTTTCCAATCTTGATCATTTTGCTCCATTTTATGTCCATAATAGCTAACGTTCACCAAATGCTTGTTTATAACTGAGAATTACAAAAGTAAGCGATTAAGTATCAATTCCCATATAAAATAATACAAAAACAAGCAATATACATAGGATACATGATGCTAATAAAATGTACTTATTTGATGTCATCACTGGGATTGAATGTTGTACCCCATCCTGGTTAGAGTTTCAAAAATTTCAGTGTTTAGCATAGCACTAATACCAGTGTCATCATTCAAATGGAGATGCCTCCTGATTTAACTCTTTATCACCATTTTCAAATATTTGGACAGTAACAGTCTGCCAAAACTCTTTGATTTGGGAGACATAGATAGTGGGATTTAAGGTTAAAGAATACCTTATATGAGAACTATTTAAAAAATCTACTATCTGATGAAAAGAAGTATCATCCTTTGCTTTTTCCAAAAATGCGACCATATTATGCTTGTCAACAAAGGATAAAGGAGCAATTATTTTTTAGTAAAAGATTATTTGACTGCTGTGAATAGTGTAAATTTAGGTTAGAAAGTAGATGAAGAAAGTGAATTGAGATATCATGATTCTCTTATTAGGGTTCCTATTGGATCGACTTCAATTAAAAGATAACGTTTGATTGAAGAAAGGTGAATATAATATTTTAAAAGTAAAATATCCAAAAGAAAAATCCTTAAGATAAGATTTTGATCAGTAAAAATCGCAACAAACTCTCAACGGCTAGTTTCTAAAAGCTGTTAATTCGCACCAGTACTAACATCTATTCAGCAGTACAAACGTAAACCTACCAGTACTAAGTTTAAGTCTGGCAGTACAAACTTTTTAGAAAATTTTTGACTCAGCAGTATAAACTCAATTTTGACTAAAAACCATATAGCTAACAACCATTTGGAAGGGATTAAGTGTAAAGACATACATTTAATCATGATTTGGGTTTAATGCAACCTCTGGTTGTATGATAACCAATGATTTCAGTTATAAATAACTGCCTGTGAACAGATAAACTCATTCAAAGAGCTTTCTTGACAGGGTTTCCAGCTTGTGGCAGTTGTTGCCTCTAACACAATTATGTTAGATTCACGTTTGCTCGCTGTTCTCTCTACCAGATGTCCTTAGACTAACTCATTATACAGAAGTATAAAATGGTAGAAAGTGAGTTATTTCAGTTACTCTCTGACTAACTAAGCCATCAATTCAATACAAAACATCATAATAAGATTTCAAGAGAGAAGTTTTAAAGAATCAGTTAACTTAGGTATAAAACCTTTGTTAATAAATTCCCAAACTCTGTCCGTCATCAACCTATTATGTCAGCAACTATTCCACCATATCCTGCTCACAAAATGCACTAGTAATTCCTTTGTGCTCATACTTCCAAAGACTGCTCATGAGAGCTTGAGAGCTTTGGATACATTGAAGATTTGCAGCTTGAAAATCCTTGATGAGTTTGCATGTCTTAAGGGGAAGATGACATCTTTCATATAGTTTTGTCATTATCAACTTCATCACCTGCAATTGTTAGTCCAAAACCAAGAAAACAAAGTGCAAAGCACTTGCTTCATAACAGTATAAACATATAACTAACAGTTCTAACAAACAGTCCAAATTTGTACTGGCAGTACAAATTATACAAAGCAGTACTAATTGACAAACCTAGTAGTACAAATCTAATTTATATACAAAAACACATAGTTTGAAAACTTTAATGGTTAAGCATTCCAATACTTGCTTCCAAGTATTGAAAACTTCCAACATCAAACGCTTTTGTGAGAAGATCTGCAAAGTTATGATCAGAATCAATTTTAACCACTTGAATCAACTTTTATCTCATTGCAGTCTCTAATGTAATGATGCCTAATTTCTATGTGTTTTGTTTTAAAATGTTGCACTGGATTTTTAATTATATAAACTGTACTGCTATTGTCAATATATATCATGGTGTTCATAAAATTATACCCATTGTCAAGTAGCTGATTTTGAATTGAAAGCACTTGACCACAGCAACTTGCAGCAGCTACATACTCAGCTTCAGTTGTAGAAGTTGCAACAATTGTCTGCTTTTTACAATGCCATGATATAAGTCTGCATCCAAGGAACTGACATCCACCAATTGTTGATTTCCTGTCCAGGCTTGCACCAGCATAATCACTTTCTGAATATGCTACCAAGTCAAAAGGTGATTTCCTAGGATACCACAGACCCAACCTAGGTTGACCCTTAAGACATCTAAAGATCATCTTGATAACAGTTAAATGAGAAGCCTTGGGAGTGACTTGAAACCTTGCACAGGCACATACAACAAACATGATATCTGGTCTTGATGATGTAAGATACATCAAGGATCCTATCATAGGTCTGTAGGTGTGTACATCAACACATTCTCCATCAGCATCCTTGAGTAAAGGTTTGTCTGAATCAACTGGTGTGCTTGCCACTTTAGCATCAGTGAACTGAAACTTTCTTAGTATCTCTGCCACATATTTATCTTGACAGATAAATATGCCTTCAGTTGATTGCTTTACTTGCAACCCCAAAAAGAAGGTAAGTTCCCCCATGGAACTCATCTGAAACTTATCATGCATAAGTTTCTCAAATTCTACACACATCTCCTTCCTTGTGGATCCAAATATGATATCATCCACATAAACCTGTACTAGCAAGATATCCTTCTTGTTCTTCTTAATGAAAAGTGTCTGATCTATTTTGCCCCTTTGGAATCCATTCTCTAGCAAATAAGAAGCCAAAGTCTCATACCATGCCCTTGGAGCCTGATGTAGTCCATAAAGAGCTTTCACAACCTTGTACACCTTGTTAGGATGTTCTGGATCAACAAAACCTGGAGGTTGAGAGACATACACCTCCTTTTCAATAGTACCACACAGAAAGGCACTTTTAACATCCATCTGGTAAACAGTGAATACCATGAAAGAAGCATAGGCCAAGAATAGTCTGATTGCTTCAATCCGTGCTACTGGTGCAAAAACTTCTTCATAGTCTATTCCCTCTTCTTGTGTATACCCCTGGGCTACAAGTTTAGCCTTGTTTCTGATCACAATACCCCTTTCATCCCTTTTGTTTCTGAAAACCCATTTTGTTCCAATTACCCTCATACCCTTGGGTAAATCCACTAGTACCCAAACCTTCTGAATCTTAAATTGAAGAAGCTCCTCTTGCATTGCTTCTATCCAGCTTGAGTCTTCTAAGGCTTTGAGAACATTTTTGGGTTCAGATTGTGAGAGAAAACACACAAACAAGCATGTGTTGGAATCTTTATGCTGCTTTTCTTCATAAACAGCACTAAGAAACCCTTGTTGGTCTGAAGTCATAGTTTATCTTCTTGTCTTCACACCAGAATGTATGTCCCCAATCACATTGTCTAGGGAGTGATCTCTGTGTATCCTTGTGTGTGGTGTAATGAGAACTGCATAGGTAGGTGGTAGATTGTTGATATCCACCTCATCTTCTGAGAAATCAGTAGTATTAGTATTTGATGTGCTAGCAGTATGAACATTTTGCCCAATAGTACCAACTTGGGGCTCAACAGTACAATGTCCATTAGTACTATTATCTTGATCATCTTGATGTTCAGCTCCATCTACATTGTTTTCGTCATCAATACCTTCCTTTGCTTCATCAGAAGAAGGTTCGCCATTCTTTGAAGATGAATCCACACTGTTCCATATTGGCATCAGCAAATGATCTTGATCTTTCTCCTTTCTCAAGCCTGCTTCATTTGTTGCATCATTAGCTTCTGAACCTGCAAAATTATTAGAAAAGGTTCCTGCAACAACTACCACATAATTCATGGATTGGGTTAGAGTATCAAGGTCAAATAGCCATTTTGGACCTTCACCTGCAACAATAGATATATTTTCTAGAAATTGAACATGCAGGTTCTCCTCTACTTTCCTTGTTCTTGTGTTGTATACTCTAAAGGCTTTGCTATTTAGTGAGTACCCAACCAAGAATCCTTCATCAGATTTGCCATCAAATTTGCCTAGATGGTCTAAGGTATTTAGAAAAGTTACATGACACCCAAAAGGTCTTAGAAATCATAATGTTGGAGTTCTACCCCTAAAAAGCTCATATGGTGTCTTGTTGTGAGGTTTAACTACCAAAACCCTGTTCTGCACATAACAAGCAGTATTAACTGCTTCAGCCCAAAAAGTGATGGGCAACTTTGAGTCAGCTAACATGGTTCTAGCAGCTTCTATTAGTGTTCTATTTCTCCTTTCAGCAACTTCATTCTGCTGAGGAGTCCTAGCAGCACTAAACTCTCTTCTAATACCTTTTTCCTTACAAAACTCATCCATAACTCTATTTTTGAACTCTGTCCCATTGTCATACCTAATGACTTTAACTTTCTTATCCATTAAGTTTTCTATCTCAGTAATGAATGTTTTAAGAATGCTAGGTGTCTCATCCTTAGAACCTAAAAAGAAAACCCATATGAACCTACTATAGTCATCAGTAACTACAAGACAGTACCTTTTATGCATAATACTACTCACAGATGTTGGTCCAAATAAATCCATATGTAGCATAAACAAACGTTGATTAATAAAGTTAAGGGTCTTGGGCTTACAAGAAGCCTTATGTTGTTTGCCTTTGAGACAGGCAACACAAGTCTGGTCATTTTCAAATATTTTCTGAGGCAAGCCTCTTACCAAACCATCCTTAACAATTTTATTAATGGTTTTAAAGTTTATGTGACCAAGTCTTCTATGCCATAACATAGACTCATCCAATGTGGCCTTTGCAACAAGACAAGTAAGTGCCTCTTTAGGAACAATCTTCTTCATATCAACACTGTACATGTTGCCCTTTTTTGAAACTTTAAGTAGAACCTGACTTTCATCAGGAAGCTTAAAATCTGGGGAAAGCACAAGACATTCAGTGTCAGTAAGAAGAACTTTGTTCTTTTTGTCACACATTTGTGAGACACTAAACAAGTTATACTTAAGCTCTTACACAAAGTACACATCTTTAAAATGTAATTTACCGATTTTCAATGTTCCTTTACCAGTAATTCTACCTCCTATTCCTCCCCCAAAGGTAACATATCCTCCATCCATTGGTTGAAAGTCTGAAAGATAGGACATGTTGCCTGTCATGTGCCTAGAACATCCACTGTCTGCATAACCTTGATCTTCCTCATCATCCTGTGAATGTCCATGCATATAAAAGAATGAAATTAGTTTCCTTGGGTTACCCAAGCCATCAATGACTTGGGTTTGCCTCGTGCATCAATATAGTCAAATCTTTTCAATACAATTGATGCACCATTGGGTTTGATTGGTCTCCATACCCAACATGCTGAGGCCTTAACAGCATTGACCCTTTTATCCCTAGTAGTGTTTGCAGAGTTACCAGTACTAACTGCTTGGCTTGCAGTATTAATTGCTGGCTTTTCAGTTTTAGCCTTTGGTTTCCAAAATTATTTTTGAACCACTACTTTATTATGAAAGGGCCTTTTAACAGTTTGTTGTGCATATTTGAAAGTTGGTTTTGCACTTTTAACTGCTGGTCTAGGGTAAACAGTTCCAAAAGGTCTAGCAGTACTAATTGGTTTTGGGCTGACTTCATTAAACTTGCCCTGGGAGTCATTCTATCAGCATTAGGGTGAGATCTAACCAATCTCGAGCTATTCAAGTTCACCCTTTGACTTGAGTTCCCAGTTACCCTATTGTTACAAAAAGCCTCAAGATGGTTAAAACTACCACAAGCAAAACAAGCCTTGTTATACATGACAAAGTGTTCACCTAGTTGCAGGGACTTGAGGTTATTCTAGTTCCTCTTGTTACCTCTTGGCTTGTTTGTGAACCTATACATCTCCCAGTACCTAACTGTTTTCCTAACGGGTTTGACATTTGATTTAGGCTTAACAGTCTTATTATTAACCACCTTAGGAACATTTGTTCCTTCTACCTTTACCACATCAGGTTTAGTTTCAACCGGATCTTCATCATTATCAGATGTCCAATCCTCAATAATTGGAGCATCTGAACTCTTATCAGTTGACACCTTTATCTTTAGCAAGAGATGATGCGTGGGTTTTGCAACCTTACAACAGGTTTTACCTCTCGAGGGATCTCAAGAGGCTTACAACCCCACCAGGCAGTGTACCTGACCGATGTAGTATAGTGTAGTGGTAAGTACGGGGGATTGATCGTTCTCCACAGGGAATAGTGTTCGTTAGGTGTGAAAGGCTACTCTAATTAGGTCTAAGGGTTGAGGAAGATTCTTTTTATGTTTTTTTATAATTTTATGAAAGCAAGTAAAATCTCGGGTTTTGAAGGAGTGGGCGGAATTAGTTGCTAGTCAACTAACCCAAATTACTACAAATGCAAATAAAATAAAATAACAAAAATGAAAAGTGGTGAGAAACTTATGTGTAGAGAAATGTGTTTACTTAGATTTCCTTACTCCCTAACTATCTTTTACCGGTTAATTAGTGTGTATTAGTCGCGTGGATGACGGGTGTATTCCTTAATACCATTCGTGGGGTGGCGTACTTACTTCCCCAAACTCTACAAGCTCCTACTTCACTCCTATGTCGAGCCGGCTAGGAAGCTCCTAACATGGGATCACTAGAATTCGCTTGTGCATTAAATACAACCATAAAAACCTTTAGTACGCGTTTGGTTCATGTTTCTTAAGACGTTCAAGCAAGTTACCGAATAGGAAGTTAGCCAGTTTTCTTAAGCCTAACATAGATAAACAATCATCCAATACAACTAACAACACACTAACAACCAATAATCAATAGCTAGGTTTCATTAGATCTAAGCAAACACAAGATAAAATTAGCCTAACATGTTAAACAAAAGACAAGCATAAGATAGAATCAAACAACACATAGACATATTGAATGATTAATTGATAACTTATCTTTCAATGAAACATGGAAGATCTCAAGGTAAGAAGCCCTGAAAAAGTAGCTAAAATCGTCTTAGGGTTTTATCCCAAAATTCCACACACTAAGCTCTCCCTTAATGACAAAAAATTAGAAAACTATATATAGACTTTGACATCTGACGGCGTCACCTTATGGATTGTGACGCCGTCACCTCGCCGCTTTTAGGGTTCCCGGATGACCATCTTGACGCCGTCCCTCTTTAGCTCTTCAAAAATCCATTCTGGCTTATCAAGGCTTGACGCCGTCGGATCCTGAACGTGACGCCGTCCCCTTATGATTTAAGCCGTGACGCCCTTGATTTAGTTAAAGCGTGACGCCGTCAGAATTCTCATGCAAACTCACTGGCCCGTCATGAGTAAATTTCACATCCAACTTTTCTTGCCAAGGCATGACGCCGTCTGGAGTTAATGTTGACGCCGTCAAAGGTGACTTTCAGCACAATTTTGAGACTTTGCCGTTTTCTTCACTTTTATGCTCCAAAAACGTCCAAAATGCCTCCTTTTCCAGATTTCTCCTCAAAAGTACCTAAAATGACAAAAGGAACGATTTAGGGCAATATTTGATCAAATAAATACGATTTTGGGCTTAAATGACCCCTTAAAAGCGGTACACTTTTCGCCTCATCAAATACCCTTACACTTGAGATTTGCTTGTCCTCAAGCAAATGCGCTTTTATTCCAATCAAAATACAAGTTAGGGGTCATTTAATGCAAACATAAAAGTAATTACAACAAATAATCGTTCCACTTCAATCATAATAAGCACGGAGATTACATACTAGCACCTCACAAGTAGTGTTTAGATACTCACATCTCTCAAGTGTCATCAAAATAAATCTCATAAATGAAAACGGAAAATATCTCTCACTACCTGTCATAGCAAATAGATTACCATAGGCTTGGGAAAGGATCGAAAACCTCCTCCACTAGGCGTAAGCACCTAAGATAAACTATCAAAGAGGACTTTTAAATGGGTTATAACGTTAGGTGTAGGGAAAAGGAAAACACGGTTTTGTTGGATACGGGATATTTTACTGGTGGCGAGTTAAAGATCTTGATCAATTACATGTACTATACAATGTTGCTAAGCCAAGACTAGACTCAATCTTAAGCTAAAAACAAAATAACAAAAACATAAGATAAATATAAAATGAAACGGGATGGTAGTCCGTATGTTTTTTCTATTTTTTCTATTTTTTTCTCATTTTTTTGTGTTTTTCTTGATTTTTTTTTTTTTTTTTTTTTTTTTTTTTTTTTTTTTTTTTTTTTTTTTGCATACACTTTTACCCTACCATCCAAAATAATACATCATAGGGGCATTGCATTCCCCTTACACTTGAACTTTTACATAACTTTACAATTAACTATTCTAATGACTCGAATTAAGATAATTGAAAAACTTGGAGTACTTTTAAAATATTTAGCACATATGGGGGTAATAAATGATGTTCTTCCCCATTACTCCATTACACTAGTACTTTACCCATGAGTCCCAATCGTCCCAAAACAATATGTACAAGGATATGACTCGACTTAGCAACCATGTAATCAATTAGATAATTAACTTGGGTTTAAACAAATGTTGACACAATAATGCACTAAAGATGAGTGCATACAAGGTAGGCTAAGGCGATTTGGGTGTACATTTTAGTGGGGTGTAACAAATTCTTCCTTTAAGTAAGATGCTTAAAGGTCGAAACGAAAAGATAGGCTCTGAGGGGTGTACTAGGGGTATCGTGTACTAAAAATGAGTACAACGCAAAGGGTGTGGGAGAATTACTTGACCAATGTAGCCAAAGTAATTATAACAAAAACACAGGTGTAAAACAATGGGTTAATCCTAATGCCTCTTATCATGTAGTAAATCTAACTACACGAATGTAGTCTCACTTGTGGCCTTGGAATGGTCCTAACGCAAGTTCTAGAATCTAAGTGCTACCGGTACACACATCATAGCATAAATGCTTTTCCTACCAATTCTAGGGGTGAACCTCACATATTTGGGGGTGGAAAAATTTTTTAGTGGTACGGTTTTGTGCTAGTCATATAACTCCTATCCGTGAGACGCTTATTAAGATCAAAGTTTCACTCCTATATGTTGTAAAAAATTTTAAATTTGGCACTAAAATTACCTTAACAAGTATTTCTCTCAGTTTTATTACACATCTACCATCAAACAAACAAAAATCAAGCGCAATTGTATTCTCTAAAATCGTACTTTTACCCTCCTCTTACACTTAAGATGAACATTGTCCCCAATGTTCAAATAACAAGATGTAAAATAATAAAGTAAAAGAATGAAATCAAATACTCCCCTGATTCGCTCGTTGGATAATGAATTTACACGGTTAAATCTTCCTCCAAAGAGAATGTTGAAGCTCCATGACTAATGCATCGCCATAAGCTTGATTCAAAACATTTCCTTGTCCAAAATAACCTGTTGAACCTGAGAAAACAAACACGAAAACCTGCATAACATCGGCGGGATAAAATCTATATATAAGGATATAATGCTTGTGGAATGATAACTTTGCAGATTCCTGGAGATTATAAGTTGGAGATTTTAATAAAAACTTTTTATGAAAACAAAATTTTCAAAAATTTCTGGAAATTAAATCTGACGCCGTCAGGTTATAACCCCTGACGCCGTCAGAAATGACCTGACAAAAATTTTCATTTTAAGTTTCCGGAAAATTTCTGGAAAAACCTTTACCTTACTTCCTGGAAATCCTGCAAAACATCATTATGACTTGATACAAGCATTTGACTCAAACACACACTAATATGTATGCTAATTTATTATTATTACGATTCATGTTAATTTGTGTTCTAATAAACCGATTTAGATTTCCCTTACACTTATCTTTTGCAAAATACCTTTATATGTAGTTAAGACGAAGTTAAAAACAAAATAAAGCATTTTCACAAATTAGTTTTGAACATGAATCAATAATAATAAAAATTAAACACACATACGGAAACAAATAAAATCAAACAAGCAAATAAATAAACACACAAAGCAAATAAAGCATGGGCTGCCTCCCAAGAGCGCTTGTTTTTGTTCGAGTCACGAGCCTGACTCTACCCTTATTTAACGGAAATAGGGGAGGTTTTCCCTACACTTAGGATTAAGTGTGGGTGAAAGTAGCGATACACACCCTTAGGGTGGAAATATACCACGTGAGGAAAGAGTGACGGGTGAATTATATGCTCAAAGGTGCGGGATCCTATCATCATAACCTTACCTAATTCAATTGGGTTAGTGGGCGGATTAAGATTTTCTCCTAGAAAGGGATCATCTTCTATCAACTTCGAGAGACTCCAAGTTAAGAATCCACTTTGACCTAATAAACCCGGTTTAAACCCATAATGTTTCTTGTGATCAATCATAAATGGGTGATGTAAGTATGTAAGGTCATGGTTCACTCCGATGTTAGCTTCCTCTCTACAAGGCCTAGAGTCTACTACCTTAATCTTAACATTACCCGGACTACATGGTTTGATGGGTGGATCGGGACCTAATTCAATTCCTAAGTTCACATCTAAGGATGGAAGATTAGGTAACGGTTTTGGTTTAGGCTCCGGTTCATCAAAACTAGGAACTTCCATAGAACTAAAAGAAAGGTTATGACTACAAGTATTCAAACCTATTTCTTCTAGTTTTGTTTGGTCCAAGGGCTCTACCTCTATTGGGGTTCCTATAGTCTCTTCTACTTCTTCCGGGTAAGTCATGGGTGGTGTGTATGCCTCAAATGATGGTAGGACTTGTGGGGTACTTGGTGAGCTTATGTTACTTACCTCATCATTTCTTATGTCAAGATCACCTATATCCTCATCATGTGTTTTAGTAGGATCTAACCCTAACATTTTCCCAAGTATCTCAAGTGCTTCTCTAGGCATCTTAACTTCTATATCCGAATCATAAGGATCATCCTCAATGTTATGACTGCTATATTCAAATTGCCCAAAAGATTCATCATGTGTTTCTTGAGATTCATCATCATCGATCATAAAACCTAGGTCTTTTTGATCAATGTGATCATGTTTGGCTAAATCCTCCATCACATCAAGGTCACCTATGTGTTTGTTTTGTACTATGGCATTACATGACAACCACTTAGGTATCTCAACACTAACATATTCATCCCCAAACAAACTTGTTTCATGATCCTCGAATTTTGTGGTCAATTGACCTGTACTAACGTTTGTTGGGTTGTCTACTATATAATAATATTGGGCACACTCTTCAATAGCTTCCCATGCTTTCTCAGCACTTAATTCCCTAATATCCCTGCCGGCAATATGGTAAATGTACCTTTGGGCTTGTCGGTCGACATGATTGTAAAAGAATTGAGTTAGGGACCAAAAATCGAAGTTATGATGAGGGACTTTTTGGAGTAAATATTTAAAACGAGTCCATGCATCATAGAGAGGTTCATCTTTATGTTGTTTAAACATCAAGATGTCATATGGAGTGGGTGAATTACGTGGTTGGTAGTATGGTGGATTCGCGTTCTCCATAATGGTGAACGGAAGAGTCAATGGAAATTACGAACAAACACACAAAGAAATAAGATAGACTAAAGAAAACCTAGAAAAATAAAATAAAAATCTCACTAGAAAGGAATCTAGTGAGTAGACCTAATAAAATAAAAATCCAACCTAAACAATAACTATTCCCCGGCAACGGCGCCAAAAACTTGATGCGTGGGTTTTGCAACCTTACAACAGGTTTTACCTCTCGAGGGATCTCAAGAGGCTTACAACCCCACCAGGCAGTGTACCTGACCGATGTAGTATAGTGTAGTGGTAAGTACGGGGGATTGATCGTTCTCCACAGGGAATAGTGTTCGTTAGGTGTGAAAGGCTACTCTAATTAGGTCTAAGGGTTGAGGAAGATTCTTTTTATGTTTTTTTATAATTTTATGAAAGCAAGTAAAATCTCGGGTTTTGAAGGAGTGGGCGGAATTAGTTGCTAGTCAACTAACCCAAATTACTACAAATGCAAATAAAATAAAATAACAAAAATGAAAAGTGGTGAGAAACTTATGTGTAGAGAAATGTGTTTACTTAGATTTCCTTACTCCCTAACTATCTTTTACCGGTTAATTAGTGTGTATTAGTCGCGTGGATGACGGGTGTATTCCTTAATACCATTCGTGGGGTGGCGTACTTACTTCCCCAAACTCTACAAGCTCCTACTTCACTCCTATGTCGAGCCGGCTAGGAAGCTCCTAACATGGGATCACTAGAATTCGCTTGTGCATTAAATACAACCATAAAAACCTTTAGTACGCGTTTGGTTCATGTTTCTTAAGACGTTCAAGCAAGTTACCGAATAGGAAGTTAGCCAGTTTTCTTAAGCCTAACATAGATAAACAATCATCCAATACAACTAACAACACACTAACAACCAATAATCAATAGCTAGGTTTCATTAGATCTAAGCAAACACAAGATAAAATTAGCCTAACATGTTAAACAAAAGACAAGCATAAGATAGAATCAAACAACACATAGACATATTGAATGATTAATTGATAACTTATCTTTCAATGAAACATGGAAGATCTCAAGGTAAGAAGCCCTGAAAAAGTAGCTAAAATCGTCTTAGGGTTTTATCCCAAAATTCCACACACTAAGCTCTCCCTTAATGACAAAAAATTAGAAAACTATATATAGACTTTGACATCTGACGGCGTCACCTTATGGATTGTGACGCCGTCACCTCGCCGCTTTTAGGGTTCCCGGATGACCATCTTGACGCCGTCCCTCTTTAGCTCTTCAAAAATCCATTCTGGCTTATCAAGGCTTGACGCCGTCGGATCCTGAACGTGACGCCGTCCCCTTATGATTTAAGCCGTGACGCCCTTGATTTAGTTAAAGCGTGACGCCGTCAGAATTCTCATGCAAACTCACTGGCCCGTCATGAGTAAATTTCACATCCAACTTTTCTTGCCAAGGCATGACGCCGTCTGGAGTTAATGTTGACGCCGTCAAAGGTGACTTTCAGCACAATTTTGAGACTTTGCCGTTTTCTTCACTTTTATGCTCCAAAAACGTCCAAAATGCCTCCTTTTCCAGATTTCTCCTCAAAAGTACCTAAAATGACAAAAGGAACGATTTAGGGCAATATTTGATCAAATAAATACGATTTCGGGCTTAAATGACCCCTTAAAAGCGGTACACTTTTCGCCTCATCATTTATCTTTAACAAGAGAGGTGTCACTTGCACTCTCAAAATGTTCATTGGTTTCTACAGGTTTATTAGCAATTATGTTTTCTTTAGGCTTACAACCATACTCTAACTTAAGTTGTTGAAACTCAGGTAAACCTGTATGCTCTAGGTCAATTCCTGGGGGTGCAGGAATTCCTCTGTGAGGAGGTGGACATGTTTTATATCCCAACCCAGACGTAGCCTTGTTAACTATTTGGCACTCTATGATTTTGTTCACACCTTTTGATACATATTCCAAAGTGTCTACAGTTAACTGGATATTATTTTTGCCTTAGTGATTTTATCTAATTCAGATTTTAGCAAGTTAATCTCAGCATTCTTAAGTGACAAATCTCTCTTAAGAACAGTTATATCCTTAGCAAAAGCAGACTCATTGTTCTTATAATGCACTATTTGTTCTTCTAGGACTGCTAAACCTCTCTTATGATTAGACAAATTATAATTGGTTTTTTTTAGTTCAATCCTCTTCTCATCATAATGTTTCTTTAAAGCTTCATAATCTTTTAGAGCAGTGCATGTTTTAGGACAACTATTAGCAGATTGTACCTCAGAGTCAGAGAAGGCCATAAGTGACATCTCATTAGGTACCTCCTCATCATCTGCCATGAAACTCCAATCAAAGCCTAGTATATCAATAGCCACCATAGCCTTTGAGGTTGGCTCAGCTTCTTCCACAGCCTTGGGCTTGCTTCCATAACCCTTGCTCCTGCTTTCATGTTGCCTAGGTCTCTTGCATTCCCTTGAAAAATGCCTCAACTTGTGACAGTTGTAGCATTCTACCTTAGGCTTGTCAAAACCAGCAGTATCGTTGCTGCTGATGGTGATCTTCTTGTCAGTTCTTCGGTAGAATTTCTTAGCCCTCATGCTAAGAAGTGAAATCTACCACTTGATATCCATCTCCTCCAAATCAGCATCATTAATCTCCTGGAGATCTTCATGTGTCAGCATTGACCCATCATTCTGGCTTGTCAGGAAGGCACAGTAGGTTGTATCATTCAGGATGCCAGTAGTACTGCTTGATGAGCTAGCAGTACTAACACTAGGGTTAGCAGTACTAACTCCTACAGCAACCTTTTCTTCAACTGGACTTGAATTACTAGGAGATGGCACAAAAGCCATGTTCCCAGTGCTTGAACTAGTACCTCCAGCCTTCTTGACATCCTGCTCAACAATCTTGTAGTTGCTATATAAGTCATTGAGGCTCATAGTATCAATGTTTGGCTTGTTCTTCCAGACCACCACATGCATAGCCCACTCTGCAGGTAAACTCCTCAAGAACTTGGAGTTTAGATCTTCCTGAGGTATATCAACACCAAGAACAGCAAGTTGGCTAACAATATTTTGCAGCCTATTAAACATGTGATCCAAAGACTCATTACTGGTTGCAGTAAAGTTTTCAAAGTTCTGCTTTAACAGAGTCTTCTGGGTCTTCTTGGTGGTTTCATTCCCACCATACCTAGAAGTGATTACTTCAAACAAGGACTTTGCATCCTTGTATTTTCTAAAGTTCAGGAGCTGATCATTGGGAATGGTCATCATTAGCAAGCTCCTAGCCTTGACATCATTTTTCTTTTGTAGCCTCACTTCTGTAGTTACTGGAGAGGTTTGCACAACAGTCTCTTCTTTACCATCAACTGTTGTTGTAGATGTTGAAGGTTTGAAAGAGTTTCCATCTTCAATAATCTCCCAGAGTGCTTAATCCTGCACTTGGAAGTATTGCTCTATTCGAAGCCTCCACATATCAAATCCGTTTTGCTTTAGCATTGGCAATTTAGCAGCTATGTTAGTCTGGGTAGTCTCCATGTCCATAATCTTTTCTTCTAAATCAATAGTATCAACCTGGCTCTGTTACCACTTGAGAGGATTATAAACACTTAGGATGTTACTCCCTTATAATGTGTTTGTAATACTTTGAGGTTATGTAGTCAAGTATGCGGAATCTACTTAACCACACTTAGAAGAATTTGTTTGTTTAATGGAATAGTAATGCTTTGTATGAACAATGAACACAGAAAGTTTAACACCAAATGATTCAATATTATTCAAGAATAATATGAGTGATCTTGCTATCACTAGGGTTACAATGACCATGAATCTTAACAAAACTTCTATGACTCGTGTATGCCAAAACATATATACTGATCTAACCTAAGATCTCCTTTAATAGACTTAAGGAGTCCTTTACAAGATAAGTATTCTACCGTATATTTCTAACTAATTGTGATATACAAAAGATCTATTCCATAGTTATCCTCTACAATATCGTCTAAAGTAGTTATCCATGCACCAGTACCTTCATTACTACTAGCAGTAATAACTTGAGTTTGTACTGTTAGTTATTCATCAGTAGTTCTTCAGTTTATACACTAACAGTTTGTACTGTTAGTGCAATTCTTCAAGAAGTACTAAGTCAGAACATTTAATTCCAAACAGTCACCGTATCCACCATATGGCCGACTATAGGGGGATTCACAAGCCTTGTTGGCTTGTGATGAAGCCTTGATCACTTAGGATTAGAACATGTGTTCAAGATTCCTATGTAAGCCTTGAAATGTCCAAGTAACTAACCTCCTCAAATGCCTATAAAACCCCCTCCCCTTTTTGTTTTTAGTCCATCACCACACACAAAACACTCTCTATTTGCTAGTTTACTTCAAGAGTTATTCAAGAGAACAAGTCATTTATCAATTCCTAAGCTCTTGTCAAGCTTTGTTTGATCCTAGTTATAGTTTCTTTCTTCCATTGGTGATCTCCAAGCCACACAAGAAGTGTTCTATTAGAAGGCTTCAAGTGCTTTCCAAAGTCATCTTAACTTAGTATCAAGAGGTTGAAGAATTTGGAAGCTAGGGTTACTAGTTCTTGTTCTAGTTCTTTGATCCTTGATTTCCTTTCTTATAGAAAGCCAAAATTTGTAAGAAAGACCAACACACACTCTTGCTCAACATCATTTACATGTTTCTTATTCTTAATCTATGCTATATATGCTCTCTATATTGGATCATGATGTACAAGTTGATAAAAACAAGACTAAAACTTATAAACCATTCTACGTTATATTATATTAACTAGTGTAAACTAATGAACTTATGTATAAATTTGCCACAAAACCGACCACATATAGAGTTGATACTTTATATATTGTTGTAGATAAGGTTAAAATGAAAACATAGCAATTTGAATCACCCAAAACGAATACACGAGTCAAAAGATACGGCCAAAAGAAGTTACCAAAACAAAACCTGAAAGCTGTTAAAACTTTCTGTGACAGAAAGTTAGAACATGAAAAACGAGCCACTTCTGGTCCGATTCATCAAAAAGTTAAAACACAAAAGTTGTTCGGAACGACGTTTTCTTATTTACCTTAAAGTCACGGGTCCAGAAAACGCATAACTAAGGCTATATCTTTTCAAAATCTTAATAGCCCTATATAGCCAAACGGCTATACACTTTGTCATACGGCTAAGGTAAACCAAACGGCCTCAAGGGCTTAGGCCGAGACCACAGCCACGGCTAAGGCCATGGTAGCCGAGACCAAAGCCACGGCAAGGCCACGGCTAAGGCCTCAAGGCTTTCTAAGCCGAGACCATTACCCAAGGCCTTAGCCTTAGCAAAACAGCATAAAACAATTTCATTAAAGGACATACTCCCGACCTCGATAACCCATGTAACTACACAAATATCATCATATACTAACAAATATTGAGTTCATCAAATAACATCATATACTCATACTATGGAATGACTAATTTTGTAATTGACAAAAACATATAAACAAACCAAAAATATATATTTTCCATATTGAGCACTAAAATAGTAAGGAGCTTCATGTGAGGGGTATCATTTGTGTAAATCGTATCGACAAGCTATTGGATTTACGAATTAAAGTGTCCTAGCTCCTCGAAATTTTACTACATGACCTCTTAATTAAGATGGCCCGAACGATAGTACGAAATATATAGGCTATTAATGTTTCATAAACTATTTCTATAAGACGACTTACACAAACTACCATATAAAGCATCATGATCAATATAAATGACATATATAGACTCGTATGTTTACCATAAACTAAGACACGATACCATATTATAGGTTTCTCGTAGAGACTTTCACGACTCGACTACCATTTTCATTACTCACTACACATCAATAACTCACGGTGATTTCGTAGCCCTACTTTCTATTGTTTAACTATTTTACAAACCCGTGAGGGGGGATTCATGCAACTATTTTTCAACTCGAACACAATGCTTTCTACTATACGCTTACCCGACTATGTTTTATTGTCACTAAGTAGAGATTGCTATGTTCAAAGTCCCTATATCATGAACCATTAGTAACTAGCTTAGTGAGCGCGAATATTGTGAATAGGCCTATTGGGATTGACGAATCATATTTGTATTGACTGGTTAGGCAATCGAACATACTATATTTGAGATCTAGAGGTATAATGGCAAATTACCTTGGTAGGGCTTCTATGTTACAAATATACCAATTTTTGTTGGTTCGATGTTAATGTTTTGGTTGTCATGAGCTTAGTGAAATAATAACTGTTTTGTTTTCTATTTATGAATGTGAGATTAATAACCTCACGTTACGATTATTGTCTTCAATGATTTAACTAAACTTACGAATTCCACTCAACCTTTGTGTTGACTATTTTAAGCAAGTATTTTAGGTCCATAAGGTACGATGACGGCACGGAGGAGCATGCAAATTTAGAAGGCTATAAAACTTTAATTGTCATTCGAAACTTTGTATTATGTAATCCACAAAACTACTGGGACCTCTATATTTTGTAAACTCTGATGTTTGAATAAATTGAATGATAAGTATTTTAAAACGACTCTATTAGAGTCCGTTTTCTGTTATTATAACTATTATACCATGAGGTAACATCCAGTTTGAATTCCGCTGCATTCACGAAATTGAGGGTGTTACACTTTTAAAAAAGTCAAGAATGTGTGTTGAATAATCAGAATCAGTATTGCTATAGTTAGATCTTAAATGCTAACCTTGTAATCAAAATCTGTTCTTTTATACCCATATGTGCAACTTAAAAACCTAATAATCAGTTATAGCTCCTAAAATAGATGTGCAACCTGACAATCAAGTGTGAGTCATTATTATTATTATTATTATTATTATTATTAATATTATTATTATTATTATTATTATTATTATTATTATTATTATTATTATTATTATTATTATTATTATTTTTTTTTTAATAAAAACATCACTTCATTAGAAGAAAATAGGATTTACAAGAATTATTATTATTATTATTATTATTATTTATATTTGCAAATATATGTTTAAATACTGTTTTGACTGAGTTGTTATGTTATTGGATGCATTTGTCTGGTAATGGTGTTTGTAACCTTAGCTATGTTATTTTATTGTGCAGTGAAAATGTTTGGTTGTTCGATGTATGAGCAGATCAAACCTAATTTGGCCTGTGGTTGTAGCGGTTCCTGGTTTATGGTGGCAAAGGCAATGTGAGTTAGAGCACAGCTATGTAGGATTCTGATTACAGTTGTTAGCGGTATGTAGTAGTTGTTGGGAATTATATTTGAGTTGATGATGACAAAACATGAAAGATGAAGGATTATTATGAAGACAAAGATGAAGGACCTAATATATATTATTTAAAGTCTTTGTAACCCTAATCCTCTATTACATAAAGAGGATAGGGGCGTTAGGTTCAATACACAGGTGTTAGAGATGTAACATCAAGTAAAGGGGTGTGTGTGTCTAAGCTTCAAGTTCCTACAATGGACGCCTAGGTTTTGTAAGTTAGTAGTTGTTAGGAGATGATGACGAGAAAAACCTTGTATTCAATAATAATGATTAGTTTGTTTATTCCGATGTGCATTGTTCTTAATCGTTATTATTGTGTAATCTCTAGATGAGGTCTAAACAACCTCGAGCTATGAACGATCTCAACAATTGGTATCAGAGCCAAGGGGCTCGTGATCGTGGGACTAAACAAGGTTTTGTTTGTCGAAGAATGCAGAAAAGCAAGAAAAATTCGGATCTGGTTCGTATTTTCGTAACTCACTGCAGCGCTGTTTTCAAGCGACGATAACTCCTTCGTTAACCGTTGGCTCGGGCTAAAATTTTTACTGGAGATTCTTCATATGACAAGGAAGATTTACACCGGAGGGATCTTCGATCTAAGCTCTAGATCATCAGGTATAGATTTTTGAAAACTGCTACAGAGGTGTTCATAATTTTTGAATTTTTAGGGTTTTCTTGATTCAACTTCTTGAATTTGGTTCAATACTTGTTAATTCATCATGAAAGTTGGATATATGATGTTTGTTATCGATTATACGTGTTGGAAAGCAGTGTGGAAGAAGGTACGATCATTTTTAAGTTTTTTGAATAATTAGTTTTTAAGGTTTCGCACAACTTATTGTCGTTTAGTACATAATGCTACCAATTCTATATCTGATTGATGACCTCGTACTTTTCTTGGTCGGCATCATTCTTTAATTGGTCGGTTGTAGGGTTCTTCATTATTTGAACCATAAATAACGAGCCATATAATACGCTTGTCGTCTTTTGCAAAAGGTCATCATGACTTGGATACTGATAGTAACGAGGCAGCTATTTTTGAAGATTATAGATCTTTGATGATTTACACTGATGTGGAGAAGGCTGTGTGATTAACTAGATCTAAGTGGTGGAACGAATTTAATTTCTTGATCAGTCATTACCTACATACGATTGACTATTATCATGGTTGGAGTTAGCATCTTGGTATATTAGTGTTGCTCGTTATTAATGCTGCTACACTTCGTTTATGCTGCTATGGTATTAGTTTCTACTGCTCCTTATACGATTAATATTGATTTGCTTGTTACGGTGTTCGACTTTGTACTGTTGGGTGTCGGGTTAGTCCTGCTCTCGTTCGTATTAGTACTGCCGAGGTCCGTTTGTACTGCTAGCTTCACACAGTTAGTACTACCCTAAGACGAACTTTGTACTGCCGACATTTCATAGTACTGCCAAGCTATTTGATGTCAGATTATTGATTCATGATGGATTTCCATAGTCAAGGCAAGAAGTTCATTGGTTTTTATTTTGGACGATTGAGGATATATTATATGAAGAGTGATATCATATATCACATGGGTCGGTAATTCTAACTTTTTTGGACGGTGAACTTTTAATCTCTTTTATTATTCATTCACTTTGGACGGTCGAAGCTATAAGAATGATAACTAGGTCGGTGCACATGCATGATTCTATGTGTTGAAGTCGATTATACATGCATGCCTTATGAAGAGCTTGGTCGTTGATATTTTTATTCCTAGTCTCCATAATGGGTCGGTGCTATTTTTATTTCTTCTGACCTATATCATGGGACGGTGACAGGTTGTATAGGCTTTGAATGTTGTTGCATGGTAGCTTCCGTTTAAATATAATTCATGCAACCAGTTTTGTAGAATTAGCACTTTCGGATTTTTGTGGTTATTTATTGTTGCGTGGTAGATTGTTGGTGCTTATGCTAGTCCATGTTTTATATTAAGGAGTTACTTATGAGCAGTAAGGGAAAGGGACTACATAAGTTGAGGGGAAGCACACAAACCCGGGGAAGACACATACACCAAAAGATATTTGATTTTTGTATCTTGGTTTATGTTCTTAAAAGATTTATGGCTCGAATTTATTTGTTCTTATTGGTGAAGAGGATTATTTGTTGCTTATTTGACAATGAAGTGGAATTTTTCAAGGTTGTGTTTTATCATACCTTTTAGCAGGAGGTAACTTGTTCGTTCATTCAAGTGACTATGAATTGACAAACACTTGAAGGAGTTACGTTATTGTGCTCAGTGATTATTGTCAAGAGATTGCGATCTCCCTATACGTTAAGTATACGTTCGAAGTCGGTTTTAGTACAAGATATAAGACACCAGGTTGGTTTATTCTACTTCAGCATCGAATTGGTAATGGTTGGTTATCTTCATCATTACACAAAGTCTACAGAATTGGAGATTCAAATGGTTAACATATGGGTTTCAGGGGAAGCTTATTGTTAAAATGATTAACCATTTATATGCAACATTGAGGTGAAGGTTTTTATAGCTGCTCGTTGGAATTTTTACTAAAGATTTGGGATTTTTCTATCTTGGGTTCATTTATAAAAGAAATCTTTTTGGTATTCATTCATGGAGGGGGATTCAAGACATTGGAAGACTAGATTAGATGTATGGTACTAGTTCGTGGTAATGAAGATCAAAGTTGCTTACCTTTGTCCCCTAATTGATGATGACAAAAAAGGAAAGAATATTTTAAAGATTGCAGCTTGAAGATCCTTGATGATATGCTTGCATTAAGGGGAAGATGACATCTTTCATATTAGTTTTGTCATGATCAACTAGCGGAAGATTGTTGGGAATTATATTTGAGTTGATGATGACAAAACATGAAAGATGAAGGATTATTATGAAGACAAAGATGAAGGACCTAATATGTATTATTTAAAGTCTTTGTAACCCTAATCCTCTATTATATAAAGAGGATAGGGGCGTTAGGTTTAATACACATGTGTTAGAGATGTAACACCAAGTAAAGGTGTGTGTGTGTCTAGGCGTCAAGTTCCTACAACGGACGCCTAGGTTTTGTAAGTTAGTAGTTGTTAGGAGATGATGACGAGAAAAACCTAGTATTCAATAATAATGATTAGTTTGTTTATTCCGCTGTGCATTTTTCTTAATCTTTATTATTGTGTAATCCCTAGAGCTAACTAATTGTTCTATAAAGATTAATAATATAATAGCAATACTAACTAATTGTTCTATAAAAGATTCTATAAAGATTAATAATATATTAGCAATACAAACTAATTGTTCTAGCAGTATTAATCTTGTAGCAACATTAATCTTCCATAAGCAGCATTAACTTCATAACCAGCAACATTAATAACTTATTGTATTTCCTTTGTAGTACCTGAGCAGTCTTAACAATGTCAGCAGCAGTAACTTCAAGAAACCTTTAAAACCCAACAATCCTCCCCTAAACTTGATTTTTTTTTTTCAAAATCATCAAGTTTCAATCTAAGCTTGAACCTTTACCAGGAGGATGTTTCCAAACACCTACTTTCTCTTTTCTTGTAATCAACTCCATAAAGTTGTTTCTCCATTTTCTTGAGAAGCTGATATACCATTTCACTCCAATTATCTGTTTGAAGTTTAACAGATCCATTAAGCATCATATCAAGTGTATTCTTTGCCAAAGGATAGTCTTTTTCTACTAGCATGTAGATTTGAAGTACTCTCATCATTACAGTGTGAACTCCACATGATTGAAAAAGTTTCCAGATGATAACTTTACTTTTGTATTGCTCATGCCAAACTCTATCTTCATGATAGACCCAAACTTTATCTTCATGATAGACTTCAAACATAATCTTCAAGTCTCCACAAAGAACTATATCCAAAATATTTTTTGACCTTGAATCTCCATATTTTTTCTTGATTAATGCCCATAAGGTCTCCAAATCTTCTCTATCAAAATTTTTGAGCATTTGAGGAAATGTTACAAACCTTTGAGACTGTCCTCCAACTCTGATTATCTCCCACCAAGGAGTTTTACCATTATAACCAGTCTTCCAATCAATGATAGGAACTTTAGTCTTCAAAGGAACAGCATCAACAAATGTATCATCATTGTTTACAATTGCAATCATTTGTTGTAGATTAGCTGCTTCTTTTTCAACACCAGTTTTCTGCTTTTTGCTACTATCAGCTGCTAACTTTTCTCCAGACCTCTTAGATCTCCTTACTAACTCTTCTTCATTCATAGCAATAAAAGTATTTACCCTTTTAAACACCTTGTCAAACTCTGATTTAATCTTTTCATAACTGAGATTCTTTAGTTGACTGAGCTTCCAATTATCCATGTTCCTTAGGTAAGTACTCATTATTCTCCTCTGTTCAGCTTTAGATGGTGGTTTATTCCTCTTTTCTTCAGTTCTTTTCTATGCAAAGAACTTCTTCTTTTGAGCCAAGAATTCCATAAAGAGCTTTGATTTTTCTTTCATAGATAGCTCTTCCTGTTCATCTTCCCACATCTTCTGGGCCACCATGTGACCTGCTTCACATTTGGCTTGAATGACATCCCAGGAATTAATAAGTTCAAGACTTGCTTGTTCTTCTTCTTGAGCTTGCTTTCTTCTTGCCTCTTCTTCAGCAATAAGATCATCTTGCACTTGTCTTGCAACTTCTTCATTTGTAATAAGTTGTTGTTGTTGTTGACTGAGTGATAGAAATTTCTTCTTAGGTTCTTCAATCAACAAACCTTTGCCTTTGTCTAATGGTGAAATAGTTGTTGATGGTATTGTTGATACTGATGCTGGCTCTTTAATCACAACTCCTTTTGCCTTTGGTCCTGTACTCTTTAACTTTGTTAATACTTGAGCTATAGTCATATCCTCATCACCTTGAGTAGCAGCAATACTAACTTCAGTCTCAGCAGCACTAACCTTTTCACTAGCAATATTAACTTCACCACTAGCAATATTAACTTCACCACTAGTAGTCTTAAGTGTAGCAACATCAAGTAACACTTTAGCTACTTCAACATCATCCATAACAGCTACATTACCCTGTTGATCAGCAACAACAAATTCATTTACATCATCATCTTCCTCCCCAGTTTCAACATCTATCCCAGTTTCAACATCTACCTCAGTTTCCTCCCTTGAAGCTTTGCTTGTTTTCCTCCACTGTTTGGAAACATCCTTCTCCAAACTCTGTGCTTCATCAAAAGATTCAACCCTGCAAGTAGTTCCAACCTTGTATAACCTTTTAGTTTTGTGTGAACTTCACGATCTCAACCTCGAGCTATAAATGATCTCAACAGTAGTTATTGCAATGTATCTTGGTAAGGTATCTATACTTAATATGTGGTTGTAGTCATGGGATCTAAACATGGTGGTGACGAAGAGGAAGAACTAGAAGAAGATCCGTACGAGGATCCCGAAATGGATATAGACGAGGAAGAAGAGGAGGAACTACCGATTGCACCACCACTATTGTTGGGAATTATCACAAGACAAGACTTAATATGAAGAACAGACTTAAGTCTGCTGGGTTACGTAGTTAAGTCTGTTAGTTGTATTTATGTCATAGTTAAGTCTGCCAGTTCAATGTTAAGTCTGGTAGATAGATTCTATAGTTAAGTCTGGTTGACTTTATTAGTTAAGTCTATTTATGAATTATAGGAAGTCTGTTAGCTATAAGTTAGGAAAGGATACGTAGTTATCTTAATAGAAGATACGTATATCCTTCTACACGTTTTGTATCTAGGGTTTCCTTAGTGTATAAAAGGAACCCTAAGTCTCAAGAGTTGTACGCGTATTGATTGAAAGTTAGTAATATACGAAGTTAGTATTATTGTGTTCCTCATTGTTCATTGTTAAGATTCTGCATTAGCAATTAACAATTTGTTAGAGTTTCTCACTTAGATCAATTTGGATTTATTCAAGTTGTCTAACAAGTAACAAAGGCTACTTGGATCCATAATTCGTGTGGACCTATAACTATCACCATTAACATCACTACCTCCTATCTTAGTAACCTCCTTTGAATCTAATCATACTACTCCCACTAGAGGTCCAAAGTCCAGTTATCAAGTAGGCGGATCATCTACAATTACACATGCATTCATAAATTCTGCCCAATACGATGTGTATTCCTTGAAACAAGGCCTCAACTTAACTCAGCGTAAAGTTCAAGGTATGGCATGGAAAATGGATAACCATGAATCCATAGTTACTCCAACCAAAACCGAAGCCATTCACACTCGTCAACGCCTAGATTTATTCATCTTGGATATAAGCTATGTAAGGAAAGACTTGACTCATGTTGAGGATATAGTCTTGGATCCCTTAACCGGCTTAGAAGACGTCAAGGATAGATTTACATGAGTGGAAAAGGCTCAAGACCAAGATGCGGCACAAATTTACGAGCTATGACGCCGCCTAACTACATCAGAGATCCGATTGAACGTTGCTAACTTTGACCGGTATCGTCTTGAGAATGAGTTGTATAGTATGCAATCTCAAATTTATGGCATGCAACAAGAGTTATATCAAAGTGGAACTCGAGTAAACATCATCTCATGTATCAAAACCTTGAATTACATTTAGAAAGGGTGTTATGCCTTCCTCACACACGTAACCAAAAAGAAATCCAAAGAAAAACATCTTGAAGATGTTCCCATTGCACGTGAATTTCCCGAAGTCTTTCCCGAAGACTTACCCAGTCTCCCACCAACTCGTCAAATAGAGTTTCGAATTGATTTAATACCAGGAGCGGCGCCAGTGGCCCGCGCACCTTAGAGGCTAGCACTGTCAGAGATGCAAGAACTGTCAAATCAATTACAAGAACATTTAGACATGGGATTTATTCGACCCAATTCCTCACCTTGGGGAGCTCCAGTTCTATTCGTGAAAAAGAAAGATGGATCGTTAAGGATGTGTATTGACTACCGTGAGATAAACAAATTGAAAATAAAGATCCGATACCAACTACCCAGAATCAACGATCTATTCGACCAATTACAAGGTTCAACCTATTATTCAAAAATTGATCTATAATCAGGTTACCACCAAGTTAAGGTTCGCGAGGAAGATATTCCAAAAATGGCCTTCAAAACACGATCTGGTCACCACAAGTTCCAAGTAATGCCATTTGGCTTGACTAACGCACCGGCAGTATTCATGGATCTCATGAATCGAGTGTGTAAGCCATATCTGGACAAGTTCGTGATTGTATTCATCGAAGATATTCTTATCTACTCCAAAAATGAGAAGGAACACAAACAACACCTGAGAACAATTTTAGGATAACTCAAGGAAGAGAAATTGTATGCGAAATTTTCAAAATGTGAATTTTGGATTCGTTTGGTACAATTCCTTGGGCATGTGATTGACAACACTGGTTTACACGTCGATCCCGCTAAAATTGAAGCTATGAAAGATTGGCCAACACCTACCACACCTACAGAAATTCGCCAATTTCTTGGTCTGGCCGGGTATTACTGAAGGTTTATCAAAGGATTTTCCTCAATAGCCAAACCTGACCAAGCTAACTCAGAAAAACAAGAAGTACGTTTGGAACAAGGATGAAGAAGAAGCCTTCCAAACTCTAAAACAAAAACTTTTTAGTGTCCTTTTTCTAGCATTGCCATATGGGATCAAAGGTTTTGTAGTCTACTGTGATGCATTGCACCAAGGTTTGGGTGCAGTACTAATGCAACGAGAGAAGGTTATGGCTTATGCTTCACGACAACTCAAGGTTCATGAAGAAAACTACACCACTCATGACTTGGAGTTAAAAGCAGTAGTCTTTGCACTAAAAATCTGGAGACATTATCTATACGGTACTAGATGTAATGTGTTCACTGACCACAAAAGTCTTCAACACATCTTGAACCAAAAAGAACTAAACATGAGGCAACGTCGATGGTTGGAATTACTAAGTGATTACGACTATGACATTCGCTATCACCCAGGAAAAGCAAACGTAGTAGATGACGCCCTAAGCCGAAAGGAACGTGTTAAATCACTACGAGTCCGAGCACTAGTCTTTACCATAAATTCGAACTTTCCCGCTCAAATTCTTCACGCTCAAGCTGAAGCGGTGAAACAAGAAGACATCAAGAAGGAAAAGTTGGACGGTATGATACAAAAGAAATTCGCTATGCTTCAAAGGTCGAAGTTGGTTACCACTTTATGGTGGCCTACGAGACTTGATCATGCACGAATCCCACATATCGAAATATTCCATTCACCCAAGATCTGATAAAATGTATCAAGATCTTAAACTACTCTATTGGTGGCCAAACATGAAAGCCGACATTGCTACATATGTTGGCAAATGTCTTACATGCTCCAAAGTAAAAGCCGAACACCAAAAACCATCCGGTCTATTGCAACAACCAGAGATTCCTATGTGGAAATGGGAACGAATTACAATGGACTTCATTACCAAGCTTTCAAAGACATCAAGTGGTTATGACTCCATCTGGGTCATAGTTGATCGTCTCACCAAATCTGCACACTTTCTACCAATTAAAAAGACTTACAAGATGGACCAGTTAACCCGACTCTACATCAAAGAAATAGTCTCAAAACACGGTGTACCAATCTCTATCATATCTGACCGAGACAGCAGATTTATCTCAAACTTCTGGCAATCACTCCAAGACACCTTCGGAACAAATCTAGACAAGATTACAGCGTATCACCCTCTGATCGATGGTCAGAGTGAGCAAACCATTCAAACGCTGGAAGATATGCTTTGATCTTGTATAATCGTCTTTGGAAATGGTTGGGATAATCATTTTCCACTAGTCGAATTCTCCTACAATAACAGTTATACGCCAGTATCAAGGCAGCACCATTCGAGGCACTTTATGGACGGAAGTGTCGGTCGCCTACTTGTTGGGCCGAAGTGGGAGATGTTCAACTCACTGGTCCAGAACTCATTCGTGAAACCACGGAGAAGATTGTACAAATCAGAAATCGATTTCAAGCCGCAAGAGATCGACAGAAAAGTTATGCCGATACACGACGCAAACCCTTGGAATTCCAAGTCGGAGATAGGGTTATGCTAAAAGTCTCGCCTTGGAAAGGCTTAATACGATTCGGTAAATGAGGAAAATTAAACCCAAGATACATCGGCCCATTCTAAATTTTAGCAAGAGTTGGTCTAGTGGCATACAAGCTTGAGCTTCCGCCAGAACTCAACACTGTGCATCCCACATTCCATGTATCAAACCTCAAGAAATGACTATTGGATGAATCACTTGTTATTCCACTCGATGAAATTCAACTCAATGATGATCAACAATTCATCGAAGAACCCATAGAAATCATGGACCGAGAGGTCAAACAACTAAAACAAAGTCGAATCCCAATTGTCAAAGTCCGATGGAACTCACGACGTGGTCCAGAATACACATGAGAACGAGAAGACCAGATACGACAGAAATTCTCACACCATTTTGTCAACAATGCTTCAACGTCAAACACAAATTGATCTCTGGGACGGAGCTCTTTTAACGGGTGGAGATTGTAACAATTCGCATTTTTCAAGTTACTATCCATTCTCGACTTATAATTTTTTTACTATTCACTGTTACTATTCACTTTTACTATTCATCCATAAATTTTTTTTTCATTTATCATGACAAGTTAGTTGATACTCGACGGGTCGTCTTGACGACGTACGTTGAATCCATTCAGAACCGATTTCACAAAACCGTGTCTAAGATTTACGTTTAGGTTTAAACATCATTCAAGCATCCTAATATGTCCATTCAACATTATAAAGAATAGAAATATGTGTTTCTCACATCTTACGACAATTCCACAAGTTTTGGAAATTTACGTTTTCCAGTTCTGCGTTTTACGCGTTTTAAACCTACGTTTCCAGTTTTAACAGCGTTTAAGCAGCCCGATGAAACTTCTCACTCATTTCATATATTAATATGGAGTATAATGATAAGTTTAATTATTTCTACAAGTTTCATATTTTTACGGGAACAAACTCACTCCGTAAACTAGATAATACCAAGCTTATCCATCTAGTCACCCTATACACCATATGGCCGACTATGGGGGGATTCACAAGCCATGTTGGCTTGTGATGAAGCCTTGATCACTTAGGATTAGAACATCTGTTCAAGCTTACTATGTAAGCCTTGAAAAGTCCAAGTAACTAACCTCCTCAAAGGCCTATAAACCCCCCTCCCCTTGTTGTTTGCCTTCCATCACCACACACAAAACACTCTCCATTTTCTAATTTACTTCAAGAGTTATTCAAGAGAACAAGTCCTTTATCAATTCCAAAGCTCTTGTCAAGCTTTGTTTGATCCTAGTTATAGTTTCGTTCTTCCATTGGTGATCTCCACGCCACACAAGATGTGTTCTAGTAGAAGACTTCAAGTGCTTTCTCAAGTCATCTTAACTTAGTATCAAGAGGTTGAAGAATTTGGAAGCTAGGGTTACTAGTTCTTGTTCTAGTTCTTTGATCCTTGATTTCCTTTCTTATAGAAAGCCAAAAGTTGTGAGAAAGACCAACACACATTCTTGCTCAACATCATATACATGTTTCTTATTCTTAATATATGCTATATATGCTCTCTATATTGGATCATGATGTACAAGTTGATAAAACCAAGACTAAAACTTGTAAACCATTCTATGTTATATTATGTTAACTAGTGTAAACTAATGAACTTTTGTACAAATTTGCCACAAAACCGACCACATCTAGACTTGGTACTTTATATATTGTTGTAGACAAGGTTAAAATAAAAAGTCACCCAAAATGAGTACACGAGTCAAAAGATACGGCCAAATGAAGTTACCAAAACAAAACCTGAAAGTTGTTAAAATTTTCTGTGACAGAAATTTAGAACACAATAAACGAGACACTTATGGTCCGATTCATTAAAAAGTTAAAACAAGAAAGTTGTCCGGAACGACGTTTTATTCTAAAAACCAAATGCATGGGTCCAGAAAACGCATAATGAATGCTATCTTTTTTCAAAATCTTAACAGCCCTATATAGCCACACGGCTATACACTTTGTCACATGGCTAAGGCAAACCAAACGGCCTAAAGGCCTTAGGCCGAGACCACAGCCGTGGCTAAGGCCAAGGCTGAGGTCTCAAGGCAATGGTAGCCGAGACCAAAGCCACGGTAAGGCCACGGCTAAGGCCTCAAGGCTTTCTAAGCCGAGACCATTACCCAAGGCCTTAGCCATAGCAAATCAACACAAAATGATTTCATTAAAGGACATACTCCCGACCTCGATAACCCATGAAACTTCACAAATATCATCACATACTAACAAATATTGAGTTCATCAAATAACATCATATACTCATACTATGGAATGACTATTTTTGTAATTGACGAAAACATATAAACAAACCAAAAATATATATTTTCCATATTGAGCACTACAATAGTAGGGTGCTTCATGTGAGGGGTTTCATTTGGGTAAATCGTATCAACAAATTGTTGGATTTACGAATTAAAGTGTCCTAGCTCCTCGAACATATTCTACATGACCTCTGACTTATGATGGCCCGAATGGTAGTACAAGATATATAGACTATTAATGTTTCATAAACCATTTCTATAAGACGGCATACACAAACTACCATATAAAGCATCATGATCAATATAAATGACATATATAGACTCGTATGTTTTCCATAAACTAAGACACGATACCGTATTATAGGTTGCTCGTAGAGACTTTCATGACTCGACTACCATTTTTACTACTCACTACACATCAATAACTCACGGTGAGTTCTTAGCCCTACTTTCTATTTTTTAACTATTTTACAAACCCGTAGGGGGGATACATGCCACTATTTTTCTACTCGAACACAACGCTTTCTACTGTGTGCTTACCCGACTATGTTTTCTTGTCACTAAGTAGCGATTGCCATGTTCAAAGTCCCTATATCATGAACCATTAGTCACTAGCTTAGTGAGCGTGAATATTGTGAATAGGCCTATTTGGATTGACGAATCCTGTTTGTATTGACCAGTTTGACAATCGAACACACTATATTTGAGATCTAGAGGTATAATGGTAAATTACCTTGGTAGGGCTTCTACGTTACTAGTATACCAATTTTTGTTGGTTCGATGTTAATGTTTTGGTTGTCATGAGCTTAGTGAAATAATAACTATTTTGTTTTCTATCTATGAATGTGAGATTAATTACCTCACGTTACGATTATTGTGTTCAACGATTTAACTAAACGTACGAATTCCAATCAACCTTTGTGTTAACTGTTTTAAGCATGTATTTTAGGTCCATAAGGTACGATGACGGCACGGAGGAGCATGGAAATTTAGAAGGCTATAAAACTTTAATTATCATTCGAAACTTTGTATTATGTAATCCATAAAACTACTGGGACCTCTATATTTTGTAAACTCTGAAGTTTGAATAAATCGAATGATAAGTATTTTTAAACGACTCTGTTAGAGTTCGTTTTCTGTTATTATAACTGTTATACCATGAGGTAACATTCAGTTTGAATTCCGCTGCATTCACAAAATGGGGGGGTGTTACACTTTTAAGATAGTCAAGAATGCGTGTTGAATAATCAGAATCAGTATTGCTATAGTTACATCTTAAATGCTAACCGGGTAGTCAAAATCAGTTCTTTTATACCCATATGTGCAACTCAAAAACCTGATAATCAGTTATCGCTCCTAAAATAGATGTGAAACCTGACAATCAAGTGTGAGTTATTATTATTATTATTATTATTATTATTATTATTATTATTATTATTATTATTATTATTATTATTATTATTATTATTATTATTATTATTATTATATATTATTTTTTATTTTACATAAAGTTGGATGGGAGTCTAGACACAAGTTGTGCTCCCACTCCTTTCTGAATACAAAAGCTAACTCTATGAAAAATAAAAACACCACTTTTAGCATTATTATTATTATTATTATTAATATTATTATTATTATTATTATTATTATTATTATTATTATTATTATTATTATTATTATTATTATTATTAATTTATTTTTTATTTTTTTATTTTTTTTATTTATAAACCATCACTTCATTAGAAGAAATTATTATTATTATTATTATTATTATTATTATTATTATTATTATTATTATTATTATTATTATTATTTTATTATTATTATTTTATTATTTTTTTTATGAGAACATCACTTTATTAGAAACAAATAGGATTTACATGAAGTTAGTAGGGAGTCGAGATACTAACTGGGCCCCCACTCCTTTAGCTATAGAAAAGCTAATCCTACTAAAAATATGTGCAGCAGCACGTGCTCCAATGTCTTGAGTCATCGAGAACTTTCAAACACGCTTCAGTAAGGTCACAACATCCTTTTCAAGTTCCCCAAAAGAAAAGAAAGAGAAGGGGAGGAACCCATATCCAATACTTGCACACTTAGCCTCATACTTGACGCGTTTACGTTGTGCAGCCTCAATCACCACACGACCCGGTACAAAATCAACCAAACTAGTTTGCGTCAAGGGCGATTATTATTATTATTATTATTATTATTATTATTATTATTATTATTATTATTATTATTATTATTATTATTTTTATTTTTATTTTTTTATTTTTTTTTATTAAAACATCACTTCATTAGAAAATCATAGGATTTACAAGAAATTAGAGGGGAGCCGGGATACTAACTGGGCTCCCACTCCTCTAGCGATTGCAAAGCTAATCCTACTAAAAATATGAGCAGCGGCTCGTGATCCGATGTCTTGAGTCACTGAGAACTTTCGGATCCGCTTCAGTAAGGCCACTGCATCCTTCTCAAGTTCCCCAAAGGAAGAGAACAAGAAGGGAAGAAACCTATATCCAATATCAGCACACTTGGTCTCATACTTGATGCGCTTGCGTCGTGCTGCTTCAACCACCACTCGTCCTGGCACGAAATTGACCATACCCGATTGCGTCAAAGGAGATGACCCTGTCAAATCGACACAAACATCCTGCCCTCCGTCCCAAGAATATAGCAATAAATCAGCTGGGCGTAAGCTTTTGTCCCTTTCTCCACAAAGGCCGATGTCAACCTCTTTACGAACCGAGATACCACACCGAGAACAGATATCAACGAGAGTGTCGCGTACCACGTTGTGCCGGTGCTTAATACCAATAATACCAGCGCATGACACTGCATGATCCCCGTAAATATCCCCCGCAAATAACCTGGAACAAGCTGAGCATGGCATCTGGACAGAGAACAGGGGGACACCTAGGCGGTAGCATAAAACACACCGGTAAGTTCTAGCGTTCATAGTTTTCCCCAACCCAGATATCGGGGCCACCCTAAGCCAATCGGATGTGTAGTCTTCCCGTTGCGATCTCCAAAGCGCCATTTGTCGAGTGGATAGGCCAAAAGTGGATTCAACCGTTTTAGTAACACGTGTGAAATATATATCTGCCAATTTCTTCATAAGTTTGGGGGCAGCGATCTCAACCGGGTTACTTAAAAGGTCGAACTCCATTTTCGCGTTAAAAGTACACAGGGCGTCGTTAAAGGAAGGTCCATGATTTACTATGCCAGACTGTCGGAGGAGTTTAGCCTGTAAGCTAGCAGATTGGAGTCTAGACGCAAGGAATGCATAATTCAAGGCATCACCTGCAGAATATACGCCAAGCCCCCGAAACTCAAACGGGAGCGTGGCCAATCTCCATTGCCAATCCACAAACCCAGGTCCAGAAGCAGTGACAATACGTTCCATAGAGGAACGAAGCGCTGCATCAAATGAAGTCTGGGCACCCTCAAAAACTCGGGGAGAACATGTGCGCATAGAGAAGTATAACTTTGAAATACCTGCACAAGTACGGAGAAGGAGCAACTCACATTGAGGATCATTAAGCTTAGCAATGGCATCCATAAGCTCGATGGTTTTAGCAACCCTTTTCATAGCAAGCCCACTACTAAACTCAAAGTTCACGCTAGCCGGCCCGCCCAATAATTTAACACCGTGTAAAGGGCGAGCAATATTAGGCGGGAAAACACCCGCGAGCCTACTTCTGGGATCTTCAGTTGGCCAAAAAACCTCAGTTTTATCCACATTAAGGTGCAAGCCACAACTGGGTCCATCTGACATAATAAGATCTAAGACCTTCCCCACGGCCAGTGTATCACCAATAATGGTGCCATCATCTAGATACCATGCTTGGAAGGCAAGATCAAAGGAGTCTCTAATCTTGCATACCAGGGGGTGTAACATTAGGGCAAAAAGCAGAGGTCCGAGTGGGTCGCCTTGTTGCACCCCTTGGTGCGACCATAAGATGTGTTCCCCATAATAGAGTCTGGCTGGGCTGGAGTAGCAGAATTCCACCCAACGTGAAATAGCAGGGCAACGAAGGCGAACCTCCTGAAGCATAACCTCCCGATCCACCAAATTAAAAGCATTTTTGAAATCCACCAGCAACATCGAAAGACCCACCTTATCCCCACAGTCTTCAAGGAACCGATTCATAGCGTGAAGAATAGCCTCCCCTCCTCCAGATACCCCAACGCCGAACTGTAGATCGTTCAAATAGCCATCTAAAGAATGACCAATCAAGGAAGCACCAATATTGGACACTAAGCGCCTCCAAATGGTCCCCACAGCAATGGGACGGATACCACCTCCTGGCTTGATCAGCGGTGTGAGGGGAGCACTAGCAATGTATTCACCCAACGCCCTGGGGCATTGGCCACTGAGAAACAGGTTCACTACTTGGGGGATAGAGGCAATTAACTCATCCGAAACAGCCGCGGCAGCACCACTCAAACAGTCCAAAAGGTGTTGGGTACGCAAACCATCTCGACCGCAAGAGGTACCACGGGGGAAACTCTTAATCATATCAAGAACCACAGCAGGAGATGCAGTGAGGTCATGATGATCAATCGGTATATCCGGCCGAGCAGGAGCAGGCTTGAAGGGATGTTTAGCTTTTAAGTCCTCGAGAGTGGTATCAATATAAGGAGCAACACCCGAAGAAGAAAGAACTCTGACAGCCGCAGAATAATGACCATCATAAATCTTCCTCTTACATTGCTTGACATTACGCTCACCCAAATCCAAGGTACCCTCATCAATATTAGACCATGCAGGGGAGGGTTCGGCTAAAACCTCTCTAACAAGCTGCAGACTACCCCCAGACGTACCCCAAGAGCGAATGGCATTAACGATGTATTCTTCTTGGCGTTGGCGTTTAGTAGCAGACCTGCACTCCATGTTACTCCTAGGGCAAAAGGTTTTAAGGAGACAGAGAGGCAGGGCTAACAGGCTAACCCAACAAGAAATGTCCTCAGGTGTGCAGATCACCTTATCGAGGGCTCCTTTCAATACATGAGAGAATCCCAGCCGACACTTTGGAGGGATGGATTTGACCGTGTGCAACCCTTTAGAGAGCAAGGTGTCAAGTAAGTGTAGATCGAAACCATCATGCTCCGCCAAAACCGAATCCTCACCATGAGCAATTTGAACCGAAGAAGGGACTTGTGGTTTGGCAAGATCAAATAGCACAAACCTAACGACACCATTGCCGCAATCAGGGGGTGACACAAAATCAGGTCCATGCCGACATTTTAAACGAAGAGTATGCGTCTTAAAACAATTCCCACATAACCAAAGCCCCATACGTGTCAACGTCACCTCAGCCGCCTCAAAAACGGCCAGATTAGTGGTCAGGGAAAGTTTGGTGGTGGCCAGCACTTCCCCACTGAAATGGCGATCACGAAGGTGAGTGATTAACGAGGTTTTGGTGAGCCCATTTCCACCACCATCTTGACAACCACTTAAGCCGACAAAAGGACAGTGAAACCGAATGATTGCCATGGAAGCCAGATCGTCAAAACACAAACAAAGCCCACAACCAAAGCCCACTTAACCGACGAAACGCAAGCCCACAACCAAAGCACAATTATCAAATCGCAATGTCAAAATATATCAAAACGCAAGGCCCACAACGAAGCCAGAACGCAAAGCCCACTTCACTTGTTTAAACCAAAGCATAAAGCCCAGTTCACCTTATAATGCATCATAAATTAACAAAATATAATAATAACAATAATGTGGGGCCCACGAAGCAGAGGACCTTGCTTTGTTTATTATTATTAATAATAATAATGCAATCCACAATTGGAAAGTCAAACCGCTATAAAAGAAAACAACCAAACTTTAATAAAATCACAAATGTAGGGCCCACCCAACTTTAGCCAAAACGCTAGTTTCCTGACAAAAGCCACCAAGCTATCACCCCTACCAACACGCAAGGTTGGCCCCACACAGAAAACCGCTATCCAGAATTACCCAACGGACAAAAACCAACTGTTCAACCCCACAGCCAAATCGCAAACGGGAATCCAACCAAGAGCTACAATCTGATGGCAAGGAGAGACCAACCACGAGAATCCCACTTACACCAAATCACAACCCAAGCGGAATGAAGAACGATAACCCACGGGACCTCCAAGTTTTTGAGAACCAAAAACTAAAGCAGGAACCGCCAAAACAAAAACGAGAACCTGTACAAACGAGGAGAAGGAAGAAACAATGATCCAACTGAAGGGTTGAATCGAGGGTGAAAGGAGGGGACGAAGGAGAAGATACCGGATCAAGATGATCCTGCTGGATCGTCAAATTCGCCCACACTTCCACTAGGTATTATTATTATTATTATTATTATTATTATTATTATTATTATTATTATTATTATTATTATTATTATTATTATTATTATTATTATTATTATTATTATTATTTATATTTGCAAATATATGTTTAAATACTGTTTTGACTGAGTTGTTATGTTATTGGTTGCATTTTTCTGGTAAAGGTGTTTGTAACCTTAGCTATGTTATTTTATTGTGCAGTGAAAATGTTTGGTTGTTCGATGTATGAGCAGATCAAACCTAAGTTGGCCTGTGGTTGTAGCGGTTCCTGGTTTATGGTGGCAAAGGCAATGTGAGTTAGAGCACAACTATGTAGGATTCTGATTACAGTCGTTAGCGGTATGTAGTAGTTATTGCAATGTATCTTGGTAAGGTATTTATACTTAAAATGTGGTTTTATTCATGGGATCTAAACAGGGCAAACATAAGGTATCTGTCATTGTAAATGTAGGTAGTATGGAGTAGTTATATATTTGCAGATCATCTAGGGTGTGAACAGGGGAAACCTAAGTAAGGTTGTGGTGACAGTCGCAGCCGATATTCAGTAGTCATGCTATTGCACTTTGGTATTTATGAAAGATTTTGTATAAAGCCTGACTGTAAATATGAAAAGGTTTTGTTAGATTTGCTAAATTTTGAATGCAGGAACTTTTTGGAGAGTATTATTAGAACTAAATTTATGGTTGTGTTGGTATCATACTACACTGTTTAGAAGACAGTTGTTTGTATGTAAATGTGGCTTTATTTGTTCCTTGGTTTTGATTTTTTTTTTGGGATGAACAATAAAATGTAGGTCTGTCATCAGTGGTTAATTAGTGTGTCATCAATGTGTCTATATGTTCATTCAGGTACTTTTACTTTTTAGGTCTGTTATCATTTTTACATTAAATTTTTTTGGAATTTGAATATTGATGTTATGTTGCTGTGATTTGTCATCAATGGTTGCTTAGGATGTTATCAATAAGCTTGCAACTTTTTTTTGTTTGCCTGAAATGTCATATTTTTTCTATTTGATAGACATTTCATGTTCCTAATATATGTTACTATATTGTGTCATTGATTTAGGTATTGATTTTTTTTTTACTCATCTGGTTTTGCCGATTTAAGATGACATTTCGTTCTTTTTTTTTTATAGTAGAAAGTTTAGTTTTTTTTTTTTTTTGTGGTTCATTCCATGGCTGGTTTTATTTTGCTTTCAGAACTTTCAGCTGCTATTGGTTCGATCTCTCTACAAGATCCGATGCGGTTATGCTTTGAAAGGGAGATTCAAGAAGAAACAAAACGGGAGATGCTGCTAAGGGCTCGCTGTTTACATTTTGTTCAACGCATAACTTACCGTGATGACTTGATCCGTGAGCTTCAGTTTTTCAAAAATAACATTGTTGATGTTGATTCTATTATTTTCTTAAGAGAAATTCAAGTTATTGAGTGGGACAAACTAATGAGGTTACAGAATCTGGTTGCAGAGGCTCAGGCTCATATTTGTGAGAAGAGAGGCTACATTAATGGTATATTGGGTTTGTGAACTTGTAAGAAGGTATGGCATATTTGGTTTTGTTGTCTTTGGTTAAACGTTAAGGTTTGTCTTGTTGTTGTTATGTTTGTATCTTATGCATCTAGTATGTTTGTATCTTATGCATTAAGGTCTATCATGTTGTATCTTATGCGTTAAGGTCTGTCATGCTGTTGTTATGTTTGTATCTTATAAGTCCGGAATGTTTGTTTGGTTGTATTTAGGTTGTTATGGATATTTTGTCTTTTGTTTTCAGAAATGATTGGGCACTAAAACTTTGGAATGGGTTGTAGGTAGGGTGATTGACATCATTTTTTATAAATATTATTAGTGTAAATACATTTGTTTCTATCTTAATAACTTCATTCAAGTAATGGCATAAAACCATTGATCCAACAAAACCCGACAAAAGTCAAAAAGAATTCTGGATACATAATGAAACTTGTATTTTAAGTTCATTTTTAAAATACATAGGAAGCACTCACCTTAGCTAATCTCTTGGCTCCAATTGGAAGTAGTTTAGGTTTGGTTCCTTTCTTTGGTTCTGTATCGGCTATAACTGGTAATGCAGTTAGCTGTTGTTCAGTCCTTCCAACCAATACAAGACATCTCTTGTTCTTGGAAGAAAACATAAGCATGCTGCAAAATACCATAGCATAATTAGATCAAATTTAACATAATTATACTAAGCTTAATCAGTGGTTTGTGATATGATCACCACTCGACAGTAACATGCTAAATGGTGATCAGTATTCGACGACGAAAAAAATCGCAGGCACAGTATTATCATCTGTACCTGGTATTCTTTTTCGTGGCCAAATACTGAACTCCACAAACTTCAATTCGAAACTAACAAGGGTCAAAGTTATTATAATTCCACACAACATGTTGTACAAACAGGTTGCTCACATTCCCAAATCAAACAAAAATCCGACTCATATTCTCAAACTCATCACAATTTTAGGGTATTATGCGACCTGATGGTTGCAAGCTTACAAAGCTTGCCCTACCACGCTGCAAATGTTGTTAGTTTCAGACAGGGTTTGTGAGAAATAAGAAGGCCAGTCGCAGTCATCACTTTAATAGATAAACAAACAAATGGTGGAGATCAGTATTCAACCACGTAAAAAAATCACATGCACAATATTATCATACGTACCGGGTATTCTATTTCGTGGTCAAATACTAAACTCCACAAACTTTATTTCCAAACTAACATGGGTCAAAGATATTCGTGAGGGATAAGAAGGCTAGTCAAAGTGATGACCTTAATAGATAAAAAAAAATGGTGGTGATCAGTATTCAACATCGTAAAAAAATCACATGCACAGTAGTATCATCTGTACCGGCCATTCTTTTTCGCGGTCAAATACTGAACACCACAAAGTTGATTTCCAAACTAATTTGGGTCAAAGATATCCTAACCCTTCACAACTTGCCGTATGAAGAGCTTGCTCACATTCCCAAATCTATAAAAAATGTGACAGTTACCTCAAGTTGGCAAAGGGTATGGCTTATAACAGACAAATGTTAACATAACTGGAAGCTCTCACCTCCCTCTCAATCCCTTTTGCTATTCAAACGGTCTTTACACAATAGTTTGCACCAGCCGTATTGCTAGCCCATTGAAGTAACAAAAGGAATTCGAGGGGAAGATGAGAGTAAGCCGCTATGTTGAACATCGTGTGTCAATATTAACAAATAAAGAATACACGTTATTCTTTATTTTCCAATATTGACACCCAATGTTTAATGTTTGTGGTATAAAATATGTTCTTGCATATTTTCAGTTCCAGTTCCACAAAAGGCCTTGATCAACAGTAGGTTGCAGTTCTTGATGCGACGGTTGCAAGACCTCACACGAAGTTTTAGAATCCTCCTAGGCAGTGTACCTAATCGCTGTAGTGAGTATAGGTAAGTCTCGGGGGATTGATCGTTCTCTATGGGAATAGTGTCATTAGGTCAAAATGTATATCGAGATAGGTCTATAGGTAAGGGATGATTCTTTTTGTATTTTTTAGAAAGCAAGTAAAAATCTCGAGTTTATAAGAATGGGAGGAATTAGTTACTAATTAACTAACCCAAAACTAATTATAAAATTAAATTAAACTAATAATAAGAAAAAGTAAATTGGTGACTCCCTATGATAGGGAAAAGCGTGTTCACTTAGATGTCCTTACTCTCTAGTTATCTCCTAAAGATTTGTGAATTGTCACGTCCTTGTTTTAATTGAAGCGTTGTATTCCTTAATATTGGTCGTGGGGAGGTACCGAAGTCCCCAACTCTATGAACATTAGTCTCCCCTAAAACCCTTAAAGTCTATTAAGTTTTCTAGGATCTACAAGCCACAATTCAAGCAATAAATACAATGAGAAAAACCAAGAGTGCACTCTATGGTTGCATTTTATAAGACGTTCAAGCTAATACATATAAGAACTTAGCCAATTTTCCTATCCTAACGCGAGGTAATCAATTAAACAAGAGACGACAAATCAACATTCAATAACTAGGTTTCATCAGATCTAAGCAAACACTAATTAACTTAAGCTAGCATGTTAAAGCAAAGAAAAGATAAACAAGTAATCAAATAACACATAGACATATTGAATGATTAAAAGGATAACTTATCTTCAACGAAACATGTGTTTGGAGAGCTGTAAGACCCTTACAATAGCTGAGAAAATCGTTCTTAAAACCCTACTCCAATATGTTACACGAATTATGAAAAACATGCGAAAGGATATATAAGTTTACACTTGTGACGGTGTCACCCTATAGGTTGTGACGCTGTCAGCTCGCCATCATTAGGGTTTCGTCTTGTGCAAGTCACCGTTATGACGGCGTCACTTAGGATCTCTGACGCCGTCATAGATGTCTTGACGCCGTCCCTTAGTAAATAATCTGGGCCATCTCTTGTTAAACTTTGTACGTGACTTTGGTCTTCAAATACACCTGACACCTTCAGGTTATAGAGTCTTCAATTCTTCTGGGGCGTCGCTTGTTAATTTTTGACCAAAATTCCATCTTCAGTAACAAGTGACGGCGTCATTTGGTAAAGTATGATGCCGTCAGGACTCTTTTCCTGACAGATTTGAGACTTGATCGTTTTCTTCTCTTTTCTTTTCGTTTTAAGCCCAAAACATGCCGATTACCAGATTTTCCGTCCCAAGTACTTAGAATGCAAAAAGAAATGAATTTGGGCAATATTTGATCATATAAATTCGATTTTGGCTTTAAATGACCCCTTAAAAAGGTACCAAATAAATCCTTATCAAATATCCCTAAACTTGGGATTTGCTTGTCCTCAAGCAAAAATGCTTTTATCCTAATCAATTTACAAGTTAGGGGTCATTTAACATTAATATAAAAGTAATTACAACATACAATCATTCCACGTTAGTCGTAATAAGCATGGAAATTATATACTAGCACCTCACATAAAGTGTTTGGATTCTCACATCTCTTGGGTATATAAAGTTATAAAACATATGGAAAAGGGAAAATAAAACACTCTTTATCTGTCATAGCACATAGATTACCAAAGGCTTGAGAACGGATCAAGCCTCCATCACTTTGGCATAAGCATCTAGGATAAACTATCAAAGAGGTCTTTTAAAGGGTTGTAACATTAGATGTAAGGGTATAGAAAACACGGTTTTGTTGGATAAAGGGAATTTTACTGGTGGAAAGTCAATTACATGTACAATAAGGCGTTGCTAAGCCAAGACTAGACTCAACTCGCTAACTACTAACTCTTTTTGTATTTTTCTTGACACTTTCATGACTCAAACAAAAATAAAAGACGGGATGGTAGTCCGTATGTTTTTTCTCTTTTCTTTTTCTTCTTTTTTTTTCTTTTTTATATTTTTTTTTTCCTTTTTTTTTCTTTTTCTCTTTCTTTTTTTGATTTTTTTTTCTCTTTTTCTTTTTTATATTTTTTTTCATACACTCTTGCCATACCATCCAAAATAATACATCATTTACCAAGGGATTTCTTGCAACCTCCCTACACTTGAATTTTTACATAAATAAAAACTAACTAACGACCTGAATTAAGAAAATCAAAACATGTGGAGTACCTTAAACATTAACGCACATATGGGGGTAATAACATTGATATGACTCAACTTAGCAACCATGTAACCGACCAAACAATTAACAAAGAGTTTACACATAAGTTGTAACAATAATGCACTAAAAAGGAGTGCATACAAGGTAGGCTAAGTCGATTTGGGTGTACATTTAGGGGTGGATTGTAAACAATGCTCTTCATTAATATTTTGGAATCCACCGAAATATCACGAGAACCACAAAAAGGATAGGCTCTGAGGGGTGTACTAGGGGTATCGTATACTAAAAATGAGTACATCGCAAAGGTGTGGGAAATTGCTTGACCAATGAAGCCAACGTAATTACAAAACAAATTTAAAATAAGGGTTATCCTAATTCCTCTTATAATTTAGTTAATCCTAACTACACGAATGTAGTCTCACTAGCGATGTCGGGATGCATCACAAATGCAAGTTCTAGAATCTATATACTACCAGTACACTCATAAGCATTAAAGGTGAATGCTTTTTCCTAAAAATCTAAAAGCGAACCTCTAATTCACATTTTTTGGGTTAAAATTTTTGAGTGTAAGGATTTTTGTGCTAGCTATATAATTCATATTCATGAGACGCTTATTAAAACTAAAGTTTCACTCCTATATGTTGTAAAAAAAATTAAATTTGGTGCTAAAATCACCCTAACAAGTATCTCTTTGAGTTTATTACAGATTTACTAGAAAAGAAAACAAATATCAAGCGAGTTATAGTTTCTAAGGCATTCCATTTTACCCTCCCTACACTTAAATTGAACATTGTCCCAATGTTCTTGAAAAGTATCAAAGTTAGGACAAACGGGAAAATAAAATAGATGAAAGAAACTAGTACTCCCCTGATTTGCTCGGCAAGGGCGACGTGAAATAAGGTTAAATCCTCCTCCAACAAAATAGACTTCAAATAACGCTCATCATACTTCATCTTTTATCTTCTTGTCCAATATAACCTGTAATTCACTAAGAAAAACAAACACGTAACCTCGCATAAAATCGGTGGTAAACACTATATATATATATATATATATATATATATATATATATATATATATATATATATATATATATATATATTAACTAATTCCTAGAAAGCGAATAAGATATAATGCTTCCAAATAAATGTTTACAGAATCTTGAAAATTTAAAATTCTAGAAATTTTCAAAAATTAAATTCTAGCAAAAAAAAATCTGTAAAACTCTGCTGCTACAGTGCCTGACGCTGTCAGGATTGACCTGACAGTATTTTTTGCGTTTTGTTTCTGGAAAATTTCTAGAAAAATCTGAATATTAAAACCTGGAAATTCTACAAAACATTCATTGTGACTTGATACAAGCATTTGACTCAAACAAATACACAAATATATGCTAATCATTTATTGTTAACTTTCATGTTCGAATTTGTTCTTTTAAACAAATATGGTATTCCCTGCACTTATCTTTTTATAAAATACATTTATATACAATTAAGACGAGGTTAAAAACAAAATAAAGCATTTTTACAAATTATTCGAAACATGAAAGTTACCTAATTATGATTAAGCATATATGACACAAACAAACAAATAAAATAAAAACATCAAACAATTAAAAGCATGGGTTGCCTCCCAAGAAGCGCTTGTTTTTGTTCGAGTCACGAGCCTGACTCTACCCTTATTTAACGGGAAGAAGATAAGTTCTCCTTACACTTAAGATTAAGTGCGGGTAATAGTAGTGATACACACCAACTCAATAGGAGTATGCCACATGAGGAAAGAGTGGTGGATGAGTTATATGCTCAAAGGGTTGTACTCCTTTCATCATAACCTCACCTAGTTCAATTGGGTTAATGGGTGAATTAAAGTTTTCTCTTAAAAAGGGATCATCTTCTATCAACTTTGAGAGACTCCTAGTTAATAATCCATCTTGACCTAATAAACCCGGTTTAAACCCATAATGTTTCTTGTGATCACTCACGAATGGGTGATGTAAGTATGTAAGGTCATGTTTCACTCCTAAATTGGCTTTCTCTCTACAAGGCTTAGAGTCTATTACCTTCATCGTAAAACTACACAGACTATATGGTTTGATGGGTGGATCGGGACCTATTTCAATTCCTAAATTTACATCTATGGATGGAAGATTAGGTAACGGTTTTGGTTGAGGCTCCGGTTCATCAAAACTAGGAACTTCCCTAAGACTAAGAGAAAGGTTATGACTACAAGTATTCAATCCTATTTCCTCTAGTTGTGTATGGCACAATGGTTCTACATCTATCGGGGTTCCTATAGTCTCTTCTAATTCTTCCGGGTGAGTTATGGGCGGTGTGTGTTCCTCAAATGATGGTAGGTGTAACACCCCAACCCGACAAGGGCAAAGATGTCACAAATACATGGTTTCATATCAGATACAAGCATTCAAGAAATAAAATAGCGGAAGCCTTAACCTTAAAATCCAAAGGAAAATAAGTCAACACGACTTATATCAAGTGCAAGACAGAAATAACGAAGTACAAAACAGAATCCAAAATGCCCAAACAACGGCATAACAGAAATAATATCCAAATGGTCACACTAGAATGACAAGGTCTAAACTTCACACAAGTTGCTCTCATCCCAAGCTAAAACCCAGCTCCTAGCTTAAATGTACCTGCCGCAGGAAAAGAAATGCGGCTGAGCTACGAGAGCCCAGTGAACAGATATAACGGAAACAAGGCAGTAGTAACGGAAATATAAAGTAAAAGAGATAATACCAGGAGTAACAAGAGTCAGGAAAAGGAATACAAAAGAATTATGCAGACATACCAGGAACTAAGAATGGTTACAATAGTAGATGTAAATGAAGCCAGAACCCACCAAAATCCCAAGTTAAATCAAGTCAGGTCAAATATCAGGTCAAGTGTCAGGTCATAAGGTTACAAGGTTTCAGGAAAACAGTAATCCACTACGAGCCCAAAACTCAAAGTCAATCTCAAAGTCAAACCATATCAAGTCACATATCAGGGTGTATGGAGGGGTGACCTCAGCATACCAAGTACAGGGTGAGGGGATACCTCCAGGGGTTGGAGTCGCGAACTCCCAGGGGTGTGAAAGGCGTGTATCGCACACACTCGCCAGTCACCAAGTAATACAAGTAACACGAACAAATCAAGACAGGTCTAGGATGCATCCATGCGCCCCCGCAGGCCACAGGGTTCTTCCTCTACGTAATAAATCAAGTCAAATCGGGGACGGCGTAACCAAATCACTAGGGCTACACACTAGTCATGCCGGCGGTGCATCACCGACATGGACATGAAACCCTCATGCCTAGTAGATGGCTCGTAGTCTCAAACTATGGGTGAGGGTCAAGTATCAAGTCTCGGTATCATGTATCAGGTGTCATAACAGGGTTCATATCAGGGTTCATATCAGGATTCATATCAGGATTCATATCAAAGGGTTCAATATCAGGATTCATGTCAGGGTTCATATCATAAGTGTCAAAATCCTTAAATACCGTTTTCCATAAAAGTATTCTTTAAAAGGTTTCATAAAAGAAGTTATTTGAAAATGGTTTCTATAAAGATAATCTTACCAATAATTTCTTAAAACATTTTCATAATTTATCAAAAAGGTTTTCTCAATCCAGTTATACTATCAGGTGTATCAAGGTTCAAGTCCAGGTTCCTGGCAAGGTTCATATCAAGGTTCATGACAAGGTTCATATCAAGGTTCAAGTCAGAAGATAAAGCAAGGGTTCAAAGCAAGGTTCAAGAACAAGTACAACAGGTCAAGGTTCACAATACAAGGAATACATAGCAATGGTTCGGGAAATCTTAAACGAATCAATAAAATAAATCAAGAGACGAAGGCCCATTACTGAAAAGGGCAGAATATCCGTACCTTATTCCAAAGCAAACACAAACCCAGAAATGGATGACACAGAGTGAATCAGGACCTCTCTTTCTTCACACCTAGAGGGGTAGACAAGAATTACAAACCCTTCCATTTTAAGTAATTTTCCATATTTAGTAAGTTTTCCATTTTTAGAAGGTTTCCATAATTAACAGGGTTCCAATATTCTCATTAATATTCACAAACTATTCAGAGTTTCCTTTTAGCTTTTAGATTTCCCAAATTACTCTTTTAGTCCTTTAGGTTTCATAATTTACACGTTATACCCCTTTACTTATCAAAGTTACAAAATGAAATCCTAGATTTACATAGTTTACATCTTAACCCCTCTCATTAGTTTATTAACACATCAAGCATTTTATTTTCCAAGATTACAGAGTGTACCCTCAAATTAACCTATTATACGAATTATACCCTCAAGTTTCATGATTTACAACTTATAACCCTTAGTTTTTGGAAAATAACAATTTACACCCTTTTTACATGTCTTTACAGCTTTCAAATATTATCTGGACCCGTTTTAAATAATTTATAAACCATATTAAACCTTCGAAATAAAATCTATAAAAATTCACAGACGTTCCCCAGGGTCTTGAGTATTTTATGTAATTTTTCCAGATTTTATTAAGTCGCCTAGGTACGAACTAAAAATCCTTTTTCCCAACCTGTTCCAGAACCGGATTAATTAAAAACACTCGACCATTTTTCATCTGATTTCCCAGTCTATAAAATTTATAAAATTCTACAAAAATTCCAGTAATTAGCTAACATGTGATATATTACTCAGCTAAAAGGACAAATCCTAATTCGTTATGGTTTGAAAATGATAAATGAAAAACCCGGACTGTTTTTCCAGACTCTACAAATCCGATCATACACATAATTTTACAAAAATCGAAAAGTAACCTTCCAGGACTCCAAAAATTACAAACTAAATTTTCCCAGGTAGCCACTTCATTGAACTTAGTTTTAGACTCAAAAACCATCACAATACCCGTCCACATCATTTAGTTACAGCCGGTTAAAGTCGAGCAAAGTTCCAGATCAGAAGCAGTTATCACAGAATCATATATATACTTAGGGTTTCTTCATCCCGTTCATTAATTCTCGACACCAAACGATTTTAGGTGAGTCCACAACATAATTAGGTTGATTATTATAGGCCTTAACATATTCAAAACGAATTAAATCCATTACATAGCTCCTGGGTCGATCCATATATATTAGTTTTTAGGGTTTTTGGTTTATGATTTTATGTGACTTATTATGTGATCTATCATTCGATTAAACACAAGAACTTGAACAAAGATTGAACAAAAGAGATACAATACCCTCGTAGACCACGAAGAACACGGATAACAAGAGATCAAAAACACTACACGAAAGCTTTTCTTCTTCCTTCTCCTTTTGTTCGCACGACAGCATAGAAAAACAAGAACAATAACACGTTTTTTGATTAGTTTCTGATTCAAACATTCGTGTATTCAGATTGTACTACGTATATACCTTAGAACAAGAACAAGATAGAGCCTCTTGGTGATGTTTTTGGATCGACACAGCAGCAAAAACAAGAAGGCAGCAGAAACTTTTGTGTAGGAGATTTTTAGGGTTTATGTGATCTTCGGTTTTGTGTTTTTGGAGAAGAAAATGATAAGGGTGAATTTTATGGATGGAATGCCGAGTATGGGGGAGGGATAGGGCCTCAAAACCGGATATTATGGAAGACCAAATCATTAGTTGTGATTTGATTGAATCTTACCAAGTTTACATGATTTTAAAATAATTAAAAGGGTTTAATATTGTATTTATAAATTAAAATTCGGCTAGCATGTTATTAAGGTGCCCACATGATGTTTTTAATGTGTGATAAGTGCCACAATATTATTTGGTTTCATAAGTTACTTGTTTACAAAGATTCGGGATCAATTTGGTGCTCCAAGGACTTGTTAAATCAAAATTTTAGATTGTAAGGGCATTTTGGTCTTTTTACATGTTTTAGAATTTTTGGGTTTTACAGTGGGACTTGTGGGGTACTCGATGGGCTTAGATTTTCTTCTCTATCCTCCATCTTATCTTGATCACCTATGTGTTCTCCGTCTGTTTTGGTAGAATCTAACCCAAACATGTACCTAAGTATCTCAAATCCTTCTCTAGCCATTTCAAATTCATGGTCTGATTCATAAGAGTCGTTCTCAATAACTTGATCACTATGTTCCATTTTCCTAAAGGATTCCTCATGCGTGTCATATGTTTTGGTGAAGTATACCCCACGCATACACCTAGGTAGTTCAACACTAACTATCTCACAAACTTGGTCAGATTTAAAGTCTATGTCCTTAAAAAGTAGGTCTTTTTGGTCATGGTGCTTATGGTCGGATAAATCCTCTTCATTAATTTCCTCATATTGTGATGTATACAAACCAATCAATTCATTTAACTTATGGTTAACGGTTAGGAAGCTTTCCTCAAAAAATTTCCAAAGGGTCTCACTAAAAGGAGTTGATCCTAACAATGATTGTTTAATAGAAGCTACACATACGCATAATTCGTCAAACCTATCTAACTTTACACCCATCTCCTCTTGGATATCTCTAAGATCACTTAAAAATTCATTGGAACAACAAGAAGCGAATCTATCAGTGAAATACAATTGTTCCTCTATTGTTAATGATCTAAATGGAATTTCATCCGCCATGGTGACAAATGAAAATGGTTTTACGAACAAAAGTAACTATTCCCTGGTAGCGGTGCCAAAAACTTGATACGGCGGTTGCAAGACCTCATACGAAGTTTTACAATCCTTCTAGGCAGTATACCTAACCGATGTAGTGTAGTATAGGTAAGTCTGGGGGGATTAATCGTTCTCTAGGGGAATAGTGTCGTTAGGTCAAAATCTATGTCGAGATAGGTCTAGACGTGAGGGATGATTCTTTTTATACTTTTTTATTTTTTAGAAAGCAGGTAATAATCTCGGGTTTAGAAGAGTGGGCGGAATTAGTTACTAATTAACTAACCCAAAACTAATTATAAAATTAAACTAAACAAATAACAAGAAAAAGTAAATTGGTGACTTCTTATAATAGGGAAAAGCGTGTTCTCTTAGATGTCCTTACTCCCTAGTTATCTCCTACTGATTTGTCGAATTGTCATGTCCTTGTTTTAATTGAAGCATTGTATTCCTTAATATTGGTCATGGGGAGGTCCCGAAGTCCCCAATTCTATCAACTTTAGCCTGCACTAAAACCCTTAAAGTCTATTAAGTTTTCTAGGATCTACAAGCCACAATTCACGCAATAAATACAACGAGAAAAACCAATAGTGCACTCTATGGTTGTGTTTTATAAGACGTTCAAGCTAATACATATAAGAACTTAGCCAGTTTTCTTATCCTAATGCGAGGCAATCAATTAAACAAGAGACGACAAATCAACATTCAATAACTAGGTTTCATTAGATCTAAGCAAACACTAATTAACTTAAGCTAGCACGTTAAAGCAAAGAAAAGATAAACAAGTAATCAAATAACACATAGACATATTGAATGATTAAAATGATAACTTATCTTCAATGACACATGTGTTTGGAGGGTTGTAAAACTGTTACAATAGCTGAGAAAATCGTTCTTAAAACCCTACTCTAAGATGTTACACGAATTATGAAAAACATGCGAAAGTATATATAAGTTTACACTTATGACGGCGTCACCTTATAGATTGTGACGCCGTCAGCTCGCCGTGATTAGGGTTTTATCTTGTGCAAGTCGCTGTTATGATGGCGTCACTTAGGATCTCTGACGCCGTCAAGGATGTCTTGATGCCGTCCCTTAGTAAATCATCTGGTCCGTCTCTTGTTAAAATTTGTACATGACTTTGGTCTTCAAATACATTTGACGCCGTCAGGTTATAGAGTCTTCAATTCTTCTCGGACGTCGCTTGTTAATTTTCCACCAAAATTCCATCTACAGTAACAAGTGACGGCGTCACTTAGTAAATTGTGACGCTGTCAGGACTCCTTTTCTGACAGATTTGAGACTTGATCGTTTTCTTCTCTTTTCTTGTTGTTTTAAGCCCAAAACATGCCGATTTCCATATTTTCCGTCCCAAGTACCTAAAATGCAAAAAGAAACGATTTAGGGCAATATTTGATCATATAAATACGATTTTGGCCTTAAATGACCCCTTAAGAGGGTACCAAATAAATTCTTATCAGTTCTCAAAGATAGATGGGAAACAAAAGAGGATGCTGCGAAAAAGTACTCTACGCCAAATTACATGTCACAGCATCCTCTTCAGTTTCGCATCTTTCTTTGGTGAAATGCACTCTACCGATGATTAGAGCTTTTTGTGGGACTGAATCTAGCATCATACATAAAACAATTTCAGATGCTCTAAAAATGTACACCAATCAGATAAGCAGATAAACAATGTAAACAACCCAAAAGATCAAGGTATTTAATTTTTAAAAGAAGTGGTGACTCTTAACAAATCAAATACATGATAAATATTTATATATATGTAAAAAAAGAAAAAAAGGAGAAAAATAAAAAAAAAGAAAATGGATCATTACACACATTATTTTGTAGATGGATGGTTTAAGCTCATAAATCACGCTGGAATTCAGAAAAAGGACTTTAGTAGCGTTAAAGGTCCTTTTTTTTTTTAATTCCATTATGAGTTATGAGGTTAAACCATCCACCTACAAAATAATGTGGTTAAATAATACATATATAAAGCTAGTTGTTTAGGTAACCAAATACATTTTGGCATAACATCATGGCTGACACAATGTTGTTATGTACTATATAAATAATTGTAATAGGCAAAAAGCAACATAGTTAACCCTTTTAAGGTCCCCCTCCAATTCCTTTTGCCTTTTCAACACCCTTTGCGCAAAGGCCTGCACTAGGAAAATTGCTAGATTGTTGAAATAAAAAAAGGAACTGGAGGGGAAGCTCAGAATTGGTAACTATGTTGAACATCGTATGTTAATATTAACAAATGAAGAACGTGGTGGACTTTAAAGTAGAAAGAGTCTGGTTGGTAAACAGGAATATTTAACTGGAAAAATTAGAATTAAAAAAAATTGTGTTTGACTGGAAGCTTTGCACTATAAAGTGCATCACGTTCTTTATTTGCCAATATTGCCACACGATGTTATATGTCTATTACAACTTACTTCCTAGTATAATTTAGCATGTATATAGACAGGAAAATTTAGAAAATTGATAACACAACCATACAGAAGTCCTACTTACCTCACAGTAAGTTCGAAACAAATGGTGTATAGAAGTCTACTAATGGTATCATATTAGGTTATCAATTGTTCTGATTCTACATGTAAGCCTGTGGACGCTGATGGTAGTTCTTTGGCTCCGTTAATAAGTCCTTCTATTATTCCTAAGACAAACAATACTATTGATTAGTGTATCAATGTAGAAATTATTAATGAAGATCTAGAAATTGGTTATGTAGTTTTTGATTTTTTTTAATGCTAAAAGTTATCATATTGTAGCATTATATTTCATAGTCATATCGCTTAATTTTCAAAAGAAGTTGTCGCTTTTAGCTAGTGAGTTACATGTACTTTAAACAGGGAAACATGACACAATGTTGCAAATCAGTTTGCATCAAATCTGGATACACAGCATTTTGTAATGTTTCGCTATTAGCACTATCATGCTTAAACATTCCATCCTTTTCTAATTTTTATTTTTCTTTGATTTCCAGTTTCCTATTTGAACAGGATGTACTTATAAATTAGGCGTATATAGTGAGAGATGAGAAAGAAAAAGAGAATGTGGCAAAATGATTTGCACCAAATACACATGTACAACATCCTCTATTTCTTTCTCATCGCTCATTATTAAGCATACTTTATGAACAATACTATTATTGCATCACCTCACCCCCCCCCCCAGTACATACCAATTGCATTAAACAACAATAATAGACAAATTGCGACGTAGACGGCCCCTCTGAGCTCCCTCTAAAATCCCTTTTGCCATTTCAAAACCCTTTGTGCAAAGGCCTGAACCAGACGTATTGCTAGACTATTGAGATAACAAAAGGAATTCGAGACCAGGACGTTATGCAGAACATCGTATGTCAATATTAACGAATGAATAATGTAATCTTTGCACTGTAAAGTCTAAGACATTCTTTATTTGTCAATATTGACATTCGATGTTCGATGTCTATTACAGCCTAGGCTCTACATGTAATACCCCGTAATTTTCCAGACGTATTTTTATAAGGAATTATCCCTGTTTTTCATATACGAACTTTTCTGAGCTCATTTGGTTTAAAAACGTGAAGTTATCTTGCGAAACGTGGAAACTGTGCACAATGCGTACTGGCACAACCGACGAGTTGATTTGATTATTATATTATTTGTGAGAAATGAGGCATATGTGTGGAAAACTAGAATAGTCATTTTTATTGGAAATATTATTCTGAGCATGATGGCGTAATTCACGTGTCTTGAATCAACCGTTTACGAGTCTAAACGAGCCCCGAACCTCATTTTGTGAAAGATTTGATAAATTACAACTGTCGTCCCTGTGATATATTCTGTCCGCCTACCCTTAACTTTCCCTTTTGGCAAGTTTAGTCCCTCGTGGGGTATAAAAGAAGAAATTATGGTTTCTTCTCATTTAGTAACTCTCACACACACACTCTTATCACATCCGGCGCCGCACCTATTTTTCGGCGAGATTTCGATCACCCCCAATATTTAGCCGACGCGTAGATCAAGCATAGGAGGACGTTTCTGGAGCGTTTGAGACCGATAATAGCACGTTTGAGTCCGTGTTGGAGCACCACCGTCCCTCACCGTCATCACCACCACACCACCACCATCTTTCTCTCCTCTCCCTTCCTCGGTTTGGTAAGCCGTGAAAACCCATTTGGCTATTTTGTTTTAAACCGAGTATAAGACAATTTATTAGTTTTTCATGGATTTAAAATGGATTAAAAAAGGGATAAAACTAATTTTGGAAATTAATCGTGTGGTAAGACTTATACAAAAGGATGTTTGTTTTGGTCCGCTTGGCTCAGATCTGGATTGATGGTTGTGTTAGACCCGTTTAGGGTTGAGCCGAGACTACTTTGGTCTCGGATGAGTTTGGATTAGTTTATTTTGGTCTGTTTTTGAATTTGCTTATTTAGCTTATTTGGTCGTATGGTATTAGTCTCGGGTCGAGTCAGGGAGCCGTCTTTGTCTTGGCTAACGTCAAATCAATTTCTGAAACTTATTAAGTGTTGCATAGTGTTTTCATTTTTGTTGTCTGTGTTTGGGATTGGATTTGAATAGGGTTCAAAGGCCACAAAAAGGGTTTGTTGTTTTGTGTTCGGTCCACCAGCAGACGACACCGATAGGTGTTTGTTTGATGGTATTTCTTGCGGGTCAGCGACCACACACAAGGGTGTGTTTGGTTTTGCTTATTTAATCACTTTCTAGCTTATTTAGTTGTTCGAATGGCTGCAGTCAACATAGAGGGTGCGTTTTAGTTTTCGGTTTATGTTTGTGTGTATACAAATTGTGTTAGCAGCTTAGGGGGTGCGACGGGTTTGTTTGATTTTTGGCTAAAGCCCAACGAAATTCTAATAAGGGTCCGTTTGGTAGTTGGGCCTACGAGCCCAATATTGAAACAGTGTATAAATGGTGTGTTGGGATTTAAATTATTCGTATCGGTCTAATGTGATCTATCTTAATTCGGCATAGCGCTCGTTGGGAGATTCGGTTACTTTGAACTTAATACTTGGTTATTGGATATTGGATTTATACAATTACCTAACGGACATTATTATACGGAATGAGACTATTGTTATTAGCGATACTGAATTGATACTAATCAGACAATTGGACTTGTATTGACATTATTGAACATTACGGACTTATTGGACTTGGAACGAATATAATATATTAGACTCTGGACGAATTTAATATATTTGATTCGCAACAAATATACAATAAGGCAATAATGTCAAATAATCAATGGATACTTTTTTTAATTTGCTATTAAATTGTTTTGAGAAAATTCAATTAAGTCACGATGACTTGGGAATGTGTATAAACGGACGCGGCATGCCGAAATTTACAAAACATTCCAAACTGATGTCTTTATTTCAAATGACTTTTATTATAAAACCTAAATGACTTTTCTAGGTTGTTTGGAGTTATTAGGCAAATACCAAAACTTACCAATTGACCTATTTGCATTGACATATTTATTTGTCGTTATTTTTTGGATTTTCTTTGTTGGCTTGAGTTCTGTTTAGTATTTTCTCGACTATGTCGATGTCTGTTCCTCTTTGGCGTGAGTTACATTTTGAGTCTGTGTCTTCTAACCACACCACACGAAACGTTGACGTTAAACTTTTACAAGTAATGATAAGAGTAATCCACGAAAACTATGATATGTTGTCCCTTGTAGACTTGATTATTGTACGCGACGTATTTTGAGAGAACCATATACGTATTAGGTTACGGCGATCTTGTACCGTCGTGCCTGTCTGCTGGATACCGTTGTGATTAGCGCTAGATGCCAGTTATGTCATTCGTTAATAGTTGCGTAACTGTTGCTAAGGTGAGTTCATGGCCCCTACTTTTACTGATTTTTAAACTATTTTGGGGGAGAATACATGCTCGTTTTAACTAAACTTTATGATTGTTTATTTGGATACATGAATTGTTTACTCAAGACTTGACTATTTGGTTGCAATATTTGATTTGGTTATTTGAATACGTTAAGTGATTATCTGTTGCTTATGTGATTATTGCCTCATGGACCTGATATATTTTAGGGTAAGATATATGTAAAACCTATTTATTGATTAGATCTGAAATAGTGTTTGTGGTTATGAAACTGTTACGCGAGCTGGCTAAGATTTTTGTTATACGTGCTGCAATAGTGCAGGGTTATTCTTATGAGCTGCAATAGTGCAGGATTATTATTATGCGTGCTGCAATAGTGCAGGGTATTACTATATGGTGCACCTATAGCGGATTATTGTTATGATATGAGACACTCCTTGAGTGCGGTTCATGTGTTTGGTTCATGACTTATCCAGTGTAACAGTTAAATTGTCGTGACACTATATGAGTGTAGTATCTATATGATTGATTATGGTTTAATATGTTTGATTTTGATATTATTTGTGGATTTGGTCTTGGAACTGTGATTTAGGCAGTGTGAGCCTACGTTGAATTTGACTTGTTTGTGAATGATGTTTTGGACTCGAAACCTTGTGGTTCAACCATATTGTTTTAAACTAAAACCTATGAACTCACCAACCTCATGTTGACACTTTTAGCATGTATTTTCAGGTTAAGGCGATAACTTATTTTTGAAGGCGCTTGGCAAGGGGCACGGTCATAGACGACTCTGATATATATGTTGGGACCGCTTTATTATTATGGGCCTGTATTCCGCAGTATATTTTGAATAATGTAAACATAATGTTTTGATAATGAAATTTTCTTCTAGATTGTTGAGGTAAAACCGTTCTTTGCACCTTGTGTTGTGATACCAATTATGTAGCACCCCAGTGACATGTATGCTTTTGCTAGACCCGATTTTGGGGGTGTTACAGATTGGTATCAGAGCCAGGTTATAGAAAACCGGGTATATTTTTAAAACCTAGACTCTAACCACTTTTGTGAAAACTTAACTCTATGACCGCCACGTGCCTGCCTGCTAAGCTGAAGTCTCATTGATGATTTTGTTTGATGGTATATGTGAATAGACGTTTGATGGTATATATGATGAGATAATTGATGATATATTTGATGAGATGTGTCCCTGACTATTGGATAATGTATATCCGCCTGTTTTAGTTGTTCACTAAAAGAATTTCCATATGCTTATGCACGCACCGAACCTGTCACAGAGTTACGTTATTTCCTTGCGTAATCTCATTATTTGATTTCGAGTTTGTACACTTGTCATTTTTTTCGGAATGATTTTGGATGTAAGGGACATATTACTAGTGTAACTAGGCTGAGTAGTTCAAAATTCATTGAACCTCGGGTGAATATAGACTGATCACCTATATTCCACCAGGGACAGTGGGACATAGCCTGATCATCTATGTTCGACTCAGAGGTGAATTTTGCAATACTGGGAGTAGTTATAATGGAATTATGTTCGGGTTGGTCTTTGATTTTTTAAATGGTAAAGTTTTGGTGTGTGTATACGAGCACTGAATATCAAGAAAGTTTGCCCTTGCACACGACACACTGGCATCACAACACCCCATGAACCGTAATACCCCTGGCACCGCTATACGACTCCAATATATGGAATTCTTGTTTGTCGTCGTCTGGCCATAGTTCGCATTGAGTCGGGTTAGACCCGATTGGCACCGTTTGAATCCGAGTTGCTTATTTGTAACTCATTTGAACTTATTGGAGTGTTTAGATTTGATTTTGGCTACGTTTGGATTTGATTTTGGCTACGTTAGATTTGATTTTGGTTATGTTAGATCTGGTTTTGGCTATGTCTGAATTTGGATCACTGGATTTTGTGATTTTGGACCTCATTCCGAATGTGGATTTATTATTCGGCCTTGTTTTGTTGTGGTCTTGTTATAGTCGCCTGTACCCTAAGCCTTGTGCCCAATCAATGTTGTTCAATCGAAGTTGTTCAATCAATGTTGTACCTTCCGCTTTAAGTACTATGTACATTACTGATTCAACCGACTGATTGCTAGTAGCAATCAACATCTTCCCTCAGAGTTGTACTTTAAACTAGCTAAACTCTCCATTTGGTAGAGATTCCACGCCCAACAGAAATCTTAAGACCGTAAGGAGTAACCTGAACCGCGTTCCTTGGGACAATCACCTAATTCCCCTCTCGTCCCTCGGGAATACAGATATCCTTGCTAACCTCTTATAGGATAATAAACTGTTTTGCCATTAATTTACAAACTGCATTTATTTTTCTACCGACCATTTTGCGGTCATCCTACAAAATATTTTACTGCGATTTCACAAAAATTAAAATTTTGTTCTTATTACCATTTTATAAATGGTGAACTGCTTTCCTGTTACCCCGTAAACTGTTCTACAAATCGTTTAGTAAAACGATTTCATAAAACGTTTTGCTGCCTTGCTACGATGTTATGAATCAAACTGAAAAACAAAATTTTGACTTTGCTACAATTTTATAAATGATGAATTGTTTTCCTATTATCCTATAAGCCGTTTCACAAATCATTTTGTAAGTCGATTTGCTGTTTTTGCTACTATATCATAAGCTAGATCTCGGGAGCGAATCCCGCACCTCTACTTGAGTAATCGAGTGTGGCAATGGTTGGGATAGACACCTCCCGTTGGCCAAATCCTCTTATAACAATAACTACGACTCCAGTATTTCAACGGCAGCGTACGAGGCACCTTATGGTCGTAAGTGCCGATCGCCGACTTGTTGGGTAGAAGTTGGGGATACCCAACTTACTGACCCTGAACTTGTTTAAGAGACTACCGAGAAGATCGTTCAAATCAAAACCGAGTTACAAGCTGCTCACGAATCGTCAGAAGAGTTATGCTGACAAATGACGTAAACCTCTTGAATTCCTAGTTAAAGCCTAGATTATGCTGAAAGATTCACCATGAGAAGGTGTGATACGTTTAGTAAACGTGGAAAGCTTAATCCTCGCTATATTGATCCTTTTGAAATCCTTGCTAGAGTTGGACCGGTAGCTCACAGACTCGAGCTACCGTCAGAACACAGCAGTGTTCGCAACATTTTTATGTGCAATATGCAGAAATGACTTGCCGATGAGGCAGTTGCTATTCCTCCGGGAGAGATCCAGATTGATGAATGTTTAAACCTAGTTGAGAAACCTATCGAAATCATGGACCGTGAAGTCAGACGACTTTAGTAAAGTCGTATTCCTATTGTCTAAGATCGGTGAACTCTAAGAGAGGTCCTGAGTTCACGTGGGAACGTATGAATGAGATCAAGCGTAAGTATTCTCATCTCTTTTCAACTCTAACGGGTAACTTGAATTGAATCACGAGGACGCGATTCCTTTTTAAAGAGGTGAGACTGTAATACCCCATAATTTTCCAGACGTATTTTTATAAGGAATTATCCCTGCTTTTCATATACGAACTTTTCTGAGCTCATTTGGTTTAAAACGTGAAGTTATCTCGCGAAACATGGAAACCGTGCACAACGCGTACTGGCACAACTGACGAGTTGATTTGATTATTTTATTATTTGTGAGAAACGAGGCGTATGAATAGTCGTTTTTATTGGAAATATTATTCTGAGCATGATGGCGTAATTCACGTGTCTTGAATCAACCGTTTACTAGTCTAAACGAGCCCCGAACCTCATTTTGTGAAAGATTTGATAAATTACAACTGTGGTCCCTGTGATATATTTTGTCCGCCTACCCTTAACTTTCCCTTTTGGTAAGTTTAGTCCCTCGTGGGGTATAAAAGAAGAAATTAGGGTTTCTTCTCATTTAGTAACTCTCACACACACACACTTATAACATCCGGCGCCGCACCAATTTTTCGGCGAGATTCCAATCACCCCCATTATTTAGCCGACGCGTAGATCAAGAATAGGAGGACGTTTCTGGAGCGTTTGAGACCGAGAGTAGCACGTTTGAGTCCGTGTTGGAGCACCACCGCCGCTCACCGTCATCACCACCACACCACCGCCGTCTTTCTCTCCTCTCCTTTCCTTGATTTGGTAAACCGTGGAAACCCATTTGGCTATTTTGTTTTAAACCGAGTAAAAGACAATTTATTAGTTTTTCGTGGATTTAAAACGGATTAAAAACAGGTTAAAACTAATTTTGGAAATTAATCGTGTGGCAAGACTTGGACAAAAGGATGTTTGTTTTTATCCGCTTGGCTCAAATCTAGATTGATGGCTGTGTTAGACCCGTTTAGGGTTGAGCTGAGACCAAAGTGGTCTCGGATGAGTTTGGATTGGTTTATTTTGGTCTGTTTTTGAATTTGCTTATTTAGCTTATTTGGTCGTATGGTATTAGTCTCGGGTCGAGTCAGGGAGCCGTGTTTGTCTTGGCTAACGTCAAATCAATCTTAGAAACTTATTAAGTGTTGCGTGGAGTTTTCATTTTTGTTGTCTGTGTTTGGGATTGGATTTGAATAGGGCTCAAAGGCCACAAAAAGGGTGTGTTGTTTTGTGTTCGGTCCACCAGCAGACGACACCGAGAGGTGTTTGTTTGATGGTATTTCTTGCGGGTCAGCGACCACACACAAGGGTGTGTTTGGTTTTGCTTATTTTATCACTTTCTAGCTTATTTAGTATTTCGAATGGCTACAGTCAACATAGAGGGTGCGTATTAGTTTTTGGTTTATGTTGGTGTGTATGCAAATTGTGTTAGCAGCTTAGGGGGGTGCGATGGGTTTGTTTGATTTTGGGCTAAAGCCCAACGAAATTCTAATAAGGGTCCGTTTGGTAGTTGGGCCTACGAGCCCAATATTGAACCTGTGTATAAATGGTGTGTTGGGATTTAAATTATTCGTATCGGTCTAACGTGATCTATATTACTTTGGCATAGCGCTCGTTGGGAGTTTCGGTTACTTTGAACTTGATACTTGGTTATTGGATTTCGGATTTATACAATTACCTAACGGACTTTATTATACGGAATGAGACTATTGTTATTAGCGATACTAAATTCATACTAATCGGACAATTGGACTTGTATTGACATTATTGAACATTACTGACTCATTTGACTTGGAACGAATATAATATATTAGACTCTAGACGAATTTAATATATTTGATTTGCAACAAATATACAATAAGGCAATAATGTCTAATAATCAATGGATACTTTTATTAATTTGCTATTAAATTGTTTTGAGAAAATTTAATTAAGTCACGATGACTTGGGAATGTGTATAAACGGACGCGACATGCCAAAATTTATAAAACATTCCAAACTAATGTCTTTATTTCAAATAACTTTTGATATAAAACCTAAATGACTTTTCTAGGCTGTTTGGAGTTATTAGGCAAATAGCGAAACTTACCAATTGACCTATTTGCATTGACATATTTATTTGTCGTTATTTTCTGGATTTTCTTTGTTGGCTTGAGTTCTGGTTAGTATTTTCTCGACTATGTCGATGTCTATTCCTCTTTGGCGTGAGTTACATTTTGAGTCAATGTCTTCTTACCACACCACACGAAATGTTGACGTTAAACTTTTACAAGTAATGATAAGAATAATCCACGAAAACTATGACACGTTGTCCTTTGTAGACTTGATTATTGTACGTGACGTATTTTGAGATAACCGTATATGTATTAGGTTGCGCCGATCTCGTACCGTTGTGCCTGTCTCCTGGATACCGTTGTGATTAGCGCTAGATGCCAGTTGTGTCAGTCGTGAATAATTGCGTTGCTGTGGCTAAGGTGAGTTCATGGCCCCTACTTTTACTGATATTTAAACTATTTTGGGGGAGAATACATGCTCATTTTAACTAAACTTTATGATTGTTTATTTGGATACATGAATTGTTTACTCAAGACTTGACTGTTTGGTTGCAATATTTGATTTGGTTATTTGAATGCGTTAAGTGATTATCTGTTGCATATGTGATTATTGCCTCATGAACCTGATATGTTTTGGGGCAAGATATATGCAAAACCTGTTTATTGATTAGACCTGAAATGGTGTTTGTGGTTATGAAACTGTTACGCGAGCTGGCTAAGATTTGTGTTATACTTGCTGCAATAGTGCAGGGTTATTGTTATGAGCTTCAATAATGTAGGATTATTATTATGCGTGCTAAAATAGTGTAGGGTATTACTATATGGTGCACCTATAGCGGATTATTGTTATGGTATGAGACACTCCTTGAGTGCGGCTTATGTGTTTGGTTCATGACTTAGCCAGCGTAACAGTTAAATTTGCGTGAAACAATATGAGTGTAGTATCTGTATGATTGGTTATGGTTTAAGATGTTTGATTTTGATATTATTTGCGGATTTGGTCTTGGAACCGTGATTAAGGCAGTGTGAGCCTACGTTGAATTTGACTTGTTTGTGAATGATGTTTTGGACTCGAAACCTTGTGGTTCAACCATATTGTTTTAAACTAAAACCTATGAACTCACCAACCTCGTGTTGACACTTTTAGCATGTATTTTCAGGTTAAGCCGATAGCTTATTTTTGGAGGCGCTTGGTAAGGGGCACGGTCATATACGACTCTGATATATATGATGGGACCGCTTTATTATTATGGGCCTGTATTCCGCACTATATTTTGAATTATGTAAACTTAATGTTTTGATAATGAAATTTTCTTCTAGACGGTTGAGGTAAACACGTTCTTTGTACCTTGAGTTGTGATACCAATTGAGTAGCACCCCAGTGACATCTATGCTTCCGCTGGATCCGATTTTGGGGGTGTTACACTACACCATGTAGGCACTAAAATGTATGCACAAACAGGATACCAATAAGGTAAAATTTCACTTGTGTCTCGGCAGCTATGTCGGCCCAATGAATAATCATGGTCTGGTAGGCAAGTAAGAAAAGGAAAGAGAAAATGGTAACATACCCGAGCAATATAAATTTTCAGAATACGACCAGTTTCCAAGTGCTAGATAAAGAATAAGCAACCGTATGAACATCTCAAGTGTTGCACATAGTGGCCAAACCCTGGCATGCAATCCTGTAAATGGAGAGAATAATGTATTATTAAGTATGATAAAAAAAAACTACTAAATGAAAAGCAGGCGCACAAAGTACATATATGGCAACTTACCAACAGTCGACCTTCATCTTACTTGAAGTATAATGTACTCAGGTGGCTGAATGTGAAAACTCGGGTACGACAAAAATATTGCCAAAGTATCAAAGATGGATGCACAGACCATGTCAACTTGGTAATAGTCGGACTCGGTCGCCATACATCCATCATTGATATTCCATCTATTTTTGATATTTAATTAACTTGTGTCCATAGTATGGAATTAGATCGTTGAATATGAAAGCTCCATTGCCACGAAAAAATATAATTAGACTCAGCTAGCATAGTAGATTAAGCCTGTAAATTTAAGATATCATAAGTAAAGATATACAAATGTAGCAGCTTGATATACAAATATGGTATTACAAATTCAAATAATACTTATCTATTTTCTGTTACAGCTGTGTAGTAACCTGTCAAATGAACTCAAACATAGCCACACATAAGGTTTAGGCCTTAGAATAGGTTAGATGAACATCCGAACTATTATTCACATAGACAATAACAAAGCATTAACGATGGATGAACAGACACCAAAGCAACTTAGTATTACTTAGCTCTGGTCTTTTACAAAGCAACGTAGTATTACTCAAGTCTGGTCTCTGTTCACACATCATTGATGCTTCATCATTTTTTGATACTTGAAGGTTTGTCCATAGAATGGATGCAGATGGTACTCCATAAATAGTGAACATCATTGCTGCAAAGCAAGGATATATGAGATAAAAGACATCGAGTCACAAAAATGTTGAAATAAATTACCAGGCTGAGATCTATATATATTGTTCAACTCATAAAGTTGTTTCTATTCCGTAATGGCTGCAAATGAACATAGTTGCAAAGCAAGTATTTGAACTTTGCAATCTGTTTGTTGTTGTGCCAACTTACCTTCAGATTTTCCAAGACACAATACATTGGTCTCAGATTACAGAAATCATCACAGCCTTATAGATTGGGTGCGTAACCGGATAAAATGATATGCTAACCTGCCATGGCTGCAAACACAAATTTATTCGTGATGCCCCACTAATATACAGGCTACTTTCATCCATCATATTCCATATACATAATATCAACCCACGTAACACAACCATATAGCAGTCCTATTTACCCCCCCCCCCCCCCCAAGATATAGAAATGTATGTGCCACACCCATAGATTTGATAAATTCTAAAAATTTACATCAATGGGTTCGCATAAGCAAAGCATTATGAAAGTAAATAGGACAGCAACGCCATGGCTACAAAAGGGCTAACCCGCCCATGGCTGCAAATCCAATAATTTGCCCCGCCAAGTTCCAGATTACCTCAGCTGCAAATTTGCCTAGAAGTGCAATGACAACATAAGTCCATGAATCAATAGATTTGAAGTATAATTGCTACAGATGAATAAATCAGGGAAAATATGCATCCATGTATTAAGTGTCGCTATAGCAAAGCATTAAATGTTGTAAACTATCTTATATCCTATTGAATCTCGTGAATAAGTAACTTACCAACAGACTTATAAATAATAGAAGAAAGAATAAGAATCCTTAACACTGAAGAGATTGAAAACTTAAAACAACACACATGGAGCATATATTTTTTTTAAAAGAGCTTGAATAATCACATGCTGCTTATCTTTTCTCAAATATGTATAAGGCTCAGAGCTACAATGATAAATTTGGACATAATATACCGGCCATGGCTGCAATTTTAATCCATATCATATTGTCGTGCCAAGATACGGGTATAAGCATATTATGTCACTGCAACATTTAAGTGCAAATATAGATTTCATCATTGCCTTAGGGTAAAGAGGAAGAGAAGCGTAGCTACCAGAAGGGTTAACCCGGCATGGCTGCAAATCCAATAATTTGCCCCACTAAGTTTCGGTTCACCTCAACTTTAAATCTTGCTAGAAGTACAATGACACGACGTCGTTCTGTTCGTTAGCCTAGGGAGAACTGGTAAAAGAATAGTGCAACAACGTTGTCCGTTGTAATAGGTAAAATACAACATAGTTAACCCTTCTAAGGTCCCCCTCCAATTCCTTTTGCCTTTTCAACACCCTTTGCGCAAAGGCTTGCACCAGGCGAGTTGCTAGAGGGTTGAAATAACAAAAGGAATTGGAGGGGAAGCTAAGAATGGGTAACTACGTTGAACATCGTATGTCAATATTAACAAATGAATAACGTGGTGGACTTTAAAGTAGGAAGAGTCTGGTTGATAAACAGGAATTTTTAACTGAAAAAATTTGAATTAAATACAAAATGTGTTTGACTGGAAGCTTTGTATTGTAAAATGCATCACGCTCTTTATTTTTCAATATTGCAACATGATGTTATATGTCTCTTGCAACCACAGAACAGTCATGGTTACCCTGCCAAGATATGCAAATACATGAGCCACACCGCAGTAAAAGTCATCATTGCCCCAAAAGACCATACCTCAACGGGATTATTTTTATCAAATATGTATAAGGCTCAGATCTACAATCATAAAATTGGACATAATATACCGGATATGGCTGCAATTCTAATTCAAATCATATTGCTGTGCCAAGATACTGGTATAAGCATATTATGTCACCGCAACATTGAAGTGCAAATTTATTTATCATTGCCTTAGGGTAAAGAGGAAGGGAAGCACAGGTATAAAGAAGGGTTAACCCGGTATGGCTGCAAATCCAATAGTTGGCCCCGCCAAGTTCCAGGTCACCTCAATTGTAAATTTGCCTAGAAGTGCAACAACATTACTGTGAACTTTCCATCCACCATAGTTGCAAACACAGATCAGAATGTCTTGTTCGGTTAACAGTGCTACCCAAAACCACGAAACCAAACGACATCATTTACCATATATGGCTGAGATTCAATTTCAGGTACATTGCTATACATGTAAGATTTAATACGAAGAAAACCCCATCGCATACCAAATTGTTCAGCAAACCATAAAATGGTATAAACACTCATTATAGCTTGTGACAATATTATGGCTGCTTATGTTTGCTCAAATATGTTTAAGGCTCAGATATGTAACCATAAAACCGCACATAATACACCGGCCATGGCTGCAATTCTAATTCAAGTCATATTGTCGTGCCAAGATACCAGTATATGCATATTATATCACCGCAACATTCAAGTGCGAATACTTATCATCATTTCCTTGAGGTAAAGAGGAAGGGAAGCACATGTAAAATGAAGGGTTAACCCGGCATGGCTGCAAATCCAATAATTTGCCCTGCCAAGTTCCGGGTCACCTTAACTATAAATTTTCCCATCCCTCCATCTTATTATAAATATTATTAAACGATAAACCAAAAAACATAAAAGGGAAAAAACCACCGCATACTGTATCTGCTACAGTGTTCCCTCAAAATACCAAAGGGTTCAACGTCATTGCACTTGTTACATCACCGCAACATTCAAGTGCGAATAGTTATCATCATTCCCTTAGGGTAAAAAGGAAGGAAAGCACATGTAAAAAAGAAGGGTTAACCCGACATGGCTGCAAATCCAATAGTTTGCCTTGCCAAGTTCTAGGTCACCTCAACTTTAAATTTGCCCATCCTTCCATCTTACTTTAAATATATTTAAACGATGAACCGTACGGTATCGTTACCCGTACACAAAGAACAGTACTCTGAAGTAACTTATCTGTGCTCAGAGCAATAACTGCATGTGAACAACCGCAAACCATATAATTACTAGCAAATACTCTAAGCACAGATAAGTTGCTAGAGAGAAACAGAGTTGAACAATCATTGTGTGGGTAAACCACGACATTAAAGCACTGCAAAAGAACACTGTATCTCAGACCATTCAACTTATAGAAGCAATAAACCATTAAAAGGAACACCAACATATCCATAAAAGCAACCCACAAATGAGTATGTGTTGCCCTCCCATTATGCGAAGCAATACATACACCAAATAACCCTGATAAATAAGCTAAGACAAACAACCCTAATAATCAAACAATCAGTATGAATAACAAAAAAATTGAAATAATCCAATTGAACACAATAGCTGAAAAAGCGTGGAACCAAAGATCCCGAAACATTCAAACCTCCTTAATCCTTTGATCAATCAAACTAAAACTAATCAAACCTTCTTAATCCTTTCATCAATCATACTAAAACTAATCAACTTGCTACACTAGGGATGAGCATGGGTACCGGAAAAACGGTACGGTACCGGAACCGTACCGGTACCGGTTATCACTACTTGGTACGGTACCAGTACCATGAAATTCGTTCAAAAAAAATCCGGTACTACTAGAAATCGGTACGATACCAAGACGGGAAATCCCGATTTTATTACCGGAATAAAAAGTGGCTTAATTTTTTTTACTAAACTCATGATCTAAGCACGTTCATTTAAATGGATCATTTGCAAAGGAGATGAGATCAATATCTATTTATTAGATTAATATATGTACGACATATAAAGACTTTTGTTAAAGAAACACACCAACAATAAAAGTTTAAAAAAAAAATAATTGCATAACTGTTTACTAGTAAAAAAAACTTGACAAAACAGTTGAATAAATCCATTCAATTACCCAAACAGAAAAGATTACATATACATAATGAGGCTCAGTTTTTGTTTATTCAAATATGAATTATGTATATGGAAAATTAATATTGTAAAGGAAGCAGAAGCAGATAGTTATAACTTTTACCCATCTAAAACTTGACCAACCATATGAACTTTGCTTCTGCTCCATCTAAGATGTTCATAACAATATTTTCAGTGTTAAACTTCAATAAGTAAAGAGTATCCAAAGGAAAGTGCCAAATTGGTACAATTTGAGATTATTTCTATTCTAAATGGTACTCAATTTGGTATAGTACCGGTTTCCCGAACCCGGTACCGGAACCGGTACCGGTACCGATACCGGTACCTCTCGGTTCCGGGATCAGGACTACATATTTTGGTAGGGAAAAATACGGTACCTCGGAAACGGTGCCGGTACGGTACCAAAATGGTACCTTGCTCATCCCTATGCTACACTTAAACACTATAAAACCTGAGCATCAAAAAAATATTTTAACACACATACTATTATCAATACACATAAAGTAGATTTAAAAGAAAAAAATACCCAATGATTTATTATCTCCTAGTAAAGCAGATGTATGAGATAAGAATCTTCAAGAAAATCACCATTAATAAAGCGGTATATGCTTAAACATATACCTTTATTTGACCAAAACCCGACCCAAAATGACCAAAAACTAACCAAAATGCCAAAGTTTGATATAAGCTTCGCGGATGCTTTGCTTTTGATGCCAAAGTTTGCTTCCACAATCAAGAGTTTATTGAGCAATAAAGAAAAATTATTTGAGCTCGCAAAAACCCCTCTGAACGAAAACTGCTCAGCGGTACTCCTTAAAAAGCTTTCGGAAAAGCTTGGAGACCCGGGAAGATTCCTCATTCCATGTGACTTCCCGGGGTTGGTTGAATGTCATGCCTTGGCCGATCTAGGTGCGAGCATCAACCTAATGCCGTTATCCGTTTGGCAAAAACTTTCATTGCCCGAACTTACCCCAACTTGTATGACCCTCGAGCTTGCAGACCGGACCACGACTGTTCCGCTTGGCATAGCCGAAGATGTCTTTGTCAAAGTGGGGAAGTTCCATTTCCCAGCCGATTTTGTGGTTGTTAACTTTGATGCCGACCCCCGGGTTCCTCTAATTCTCGGAAGATCATTCTTGAGGACCGGGCGGGCTTTGATTGATGTTTACGATGAAGAAATTATGTTGAGGGTGGATAATAAGGCCGTGACCTTTAACCTCGACCGAACATTCAAATACTCCTCCAGTCACGATTCCGTCTCGGTAAATCGAATCGATGTGATTGATGTTGCCTCGGAGGAGTATTCTCTAGAAGTTCTTGGATTTTCCGATAAATCCTTAAGTGGCAATCCCACTCCTTCTTCTCAACCCATTCTTTCCGACCCTTCCCCGTCCCTCACTCCGTTTGAGGGAGGTGATTTCTTCCTGGAAGAGGTCGATGACTTTCTTGCTATTGAAACACCAACTTCACCGGAAGTTGATGATTCTTATCTTGATCCGGAGGGAGATATTCTTTTGCTTGAAAGATTATTGAATGAAGATCCGACATCTTCTCTCCCTCCGATGAAAGAAATTCGAAAAGAAGAAATCAAAGAAATTAAGCCGTCTACTGAGAATCCTCCGGAGCTTGAGCTCAAGGATTTACCTCCTCATCTAGAGTATGCTTTCTTAGAAGATACCGACAAATTTCCCGTCATCATTTCTAAAAATCTAAAAGATGAGGAGAAGACTCAACTCTTAGACGTGCTCAAGAAACATAAGAGTGCCATCGCTTGGCAAATCTCCGATATAAAGGGCATAGACCCTCGGTTCTGTACTCATAAGATCTTATTGGAAGATAATTTCAAACCCGCTGTTCAGCAACAGAGACGGGTTAACCCAAAAATCCATGATGTCATAAAAAGGGAAGTTCTTAAACTCCTTGACGCAGGGATGATTTATCCGATCTCAGATAGCTCATGGGTTAGCCCGGTCCACTGTGTGCCCAAAAAGGGTGGAGTTACCATTATAACAAATGAAGAAAATGAGTTAATTCCCACACGTTTCGTCACCGGATGCAGAGTGTGTATCGATTACCGAAAACTCAATGATGCTACCCGTAAAGACCATTTCCCTCTACCATTTATGGACCAAATGCTTGAGCATTTGGTAGGAAATGAGTTCTATTGTTTTCTCGATAGCTTTTTCGGGTATTTTCAAATACCAATTGATCCCCAAGATCAGGAAAAGACCACCTTCACGTGTCCTTATGGAACATTTGCCTATCGACGCATGCCTTTTGGCTTGTGCAATGCTCCGGGCACGTTTCAAAGGTGCATGATGGCCATATTTCACGATATAATCGAGAAGACGATGGAGGTCTTTATGGATGATTTTTCCGTCTATGGAAATTCTTTCTCATCATGCCTCTCCCATTTAGACAAAATGCTACAAAGGTGTAAAGACACCAATCTTGTGCTAAATTGGGAGAAGTGCCATTTTATATGGTCAAAGAGGGCATTGTCCTCGGCCATAAAATCTCTAATGCCGGGATTGAGGTAGATAAAGCCAAAGTCGATGTGATCGCAAAACTACCTCATCCCACTACCGTTAAAGGAATCCGAAGTTTCCTTGGTCATGCCGGTTTCTACAGACGATTTATTCAAGACTTTTCTAAAATCGCCCGGCCTCTGACCCATCTTCTTGAAAAAGATGCTCCGTTCATCTTTTCTCCCGAATGCATTGAAGAATTCGAGGTTCTCAAAAAGAAATTAACTGAAGCACCAATATTGGTTGCCCCTGACTGGGACTTGCCCTTTGAGCTAATGTGTGATGCTAGCGATTATGCTATTGGTGCAGTCCTGGGGCAACGCAAATCAAAATACTTCCAGCCGATACACTATGCTAGCAAGACAATGACCGACGCTCAATCTCACTATACTACTACCAAGAAAGAGTTGTTGGCCGTTGTCTATGCTTTTGAGAAATTCAGACCATATCTTGTCTTATCCAAAAGCATAGTGTATACGGACCATTCTGCTCTCAAGTATCTCTTAGTGAAGTAAGATGCTAAGTCGAGGTTACTGCGGTGGATTCTTCTGCTCCAAGAATTTGATATTATCATTCGTGATAAAAAAGGAGCAGAGAATCTAGCCGCTGATCACTTATCCAGACTTGAAAATACCCATCAAAGTGATCTCGAGAAAAAGGAAATCACCGAAACATTTCCTCTCGAGACACTTGGGATGGTATCTTCAAAGAATGATCCAAGTACCCCATGGTTTGCTGACTACACAAATTACCATGCGGGGAATTTTGTGGTAAAAGGGATGTCGTCCCAGCAGAAAAAGAAGTTTTTCAAAGATGTTAAACATTATTTCTGAGACGACCCCTATTTATTCAGAATATGTGCTGATCAAGTAATCAGACGGTGTGTGCATGGCCAAGAAGCTATTGATATCCTCAAGGCTTGCCATAATGGACCCACGGGGGGACATCATGGTGCCAGCTACACCGCTAAAAAAGTATTTGATTCTGGTTTTTATTGGCCAACAATATATCGCGATGCCCACGACTTGGTGAAGTCATGCGACTCTTGCCAACGTCAAGGAAAGATCTCACAAAAAGACGAAATGCCTCAAAATGCAATTCAAGTCTGCGAGATCTTTGACGTGTGGGGCATCGATTTCATGGGGCCATTCCCGTCTTCACGAGGGAATACGTATATCCTCGTGGCCTTCGACTACTTGTCAAAATGGGTTGAAGCAAAAGCGCTCCCTACTAATGTCGCCCGAGTGGTTGTTAAGTTCTTGAAAAATCTCTTCTCCCGATTCGGAACTCCTCGTGCTATAATCAGTGATCGCGGTACTCACTTCTGCAATGATCAATTTGCAAAAGTTATGCTCAAATATGGTGTCACTCACCGACTTTCTACCGCTTATCACCCACAAACGAGCGGTCAAGTCGAGGTTTCGAATCGTGGATTGAAACGTATTCTTGAAAGAACCGTTGGTGAAAACCGAGCCTCGTGGGCCGACAAATTGGATGATGCTTTATGGGCTTTCCGAACTGCTTTCAAGACACCCATCGGGTGTACTCCTTACAAGCTGGTTTACGGAAAAGCCTGCCATCTGCCCATCGAGCTCGAGCATAAGGCATATTGGGCCTTGAAACATGCCAATTTTGACCTTAAGACCGCGGGTAATCACCGTAAGCTCCAAATTAATGAATTAAATGAGCTTCGGGATCAAGCCTACGAGAACTCTTTGATCTACAAAGAGAAAACAAAGAGGATTCATGACTCTAAGATTAAGAACCGCATTTTCAATGTTGGTGATCGAGTCCTCCTCTTCAATTCTTGGCTAAAGATTTTCTCGGGCAAACTCAAAACCCGCTAGTCTGGGCCGTTCACCATCACTCAAGTTTTTCCATATGGAACCGTCGAGTTAGCTCAAAAAGACGGTCCAAACTTCAAAGTGAACGGTCATAGGTTGAAGCACTATTTTGGAGGGGACATACCATCCATGGTTGTCCAGGACCTCCAAACTTTCCCCATGGACAAATAAATTCTGGGATCGAGTCAAGCTAAGTAACTCGGTTAACAAAAACAAAGCGCTTCGTGGGAGGCACCCCATGCTTATCCATCTATCTTTCTAATAAAAGTGAGGAGGGCCGCCTCTTTCGTATCTTGTGTTTCGTGGTTTTCTGTGCTGTGTCCAGGATTGCCCGATGATTGAAGACTCTCGTGCTCGTGGTTGCTTCTCTCCACTCGAGTTTCATCATTCGTTGCTTATTCGATATCCTAAATCTTATCGTTTTACATCTATCTTTTGGCATAATTAATAAACGGCCTTAGATTTATGTAGGAGAACCCTTACCTTTAAGACATTGAGGACAATGTCTCGTTTTAGTCTGGGGGGTAATCTTTCGATTTGATTTTTGCCTTGCATTTTTGCCGTTTACTCATGCAACCCCGTTTTTCCTCCAAAATTGAAAAAATCCAAAAAAATGAGAAAATTTTAAAAAAAATTTGTGCAAAAATAGAATAAATTTTGACATTTTGTTGACTTTCCGCTGGTGAGAGTAGGAATAAAATTCTGACTTGACCGGGCGTGTTGAGCCCTAGCTTGTCTCCTTAACCATTTGGCTAAGCATTCGCGGATCTTATTATTTAAGATTTTAAATTTGCGAAGAACGAGAAATGATAGAGTTGTTTATAAGTTAGATTGCTAAACGTGGAGTAGTTGGATCTCTTTAGAGCTCATCGAAGTTAATTGTGGCTTCTTGTTCCCATAAGCTTGTTTCACCCAATAATAGTAATCTAGGTGTAAAACCCGAAAATCTAAAACATGCAAAATTACCAAATTACCCCTGAAAACTTTAAAATTTAAAGTAAAGCTAAATTAAAGTTCCAAATCGATCCCAAACTTCTGGAAACGAACAAGATATGATACAAAATAATTTTGACAACTTCGATTAATATTTATACAAGTTGTGAGATGACCAAAATACCCTTGTGTAGACCGAAAATTTAAATACATAATTATTATTAATTAAAAACCTTTTTAAACATAAAAGTAATTAAGGAAAATACATTTAATTTGGTAAATTGATCCTTGGGCCAATTAAGGCCGGTTCTTAGCAATTACCCCTCCCCAAAAATTCGTCCAAACACATTTATATCACCCATAAGTTTATTTCTTCCATAAAACCCTAATAAAACACCTAGCCGCCACTCTTAAAAATCCCTCACACCACATCCGATTTTTAGAAATCAAAAACCCATTTTTCTGGAGTGCTTGATGATGCAAGGAAGGTGAGAAAAATAGCCACAAGGTCCTGGAGTCGATCGTGTGTTCGTGGTGATTTAATTGGGTCGAAAAAGTGCAACCGAGCAACAATAAATCCATAGCGTGTAATCCTTTGATCTATAATTTTTCTGGTAATTTTCTAGCACTCCTTTAATCACATATAACATGGGAAAAATACTTAAATCGAACCATGCATTGTATTTTGGCCGAATATAAATTAATGGATTTATAAACCCTAAAATCGAATTAAATCTAAAAATCTTGTATACGAATTTTCTGGGCCAGGTTATTATTTTTCGTGGCTTCTATGATGATCATATAACATGAGAAAAATAGTTTCTTGATTTGTTTGAGTCAAAATCGTGATTTATGAATTTATGTTAAAACCGGATTTAAGAAATAAAAAGAGAAATTATGGAAAAATTATTATACCAATCGATCTAGGGTTTTGGTGGATTAAATCTGGAAATAAAAGTGATATAATGATTATACAATGATGGCTTAATGATTGGGATTGCTAGGGTTTGATTTTGTTAAGGTTTTATGTATACCGATTTGAAAATAATAAGTTAAGGGGGTGTTTTGTAATTTTTAAAACTTGTGGGATATTTTTTTAATATTGTATGGACCTGGGAGAATGTGTAAAAATTATAACATGAGGGTCTTATTGTAATTTTGGCAAGATATGGATTTAATTTGTAATATTAATGTCGAATTGAAAATAAATAAAAATGAGGGACTAAATATGTAATTTCTGGAAACTTGGTGCTGTTTTGAGGAATAAATTATATTCAGGGGTTTATGTGTAATTTTGGTAATTTAATGGCTTAATATGTAATTATTAATAATTAAGGTTTGAAATTGTAAATTTAGGGGGCTAAATATGTAACTTCGATAACTAGAGGGACTTGATGTGAAAATTGTGAATGTTTAAGGGTGTGTTCATATAACATGCTAAAATAAGTGCTCATGGTGTAAAATTGGTAAATTAAGGGTTTAATATGTAATTATAGTAAATTATATAATTTGAAATTGTAATTTAAAAAGTATAAGGACCAAATGTGTAAATTACCGAAAGTTTAAGGGCTGTTTGTAACATAATAATATTGAGGGTTATCTTCTATAATTTGAAGGAATAAAAGGACTTGATGTGTAATATGAATCTTGTGAAGGTTAATTTGTAAATTATATAAGTATAAGGTTTAATTTGTAATAAATTAATTAAAAGGGTGTAATTTGTAAATATTGGAAACTTGGAGGCTAAAAGTGGAATTCTGGAAGATAAAGTATTTGAATGGTAAAATGATGATAATTTTAATGTGGACCTTTAACTTTGGCAAATTTACACTTATAACCCTGAACTATGAGAAACTTGTCATAATTAACCCTGAACTTGTGTAACTTGTTAAAATGAATATTACTTCCATAATAAGCTAATTAAAGACTTGACTTGAATTATATCACTTGAATCTTGCTAAATATGGAAACTTACTAATTATAGAAACCTGCTAAAAATAGAAAGTTACTAAAAATGGAAGTTACTTATAATGGGAAGATAACTGAACCCCTTTCGTATCTCTGTCTTCTAATCCTTTAGGTTCGAGGAGGGAGTGATCTTGATCCCTGTCAGCTACTCTTGTGTTTGTGCTTGCTATTTGAATAAGGTACAGATATTCTGCTCTTCTTGTAAAGAGCCTTCGTCTCATTTCTGATTCCTGATTCATTGTTATGTTTTCCCTTGTATTGTGAACCATAGTTTGACCTTTGCTTTAACCTTTGTCTTGAACCTTGTCATGAACCTGAACTTGAACCTTGATACACTTGATATGAACCATTTGACTTGAACCTTCGACTTGAACCCTGCTATGACTCTTGACATGACTTATTGAATCCTGATAACCTGAATAATTAAGACCTTGAGTACTTGAAGGTTCATAGGATTTTACAACTACTTTTTAGATATATATGAAGAGGTTTTTGAAACATTTCTTTAAAGGACTCTTATTATGAAACTGTTCTAAGAACCATATTATTAAAATCATGTAAAAAGGATTTTCTTATAATAAACTATTATGAACCTTCCAGTATTTGACCTTTCTGATATGGACCTCCTGATAATGAACTCCTGCATTTTTCTCCTGTCTTGAACCCTGATATGAATCCTGATATGAACCCTGATATGATACCTGACATTGGATACCTGGACTTGAACCTTGATACACCTGATAGTATAACTGGATTGAGAAAACCTTTTTGATAAATTATGAAAATGTTTTAAGAAATTATTGGTAAGATTATCTTTATAGAAACCATTTTCAAATAACCTCTTTTATGAAACCTTTTAAAGAATACTTTTATGGAAAACGGTATTTAAGGATTTTGACACTTATGATATGAATCCTGATATGAACCCTGATATGAACCCTGTTATGACACCTGATACATGATACCGAGACTTGATACTTGACCCTCACCCACAGTTTGAGACTACGAGCCATCTACTAGGCATGAGGGTTTCATGTCCATGTCGGTGATGCACCGCTGGCATGACTAGTGTGTAGCCCTAGTGATTTGGTTACGCCGTCCCGATCTTGACTTGATTTATTACGTAGAGGAAGAACCCTGTGGCCTGCGGGGGCGTATGGATGCATCCTAGACTTGTCTTGTTCTTGTTACTTGTATTACTTGGTGACTGGCGAGTGTGTGCGATACACGCCTTTCACACCCCTGGGAGCTAGCTACTCCACCCCTGGAGGTATCCCCTCACCCTGTACTTGGTATGCTGAGGTCACCCCTCCATACACCCTGATATGTGACTTGATATGGTTTGAATTTGAGATTGATTTTGAGTTTTGGGCTCGTAGTGGATTACTGTTTTCCCGAAACCTTGTAACCCTTTTGACCTGACACTTGACCTGACATTTGACCTGACTTGATTTCGACTTGGGCTAGTGGTGGGTTCTGGTTTCATTTGCACCTACCTTTGTAACCATTCTTAATTCCTGGTATGTCTGCATAACTCTTGTATTCCTTTTCCCGACTCTTGTTACTCCTGGTATTATTTCTTTTACTTTATATTTCCGTTACTACTGCTTTGTTTCCGTTATATCTGTTCACTGGGCTTTTTAAGCTCAGCCGCACGTTTTCTTTTCGTGTGCGGCAGGTTATAAGCAGGACGACGGGTTTGGGTATGAGTGATGAGACTTTTGGACTTAGAAGATCCTTGATAATCATTCTGAAGTAGAAGTCATTAGAAGGATTGCATTCGCAGACTTAGTATTTAGTTTTGTTTCATTCTTAACCTTATAATGTTAGTATTTCATTTGTAACCTTTGACATTTTATTGTATTACTATCTAAGTATGCTTTGTTTGATCTGATATGAAACCATTAACGTGACATCTTTACCCTTGCCGGGTTGGGGTGTTACAATTATGGTATCAGAGAAACATGCTGCGATTTCATAATACATTTACCCTTGACCTGTGTAAGTTTGGACCACTAAGTTTCCACTGTAGGCGCTCATAAGATGACCTGTAAGAATTGCTCTAGGATTTCCCTATAGGAGCTTAAGTTCTGACCGGTGAGGAATGGGTAGACTATAAGGCATTTGTTTAAGTATCTTTGCTTCCGCAATACTCTGATTCGTGTCTTACTTTTGGTTTAAGCCTGTTGAATCCCTCTTGGAGATTGAAAGCTTATGCATTACACCTAAGATTTGAAACCTAATTAAGTTTTGAAACATTGAACATGCATAGAAAATTCCTGACACTATTTAATCCTTACCTTCCGATTCCAACTCTGACCTCTGATCTTTGTTAATCATTTCGATGCCTCTTGGGCATTTTGAGAATCTCCATGGTGAGTAGTTTGGCTTTCCCTCTTGATTATGACATTTGTTTTTGTTGACCTCTGAGACTGTAGAAGTACTAGGTGGATGAAGGTAGATTGTTTTGCTTACGACTCGAGATAAAGTATGATCATCATGAAGGCATATTTATGTGGTGCTGGTATTATTAACGTGATAATACTTACACCATATAACGTGCCCTCATTGTGGCCATAGGATGTCTTGGGAAGTACCTAAGAAGTTTAGAACTTGATTTCCGTGGATTACCTGTGATTAGTGAGACCTTAGGTTCATTCTATCTATGCGTATACTCTGCCTTCGTTCGTCAAATATCTGGATTAGTTTGGACTCTTGTGTTGCATTCTGTTGACCTCAGTTATGAAACTTAAACTCCTTGAAGAGCTCTCTACTGTAGATACAATTAATTCGATTTGAAATTCTTGTTCGCATTCCGTATGAGTATTCCGTTCTCTTCTCCCTGCTTCCTGCAAATTTCGAGGACGAAATTTTTCTGTTAGAGGGGAAGAGTTGTAAAACCCGAAAATCTAAAACATGCAAAATTACCAAATTACCCCTGAAAACTTTAAAATTTAAAGTAAAGCTAAATTAAAGTTCCAAATCGATCCCAAACTTCTGGAAACGAACAAGATATGATACAAAATAATTTTGACAACTTCGATTAATATTTATACAAGTTGTGAGATGACCAAAATACCCTTGTGTATACCGAAAATTTAAATACATAATTATTATTAATTAAAAACCTTTTTAAACATAAAAGTAATTAAGGAAAATACATTTAATTTGGTAAATTGATCCTTGGGCCAATTAAGGCCGGTTCTTAGCAATTACCCCTCCCCAAAAATTCGTCCAAACACATTTATATCACCCCATAAGTTTATTTCTTCCATAAAACCCTAATAAAACACCTAGCCGCCACTCTTAAAAATCCCTCACACCACATCCGATTTTTAGAAATCAAAAACTCATTTTTCTGGAGTGCTTGATGATGCAAGGAAGGTGAGAAAAATAGCCACAAGGTCCTGGAGTCGATCGTGTGTTCGTGGTGATTTAATTGGGTCGAAAAAGTGCAACCGAGCAACAATAAATCCATAGCGTGTAATCCTTTGATCTATAATTTTTCTGGTAATTTTCTAGCACTCCTTTAATCACATATAACATGGGAAAAATACTTAAATCGAACCATGCATTGTATTTTGGCCGAATAGAAATTAATGGATTTATAAACCCTAAAATCGAATTAAATCTAAAAATCTTGTATACGAATTTTCTGGGCCAGGTTATTATTTTTCGTGGCTTTTATGATGATCATATAACATGAGAAAAATAGTTTCTTGATTTGTTTGAGTCGAAATCGTGATTTATGAATTTATGTTAAAACCGGATTTAAGAAATAAATAGAGAAATTGTGGAAAAATTATTATACCAATCGATCTAGGGTTTTGGTGGATTAAATCTGGAAATAAAAGTGATATAATGATTATACAATGATGGCTTAATGATTGGGATTTCTAGGGTTTGATTTTGTTAAGGTTTTATGTATACCGATTTGAAAATAATAAGTTAAGGGGGTGTTTTGTAATTTTTAAAACTTGTGGGATATTTTTGTAATATTGTATGGACCTGGGAGAATGTGTAAAAATTATAACATGAGGGTCTTATTGTAATTTTGGCAAGATATGGATTTAATTTGTAATATTAATGTCGAATTGAAAATAAATAAAAATGAGGGACTAAATATGTAATTTCTGGAAACTTGGTGCTGTTTTGAGGAATAAATTATATTCAGGGGTTTATGTGTAATTTTGGTAATTTAATGGCTTAATATGCAATTATTAATAATTAAGGTTTGAAATTGTAAATTTAGGGGGCTAAATATGTAACTTCGATAACTAGAGGGACTTGATGTGAAAATTGTGAATGTTTAAGGGTGTGTTCGTATAACATGCTAAAATAAGTGCTCATGGTGTAAAATTGGTAAATTAAGGGTTTAATATGTAATTATAGTAAATTATATAATTTGAAATTGTAATTTAAAAAGTATAAGGACCAAATGTGTAAATTACCGAAAGTTTAAGGGCTGTTTGTAACATAATAATATTGAGGGTTATCTTCTATAATTTGAAGGAATAAAAGGACTTGATGTGTAATATGAATCTTGTGAAGGTTAATTTGTAAATTATATAAGTATAAGGTTTAATTTGTAATAAATTAATTAAAAGGGTGTAATTTGTAAATATTGGAAACTTGGAGGCTAAAAGTGGAATTCTGGAAGATAAAGTATTTGAATGGTAAAATGATGATAATTTTAATGTGGACCTTTAACTTTGGCAAATTTACACTTATAACCCTGAACTATGAGAAACTTGTCATAATTAACCCTGAACTTGTGTAACTTGTTAAAATGAATATTACTTCCATAATAAGCTAATTAAAGACTTGACTTGAATTATATCACTTGAATCTTGCTAAATATGGAAACTTACTAATTATAGAAACCTGCTAAAAATAGAAAGTTACTAAAAATGGAAGTTACTTATAATGGGAAGATAACTGAACCCCTTTCGTATCTCTGTCTTCTAATCCTTTAGGTTCGAGGAGGGAGTGATCTTGATCCCTGTCAGCTACTCTTGTGTTTGTGCTTGCTATTTGAATAAGGTACAGATATTCTGCTCTTCTTGTAAAGAGCCTTCGTCTCATTTCTGATTCCTGATTCATTGTTATGTTTTCCCTTGTATTGTGAACCATAGTTTGACCTTTGCTTTAACCTTTGTCTTGAACCTTGTCATGAACCTGAACTTGAACCTTGATACACTTGATATGAACCATTTGACTTGAACCTTCGACTTGAACCCTGCTATGACTCTTGACATGACTTATTGAATACTGATAACCTGAATAATTAAGACCTTGAGTACTTGAAGGTTCATAGGATTTTACAACTACTTTTTAGATATATATGAAGAGGTTTTTGAAACATTTCTTTAAAGGACTCTTATTATGAAACTGTTCTAAGAACCATATTATTAAAATCATGTAAAAAGGATTTTCTTATAATAAACTATTATGAACCTTCCAGTATTTGACCTTTCTGATATGGACTCTCCTGATAATGAACTCCTGCATTTTTCTCCTGTCTTGAACCCTGATATGAACCCTGATATGAACCCTGATATGATACCTGACATTGGATACCTGGACTTGAACCTTGATACACCTGATAGTATAACTGGATTGAGAAAACCTTTTTGATAAATTATGAAAATGTTTTAAGAAATTATTGGTAAGATTATCTTTATAGAAACCATTTTCAAATAACCTCTTTTATGAAACCTTTTAAAGAATACTTTTATGGAAAACGGTATTTAAGGATTTTGACACTTATGATATGAATCCTGATATGAACCCTGATATGAACCCTGTTATGACACCTGATACATGATACCGAGACTTGATACTTGACCCTCACCCACAGTTTGAGACTACGAGCCATCTACTAGGCATGAGGGTTTCATGTCCATGTCGGTGATGCACCGCCGGCATGACTAGTGTGTAGCCCTAGTGATTTGGTTACGCCGTCCCCGATCTTGACTTGATTTATTACGTAGAGGAAGAACCCTGTGGCCTGCGGGGGCATATGGATGCATCCTAGACTTGTCTTGTTCTTGTTACTTGTATTACTTGGTGACTGGCGAGTGTGTGCGATACACGCCTTTCACACCCCTGGGAGCTAGCTACTCCACCCCTGGAGGTATCCCCTCACCCTGTACTTGGTATGCTGAGGTCACCCCTCCATACACCTGATATGTGACTTGATATGGTTTGAATTTGAGATTGATTTTGAGTTTTGGGCTCGTAGTGGATTACTGTTTTCCCGAAACCTTGTAACCCTTTTGACCTGACACTTGACCTGACATTTGACCTGACTTGATTTCGACTTGGGCTAGTGGTGGGTTCTGGTTTCATTTGCACCTACCTTTGTAACCATTCTTAATTCCTGGTATGTCTGCATAACTCTTGTATTCCTTTTCCCGACTCTTGTTACTCCTGGTATTATTTCTTTTACTTTATATTTCCGTTACTACTGCTTTGTTTCCGTTATATCTGTTCACTGGGCTTTTTAAGCTCAGCCGCACGTTTTCTTTTCGTGTGCGGCAGGTTATAAGCAGGACGACGGGTTTGGGTATGAGTGATGAGACTTTTGGACTTAGAAGATCCTTGATAATCATTCTAAAGTAGAAGTCATTAGAAGGATTGCATTCGCAGACTTAGTATTTAGTTTTGTTTCATTCTTAACCTTATAATGTTAGTATTTCATTTGTAACCTTTGACATTTTATTGTATTACTATCTAAGTATGCTTTGTTTGATCTGATATGAAACCATTAACGTGACATCTTTACCCTTGCCGGGTTGGGGTGTTACACTAGGAATAATTAAAGGTATTTTGGTTTTGGCGATAATTAGTTTTTATTTCTTCCTTAGAGAATTCTTGCTTATGAAAGTTGGGTACACATCAAGGTACTGTCAGTGTTACGGTGTAATAGACTATTCCATCTTGCCGGCTCACAACCGATGTTGGGATTGTTATAAAAGCCGTAGGACTTGGGGTTTGGCAACACAAATAATTAATGAATATGATAATGTATAATAATAATCCAAAGCCATAAAAAGTTTTCTACATCTTGACGGTTCGCAGCCGATGTTGTAGACTTCTAATAAAGGCAGAGAAAAATTCCAAGGTCATAATAGACTATCACATCTTGCCGGCTCGCAACCGATGTTGTGATTGTTATAAAGGGCCAAGGATTAAATACGTTAATGTGCTTGAATATGTAGATAAAGTGTTATAATGCCAAACTTCGACTCCGGGGGTATCCTAATAAAAGCTTCTGTCTCTGGACTCGTAGATGAGTTGTTTCGGTCGTATATAAAAGGGATATCCTCAAAATCGTGTTAAATCAGAGACCTTGATGTGGACCTCATTTTTATATGCAACGGTTTTCGAGGGAAGGTTTGGAAACTACTTAGCGTCTAAACTAGGTATCTTTATCGGACTAAAAATTATCGAAACGAGAATTTGAAGAAATTCATTTCTCACCAAAAATAAAATAAATAGAGGAAAATAGGAATTTGGGAACAAGAAGTAATACACAATTAACTTTCATGGGTAGTGATAGCAATCTAACTTGTAAATGACAATGATTTCGTTTTTAAGCTTAGTTTGGGGACTCGTGAAAAATCAGGAACGACGAATTTTATCCGTATGGTCAATTCCTTTGAGTCGTGTTTCCTACTCGAAGACCCTAAAAGTTATTGATAGATAATGATTGTCAACAAAACCGTCACATGAGAAAAATACAAAAATAGAATAAAAAGGAAAATCGGGGAGTTTTTAAAACTTAAGATTTCTTAATCTCTTTTGAAAATTTTGCTACTTCTCAAAGATAGTAAAAAGAGATTGGAAATTTTTGGTTTCAAAAACGTGTTTTTATGACATTGCGTGAGGACACGTCAATATCTTAGTCTGGGGGAATTTTGGTATATGCTTAAACATATACCTTTATTTGACCAAAACCTGACCCAAAATGACCAAAAACTAACCAAAATGCCAAAAGATATTCGTGTTTTTGTGTCTATGTTTATGCAGGCAACGGATAAAGAAAAAGGACAAAAACAAAGAAAAATCCGGAAAACACGGGCACAAGACGTGGAAAGGTATTTATAGAGCCGAAGCCGAAAAGAATTCGTCAAAAATAATATTTTTGAAGAACGGCCCTTGGATCATTAAGGAATTACAAAATCAGTCCCTTGAAAATTCAGCATTTACAATATTGGTCCTTATTATAACTAAATCCTAAACCTTTACTACACCTAAGCTACCCGGATCCACAATTCACTATCCTTAAACCACAACAGCCCACTATACCTTAAACTACAACCCACCCCATCTATTAAACCCCATAGCCCATCACCATCTACCCAGTCCAAGCCCACCTCTTTTTTTTAACTAAAGAAAAAAACGGATCAGATATAAACCCGGATCCCATACCCATCTTACTTATTTAACCCAAGTCAAGCCACAGATAAACACGGTCAACACCCAGACAACCCACACAACAAACTTTACCGCCAATCACTGTACACACTTCTTCCCCACATATTTACCCTGCACTCCCCATGAATTATCCTCTCCTAAAATATCTCTTAAGCTTCTGGAAGTTGAGGGAATGACAGATGGCACAAATCCCAGCACTCTCCATGTTGGTATCTCCACTACATCCAATCAACGGCCAAGATATTAAAGTGGTGAGCAAGAAATGATCCAAGGGTCGTGAGTGATCATCCTGAAGCTTCCCAGAAGAAACCCTAGCTCTTCTGGAGTCTATAAATAGCAGCTCATTCCTCACAATTTAGGTGTCGAGTCTTTAAGTTTTTTTTAGAGTCTAAATTATGGTTTGTTTTTATGTATTTCTTAGTTATAACTTTAATGTACTCAGTCTTTTAAGTATTAATGAAAGTTTAGTTTTTTTTTTTGTTAATTATTGAATCCTCTGTTTTGTTTTATGGTTATTGATATAAGCTAATCTAGCTTGGTTACTGTCTCAGTAAGCTTTCTATAAGCTTTTTAAAGAGCTTCTTAAAAATATTTTTCACAAGTTTCATTTTTAATTCAAAAATCCAAAAAAATACAAAAAAAAAAAAAAAAAAAAAAAAAAAAAAAAAAAAAAAAAAAAAAAAAAAAAAAAAATTTACAAAAATATTAAAACTCAGCTTCATAAAGCTTATTTTCTATTAGTTCAAGCTCATTCCAGCTTATTATAGCTTTAGTGAGTTTTATTAGTAATCATAACAGTCAAAAATACCAAGATTCTATACCTATGCAAAGTGTGGAAAGCTTTTGGAAGTTGCCCGCAATGGAGGGGCAAGATGGACTTTACCTAGCTTATCCTTGATAAGCTAGGAGCTTGTAGCTGCCATTAAGTTGGTACCTCTATTTAGCTGAGGTCCCAAGTGAGTTTGATTCTTCAAATTTAGCTTAACTTTACATTAAATTGCATAATATAATTTAATGGTTCATCTCTCTGTTCTATGCTTTTTGGTTGTTTATGTTAGCTTAATTTAATCTTATTTTAGCTTATTCTAGTAGCTTTAGTCAATTTATAGCTTGTTTCATCATTGTGGTTCATAACAGTTTCATAAACTGCCTAAATATAGCCATAATTGCATTTTGAGGATAGGCTACTGTAACCACCCGTAATTTTCCAATCATTATTTTAATGATAAAAGTTAACTTATTATTACCTAACCATTAAATTAAACATTGAAGAGTTTGCATAACTATTCGGGAAGCTATCCCGCGTACTATATTTTATTTTGACCACTAAAACTACCTATTATGGTCAGAGAATATGAAATATTCATTTTCCTAATACTTACTTTACAAGTCGAGTTTATTCATTTTACCAGTTTACGCGTTCGTTTAACTCACAACCGGGAAGTTATCCCGCATACAACACACGACATTATTGAACACATACTGACAACATTACAACTATTATATACTCACAATAAACTCATCATGATAATTTCATAATTATTACGTTCATGCATTGTCATTTTTACGTAAACCACTCACATAATAACGTCCTAAGTATTTCTTGCATGCATGAATACATACTAGGCACCATACTTACAATATATACCCTCAAACTACCCTTACTTTTACAAAATTGGACACTACCCACTTTCCATAACACTTTACATCCTAATTTATCCTAAACTAGCTAAACATGGCATGTAATCTATAAAATTCCTAGACATTATCTCTAGACTACACCAAAACTAGCTAAATTCCATCAACAATGGCAACATGCGATCTTTCCCCCTCCCTAGGCCTTATGGCCGGTTCTACACACACACACAACACTTCTTTTTTTTTTTGAAAACTTTACCTATTTTATACACACAATAAATTAGGTACAAGATGTGTTATGTTAACTTGCCACTTTGGGTTTTAAAAACTAATTTCACTACACATTCACCACTACACCAAAAACTTACAATATTGCTCTCTTGTTCTTCCTAGTATTCAGCCATAATTAAACACGTACACCAAATCCATTTCAAAAATTTTAACAAGCATTTTGAAGAAGGTTTAGACTAGTATACAAGGTTCTTGGGTAAATTGAAGCATCAAGGGTCTAGTTTAAGTGAATTTGTGGGTTACATTGGAGTGTTTAGTGCAAGTAATCTTGGGTTAGTAGAAATATTGGGAGCTTGGGTATGCTAGTGTTCTTGTAGAGCTCTCATCATCACATTCATCACACCTTTGTAAGGATACATTTTTCTTACCTTCTCTTTTCATATTTTCCATACACATATACATGAATTGCATACAAGGATTATCACCATAATATGTTGTGTAAAATATCATGTTTGTAGTGTAACTTGCAAAAAAATATGGTTCTATATGTTAAAACATGTTATTAAGTGTTAAAAATGCGTAAAAAGTGGCTATTGCGAAAAATACTTGTTGGCTATTACAAATTGACATACCAAAAAATGGACTTTGAAACAGTAGAGTATGATTGTAGAAATATAAAACAGACCCAATGACCTAAATTTGGCCACTTGAATCACTAAAAACGGGTTTATAACGAAAAAGATACGTTTACTTGAAGTTATGTCAGAAATAAAACATACATACTGTCCTAGATTAGCTTTTACAGAAAAATGAGCTTATATTTCATAAATTTTGACTAAAACAATGGGAAATAGACTTAATAACGAAAAGGTGGTCGCTTGAATCATCAAAAACGAAGCTAAAACGAGAAAGATACGTTAAGTTGAAATTACGGCCAAAAATTAAAAAAAAAAAACAAAATTTGCAATCAGACCTGGACTCACAAACTGTCGGAATGAGTTTTTCTGAGAGACCATGTTGGTGTCCGTTTTTATCACAGCTAGACTCAGTTCTGGAAAAATATCGTCAGTGAGACAAAGTTAACCCACGCGGCGTAGTTTCCAAAATGTCCAGCCAATTGTCAAAGAGATAAATAACGAACGAGTTATGACCTCGTAAAGTTACCCGAAAACCACCCAGGAACACTGAAAACAGCCTGACCGCACGACTTCATGTCCATTTTTATGTGGGATCGAGTCCGATTGAGCCGAGGGTCCCTTCCAAATTTTTGTAGACCTTACTTCCTACTTTCCAAATCCAATGAGCTCGAGCAAAAATACTACATAGTGACTATTTTACAGGCTGCTCAATTGGACCACTTGACCATTTTTGAAAGTTTGTAAAAGTGTTGAATCTTGTTTTAAATTCGACGTAAAACATTAATTATCGTTAAAACTTGAACGCAACTTATTCTGGTGATAAAACTTATAACATGCATATTCATGACATACATATCATGTTTACGACCTAAGACACGTTATTTCACATTAGGTCGCGGTTAGGGATACTTGCATCGTTTTGCGTACCACTTCACTATTACTGACATTTATCATTCTTCTGAGGTGAGTTCATAGCCCCTACTTTTACTGGTTTTTAAACTGTTTCTGGGGGAGAATACATGCTCGTTTTTACTTAAACTCAATGCTTGTTTTTACTTGAAACGTGATTTGTTTTTCTCAAACATACTACTTGGCTGAAATACTTGATTGTTTACTCGAATGCGTTATATGAATACATGACACACATTAACCAGGTGTACTGAACTGTTTACTCAATATTTGACTGTTTGGCTGTAATACTTGATTGTTCACTCGAATGCATTATATGTATACATGACACACACTTTGACCAGGGGTACTGGACGAACACATATAACAGGACTGGGTGTAACGGTCACATGACCGGGTGTAACGGTCACATGACCGGGTGTAACTGTCACATTACCGAGTGTAACGGACATACTACCAAGTGTAATGGTCATTACGAGTGTACCGCTTAACCAAGCAATATATTACTTCTGTTTACCAGGAACAAATCTTATTTGGCAGCGGGTTGTAAACACACAGGTTGCAAGTCTTGTATGGGCGGGACTTGGGACTGAGTGGATTTACAATGCCTTTGCCGAGAAATCGTTATTCAAATGCTTTACATTTTACACTAAACTCTATGAACTCACCAACCTCGTGTTGACACTTTTAGCATGTATTTTCAGGTTTAAGGCGATAAACTAGTTGCGAAGGCTTTTGGCAGGGCATGTCATGGTCATAGAAGACTCTGATGGATTTGGGACCACTTGAAATCTTTTATGGGCTTTGCTTTTTTTTTTAGAGCAGACATAGTTCTTTTAAGGCGATAAACAAGTCTGCTGTCACAAAATTTTAGAGCAGACATAGTTTTTTTTTTTTTTTTGCTGCTGAACTAGCTTTGTTTGTGGCTTATTTAATCAAGCTGGAACCCTCATCTTTGGTTTGTAACTAGTTTGAATAGCAAGTTTTAAGGTCATAATCTGGGATCCATATTTCTGGCTTATTTAATAGCTTAAACTCAGTCTGCAAATCAGCTAAAAACCTGATCTGAGCCTGCAGCAGTTTTTTGTCCATTTTGCCATCTGATTTAGTGCCTATTTTAATAAGCAATAGTGAGTAACATTTGGGCATTTTGGGATCTAGAATAGATTTTCATATAGGCTTTAATATTATGATCTGGGATTCACCAATAGAGCTTATTTTATAGCTTATTTACCAACTGCAAAGTAAGACACAAGCTGTTTGGAATCTGTTTTGAAAACAAGATGTGCAGCAGCTTATAGGTTTATATCTTTGGCTTATTTGTGTTCTCTGAGTTGTTTTAAGCTTTAAATAGTCCATTGCTACTTTCCTGAGCTTTTTGTGATTTCTGGCCTAGTTTTGCTTATTTCTAGCTTATTTCCAAAGTGCTTATTAGGCTGTTTAGCTTATTTAAGCTGTTTCAAATCCTGAACTTATTTTTCCTAGATTTCTTATTAAATTTTAGATTTACTCAAAAAATTTCAGAATTTTCCAAGTTGTTTTAATATTTTTAAAGCATTTAATTAGTTTAAATTAGTTTTTAATTCATAAAAATTTAATAAAAAGTCAAAAAAATATTTTTCTTTTTAACAAAAATTTTCTTTTTATATTTAGGATTTAAGAAAAACTATTTTATATTTTTAGGTTTTAAATTTTAGAAAATCACTTTTTATTTACATTTTTAAAATTCGTCGCGTAACGTTTTTTTAAATTACGGTTTTCGTTTTTAAGTTTACGTGCTTAGTATAATTGTACCCTTAGCTTAATTAGTTGTTTACGTTTGTTATTTTATTATTCGTAGTATAGAAAAAACCAAATTATCTCACTTTTATTCTCACATTCACAACACGTATCACGATCCCAAATCACATTTTCCATTCAATCTTCAATCGGGACAACGAACCTAGGGTTTTGCATATTTCTTTTGCAATTCTCCTTTTTGGAATATAAATTGTATTAAATCTTCAAGAAAATCACCATTAATAAAGCGGTGTGTGTTTGTTGATAAGAGAGATAGGATCGTACCTCAAATTGAATCTCGGCCATATATGGTAAAATTGAATGAATCTCAGCCATATATATGGTAAACGACCTCAAATTGAATGAATCTCAGCCATATATATGGTAAACGACCTCAAATTGAATGAATCTCAGCCATATATATGTTAAACGACACCGTTTTGTACATGGGTTTTGGTAGCATTGTTAAAAGAGCAGTGCAATGACGTCGCACTCTTTGATATTTTTGGGGGAGAACTGTTAAAAGAACAGTACAACGACGTCGTGCCCTTTGTAATTTTAGGGAAGTAATGTAACAGCTACAGTTGAGGAGAAGGCCAAAACGACACCGTTCGGTTCTTCGTTTAATAATATTTATACTTATAACTGTTAAATCGAAGTCTTATTTTGAGTGTTCTTCCTATATATTGGTTTGTTTATAAAAAAAAAGAAAATAGATGGAGAAGATGAATAAGGGTAAACTGACTAAATTGCCCTTACTTATCGGTTCATTATTCAAGGCTAGTGTTATATCGACGGGCCCTACTTTTTTATATAAACGGTGGCTATTTTGACTTTTGTACTTGTTGTACTATTCATGTCAGTTTTTGTCGTTTTTGTCTTCTTTTTTTTTTTTTTTTTTTTTTTTTTTTTAAATAGAAATATATAATAATGTATATGTATAATGTTTTGTATATTTGTGTTTAATAATGTTTTGTATATGTATAATGTTTTGTATAATTATTTTTTTGTATAATAGCACGTTAAATATTGCTACATTAAATAACTACAACAACAACTGTTATTATTAAATTGAACGACAACGTCAACACATTATTTAAAAACAACAACATCTACGACATATGAAGATTATTCATTTCATTTAAAAGATCATGAAGCCTTGCACTCGACTGACAAGCGTGATCCTCAGGATTCCTTGCCAATTCTAACTCCATCTCCAGCGTCTTTATTCTTGTCATCAACAGCTTGTTTCTTGCTTCAAGCTGGTCAATCTTATTAGCGTTAGCAACGCAGTCTGAGCACTGCGTTGAAGAAGAGGCTCGACTAAAGTGCCTCCTTTGAAACTCATCCTTCCACATAAAGTACCGACAACCATAGTCATCTGTTCCTGGCTGTTACATGTTAAGAAAATAATAAGAAATGTATTATTAACAAACAAATAATTTACATAACTAAGCAAACATATGATTACTTACCACTGAAAGAGGACATGCGTAATACGGTTGACCATAACTATGTTCTTTACGGGATATCCTCTCTTTAATGAATCCGTTCTTACAGGGACACATGTAAGGAGTATTTTGTTCCACCTGGCCAAATAATTAATTCAAATGATACAAACAGTTATTTACAACATAAACATAAATAAGTAATGTATTGTTAATTTAAACAATACAAGATAGGGTGTTCACAAATAATTGGATAGGAAGACTAAGCTTGTTATATATATACATCAAAAGATAGGGTGTTCACAAAATTACAAGCTCGTGAATAGTTAGTTCTAAGATACTACAATGATTTATTTAGTCGATCGTAATATAATGTTTCCCATTGGGATGCATCTTGGGTTCTGTGCCTCCTCCATTGTGGGTGGAGATGCGGAAGTGGAGAATCTCCGTCTAGCGTCAGACAAATGTAGTGACCACATTCGTCTGACCCCACATGGGCTATCACAAGGGGGTCAGTTCTTTGTGAGAAGTTTGGACCGAAAAAAAGCAGAAAACACGTATTCCAACCCTGCCAAGATATAAATACAACAGGTCGGTTAATCAGTGATGCAATAACCAACCCCGTGTCTGACATAATCATATAGCGATCTTCAGGCGCAGCTCCATTTCCGAACCAGTTTACTGAATACCAAATTCTGTTAAAGCCTGCTTGCAACCACATGTTTGTGTAAACCTCCCTATGTAGGGCTAACTCTTGCAATAACATCTCTCTAACTTCGCGTCACATATTTTGGTCTTCACAAATACCGTGGGCAACGCACCGAAACCCACAATTTCCATCACCTACCACATTATATATACTTATTATGTATGGATGCCATCTCTCTGGAATCTGCTCCATAAAATATTCGTTATCTACATCTCCAACGTACAACTGGTGTCTTATTCTTTGTTGAACACTAGGACCCGTGTAAGAATTATGTCTTGCATGTTCTTTGTTGAAGTTCGGGACTTTTGTAGATCTTGAAGTTGTGCTTCTTCGGTGATCTACGGTTGGTACTTCATTCAAGTCCGGGACTTCATTCAAGTCCGGGACTTTTGTAGCCTTGCCCTTTTTGTCCTTTGCGCTCGGACGTCCACGGGTATTTTTCTGAATAACAGGTTCACGTGTGTCAACAGATTCAGGTTGCTATATCGCTCTCATCCTCGTTAACATATTTTTCTTGACAAACGATGTTGCTTTGCTAAAAACATTCTTGAATTGTCGCATGTCATTTTGAAACGAAGTATCATCATCATCATCATCATCATCATCATCATCATCAGGTTCGCAGGAAGAGCCATCTTCAGGCGGTGGCCTATTGATAATAGGCCACGGAATAGACAGGGTTCTCCAAAAAATATGAATTTCATCCAGTGGAATGGGGCGTCCTGAATTCATTAAAAGTGAATTATATAAATTAACGGGGAAAATAACTTGATAGTTATAAATTTAATATACTTACCATGATATACATAGTATTGCATTTCGTGAAAGCATGGCAGTCCGTAAATTGACCGCAACTTATGGCTACAGTCTTCTACGGTGATCGACAGGTGGAGTTCCTTGAACATGAGTTTGAAAGCATGTTTGGAAACTTTATACCACAATTCTTCAAATAGTAGTATATTACAATTATTTTGTTTCTCGTTGATGCTTCTATTAAAACTCTCTTTTATCGCATTTTCTTGCGCAATGAGAATCTTATCGACCGAACTCAACAACCTGTCTAAGTTGGATTGTGTGCCGCCCAAATATAATTTCAACAACGCGTGGTGACTCTCAACTCTGCACGTTGTTGTCTGTCCGTAGGAGCGATATCGATCGGTAATATACGAGACAAACATGTGTGAGTAATCTCGCAGCCAGTTATTCAGATACTCAGCGATATCTGGAAAAAAAACAATGAATTAATAAAAGGTCATTCGGGTGCTTATTTATTAAATAATATAAAACAACGAATTAATAATTAATTACCCTCATGGTTGACCAATCGCTGTTGTAGGCGTACATAATGTTGCTCGAACATGAGGCGTGTCGGAGCTTTAACCATCTGATCCCATCTCCATTTAATGGCCTCATACTCTTTTAACGAACCGCATCTATTTCTGCAATACTGAATCAGATTTTGCTCTATATGCCATCGACAGAGTAATTTGTGAGCGTTAGGAAATTCTGCTCTGCATGCCCCTACCAACACTAAATCTCTGTCAGTGACGATAACACGTGGGTAATATCTTTCGTCTATCACATCCTTCACACGTTGCAATACCCATTGAAAATTATGCCCTTTTTCACTGTTTAAAAAGCTATACACCATTGAAAATGTTTTATTTGTTGAAGTTACTCCAACAATTTCCAACAGTGGCAATTTAAACATCGTGGTATTGTATGTGGAGTCCATCAGCATGATTTCAGGGAATGTACACCATAAAGCATACGACGTGGGGTGCAAAAAAAATAGCTCCTCAAGCTCGTTATGCTCATTTACCCTCGGGTAATACGTATACCCTGAATGCATCAAATGCGAGTAAAGGACCTGAATTGGAGTTCTATTACCTACTATGGCTCTCCGGATCTTATCTTGTGCGTTATATATAGTTCTAACGCTAGACACGTTATCCGGATTACGACCCTGTATTGTCGAAAGTATATTACGTGGTCGTACGTTATAATCTGACAATTCTTTGACCAACCCGACCTCATCTTCCTTTAATCGCATTGCATATGCCACACCATGCAACGACTCTAGCATATCATGATTATGCGTATCATCATTCACCCTCAAAATCCAATAATTTTGTGTTCTATGATATTTCGCATCTAATCTGAATGGACAATTGGTTTTACATGTTTTGGTTTTCCGTTTTCCACTACCGTGAGGCTCATAGTTCCTACCCTTTGTACACATATAATTGACTTCGTACATCTGACCATTTTCTGATTTGGTTCTATGTTTAACTATGACAAAACCGAGCTCCCGAGCTATATTTTGCACCCACTCAGTTACTTCCTCTAAAGAACCGAAAACCTGAAAATACATAACAAATTTTATAACATATATTTTTTTAACTAATACTTTTATAACTTTTTAACATTTACATTTTTACATTTTTTTATAACTTTTTTAACATTTACATCTTTAACATTTACACTTTTTAACATTTACACTTTTATAACTTTTTAACATTTACTTTTTTAACATTTACATCTTTAAAATTTTATAACAATTAAAAAAAAAAAAAAAAAAAAAAAAAAAAAAAAAAAAAAAAAAAAAAAAAAAAAGAAGATAAATACGAAAAAAAAACGCGTTTTCCCACCGGGGTATAAAACATTTTCTCTCTCTCTCTTTTTCTCACACATGTGTGTGTGAAATGCGTTTGTTGCGTTTATCTCTCTCTCTTTTCTCTCTCTTTATTAGATCTAAAAAAGATTTAGATCTGTTTTTGTTGTGATGGATTTGTTGTGATGGATTTGTGATATGTGATATTCTGTTTCTGATCTAAACAAGCGTTTTATCTCTCTCTTTTCTCTATGTTTTCTGTAGTTTTTTGGATTTGTGATATGTGATATTCTCCGGTGGGTGATTATGTGATACGTTGGTGGGTGATTATGTGATATGTGATTCTTCGTGATGGTTTCTTGTTAGATCTGTGATTTTTAGGGTTTCTAAAAAAATTTGGGGTTTTCCTAAAATTGTTTGATTTATTAACATTCTTAATTGGAAGATACGTGCTCTAATTGAGCAGATCTATAAGTTTTTTTAGAAACGCCTAATTTTTAAAAATTAGGGTTTGGGTTGGGTGGTTCTGTGGTGGGTGATTATGTGATTCTGTGGTGGGTGATTATGTGATATGTGATTCTTCGTGATGGTTTCTTGTTAGATCTGTGATTTTTAGGGTTTCTAAAAAATTAGGGTTTCTAAAAAAATTTGGGGTTTTCTTAAAATCGTTTGATTTATTACGATTAAACATACTTAATTGTAAGATACGTGCTCTAATTGAGCAGATCTATAAGTTTTTTTGGAAACGCCTAATTTTTAAAAATTAGGGTTTGGGTTGGTGTTTCTGTGGTGGGTGATTATGTGATATGTGATACTTTGTGATGGTTTCTTGATAGTTCTGTGATATTTGATATGTTGTGATGTTGGTGTTTCTGTGGTGGGTGATTATGTGATATGTGATACTTTGTGATGGTTTCTTGATAGTTCTGTGATATTTGATATGTTGTGATGTTGGTGTTTCTGTGGTGGGTGATTATGTGGGTAGGTTAACACCTTGATCTGCCACTTTGAGTGGTATGAATACCTGCTCTGGCCTACCCCATTCCCCACAGGCTTGTGATGAAACTGTTTTTATTTTCAAAAACTTGATTTTGGCAATGGCAATGATGATTTTATAAAAAAAAAAAACTTGATTTTGGCGTGGCATTTCCGAATGGACGGCAAAACAAAAAAATGATTTTGCAACCTTCGATGTTGCAGCCAAATATGAAAGCAGTTTTGTTATAAATCTGAGCCTTTACCTGATTTGTGTAAAATTGTGAATTCGACATTTGTTGATGGTGGATTATGGTTGGTTGACTCTTGTTGGTGGTTCTGTGGTTGTTGATATGGTTGTATCAACGGGCCCTATTTTTATATATGGACGGTGGCTATTTGTGGCTATTTGTACTTTTTGTACTTCTTGATGGTGGATTATGGTTGGTGGTTCTGTTGTGGGTGAATATTTGATGGTGGATTATGGTTGGTGGTTCTGTGTTGGGTGATTATTTGATGGTGGATTATGGTTGGTGGTTCTGTGGTGGGTGATTATGTGATGGTGGATTATGGTTGGTGGTTCTGTGGTGGTTGATTATGTGTTGGTGGATTCTAGTTGGTGGTTCTGTGGTTGTTGTTGATATGGTTGTAGTGTTTGTGGTTCTGTGGTTGTTTTTGATATGGTTGATATGGTTGTAGTGTTTGTTGTGAGCTTTGCTTGTGATTGAGCTTTGTTTATAATCGAGCAAAGCTGCAGTTTGGGAATCTTATTGTTGGGCTTGTTTGTTTTTTAGGGGCATGCAGTTTGGGAATCTTACTGTTTTGCGACATGCTTGTATCAATTTGTGATTGTTGATTGTGTTAACAATCTGTGATATCAGCTTTTGTGGATTGTGGAATCTGCTTTTGTGGATTGTGTTAACAATCTGTGATATCCAGGCCCCCCCCCCCCCTATTTGGATATAACCCTTGTGTGCAATTGTGTGGAATCTGCACTTGGACAATGGTTTTAACTTTGTGTTTCACTTTTGGTTATAAGGCAATGACGAAAACCGAATGGCATGGCAAAGTGATATTTTTATCAGTTTGCAACCTTCAAAACCGAATGGCATGGCAAAGTGATATTTTATCACTTTGCAACCTTCGAATCCGAGCCTAACTAAAAATCTACATTTTTTTCTATTACGTTTTCAAATCTGAGCCTATAAGGCGATGACGAAATCTGCACTTTGTGTTGTGTGGAATTTGCACTTTTAACTTTGTGTTTCACTTTTGGTTTAGACTTTGTGTTTCACTTTTGTGTTTGTGTGGAATCTGCACTTGGACAATGGTACTTCATTTGTGTTTCACTTTTGTGTGTGTGGACTGTGGAATCTGCAGTTGGACTTTTGGACAAAAAAAAACATGGACAAAAAAATACAAAGACAAAAAAAAAAAAAAAAAAAAAAAAAAAAAAAAAAAAAAAAGCATAGGACAAAAACAGAAAAAAACAGAAAAAAACAAAAAACTGCAAAAAATCTGACAACAAAAAGAAGGCTATGTAACGGGGTCAAACTAGACCCCGTCTATATAGTGTATCCCTTATTCAATTAACAGACGTCACATCAAAGCTTGTCCGCAATGATGCCAACAATTGGAGAAATTAGAGAATATAATATGTTAAATAAAAAAATTAAGAGTATTATATCTAGTGTAGACAATAGTAAAAAGTGACTAGTTGAATGATTTTTAATACCATTATCCTTATATCTTTATCCTTTTATGACACAAATTGAAAACCCCTTATGATATTCTTTCACTACACAAATTAAATACTCGTTTCAAAAAATGAAAAGTGAAAACTGAAAAGTGAAAACTTAAAACTAATTTATGAAACTAATTTATTCTTTTAGCTAAATGAAAGGTTCAAAATTAATTTAGGAAACTTAAAACTATTTATCCCATTTTTTGAATATTGAAATTAATTAAAATTTGTTCTTTTACTTAAAATCATTATATGCTACAATAATTCACAGTTACATTTTGATTTTTTTACATTGTATGAATAAATGTTATACAAAACATCTAACCAAAATATCATAATCATAATTATATGCCGTGATAAAATCTCGTTGTTATGTACGGATACTCGTCTAATATTGTAAACGAGTGGTTGTGGAGGTGGACAACATACTTTTTCAAATGTCCAATTATCATACATGAACTTTAAAAAAAGAACAAAATACCCTATCACCTTTTTATTTATTTTTTCTTAGGGACAAAAATAATTGAAGTCCTGAAAAGCTTAGGCTGAAAGGAGTGGAGCGTTCCCACAGGCGATAGAGGCCTGGATCGCCCCCAACACCGCCCCCCTATGGCGATTTGCTCCTCAGGCGACTGATTTCTATCGCCTCTTCATTTCGTTCTTCCATAATTTTCTAGCCGTTATCAAACGGCTTTATTCTAACCTTTATTTTCAAACACACCTTTTATTTCTAAAAAAAAAAACACCCACACAATCCAAAAAAAAAAAAAAAAAAAAAAAAAAATAAAAAAAATCATGGAAGATTTCGAAGATTCGTCCTCCTCATCATCAAGTTCCGATTCTTCGAAACTAGATGATGCGATCGAAGGTGCCATTTATAACACCGTTAATAGATTTATTGAAGTCGTGAAAGAAGAGCGGGTAGCAGATGATGGCCCCGTTTTTAGACGAAGGGCGTATGTGAATCGTCGTCGACAGGAGGCAAACGAGAGGTTGATGCGTTTTTACTTTGTTGATCAACCGGTATTCGATGCGCGGGTATTTCGACGACGCTTTCGTATGAGTAGGCGGCTTTTTTTGAAGATAACAAATGATTTGGAAGAAGAGTACCCGTATTTTCAACAAAATTATGATTGTCGTGGGAAGTTAGGTTTCACCTCGATACAAAAATGTACCTCCGCGCTTCGTCAACTAGCATACGGATCGAGCGTCGATTCATTTGACGAGAACCTGGAAATGTCGGCGAGGACTTCACGGGATTCGTTGACTAAATTTTGTCAAGGTATTATTTTTAGAATTATTAGTTAGTATTTTTTTGAATTATTAGTAGTATTATTATTAGTTGGTATTTTTAGAATTATTAGTTAGTATTTTTTTGAAAAACTTTTTAACTATTAATAGGTATTATTGAGATGTATGGGCCGACATATCTACGTAGACCGACTTGGACGGATCTACAACGTATTTACGAGGTGCATGAGCAGGTTCATGGTTTCCCGGGCATGATTGGTAGTATTGATTGCATGCACTGGCCCTGGGAGATTTGTCCGACCGCATGGCGGGGCACACACACACGAGGGGATATTGGGAAACCGTCGTTGATACTTCAGGCGGTTGCGTCTACCGATTTATGGATTTGGAACGCTTATTTTGGTCAGCAAGGATCAAACAACGACATCAACGTGTTTGAGTCTTCACCTATACTTGAAGAAATTATATCTGGGTTGGCGCCAACAGGTTATTATATTTTTTAATAGTTAGAATTATGTATTTTATAACTTTTTATGTTTTACTAACACGTTTTCAATTTCAATTTGTAGCTGCTTTTTATGCAAACGGTAATTATTACAGAGCCGGGTATTTTTTGAGTGATGGCATATACCCGGAATACACTACATTTGTGAAGACTTTCACCGACCCAATTGATGAAAAAAGAAAATACTTTAAGAAGAAACAAGAGTCGGCACGGAAGGATATTGAGAGAGCGTTCGGGGTTTTGAAAAAGAGGTGGAAAGTTGTTAGTTTTCCATCAAGATTTTGGAGCAAGGAGAAAATGCATGCCGTCATGTATACTTGTATTATTCTCCATAACATGATTTTGGAGGATGAGGACAAGACATTTTGTCAAGATTTCAACAAGCACGACCAGACATTGAACCCCGAGTATTGGACTCAAGAAACTCCAATGGAGCAACGGATTGAGAATTCAAATGTCGTTAGAAGCCGCGAAACACACAATATGCTTAAGGCGGATTTGGTGGATCATGTATGGGGTAATCGTGGCCCGAATGAAGACGAAAACGCGCCTCCAGAAGTCGACGAATTTGTTAGTGATGAAGAATAATTTTTAGTATTATTAGGTATAACAATTATGTAATATTTATGTTTTATTAGTATTTATTATGTATTTTTAGTTTAAGAATAATTTTTAATATGTATTTTTAGTTTTTATTTATATAAAATGTATTTTTAGTTATTATTAATAAGTTAATATTGAAAAAAAAAAACAGAAAAAAAAAAACAATCATTACAAGTGCCACGTGTCAGGAGTCGCTCCACCCTCCTGGGTAGCCCCACTCCCTCTTTTTTTTGAGGCTACCCAACATGCTGACTCAGCGTCACGTGTCGCGAGTCGCCCCTTAGTTGGGTAGCCCCACTCCCTTTAGTCTTTCTTAGGGACATTTACACATACATCTTTCCAAATACAATAATTACATATATATATTTAAGCAAAACTAATAATTAAATATATATCTTATTAAAAACTCAAATATTTCATATATATCCAAATTTTATTTTGTATGTATTTAAAAACTTAAAATATTAGAATACTATATTTTCAGCTTGAAATGTCAATTTTACCCTTGCATTTTCTCTACAACTCTAAACCTTGATTGAGGTAAATCGTAAATTATAATCGTTTTCATTTATACTTTCATTCGTAGTTGATTCTACTAATTTACACAAATAATGTTCTTGCTTTTATTTAATTAACTGATTGCCACTGTTTAAGCTTTTAACCCAAATCTTATGCAACTTTATCCTACCAGGCCACCAACATCTTCCATTTGTGAATTTCTTTTGTTAAAAACAATTAAAAGGAAATCTTCTCACGTGGGCTGTTAATGGATTATATTAGAAAATATGTTGCGGCGAGTTGAGATAAATATATATCACATATTCTTCATAGGTCCAATAAATCAATTTTAACCATTCATTTTTTTCAAAATTAATAAAAAACCATTTTCACCCTTTAAAAAAAATATATATATATATCTTACAAACGGTAAATCGTTAAGCGACAAAAAATACAACATTGCGACGAGAATTTTTTTTAACTTTCAGTAAACAGACACTTTGATATACCTTTGACGAACCTTTTTTTTTCGAGTCTTGAAAAAACACATGTGATTTCATAAAATCATAGTGATTTGAAAATAACAAATCAAATGTGATTTCTCGAGATGTAAATTTCAACACTTATAAAAAAATGTCGAAAAAAAAGTTCCTCGAAAGTATATATAGAAGTGTCCCTCTATAGATAGATGATTTAATTCACGTTGTGATGGTATGATTTTTTCGCGTAACGATTAACGGTTTGCGGGATATTTAATTTTTTTAAAAAGGGGTGAAAGTTTTTTTTTTTTTTTTTTTCTTCCAAAAGATGAATGACTAAGATTAGTTTATTGAATCTTTAATGAATATTGGATCTACATTTAAATTTTCTCACAAAGACAAATGGATGTCAATTCCAAAATATTTCGGGTTGAATTTGATAGGATTAATGGATGTCAAGTAGCGGTCCTTCTCAAACGTATTTATTTAGATTTGGTTGAAAAAAGTATAGCCAGCCGACATAATATAATAGTCCCTCCGTCCTAAAATTATTATCCCTATTGATTTTTTCGGTATTTCTTTCTCAACTTTGACTATAAATATTTTTATTTGTGTTATACAATACTAAATGAAAATTATACCAATAAAAATACATTTAAAACTCAATCCATTCATATCTTTTGCATCAAGTATTATGTAATATAAATAAAAATACTTAAGGTCAAAGTTTAAAAGTAAAGACCAAAAAAATCAATAAGGGACAATAATTTTGGGACGGATAAATTATTGTCTTTATGGAAATTTAGAAAAGTGGAATGCTTTAGAAGTCACATTTGGCGGTAACAACAAATTTGTCATACTTGGATGGTATTTACCAAGGTTTTTAAGATCGGGATCCTAGCCAGGATCGTTTTCGTTTTTACAAGATCGTGACCGTAATATCGGATCGGGATCTTAAGATCCTACTCTAATTTTATTTCTTAATAGTTTTTGTAATATTATACAAATCTACAAATTATTATATATTATAATCACAAAATATTATGAATGTGTCATAGAAATATTGTCTAAATTATGCTTATGAATTGTTTAAAAGATTAACATGTTGTTAATTCTGCAAAAAAAAAACCATAAGTTTATAATTTTTAGTTTGTAATCCGAGAAAAGTAAGATCAGATCGGATTAGATCTTAAGATCATATAGTCAAGATCGGTATCCTATAATATCTTAAGCTTGCAAAGATCCTATGTAAGATCTGGATCGTTTTTGCTTTGCAATATCGTAAAATCGTAAGATCCTATCAGGATCAGAAGCTAGACAACTATGGTAATTACAAAGAAGTTTTGCAGGGATATAGTGTGAATTTGTCACTTCTAAAATTATTCCAATTACACTCATGCCATTTTTTACTTTCATTATTAAAACCCTTAACTAACTCGTTTTTATATATATAATAATGTGGCGACCAAAGGATACATTTTAACTAGGTAATCAAAGTTTTATTGAACAACGTTTTTGGATTTCAGCTACTTCATTTTAAAACATATGTATTGTAAAACACGCTAGTACATTCAGGAGCTTCGGCTAAGACTTTTTTTTTATCGTCACGACGACAAGACGACGGTATCAAACCGTCCCGATGACACGACGTCGACATTACCCCGTCGCTATTCACTGTCCCAACGATAAAGCCCGGCGACAACGTGGGACCCACATGTTTTTTCAGTCAAAGTTTTTGGTGTTTTTGGGAAATAGATGCCGACGTCATGTCGTCGGCACCATAAGAATAATTAAACTCGTAATTAGTTAATCGTAATTACGTTGTAAACATACCGACGACACGACGTCGGTGGGTAATTAAACCGGTCAACAAAAGTCAATACTATCTCTTAAGGTGCCGACGACATGACGTCGGTATAATAAAACTTATAAATAAAATTTGGTTAAGGTACCGACGACATGACGTCGTTACCATAAAACTTACAAATAAAATTTGGTTTACGGTGCCGACGACACGTAGTCGGTACCGTAATGTAATGCAGCTACACAACAGGCTGCACAACTGCAAATTTCCAGTTTTTTTGGAAAAAAATTTTGAAAAAAAATCTACCAAAACCTGTAAGCAACAAAAGCCTTTAACCAATCAATACTAATATGTCCTGACACGTACAATTTCTAACAGCTTAAATACTTGCAAATAATCGCTAAACACCCTCAAAATGCATTAAAACATTATAAAGTCTACAAAACGGGTGTTATAATCTCTAAACCTAGCTACCATATTCACAAATGTTGCAATATCCGCAATGTTCAAGTCACCAAAAGGTTAAACTACACAATACTAAGATACGGGTCACCAAAATATAGTTTCAAAGATAAGTACAACACAAAATAACCCATATATACCTCTACCGCCCCTCGTCATCATCCATATCATCACTACGACCATCCTCATCATCGCCACTCTCGCCTCCGCCACTCCCGCTCCCGCCAGCTGCGCCATTGCCTCCCGCGCCACACCCGCTGCTTGAGCCTGCCTCAGTTTGAGAAGGCATCTGACTAATAAACTCGTGCCATTGCAGGTTGCTCCGGACAAAACCCATCAACTGAGCGAGCTGCGACTTAATTTCCTTAGCTTTTGCTACAGCTGCGTCACTCTTCTTCTCAGCCTCATCAATCTTCTTTTCAGCTTCATCAAGCTTCTCGTCGATCTCGGCCATACCTAAAAATGAAATAATCAAAATTAAAAAACGACCATTGCAATACATAAGATGAGTCATGAGTGATCTATTAGTACTGTACATACCTGGAGGTGCAGGCGGGGTGTATGGTAACAGTGGCCTGCTCATGCCGGGTACCACCCTACCCCTGCCGGCTATATGACCCCGCTGCTTGCCCTTTATAACGAGTGCAAGTATCTCCTCCTCTGTGTACGCTACCCCTGTAGGCGTATCCGCTCCCAAATCCCGTAGCTGGACCATCTCTTGCTATGTTGTTGAAAAAAAAATGTAGGTCCACACGAGTTATGGATCTAAGTAGCCTGTGTTACTTAATAGACAACTTGAATAAATCCAAATTGATCTAAGTGAGAAACTCTAAACTGGTTGTTGATTGTTAATGCGGAATCTTAACAATAACAATGAAGAACACAATTTACTAACTTCGTAATTCTATTAATCTTTTCTAAGCTTCACAATGTCGTACATTACATAATGCCTTAGGGTTCCTCTTATACTCTAAGGAAAACCCTAGATACAAAACGTGTGAAAGGATAAACATATCTTCTAATAAGATAACTTATACGACTATATCCTTTCCTAAAATATAGCTAACTATTCTGATAACATAACCAGACTTAACTATTTCTAATAAACAGACTTAACTATGTAACTATGCCTGCCAGACTCAACTTTGTACTGGCAGACTTAACTATGACATAACTAACACTAACAGACTTAACGAGTACATTAGCAGACTTAAGTCTGTTATTCTAATAATTCCCAACAAAAAATTAAAATTAATATATTAGTCGGGTTACTAGATTATGCTTCAATAAATCATTAAAGTGCGTGTTTGGAAAAAAAAATAAAAAAAAAAAGATACTTACATATTGAAGCCTAGCCTCATCCTGCAACCATACATTGTCCTTGCAATGAGTGTCGTAGAAGCTCTTTATGAGGGACAGGTACTGGCCGCGGTTCTCGCTGTTCTCGAACTGTATATACACATGCATATAAGATGAAACAAATTAAAAATGACAAATCAAACACCATATATATTTTAATTACACTTAAATACTTTTATAAAACTAAAATATATAATTAAAATTAATTACTTTTATAAAATTAAATTTTTTTATTTAGTATAAATACTTTTAATTAATATATAATTAAAATTAAATAATTTTATAAAATTAAAATACTTTTATAAAATAATCAAAATGTGTCTTACATATTCGTGTCGAGAAGCGGCTAATGATTTGGACCCATGGCTGCTATAAACCTTGTTCTTCTTTCGATTCTCGGTATTCACAGCAGCTCGCTTGAGGTTCGCCTCCTCCATGTAGAACTTGACATGCTTCTCCCATACAGACTGCTCCATGTCCGGAGGAGGGTTTCTTCGTATCACATCCACAGCCCGAGGCACACCCTTCCTAGTAAAGTGATCGCGCTTCAGGTCATGCTTGTTGTCCGACTAGCGCCTAGCCAAATATGCATTGATGCCGGTCCGAATGGTTTCCCAACGTTCTTCCCGCATGTGGCGCTTCAGGTTAAACATACGCTGCTGATGAACTCAAATAAGTACATTTTATTACTATCATTTATCCTATTAATTTGACTTGTTTTACTATATTATGTATGAGGATTGATACTTAATCGTTTACTTTTGTAATTCTCAGGTAAAAACAAGCATTTGGTGAAACTTAGCGATTTTGGACTAATAATGGAGCAAAACGTGCATAAAGTTGAAGGTCTACTGACATGGACAAGATCAAGTCAATTCTGCTCCAGATGCGCCGCATCTCTATCAAGATATCACCAGATACGATCCAAGATACAAGAGGACATGCGCCGCATCTAATCATGGAGTTACGCCGCATCTTCTGGCGGTGTACGAATATTACTGAATATTATAATCTTGGACCCCACGCGAAGTTAAGTACATGCGCCGCATCTACTTAGTAGATGCGCCGCATCTTCCCTCAGACAGAAACTATAAATACCCCGTAGACCAGACGAATTACAAGTTCCGAAAAACCTAAAAACCGAAGTTCGAACAGGAGGAACAAAGGACGAATTCAGTCAAGGAGGCAGCACAAGACACACCCAAATCAAAGATACAAGAGCTGTAAGAAGGTGCTGCATGTGTTTAATTCATTAAGTAGTTTTGTTTTATTGTGTTAGCAAACTTTAATTCATCAGGATTGGTGGCTTGTGTAATGTGACAACGAAAGATTGCACTCCCTTTAATACTTGCTTTCCCATCAATTAAAGTTTATATGTTGATGTCTTTGGTTACTACTTATTAGTGCATTGATAACCTCTGTGTTTATTAGTGGCTTGCGGGCATTTGACTGCGGGACATAATGTGGCTCCCACGGTTATTACTAAATTGATCACTTAGGAATAACTTTTAGACATAAGTAATCATTAAGGGTTTACTCGCCGATAAGATTAGGACCAACGAGAAAGGGTTAACTACATACACTTCATATAAAGCTATCAATAAAACAAGTGACAATCTACTTAATCATAAGGACAGCCCTCTTATTGTCTCAAGTATTTATCTGTGTACGTGTGTGCTACTTGCTGATTCGTGCCTTTTGGTTTATTTTATTATTTAATTACAAACAAACCGTGTCAGTCTCTCAGGCTGAAACCCCCTTGCGTTAGGATATTAAAATACTGATTAGAATAACGAGATAATACGTTCCACTCTTACTGATCGACACTCTACTTACCATTATCTTCATACTGACCGGGTACACTGCTCGTTAAGTGTGTGTGTTATTGATAAGTCGGCTAAATATAAATTTAAAACTTGAGTAGGCATTAAAACTGCTAAACCGCAACGACACATCACGCGCATCAAGTTTTTGGCGCCGTTTGTGTGTGTTATTGATAAGTCGGCTAAATATAAATTTAAAACTTGAGTAGGCATTAAAACTGCTAAACCGCAACGACACATCACGCGCATCAAGTTTTTTGGCGCCGTTGTCGGGGAGTGAATTGTTATTATCTGTTAATTTGATTAGTATTTTAATTAGGTTTTTCTTTTTATTAGATTAATTGCATCATTGTACTATTTTGCATATTTGTTGTATTGTGTGTTAATTGTTTTCTTTTATTTTTGTGTGTTTATTTTCGTTTGTGTGTTTAATTTTTGTTTTTATTTTTCGTATTTTTCTGTTCTGCTATCGTTGTACTGTGCTAAATCAAACGATACGGCGCATCTGATCTCTCAGATACGGCGTATTGCGTTTAATTTTTTTAATACAACGCGTTTAATTAATTCGATACGACGCATCTTTTCCCCAAGATACGGCGTATCTGTTTTTAATAAGAAAATTTTTCTAAGCGATAAAGTAATACGACGCATCTGCTTTAGCAGATACGGCGTATCTGTTTTCGATAAAAAAAAAAATTTCTAAACGTTAACGCCATACGACGCATCTGCTTTCGCAGATACGGCGTATATATTATTTTAATTAAAAACAGTTTGCGAATTATTAAACAGATACGGCGTATCGATCTCTGTCGATACGGCGCATCTTTCTGAATCAAAAATCGATATTTATTTTTAAACGTAACGAAAATACGGCGCATTAACTTTCGTTAATACGACGCATTTAATTTTAATTAGATAAACTGATTTTTGATTAATTAATTCGATACGGCGCATTCTTAAATTCTAAAGCAGCGTATCTATTTTCTGAATAAAGTCTGATTTAATTTTAACGTATTAAGATACGGCGTATCCAACTTTTTGGATACGGCGCATCGTCTGCAGATATCAGCAACTTTTATTCTTTTCTAATTTCCGAACGGAAAATATTCTGACTTACCCTTATACTAGGAAACTTTTACTTTGAAATCCTCTTGTTCTTAATTTTCAGGAACAATGTTCGATATTTTCCCAAACTGGTTCGGAAGACCCCAAATAAACCTTACTATGGAAGAGTTTGCACTTCTAATCGCTCAAGCCAATGAACAAGAACATCATGAAGCAAGGAACTTTATCACTGAATTCAAAGGCAGTCATGAGCTGTTGCTAAAGGAACAAAACAATATGATCAATGGTTTGGCAATTGAAGTGCACCAATTGTCAACAGTGCTTAACAAGGTTCTTTTGGTAAGGCACGATCTGAAAGGAATTACAACTAGAGGCGGAAAGTCAACCTTTCAAATCGGAGAAACACCCGAGGATGACAGTACAAACAAAATTTCCCCTGAATCTTTACCACCTGAGTAAGAGCGACCAAAAGAGACTGATCCAGAACCTGTACTTAGAAGAGAACCTTCTGTTGAACCTAAACGATCAACACCACCCTTCCCACATAGGGTAAGGAAAGAGAAAGAAGATGCCTATCAAAAGAAATTCCTGGAGAATCTCAAGCAGCTGCAGCTAAGCATACCATTTATGGAAGCCCTAGTGCAAATGCCGAAATATGCTAAATATCTGAAAAGCTTGCTAACAAACAAGTCTAAACTCGAAGAGGCTTGCACCATAACGATGGGGAAAAGAAGCTCAGCGGCATTGCTCAACAAACTTCCATCTAAAGAAAAAGATCCAGGGAGTTTCACTATTCCTTGTCAAATTAAAAATTTGCATATTGAAAATGCCTTAGCCGACCTAGGAGCTAGTATAAGTCTTATGCCCTCTTCTATGTATGATAAATTAGGTCTTGGTGAACCAAAACCTACTAGGATGTGCTTAGAACTAGCTGATAGGTCTATACAATACCCATTAGGAATAGCGGAAAATATATTAATAAAAGTTGATAAATTTGAATTACCTATCGACTTCGTTATCCTTGATATGCCTGAAAATTCTAGAACTCCTATAATATTAGGACGACCATTTTTAGCCACTGCTAGGGCCATAATTGATGTTTTTAATAAAAAGATAACTTTTACCATAGGTAAAGATGAGGTTGAGTTTAACATGGAACAATCTATGAGTAAAGATGAATCCGATGACGATGAATGCTATAACATCGATGTTTCTGATGATACGATTAATCAATTTACTCAGAAATTGTTAAAGAATAATTTGCTTGATTCTTTTCTGCTTAAAAATTTAGAAAACGCGATTGCTATAGAAGATCAAGTAGATGAGAATACTGTTGATTATAATTTTGCTGCTGACTCTGCTGTATGTAACGCGATGCGGCGCATCGAAAACCTCGATGCGGCGCATCTATCTGATGACAGCAGCGATATAATTAAAGAACAGGTTTATTCCGCTAGTGCTACTGAAATTGATAATGTTAAACCTGTGCTTAAGGATCTTCCTTCTACTTTGGAATATGCTTATTTAAACGGAAATACTAATTCACCCGTTATTATTGCATCTGACTTAACGCCAAAAGAAAAAGAGTCTCTTTTGCAGGTACTATATAAACGAAGAGGAGCATTAGCGTGGAGTATGTCTGATATTAAGGGAATTAGCCCGTCATTTTGTACACATAAAATCCTTATGGAGGATGAATTCAAACCAACTATCCAACCTCAAAGGCGTTTGAATCCAAAAGTCCAAGATGTGGTGAAAAATGAAATCGTAAAGTTACTTGACTCCGGACTTATCTACCCAATTTCCGACAGCTCGTGGGTCAGTCCTATCCACGTTGTACCAAAAAAAGGAGGAATGACGGTAGTACTCAATGACGACAATGAGCTAATCCCTTCAAGAACTGTTACCGGATGGAGAGTTTGCATCGACTACCGCAAACTCAATGATGCTACGCGAAAAGATCACTTCCCTCTTCCATTTATTGATCAAATGTTAGAAAGACTATCAGGATATGATTATTATTGTTTTTTGGATGGTTTTTCAGGTTTCTTCCAAATACCCATTGCCCCCGAGGATCAAGAGAAGACGACTTTCACCTGCCCTTATGGAACCTTCGCCTATAGGAGAATGCCGTTCGGACTATGCAACGCCCCTGCTACTTTCCAACGTTGTATGACGGCTATCTTCCATGATATGGTAGAAGATTTTATGGAAGTCTTCATGGACGACTTCTCGGTGTTCGGTAACTCATTTAGTGATTGTCTCTTTAAACTTGATAAAATGCTTGCTAGGTGTGAAGAAACTAACCTTGTTCTTAATTGGGAAAAATGTCACTTTATGGTTAGAGAGGGAATTGTGTTAGGACATAAGATTTCTGGGAAAGGTATAGAAGTCGATAAAGCTAAAATTGATGTAATTGCTAAACTACCTTACCCCACTAACGTAAAAGGCGTAAGAAGTTTTTTAGGGCACGCTGGATTTTATCGTAGATTCATAAAGGATTTTTCAAAAATATCTAGGCTTATGACCCAATTGTTGCTAAAGGATGCAAAGTTTGATTTTTCTGAAGATTGCAAAAAGGCATTTAATATACTTAAAGAAAAACTAACTTCTGCACCCATTATAATTTCGCCTGATTGGAATCTGCCTTTTGAACTAATATGTGATGCTAGTGATTATGCTGTTGGAGCCGTACTTGGCCAAAAGATAGATAAGAAATTTAAACCAATTTATTATGCTAGCAAAACATTGAATAATGCCCAAGAACACTACACCACCACAGAAAAAGAACTTTTAGCAGTAGTTTTTGCATTCGATAAATTTAGATCATATCTTATATTGTCAAAAACTATGGTTTACACTGACCATTCTGCTTTGAAGTATTTGTTCAATAAACAGGATGCCAAGCCAAGGCTTATTAGGTGGGTTTTATTGCTCCAAGGATTCGATATTGAAATTAAAGATAAAAAGGGTGCCGAGAATCTAGCTGCTGGCCACTTATCTAGACTTGAAAACCCTGATATGGAGGTGCTTGACGAGAGGGAAATAGCTGATGACTTTCCTGATGAACACCTTATGATGGTAGGAATTAAGAGCAATAATAATGGACCATGGTATGCGGACTTTATAAACTTTATTGTTGCAAATGAAATTCCAAAAGGGCTAACATCCGACGAGAAAAGAAGGTTTATAACTCGCGCTAACGAGTATATTTGGGATGAACCTTATGCCTTTAAATTATGTCCTGACAATATTATACGAAGATGCGTAGACGGTAATGACATCGCATCAATATTGGCACATTGCCATTCAGGGCCAACAGGGGGACATCACGGTCCAATCATCACAAGAAGAAAGATCCTGGATGCGGGATTTTATTGGCCCACTATGTTGGAGGATGCGAAAGATTATATAAAAGGATGTGATGCGTGTCAACGATCCGGAAATATTACATCAAGAAACGAAATGCCGCAAAACTATATCCATGTATGTGAAGTTTTCGACATATGGGGATTAGACTTCATGGGACCGTTTCCTGAATCTAAAGGTAATAAATATATTTTGGTTGCTGTTGATTACGTATCAAAATGGGTCGAAGCGCAAGCATCTCCAACAAACGACAGCAAGGTAGTACTTAAATTTTTGCAAAGTTTGTTCTCTAGGTTTGGAATTCCTAAAGCATTGATTAGTGATAGGGGAACACACTTTTGTAATCACCATCTGGGAAGAGCCTTGCAAAAATATGGAGTATATCATAGGGTTTCCACCGCATACCATCCTCAATCAAATGGTCAAACTGAAGTAACCAATAGAGCTATAAAAAGAATCCTTGAAAAAACGACTGGATATAATCCTAAAGGGTGGTCTGACAAGTTAAATGATGCTTTATGGGCATTCCGTACCGCCTTTAAGACACCGACGGGATGCACTCCATTTCGTCTTGTATACGGAAAAGCATGCCACCTACCGGTCGAAGTTGAACAAAGTGCATATTGGGCTTTGACGAACTGTAATATGGATATGGAAGCTGCGACGAAGAACCGTTTCATGGAACTTAATGAACTCTATGAACTAAGAGATGAGGCCTACAAAAATACTAAGATCTACAAAGAAAGAACTAAAAGATGGCATGACTCGAGGTTACGTGGGGATAAAACGTTTACTATTGGAGAGAAAGTGCTACTATTTAATTCAAGATTAAAGATGTATCCTGGTAAACTTAAATCAAGATGGACGGGACCGTTCGTTGTCAAGAAAGTGTATCCATATGGAACTATTGAAATATGCGATAAAAATGGTTATATATTCAAAGTGAACGGGCAACGTGTGAAGAAATACTTTGATAATAAAATTGAGGATAATGAGAACGAGGTGGTGGAGTTTGAACCTGAAGTATTGGAATGAAGAGCTGAACGTGAGTCTAACTTGAAGACTCTGGAATAAAGACAAGTGCTTACCGGGAGACAACCCGGAGATTTATCTATTTATTATTCTGTTTTCTGTGTCGAGTCAGTCCAGGCCGCATGAGGATACGGCGCATCTCAATTCTGAGATGCGACGCATCTCCTGCAATGGTCATATCTTATTTTATTTTTCTGCATTTTTATTTTCGACTTTAAAACTATTTATCAGTTTAATTTTAATGCGGCGCATCCCTGGTTAAGGATGCGGCGCATCTTTATTCTGATCCGTATTTATTCCAGGCTCGATACGGCGTATCTTCTTCCATAAGATACGGCGCATCGACTGACCTGATGATTTTCAGTTTTAATTTTTAAGTTTTATTTATTTTTCCTAACTACTAATGTATTATGCAAGTTTGAACCTTTCTTATCTTAGGTGTGTTTTAAAGTGTTGGTGGTATTATAGTTTCCTGGATTTCCTGTGGATACATCAAGTATGAAGCTTTAACGTTCTAATCCACAAGAAGTTGATTTTTGCTCTTATACTAATGGAGGATCATACCGAGCAAATCTCAGGGGAGTTTTTCTGTTCTAATTCTTTTATTTTCCAGTTTTTAACCTTTTATACAAACAACGAGGACGTTGTTTAACTTAAGTGGGGGGATTGGAGAATTAGAACACTTAACAATTACTTGTCCTAAACTTTTTCAAAAATTATGCTTAAAATGTGCTTAATATATCAAACTTAAAAAATTTTTTAGCATGTTTTTGTTTAAGATCTAAGTTGCATAACTGCACACATGACGTTATTTTCAAAAATTGTGATTTTTCAAAATTCACAAATCTATGAGTGTGCCGGTGACTTGTAAACTTTAGAACTTGGCTTGTATACTATTCGAGACCACCATAATAAGTATTATTAATATAATTGGAGTGACTTGTCTAACTTGGTAAATTTCTAGGATTACACCCAAATAGCCTTATATGTTATGTGTTATTAACTAACTACACTGGTTAGTTAACCCCCGTATAAACCTTTTGTTACTCTCATTTTTAGAGTAAGATACCCTAGAAAAACCCTCAGAGCCATTCCTTTCGTTTCTTACACCTATGTTTAAAATGTTTCGTTACACCCTTACACCTTAGCCTACCCTGTAGATTAGAATCCGTGGTTGGTTGATTGCTATAGGCAAAGTGTGTTTCCTTACATTACCCGTGTTCGCGTGCGTAATTCATTATCTATGGTTAGGTCGGGAAATTGCACAATGCAATTGGAGTGAAAGTAAATATTGTATATTTTGGAGTTTATTTTTCGTGTGTTTACTACTTTCACTATTACCATTATTTCAGAAGTCATGAAAAGTATGGAAAAAATTATCCGGAAAGAAAGTTATAGTGATGTGGTGAAATTTTACACATCTATGTTTATGTTTGAAAAAAAAAAAAAAAAAAAAAAAAAAAAAAAATCGAAAAAAAATGAGAAAAAAAAAGAAAGAAAGAAAAGTTGGAAGTTAGTTTTAACCAACTTATGTAAAGTTATGTAAGTGGTCGATATCACCACTATTTGTTGTACTATATCTATGGATTGAATGGGAATTGGCAGTTATGGAACGCCAATTAAGGTTTATTCTTTGATTAAGATCTTGTTGAGTATAATTCGTGTCTACCTAAAGCGTGTGTTTCAAGTGTTAAAGCGTGAGTTATTCAATGATATGAGTCTTATTCATGGGATGGTTGGGATAGTGATTAACCACACTTAGGATTTTAATTTATTTGTTTTGTTTATTTTTATTTTTGCACCAATTTATATCCCAAATGTTATCCATGCCCTTTATTATTCTTTATCCAACCAAACCTTTGATTTATTGAGATTGGGGATTTGAGCAATCTTAAGTATCGTAGTCGTGGATTCGGCTATGTATTTATGATTTTGTCGCCCTTTTTGATATATTATTATTGGTGAAGTTTGGACCTATCTTTAGCCTATTCGAGTTAAGGATTTGAGCAATTGCAAGTATCGTGTTCGTGGATTCGATCATGTATTTGTGATTTTGTCGCCTTTTCTGGAATTTGAGATCGATAGTGAAAGAGAATAGTTAACCCTTAAGCCTAAAAACCCTTTTTACCGCTTTAGACTTGTTACTCCTTAGCTTTAGTGGTGGAGATGTGTATACTTGCCAAGCTTATGATAGAATATTCGTCGCGACTGGACAGTTAAACGATTAGATTTGCTTTTATCGATTTATTTTATTTTACTTCTAATTCGTTAAGTGTTTAGTTGTGTGATTATGAAATGAACGAATACATGCTTAAATATAAAAATAAATCCTAACATCTTTTAGGATACATTTTCATAAAAGAAATTCTAAGGTTTACTTGGGGACAAGTAAAGTTCAAGTGGGGGGATATTTGATGAACTCAAATAAGTACATTTTATTACTATCAATTATCCTATTAATTTGACTTGTTTTACTATATTATGTATGAGGATTGATACTTAATCGTTTACTTTTGTAATTCTCAGGTAAAAACAAGCATTTGGTGAGACTTAGCGATTTTGGACTAATAATGGAGCAAAACGTGCATAAAGTTGAAGGTCTACTGACATGGACAAGATCAAGTCAATTCTGCTCCAGATGCGCCGCATCTCACTCTCGACATGCGCCGCATCTCTATCAAGATATCACCAGATACGATCCAAGATACAAGAGGACATGCGCCGCATCTAATCATGGAGTTACGCCGCATCTTCTGGCGGTGTACGAATATTCCTGAATATTATAATCTTGGACCCCACGCGAAGTTAAGTACATGCGCCGCATCTACTTAGTAGATGCGCCGCATCTTCCCTCAGACAGAAACTATAAATACCCCGTAGACCAGACGAATTAGAAGTTCCGAAAAAAACCTAAAAACCGAAGTTCAAACAGGAGGAACAAAGGACGAATTCAGTCAAGGAGGCAGCACAAGACACACCCAAATCAAAGATACAAGAGCTGTAAGAAGGTGCTGCATGTGTTTAATTCATTAAGTAGTTTTGTTTTATTGTGTTAGCAAACTTTAATTCATCAGGATTGGTGGCTTGTGTAATGTGACAACGAAAGATTGCACTCCCTTTAATACTTGCTTTCCCATCAATTAAAGTTTATATGTTGATGTCTTTGGTTACTACTTATTAGTGCATTGATAACCTCTGTGTTTATTAGTGGCTTGCGGGCATTTGACTGCGGGACATAATGTGGCTCCCACGGTTATTACTAAATTGATCACTTAGGAATAACTTTTAGACATAAGTAATCATTAAGGGTTTACTCGCCGATAAGATTAGGACCAACGAGAAAGGGTTAACTACATACACTTCATATAAAGCTATCAATAAAACAAGTGACAATCTACTTAATCATAAGGACAGCCCTCTTATTGTCTCAAGTATTTATCTGTGTACGTGTGTGCTACTTGCTGATTCGTGCCTTTTGGTTTATTTTATTATTTAATTGCAAACAAACCGTGCCAGTCTCTCAGGCTGAAACCCCCTTGCGTTAGGATATTAAAATACTGATTAGAATAACGAGATAATACGTTCCACTCTTAGTGATCGACACTCTACTTACCATTATCTTCATACTGACCGGGTACACTGCTCGTTAAGTGTGTGTGTTATTGATAAGTCGGCTAAATATAAATTTAAAACTTGAGTAGGCATTAAAACTGCTAAACCGCAACGACACATCACGCGCATCAGCTGCAATCAAATATAGTTAAAATTAATAGATATAAATAAATAAACAAATTTAAATAAATATATACATTTAAACAAATTTAAATAAATGTACACATTCAAATAATTAAATATAGAGAGATAATTAAATAAACAAGTTTAAATAAATGTACACATTAAAATAAATAAACACGATAACAAAACACTATAAAAGGAAAATGAAATAACTCACCCCGAGTCGGTGCATGACGCGCGCCTTATTCTCCTTTTCGATCTCGTGCCAGGAGGGATAGTACAACGTCAACTCCCTAATCAACTCGTGAATGTAGTTACTGAACCACTTAGTGTTCTTACCAACATGAATGTACGTCCCCTGATCACCATACTCGAACTCAATCGACTGCGGGCCGTTAAGTTCCACGACTCTCTTCAAGGCTACGTTCTTTGTAGCTTGACGGACCGGCGGCCTGCCACCATTTCAACCTCTACCCCTGCCTCCCCCCTCGCCCTACCTTTGCTTCAGGGTCGTCGTGATACTACAATTGAACTGAGTAAAAATGCATAAAATAACAAGTAACAAAATTCAAATGATCAAGTTTAAGTTTGATAAGATCGTTGTAAGCTCAACTAGGATATATAATAACAAAGATAAACAATATGCACAGCGGGATAATCAAAACACTTTGTTATTAACAAGGTTTTACAAATACACACTACAATTCTATTCGATCATAATAGAACGTGTTACCTAACTATAACAAGGATCAATAATATTGATCTTGCAGTGTTGAACCGATCCCAAGTGGTGGAATCGGTGGTGTTTTCCTAACACATGACTGAAACACACATTAAAAACTCACGCCCTTAATCTCTTTATATAGAGAGATAATAGGGTTTACAATGACTCCTACTTTATTAGGAAACAAATCTTCCTAACTTTTATTCTTTATCTTTCAAGTCCTTGTAGTTTCATCTTGCTTCATTCTTCTTTTTTGTATTTTTTGTATTATCACTCATATATAAAACCCACCAATCTTCCCCTAGTTGATAATTACAAAACCTTCGTCTTGATCTTCCATGAATGAAACAATCTTCCCCTTAAGCTCACCTCGTGAACTTAAAATAACATGTACCACCAAGGATATTCAAGTTGCAAAACATGTAAATACTTCTTCCCCTTTTTGTCATTATCCACTAGGAGATGCTAAGTAAATGCAACTTTGATCTTGACAACCACGAACCAATATCACACTTACAATTCATCCTTCCATTATCTCAAATTACCCTCCATGAAGAACACTAAAACGCTTACTAAAAATGAACTCAAGATAAAAGAAACTTAAACTAGCAGTAGTAATAACAACCTACAGTTGTTAAAACCTTCCCCTCAAATGGTGCATGTAAATGGTTAAACATTTTAACATTAAGCTTCCCCTGCAACCCATATGTTAACTATTTCTTGAATATTCAAATATGTAAGCTCGATGTAATGATCACTAATGAAGAAAACTAAGTATTACAAACTTGATGTAGAAGTAGAATAACCCAAACTTGTGTCTTATGTTTTGTACTATCCACGTGACTTTGAACTTATACTAAAAACCAAATATATAAGTTGACCACAACCTCTTGACAAAATTCTCATCTTTCAATGAGACACTGAGCACTACAATGTAATTCCTTTAAGTGATAGCAAATCCCTATTGCTAGATTTGACAAGTCATTGTCACAAAATTAAAGCACGAACAAGTTATCTTTAAACGTTGTAAGCCGTTTAAGATATGATAAGAACATGCATCCAAGTAATTCCACTTCATCGTCAAATAAGTGATAACCAATCATCTCTGTAACCAATTAATCTAATTAGAACAAATACGATCCTTTTAAACGCCAAAGAACATTTAAAACAAAAGCCAATCTCCTCTGTGTGTTATACGACATCTCTCAAACCTGTCCGAGAACCAAATTCATGTTTTATTAGATATCGAACAAAACTTGAATAATAATCAACCTCAACGAACATCAAGTCTTCAATCCACAAAACAAACACAACTCGAATGCATATAAACTCCCTTATTCACATAATGTGCAACCCTCTTTCCAATAATAACCAAATGGATTGCTAACTTCAAAAAGTTAACCATAGTACCAGCTCCAGCAGATTACTCTTTGTTAGCTTCAACTTATTTATCAACAATACATCTCCACTTATTAACAAGACACCTCGAAACCCTAATATTATAAACTGATAATCATATTAACTGAAAATACTTAACAGTATTAAGTTCCATGAGGCAGCATGAAAAACCAAACGAGCAATACTAAATATCGAAAGCAGCACTAACTTGTTAAGGAGCAGCAATAATCAGAAGTAGCAGCATTTACAATACCCGAGCAGCATAAACTGACAAACTAGCAACGCTAACCAACCATTTAGCACTAAAAAGCAAACTAATAGCATTAACGAAAGATTGCAGTATTAACTGTCGACCAACTGTAGCTAGCAGCATTAACGGTTCAATCGCAGCATTAACATTCAAAAGCAGTATTAACTTGGAACAAGTAGTATTAATGATCAGACTTAGCAGTAGAAACTTTCCTTGTTACTGGTAACCACAGTCGAACAGCAGTAACATTGAAGAAACATGTGTACCATCAAAAAGCTAACTGTAACACCCGGTAAATTTTCCAAACCCTTTTTCACTAGCCAAATACTTATTTTTGCATCACCTTAGTATTTAAACTTTTTCCTGAAATTATTTGAACTTGAGAAACAGTAGATATCTTGATAAACGTGAGCGTTATCCCTTTATTATGTCGGCACAACCTAGCAAGCACGAAACGAATCAATTTGCCAAATAAATTAACTTTGAGAAAGTTATGCATATTTATACTCATTTTTATTAGAAAAATTATTTCAGAAACAATGGCGCAAGTCCCGTAAATTTTTATGGTCAGTTGATACGTTAAATGGGTCCCACCGTAATTATCACAAAAGTTTCACTACTTGTCCCCTTCACCCCTCCGCCCAAACCTTTCACCGCACCCCCTTCACTTTCTTTTGTCCACCTTTGGCCCCTCCCTTCATATAAAAGCAACAACTTTCTCTCTCTTCCTCGTTATAACACATACACCACCACCACCTCTCACCGGAACCTTAATCCGGCGCCGTCACCGCCTTTCGGCCAAAATTCTGGCCATAATGAAATTCACCCCTCGCGTAGATCTCGACCTTGTCATCGTTTCTAGAGAGTTTGATGACCAACGGAGTTTGTTTGGTTCGTGTTCGAGCACCACCGCCGCCACTACTGTCACGCCACCACCACACGCCGCACCTCCACCTCTTTCTCTTGCATTCGGTAAAACCCACGCGCCCTATTTCCTTTTCATTTTTATTATAATCAAAACCATAACCCTAAAACTTTTATAAAACGGTTTTTATTAATAAAACTTGATTGTTTTTAAATAAAACCGTGTGGATCTATTTATGTCGACTCGTGACTTATTCAGACTCGGTCCGAGTTGTGTGGCTCACCGAGTTAACTCACGAGTTGAGTTAACTCGGGGCGTTTCTTGCTTATTTCAATGTTTTATTAACTTTTCTAAGCTTATTCATTTGTTTTGTAGCTTGGTTGTGGATTTGGTGTGGATTTGGTTTGGTGTCGTGTTCGGCCGAGAGCTACGGCCCGTGTAACGTCGAGCCATGACTCAAGTGAGTCATGGCGTAGTGTAGTTTTGGTTTTGGTTAGGTTGCGGATAGGATTTGGTTGGGTTTATGTTTGCCGAGAGCCATAGGGCTCGAGTAGGCTCGAACCGTGACTCAAGGGAGTCACGACAAGAGTGTTGGATTTGTTTTGTGGTTAAGCCGAGAGCTCAAAGGATCGAGTAGAGTCGAGCCGTGACTCAAGGGAGTCACGACAAGGGTTTTGTTTGATTGTTTTTGTTGGAGTTTGGACTTGGTTTAAGTTTAGTTGTAGCCGTGTGTGGACTTGGAATTGGATGTCGAGTAGTGTTGAGCCGTGGCTCAAGGGAGTCATGAGCTCGTGAGTTTTGGTTAGCCGAGACCACATATGGTCTTGGTGTCGAAAGGGTTAAGTCGAGACTCACGGGAGTCTCGGCCGTGTCGTACTCGAGGTTAGAAAACCTCGAGTTAGCATTATTTAACAAGTTTTGGTTTTGGATTTGTGTTTGGGCCAAAAGGGCTAAGTAAGCCCAATAGAGGTCTAGTCTTGGTAACTTTGGGCCCATAAGCCCAAAGTGAGCCCATTAGTTGTGTGAGTAAGTATTGTGCCGAAGCTCAATACACTTGGGTCGTGTAGTGTTCTTTTATTGTTTTGTCTAGTATTTCATTTTCATTTGCCGTTTACAAACTTATCTTATTTGTTTGTCAATTGGTATTTCAGAACCTATTCGGGTATACTTGGGTTATGATATGGATTTGGATATGGATATTTCAACAACCTATGCTATGGATGTGATTATTGGATTGGACGTTATTGGATTTACGATATTAGCCGATGTACTTATGGACTGTTTTGGTACTTGAGACGGAAGATTATGTTAGAATCATAAGAGTTTAACATATTTGGACCGGAACATACACAAAATGGTCGATAAACTTGATGACTAATATACACGTGAATGATAATGTCTAATATATATGTAACTTGTAAAATGTGACAATAAAACTTGTAATATTCAAGAGTCGTAACGACTTGAAAATGTTTTATAAACGGACGGGTCATGCCTAAATTTCTATAAAAACCTTTTACAACTAAATCATTTACAATTTATAAACGTCATAAAACCTTTTGAACTTACACGTTTGCTTCCTTAATTATAACGTTTTACCAACTACTTTGGGATATGGGTAAAACACCGAAACAACCTATTGATGTTTTCTTTCTCGTTTTCTTGTTTTATTATCTCTTTCTTATTTTTTATCTCTTCTTCTTTTCTCGATCTCTTCTACATATTCGTTTGTGTTCGCCGACTACTAATATTTTAACTTTCTTTATTATCCACACGAGTCATAAATGTTTATTCCTTTTCAACGCCATTGAAACTAAACATTTTCATTTCAAATACGAGTATTGATTTATAAACCACTTTGAGGATTGTTTCTTAAACATGTAATTTACTTATTAGGTTGTGTTGAGGTTTACTTGTCGTGCTATTCCATCTGATCATTTGTAATATGTGGTTTCTCCACTACTAAGGTGTGATTCATAGCCTCACTTTACTTTTAAATTGTTTATAAACTGATGTGCTACGATCGTGTACAAGTTTTATAATTTATAAACACGATTTATCCGGTTCTCTATTTAACACATATGAGCAAGTATACTCGTCCGTGATAGTAAAGGTGGGTAAGTCGAGATCGTCCCAAGGGATATAGTGATTATTGTATTTAGTATAACAAGCTTTTGCAAAAAGGGTTGTAAATCCAATTTGGTAAAAATTCAAAACGTAAATAGAATCCAATCAATCAAAAACATATACTTGTGTGTAATTCCTTAACCAATTGCATAGAGTATTCTACAAAGTTTGGTGTAACTTGTAATGATGCACAATTTTATATGAATGATTAACAATCAATGGTTTATATCATGAAGAATCATTACTAAGAATTCAATCTCCAAGTTAACTCCTTTCGGCCTTATTAACTATTATGACAATTGTTTTAAACACTAGCTGTTTGAAAAGCAATTCTTATCTCATAAATTCCTACAAATCCTTTCGGCCTTTTCTCGTGATGAAATCGTTTCAAATCCATTTTAATGAGTAAATATTATGCTTGTCACACACCATATCCCATACTAATTCGTGCACTAACGTTTTGGAATAAAAACATAAAGAAAATCCTTTCGGCCTTTTTATTCTTTAAAATGTTTTTACCAACAAATTAAGCAAGATTAGATATTATTCCAAGAAACTCATAAAATAAGAAATGTTTTCATGCATCACTTTTTAAGATAAGAATACTCCAACAATAGTTAAATCATACACACAAGTATACAAAAAATTACTCCATAACAATCATAATCAAACACAAGTAACAAACAATACTTTCATTTAACTCAAAGTAAAAGTAGTTCAGTGTAAGAAAACAAGATATACCTAGTTTTAGAATTACAAGAACTAGAATCGTGGAACTATAGCAACCATACTCCTCCAATCGCCTACTATGACAAGTAAACAACTCCAAACTCAAGCCAAACTATTGAGACTCAAACTCAATATCTCCTGGACAATTCTATAGAAATACTAGACTTTCGGGCAATAATAATAAGATAGTATGGACTTTGGTGTAAGCCTTTTACTAATTTGGGGTGTCACACTAAGCATACATGCATAGGGTCCAATATATAGTGTAAGAACACTTATTCTTCAAGCCAAAACGTCCTTCCAGAGTTAATATCAAGAAATGATCGGACTCCAATGATTAATGGGAAGTAAAACCTTCATTTAATGCGAAATTGGTAACTGCAGCTCTTCCCATCCGATCGGATCAATGACCATCCGATCGGTTGCTCACTTTGGCACATCCTAACCGAATCGGTTGCGGGTTGCATCCGATCGGTTGGACCCGTCCTGTATTAACATTTTTGACTTTTCCTTGACTTTTCTTGTCGCATGCTTTATCCTTCATTTAGGTGTTGATTTCTTCCATAGAACTTGATATTTCCTTGATAAATGAACATGGAAATCCTAACACTATCAAATCCTTGAGTCCTTGTGTTGTTTCTCTCTTGCATCCATCTCAAGAATCTTCCAAATGTGCATAATCACTCCAATTCTTCGTCTTTTCATCATCTTTTCCTGTACTTGGCTACATTTACTTTCATATACACTTTTTCATGATTAAGTAACAAATACATACAAATATAACCAAATATGATGCACAAAACTAATGATAACGCAACTAAAAACATGCTCATTCTGAGCGTTATCAAATTCCCCCACACTTGAGTTTTACTCGCCCTCGAGCAAGTTTATCATTTAAAAAAAATGATTTCAATGTTATCGTTATCGTGATTCCAAAAATCTAACAACTATTCCGAAGGAACAATTGTTAATTTTTATTTTAATGTGAAAATTCTTTAAACATAAACAAACTAATATCGAGCTTGATAACATAACTAAGCACCTCACGAAGAATTTTGAAATTCACTCAACACTCTAAGGGAGATTAATTGGTAAACCACTCATTGCTCAGTCATGATTCATGTGTCTTACCATAAGCTTGTACAAGTATAAAAACAACAAAATAAAACATCAAAAAGGTCTTTTATTCGGGTTTAGGGTTAAAGGTTACCGGCTAATGTTCAAATATTTTATACAAGAATATAATAGCTCGCTGGTGCGTATTTTTGAATAGATAAACAACGGATGGTCACTAGAATGTACCTTGGTTCTCTGGCACGATATTTACATAACGGATGGTCACCAAAATATGCTCTAGATCGCTGGCGCGTCATTTAGTTACTCAAAAACCGGATGGTCACTACAATATCCATGCACTACATATCTTTACAAAGCCATCACTTAATCCGGATGTTCGAAAGCTAACAACGAATAAAGTAATTTGGTAAAGGGTAGGGATAAGGCATGGGAATATTTATATGATAGATTTCTACAAAATGAAAAAATAAGAACCAAGTTCAAATTCCATTCCCAACTCTTTATACCACAAATGATTACTTTCCAAACTCCTTCGATCGTTATTCTGCATCACATACTCACTTATTTCCTCTTAGCTCATTGGCTAATTGATACTCATACATTATAGCTCATTGGCTATTCACTTTAATTACATTTTTTTTCTTCAAACGAAACTTTCTCGTTGCCCCCACACTTTGGATGAGCACACACTACAAAAATACAAATAAGAGTAGCGACCTCCTTCTTCGTTGAAACAACACATACACATATCAAAGTGTGGCTAACGTGTAATCATCAAAAAATAAATAGTTTTCGAACTTCAATTGAACTTGATTCGGGTAAGGCTAAGGTGTAAATTGTAAAATATTTTTGTATTTTTCTGGATTTAATCAAAAGAAAAGAATGGCTTAGAAGGTGTAACTAAGGGTATCTAGCGTAAGAGATTAACGCTAACAAATGGGTTCGAAATATGAGGATAACTAACCGATGTGGTCAGTAAAAATATTTCTGTAAATGGATGGCCATTTGGTGAAAATCCTAAGTTGCCTCTTATCATTTGAATATATTTTATCACTTGAAAGTGATTTTAACCGTAATGCATAACAAGTACAAGTTCTAGAATCAACATAATCACCGGCACACTCATAGCAAAATATATAGCATAAAAATACGTTATACAAAAAGGCTTAAATCCTCACAATTTAAGGTGAAAAAGGCTATAACATGTACTAGTAAATGTTATCGATTTCAAAATGAAATTGCTCTCATAACTTGATTAAATTCCAAAAATTTTCAAAGAGCCTCATTTTTACCATTAAAACAATCTAGTTCTTTAAACTATATGAATTATGTGAGAAAACAACTAGAAAATCAAGGGTGAACGAATTCCAGATACTTAAATCCAAAGTTCTACTAAACCTAAAAATTTAAAATTAAACCATTTTTCCTATTTTCTTCCCTCCCCCACACTTAAGTTTTGCATTGTCCTCAATGTAATAAAAATGAACTTTAAAGTAAAGGAAATGGGAAAAATTTAGTTAAAAAGGTACTACCAGGGTAAATACGCATACGCATATTTGATCGTAAATAAGCAAATGAGTTCTCCAACTCCAAATATTGATCCACAATAAGCTTCCGATAATTCATCCCTGCAAAAACGGCAAAAATATACGAAACAAATCAAACAAACAAACAAACAAAATACTAAAACAAACAAAGTAATTAAATTAAAAACAAACCATACGTTATTAATCCTAAAAGAAAAAAAATTTAAAGAAAGTAGAGATAGAAATTAGTCGACACACATAATTTTTTTTGAAAAACAAACAATCATAATCAAATCTCGATGATCACTCGTCATCATCATCCATACTTTCAGGAGTATAGATTCTCTCATCTTCACTTTCCTCGTCCTCGTCCTCGTCAACTTCTGAATCAACCCTCCGCTTCTTCTTTCCAACTCCAGATGATGATCCACCAACATCGAAACTCGAACCTCCAACCTCGGGAACTCTACCATACACTGGCACTGGCTCGGGAAAAGGTGCATACCCAGGATATGGGTAAGGATACGGACCAGGATAGGGATCATACGGAAATGGGTATGGTGGAACATTTGGTGGGTTGTAGGGTGGTACCGCATAATTGGCCTCACGTGCCAAGTGTTGGAGCATCGGCATGGAATAATCATAATTATAGTTATCCCTCATCATCATTGAATCTCTCCAAACATCCCTACGCTCAATATCATTTAGCTCACGGTTTCAATCTCCCCATCCCGAATCAAAACTAGTCGGTGCATGTCCATAAACATTTCCCATTGGTGGTGGTGGTTAAGGTACGGTAATTTCCGGCTTAGACCAAGCTCCCAATGTCTTGTTCTTCCTATCCAACGCTTTTCCAAAACTCTTATCATCCCAAGTCTCACTCTCAATCGGACCCGAACACTTATCCAACTCTTCATCCTCAAAATATCCTAAATTCCTTGCCAACGCGGTTACATAATGACCTCCACAAATATCACTCTTGTCCTTAATCCCTGGTGCTCTCCTAGAAAGATATTCGGCTATGATCCAAGCCGCATTACCATTCTTATCCTCCTCTAGTAATTTCATCACCCACAAGTCGGGTTGATTACACTTATCTCTACTACCCGTCCTATGCAAAACTCCCCAAGCTATCAACTTTTGCAAAATCTTCATCAAAGGGTTCCTTAACTTGGATGAATTTCTCCTAGAACACCCCGGATCACCAACTCGATTCCAATAAGCCGAAATACCATCATAGTCATTATAAAACCTCACTAAGCTAACGAAATGAGCTTCAAACAACCTATGTTCAATCTCATGTTGCTCATACAAACCAAGAGCCACAGCAAAACCCGGCAAAGTATACGCATGCTCATTCCCGCATAACCTAAACCAAACACAAGTCTCCCTCATAAGATCAACCACTTTCCTTTCAAAATAGAAAGTTGAAAAGAATTCCAAACACCATTCTCGATACACATCTTCATAGATACTAAAAGCTCTTTCCCATGAGAAATCTTCAAACGTATCCCCATCACCAGGATACACATAAGTCATTTTTATCATCTCCCTCAACTGATTTTCACATTCATACTCCGTAAACAAATCACAATTAATCAAACGCGGTTCGGCAATAGTCCTAACCTGTAACTTAGAAAGGCGCTCACGATAGGCATGCTTTTCTTCCTTCTTCAACTTACTGAACATTATAGGTAACCTTGCTCCTTGCATTTCTTTGAACATACTTAGTCACAATCGGGTTAACTCGAACACGCGACGAACTTGAAGAACCTACAACATTACTCTGTAGAAAACACAAATATATGTTAGTATAAGAGTATAAGAACCAACGCTACACATTTTAGAAGTCCAAAACCTTGTTTTGAAAATTTCCATTTTAATTTACCGAGCCCTCCATCCGATCGGTATTGGTCTCCCTCCGATCAGATGGAGTAAGAGTCCACACCCAACCGATCGGTCGCAACCCGCAACTGATTTGGTTGGGTTTTGCTGTAAAAGGCAAAAACTTTTATTGCGACTTCAATCGATTCCTATCAATTCCAACTCTCTCCTATCTTGCATTTGAACATTTATGATGATTTCTACATCTCCAATTCGTCCCTATATCGATCTAAAACATCTCCACATGATTTCTTAATCAATTCTAGAACACCCAAGAACACTAGCAAATCAAACTCTTCAATTAGTGTTCCAATCAACAATGCACTATCCTAACATCACTAATTAACAAGCATATAACATCTGAGAATCATCAATTGCAACTTAATTCGATTAAAAGTTTTGACCCAATTCAATCCAAAAATTCAATTAACCAATTCTTCCTCAAAACTTAATCAATCTATCTAAATCTTTTTGCATTGTATTCCTCTATCAATTACCCATCTATTCCTAAAATATTACATCTTAATTCGAAGTCTATCAAAAATACCCAAATCTTGCCCTAATTCAATAAATCCAAATTAAAACCTAATTAAACCAAATTGATGATGTTACTTACTTATTTTGGAGCCATGGATGATCTCTAAACACTCCTGTAACTTCTAATTAACTTCTTATGGTAGAATTTATGAACCCAAATTTGGTGGATTTTGTGTGTGTGGGTTTCTTATGATTTTTGAAATTATGGGTTGATGCGCTCCATTAAAGCTTTAAATTTATAAACAAGAATTACCGATTAACTAGGAACACATTCGGGCATGTATACCCTAGTCATATGTAGTATAGGGGTTGGTAAGTCAAGGTCGTCCCAAGAGACTTGGTTGCACTCAAGTGTCGTTGTTTGTTTAATCATGTAACACGTTGATGGTTATGATTGTCACGGATCAAACCAACAAGAAAAGCAATATAAGAAAAATCACAGAAAGAACATACATGTTTAAACAAATGATCACATGGACACTAGGATGTTAATTTGGAAAACATATTATCGTAGGTAATCATTTCGACCTTTAGAACCAATAATAATTTAGTGTTTTATAAATCAAATATGTATAAGCTTCAATCAAATGGTCATGTCATGAGCCTTATGCCTATAACAAGAAAGAATCCTTTCGAACCTTAAACTTTAATGTTATTAATTCGTGAAGTTCCATTTACTTGAAAGATGATTAGAACACATACTCAAAAGATGCCTTTCGACCCTTAATCCAAATTAAACTTTTACTTTTTTAGTTTATTACGTTTCTCATACAATCGTCACAAAGTACAAGACCAAAATATTCGTCGACTAATGAATTGAAATCAACCACTATTGAGAATCCTTGTATACCCAAAAATGTTTAATCAAAACAATAAACAATAACAAGATCCAATTTAACCAAATATGATGTTATCATCATAATCTAAACAAACACTAATTATTCCCAAACATCCTATTATCACAAGTTATCATAATATCCAAACAAGTATACAAAACGATTCCATGTCAAGATTAATCAATAACCAAAGTTCAACATGAATAATAGAATTCAACATCATAAAAGTAACAAGAGTTTACCCAAGGTATCAATTACAATAGGTAAAGGTGAAGGATTATAGCAACCTTCAAGCCTCCAATCAACTACAACTTCTAACCAAGCCAGAAAATTACACCCGAACACTTTCTTTAGCACTTGAGCACTACTTCTGGAAATGGCAGAGGTGTGTGGTCTTTTGGGAGAGATAAGTTGGTGAAAATTCGTCGTTAAAGGTGGAGGCTAGAATTTCACACCCAAAACCAAGCCAAAATGGTCTTATTTATATGTAGAAGCCACCCTTAGCCAACAAGTAAGTAACTTGTGCACAAAGTGTCATAAAGTAGCAGGTTTAGGAGTTATTAAGGCCATATGATCGGACACGGGGCTTGATGGCACTTAATTACACATTAAAAATAACTTGGAGAAGTCAAATTGGTCCATCCGATCGGATGCGGGGCCATACCGATCGGTTGGATGAGAAAGTTGGCTCCATCTGATCGTTATTGGCTCCAACCGATCGGATGGAACCTTTTAGCAGAAAATTACAAACACTAAAGTTGTAGATCTTTCTCTTAGCTTTCCGTGGCTACTTGAATCAACTAAATCCGAGTTCGTATGCTCAAGTTATGGCCAAAATGGTGAAGGTATGTCGGGAACAACGAGTTTTCCCTTATTTCTTCGTTTTAGTTTCTTTTCTTCATTTCTTTTCTCGTTTTCCTTCTTGTGCTTTATTCTTGAGTCTTTGGAGTGACAACTTCATGACTTTATCTTCTTGAATATATTCTACGAGACTTGTTTTTGTCGGGAATTCTTCGTATATGCATAAATCTTCTTTTATTGATCGTTTATTCGTCTTTTTCTTAGTTTTCTTTGTCGTGAACTTCCATGAACCTAAAATAGAAATTATACTTCATTAAGTACCATAAGTTCATAAAAGTGATCAATATATATGCATAAAATCTACGATAACGCTCTTAAAAACATGTACAATTTGAGCGTTATCAAATTCTCTCACACTTGAACTTTGCTTGCCCTCAAGCAAATCTAGAAAAAGAAAAATCGAAATTCATACCTAAATGACAAATCGAAAAGAAAAGTTTAAAAATTTTGAAAATTTTACGACGCATCCATCCGATCGGTTTGCATCTCCATCCGATCGGATGGACAATTCGTTAAAACATGCAACTTTCCAACCGAATCGGATGCTCGCACATCCGATCGGTTGGACAGATCGTAAATTTTTATTTTTTATTTTTTTTTATTTATTTTTTTTAACAAAAGAGAAAATGAGCGCAAACTCCCCCACACTTAAGGGTTTGCTTGCCCTCAAGCAAATATTAAGAAAAATAGATCTCACATGGTGCATGAAAAATAATTATAAAAATTATGATGCAAATCTACCAAGTACAAGTACAAGATACGATTCATCATTTTTAAGCTTTATGGTGAAAAACCGAGATGTATGACAATACCCATAGATTTTCTTGCCTGAGTAACATTTCTAAACACCTCACAAAAAAGAAACGAAGTATAATTCACTCAATCACTCATTTATTAAGGTAGTGGAGTATATATAAGAGAAATCACACTCATTGCTCACTCATGATCCGTTTATTACCATAGGCTTGTAAAAGAAACAAAACTCCACCGACGTGGCATAAGCGCCAAGTGTAAACATCTAAAGAGGTCTTTTATTCGGGTTGTAATGTACAGGCTTTGAGGTTGTACCAGGCTTATGTTCAAATATTTCATACAAGAATATAATAGATCGCTAGCGCGGATTTTTACTAGCTAAACAACGGATGGTCACTAGATTGTACCTAGGTTCGCTGGCGCGTTACTTACATAACGGATGGTCACCTAAATACGCACTAGATTGCTGGCGCGTCTTTCAAATATTCAATAACCGGATGGTCACTAAAATATTAATGCACTACATATTTTCACAAAGCCATCACTATATCCGGATGCTCGAAAGCTAACAACGAATAAAGTAATTTGGTAAGTGTAGGGATAAAGCATGGGAGTATTTATGAAATTGGTTTAAAAAAAAATAAAGTCAAGTCTAAGTCCCATTGTTGCTAGTTACCGAACAAACCGCAAACCCGTAAATGATTATAATTACAATCTTCTCCTCTTCACATATCGATCACCAAATATATGTGTATATCATGTCTTAGCACATTGGCTAATCAATATCTCAAACATACTTCATCTTCCTTCATCTTCATAATAATAACATATAGCGCATTGGCTATAATTGTCATCACATATATTTTTTTTTCTTCGATGACTTATTCATTCATTTTTTTTTTCTTTTCACATTTTTTTTCAACCTTTCTTTCATACATCACATCTCCCCCACACTTCGCATAAGCATGCACCAAAAAAAAAATATACAAAACACGAAGTTGCACACCTTGATCTTTGTCGGAATGGCACACACGAATGGCAAAGTGTGGCTAACTATTAATCATCAAAAACAATCCAACGACCAAGCAACTAGTAACCAACTGTTTAGACTTTGACAAAGGGTTAGGCTAAGGTTTAAAGTGTAAAATTTTTTTATATTTTTCTGGATGTAACAAAAGAAAGGAATGGCTCAGAGGGTGTAACTAAGGGTACTAGCGTTAAAGATAAATGCTAACAAATGGGTTCCAAATGGGTGGTTAACTAACCGATGTGGTTAGCTAATATATCATTAGATGTAAAATGAAGGCCATTTGGTTTTATTCCTAAGGATGCCTCTTTATCACACGAATACACTTATATCACACGAATGCGATCTTACTGCGGTCTGGTAATGATTTACAAGTACAAGTTCTAGAATAAATAAAATCACCGGCACACTCATAGCAAAAGATCCAAGCATAAAAGATGTATACTATATACATAGAACAGGCTCAAATCCTCACATATTTGTGGAAAGGGCTATAATATGTGCTAGCAAATGTTATCGATCCCAGAATGGATTGCAATATTAATCGGGACACATCTCAAGTTTTCAAAATTACAGATTTCACCAGTGGATTGATCCAGTTATTCTAATATATTATCCTAAATGCGTGAAAACAATTAGATCACAAGGGCAAACAAGTATACAAAATTTTAAATTGGCCCCAAAAATTATAAATTTGAAAATTAGTTTCATTTTCCACTATCTAAGTTTCCCCCACACTTAACTTATGCATTATACTCACTGTGAAAAATAAACTTCAAAGCATGTAAAATAGGGAAAATAAATGAGAAAATAAATAATCCTAGAGAAACGAAACTTCCCGGGCCAAGAAATCGCGATCGAACTCCATATGATAAGGTGCTAAGCAAATGCTAGCATAAGTTTGTAAGATCAATCAATTTCTCATTCAACAAAACATCTCCACACCAAGTATAATATCACCAATAATCCAATCTCCAAGAGCTTATTAAATCTGCAAAAATAAACTAAACTACAAAAAACGCGTAAAATTCAAAAACTCACTTTCGTAGGCATCACGGTTGCATTTAGCGTATGCAACAAGCCTTTTAAACCCCTCGGTGGCCCGAGTGGACGAGTGAAGTCTCGTGAGGGTTTCCAGTGAACATACCCACAAAGTTCAAAACATTTTTATTTTTAAAACAAGTACTTATTTATTCACAATGTACTAAATTAACAAAATTTAAAATGAAAAAACCAAATTTAAGTAGAATAAAAAAAATTATACTCTTGCAAAAAAAATAAAAGACATTTAAACTTATTCGATCTAAACACAAACACACAAGAACAAAATACGAAAAATGAAAATAACATTATTTTATTATTATTATTTTTACTGATTGGTCCATCCGATCGGTTTCCTAAATAAAATTTTCCGAGCTGACCATCCGATCGGTTTATCATCCATCCGATCGGTTCATCTGATCCAACTTTTTCCGAGACTCCCAACCGATCGGTACACCTGCCATCCGATCGGATGGACGACTCAGATTTTTTTTTTTTTATTTTTTTTTTTTTTTTTTTTCTGAACCATGTTTAAATTTTAAGAATTTTATTAAACTTAAAAATAAAGTTAAACACACAAGAGCATATTCTACTATTCTAAACAAATATGAAAACACTATTAATCATGGAAAACAATTAAGAAAATTAAGACAAACCCAATTGATGGGGTTTTTTTTTCGCAAGCAATTTGAGCACAAACTTTGAAAGCAAACATTTGAATGAGCATTTTTAGAACACATGAAAACAAATCCTAACACCAAAACACTTGATTTTGATGCCAAGATCATTAAGCAAAAAATGAGAAATTTTGAAACAAAACGCAAGTGAAGCAATTAAGCAATCATCATGAACAAACAAGCAAACAATCGAGAGGAATCAAACAATAGCATAGAAACAAGTATTCAAACGTAAACATCAAGAGCAAGCATAACAAGCAAATAAACAAACAATCGAACATTTCAAGTAAACAATTCAACAAACAAACAAACAAACACAAAAATACAAACGCAAGTCCCCGGCAGCAGCGCCAAAAACTTGACGCGCTCCATCGAAGCTTTAAATTTATAAACAAGAATTACCGATTAAGTAGGAACACATTCGGGCAAGTATACCCTAGTCATATGTAGTATAGCGGTTGGTAAGTCAAGGTCGTCCCAAGAGACTTGGTTGCACTCAAGTGTCGTTTGTTTGTATAAGCAAGTAACAAGTTGATGGTTATGATTGTCACGGATCAAACCAACAAGAAAAGCAATATAAGAACTATCACACAAAGAACATACATGTTTGAACAAATGATCACATGGACATTAGGATGTTAATTTGGAGAACATATTATCAAAGGTAATCATTTCGACCTTTAGAACCAATAATAATTTAGTGTTTTATAAATCAAATATGTATAAGCCTCAATTAAATGGTCATGTTATGAGCCTTATGCCTATAACAAGAAAGAATCATTTCGAACCTTAAACTTTAATGTTATTAATTCGTGAAGTTCCATTTACTTGAAAGATGATTAGAACACATACTCAAAAGATATCTTTCAACCCTTAATCCAAATTAAACTTTCACTTGTTTAGTTTATTATGTTTCTCATACAATCGTCACAAAGTACAAGACCAAAACATTCGTCGACTAATGAATTGAAATCAACCACTATTGAGAATCCTTGTATACCCAAAAATGTTTAATCAAAACAATAAACAATAACAAGATCTAATTTAACCAAATATGATGTTATCATCATAATCCAAACAAACACTAATTATTCCCAAACATCCTATTATCACAAGTTATCATAATATCCAGACAAGTAAACAAAACTATTCCATGTCAAGATTAATCAATAACCAAAGTTCAACATGAATAATAGAATTCAACATCATAAAAGTAACAAGAATTTACCCAAGGTATCAATTACAATAGGTAAAGGTGAAGGATTATAGCAACCTTCAAGCCTCCAATCAACTACAACTTCTAACCAAGCCGGAAAATTACACCCGAACACTTTCTTTAGCACTTGACCACTACTTCTGGAAATGGCAGAGGTGTGTGGTCTTTTGGGAGAGATAAGTTGGTGAAAATTCGTCCTTAAGGGTGGAGGCTAGAATTTCACACCCAAAACAAAGCAAAAATGGTCTTATTTATATGTAGAAGTCACCCTTAGCCAACAAGTAAGTAACTTGGGCACAAAGTGTCATAAAGTAGCAGGTTTAGGAGTTATTAGGGCCATATGATCGGACATGGGGCTTGATGGCACTTAATTACACATTAAAAATAACTTGGAGAAGTCAAATTGGTCCATCCGATCGGATGCGGGGCCATATCGATCGGTTGGATGAGAAAGTTGGCTCCATCCGATCGGTATTGGCTCCAACCGATCAGATAGAGCCTTTTAGCAGAAAATGACAAACAACAAAGTTGTAGATCTTTCTTTTAACTTTCCGTGGCCACTTGAATCAACTAAATCCGAGTTCGTATGCTCAAGTTATGGCTAAAATGGTGAAGGTATGTCGGGAACAACGAGTCTTCTATTATTTCTTCGTTTTAGCTTCTTTTCTTCATTTCTTTTCTCGTTTTCCTTCTTGTGCTTTATTCTTGAGTCTTTGGAGTGACAACTTCATGACTTTATCTTCTCGAATATATTCCACGAGACTTGCTTTTTTCGGGAATTCTTCGTATATGCATAAATCTTCGTTTATTGATCGTTTCTTCGTCTTTTTCTTGGTTTTCTTTGTCGTGAGCTTCCATGAACCTAAAATAGAACTTATTCTTCATTAAGTACCATAAGTTCATAAAAGTGATCAATATATATGCATAAAATCTACGATAACGCTCCTAAAAACATGTACAATTTTAGTGTTATCATGGCCTTATATATTCAACTCCATCCGATCTACTTCATGATCCAACCAATTTGGATTTAGTTTTTGAAAAAATTCACTTTTCCTTGTAAATACAATTTGGTAAACTTGTAAAAGTAAACTCAAATGTATTTTTCCTTCAAAAATCCCTTTTTGTATGTAAATATTCCACCACACTTGGTCTACCAAAATTTGTCCAAGTCTATGACTAATAACTCTAAACAAAACTAACACTAAAAATCTCAACTAAAAACATAAACTCCATAATCATAAAAACTTAATAAAAAGAAGTCTTAACATAAACCTTAAAACTTAAAATAACTTAAATGCAAATATTAAAATACTAAAATGCATAAAAATTAAAAGAAACAAACAACTAGCACAAGTTTTGTGCTTTATTCTTCAACTTATTGCACTTGATCTCCTTCATCCTTGAAAGTATTCATGCCTTAGGATGTCTTCACTTTGAAATTTTCCGGACAACTTTCGGTTTGTCTTTTGTGTCTTAAACCTTCTTGCAAAATTCCTTCCACTTGGGCAAACAATATCGAATTTCACATGCCATTCCCCATCTCCATCTTCTTTCTTGTAAACACTCGGACCGTCGGGTCCCCACTCCAAATTTTTGTGTTGGACCGGTAATGATCCAAGAAAATCTGTAAGTTTATTAAACACAAAAATATTTTTAAATGGGTTAAAGAAAGCCTCCATTGCTAGAGCCCTCTCTATTTCATCTTCGATATCAAAGAAACTAAGAGTAACCGGCCCATATTTAGGCCTACCATCCTCGTCTCTTCCTACTTCAAAACATCCCAAGTATTCTTCCTCATTATCTTTCTCATGCACTTCCTTTACTATTTTCCCTCTAGGTTTTGGGTAGTAAGTGTGTTTCAAAATCCCATCATCAATAGTCATCGTACCACGGCCCATGTCTATTATTGCCCCACATGTTCTTAAAAATGGTCTACCTAACAAAAGTGGTAATTCTTTGTCTACCGGTATGTTAAGTACTAAAAAGTCGGCTAAAAAGGCTTGGTACCCTATTTGAACTCGAACATTTTTCACTTCACCCATTGCTTTTGCTTGAGAATTGTCGGCCATAGTGAGATTAGATTGATTAGGTTGGGGGTTACTAAGTCCTAACCTTTTGTACAACGGATATGGCATAACACTCACACTTGACCCGGTATCGGCCAATGCATACATAGGAGTTGTTCCATTTACCTTGATTGGTAAAACAAAATTCCCCGGATCACTCATTTTCTTAGGTAATCCATTGTCCACAATTCTTTCTCTCTCAACCTCATCAAAAGTTTTGTCCTCTAGCCTAGATCTAGCCATTATAACCGCATCTAATTTCTTACAGTATGTCATATAGTTATTCAACACTTCTATCACGGGATTCTTTTCTATAAGTTCATGAAATTTCATCTCCAAATTTTCCAAGATAGCCTCCTTTTGTTCTTTAGTCAAAGGTTTAACGGTTTGTGGTGATTTAGGTGGTGAATTAGATGATGACGATGATGAATTATCATTCTTTGGGGTGGAGGGTTGGGTTAATTTGTTAAGAGGTGCTTTCTTCCTACTAGCCTTTCCCATTTTAGCAACTTCTTCCTTCCCTTCACAGAACTCCGCAAGCATAACATCAACTTCCTTCTCTTCTTCTAATTCGGTGATATCGATCCCCATTTCACCAAGTGCAAAATCAAGCTTACACTTAGTGGTAACAAGAAAATCCCTTCCAAACACTACCTCCCGCTCATCGGTGTTTCCATAGTCTAGAACAACAAAATCAACCTTGAAAATGTGACAGTGAATATTGATACGCACATCTTTCACTTTCTTCCTTCCGTAATCTTCATAATCAAGTCGAACAAACCCAAGTTTATCTAGCACATCTTCGATAATATAATTAACTCCATACTCCATATTCAATTGTGCATCCCAAGCTTTGACCCCTTCCACACCACAAGGTGTAGCAAACCTCATGTGTGGTGCATCGAACTCCTTAGGGGGAGCTCTTGTGAACACAACAACCTTTTTCTTCTTTGGCAAACAAACTTGATTTTCTCCTACTTCATCTACATTTTCAAGATCCATCTTAACTTCTTCCAACATGTTCTCCCAACGTTCCAAGGAATCTCCAGAATCCTTGAACATTTCCTCTAAATTCCTCAAATACTCCGAAACTTCGCTCAAACTTTCCATCTTACTAAAGCAAATAATAACTATAACATAACTACAAAACACAAAAGTCCAAATCATTAGCATTAGGGTTAGTCATAATCGAAACACACTCAAAATGAAATCATATCAAGTAACCTACAAGTTCAAACACTCAAAACACTAAAACAACTAAAAATTGAAAATTTTTGAAAATTTTACAGACGTATCTATCCGATCGGTTTGCATATCCATCCGATTGGATGGTTAATTCGTAAAAACCCAAAATGGCCGAGCCGAACCGGATGCGGGCAACATTCGATCGGTTGGATCATTAATTTTTTTTAAAAAAAAAAACTTTTTTTTTATATATATATTAAAAATCAACTATAATTTTAATTATTCTTAAATGAAGCTTATTATAATTACTACTAGAATATTAAAAGATTAAACTTATTAATTTAGACTTAATAAATAAAGACAATTAAAACTATTAATAACTAATAATAAATAAAGACACTTTAATGGACAACTCTTAAATTACTATAATTACTAAATAAAACATATAATTAAAAGTACTTACTAACATTAACTAATTTAATAAAACATTAAAAAATTAAATACTAATCATATGATTATCATTAACTTCTAATTAAACATGTAATTAAAATTATCTATTATCAAACTTAAACAATCATTAATCTATCATTTAAAACTAAAGAAAACAGAAAAATAACAAAAACAAAAAACTTTTCCAAGAGCTCCAACCGATCAGATGCTAATCCATCCGATTCGGTTGGACCTAAAACCAAACTTTTTTTTTTTTACTTTTTACTTTTTAACATGAATTTTCAAAATCTAAACTGATAAAACTACCAAAACAAAAAATCTATTCAAATAAAATCAAATTCAATCAAATCCCCGGAAACGGCGCCAAAAACTTGATGTGCTACGATCGTGTACAAGTTTTAAAATTTATAAACACGATTTATCCGGTTCTCTATTTAACACATACGAGCAAGTATACTCGTCCGTGATAGTAAAGGTGGGTAAGTCGAGATCGTCCCAAGGGATTTAGTAATTATTGTATTTAGTATAACAAGCTTTTGCAAAAAGGGTTGTCAATCCAATTTGGTGAAAATTCAAAAAGTAAATAGAATCCAATCAATCAAAAACATATACTTGTGTGTAATTCCTTAACCAATTGCATAGAGTATTCTACAAAGTTTGGTGTAACTTGTAATGATGCACAATTTTATATGAATGATTAACAATCAATGGTTTATATCATGAAGAATCATTACTAAGAATTCAATATCCTAGTTAACTCCTTTCGGCCTTATTAACTATTATGACAATTCTATTAAACACTAGTCGTTTGAAAAGCAATTCTTATCTCATAAATTCCTACGAATCCTTTCGGCCTTTTCTCGTGATGAAATCATTTCAAATCCATTTTAATGAGTAAATATTATGCTTGTCACACACCATATCCCATACTAATTCGTGCACTAACGTTTTGGAATAAAAACATAAAGAAAATCCTTTCGGCCTTTTTATTCTTTAAAATGTTTTTACCAACAAATTAAGCAAGATTAGATATTATTCCAACAAACTCATAAAATAAGAAATGTCTTTATCATCACTTTTTAAGATAAGAATACTCCAACAATAGTTACATCATACACACAAGTATACCAAAAATTACTCCATAACAATCATAATCAAACACAAGTAACAAACAATACTTTCATTTAACTCAAAGTGAAAGTAGTTCATTGTAAGAAAACAAGATATACCTAGTTTTAGAATTACAAGAACTAGAATCGTGGAACTATAGCAACCACACTCCTCCAATCTCCTACTATGACAAGTAAACAACTCCAAACTCAAAACAAACTATTGAGACTCAAACTCAATATCTCCTGGATGTTTCTACAGCAATACTAGACTTTCGGGCAATAAAAATAAGATAGTAAGGACTTTGGTGTAAGCCTTTTACTAATTTGAGGTGTCACACTAAGCATACATGCATAGGGTCTAATATATAGTGTAAGAACACTTATTCTTCAAGCCAAAACGTCCTTCCAGAGTTAATATCAAGAAATGATCAGACTCCAATGATTAATGGGAAGTAAAACCTTCATTTAATGCGAAATTGGTAACTGCAGCTCTTCCTATCCGATCGGATCAATGACCATCCGATCGGTTGCTCACTTTGGCACATCCTAACCGAATCGGTTGCGGGTTGCATCTGATCGGTTGGATCCGTCCTGTACTCACATTTTTTACTTTTCCTTGACTTTTCTTGTCGCATGCTTTATTCTTCATTTAGGTTCTGATTTCTTCCATAGAACTTGATATTTCCTTGATATATGAACATGGAAATCCTAACACTATCAAATCCTTGAGTCCTTGTGTGGTTTCTCTCTTGTCTCCATCTCGAGAATCTTCCAAATGTGCATAAGCACTCCAATTCTTCGTCTTTTCATCATCTTTTCCTGTACTTGGCTACATTTACTTGCATATACACTTTTTCATGATTAAGTAACAAATACATACAAATATAACCAAATATGATGCACAAAACTATTGATAACGCAACTAAAAACATGCTCATTCTGAGTGTTATCATAAACCCATGGGGGAGATACATGCTACTTACTTTTCATGAACACAATTGTTTAAATGTATGCTTTTTTCTAACTAAGATGATATTGCTAAGTACCGACCTTGCTGAAAGTAAGTCCCTCGATCATGAACCATTAATCACTTATGAGTGAGCGCGAATATAGGGATATAGGCCTATAGGATTTGACCATCCTGCCATGTTGACTAGGTCCGATCGCATGTGTTGTACTATATTTGAATTATCAAGGTATCTGGCAAAGTACTTTCTTGAGGGCAACTATTATGTTATAAATTCCGTGGTTACTGTCGACTTACGCCAATGTTATTTGGTGCCGGTTAACATTTTGTGTGTCATGAGCTTAGCAAACTATTTGACGCTTACCTGATATATGTATTTGTTACTTATATCTTCCAGACTTGAAAATCTTGTGTTCAACTATTTACTATAAACCTATGAATTTCACTCAACCTTTCTGTTGACTTTTTAACATGTTTTATCTCAGGTAATTGATGCATACTATACTGGCACTAGGAGTGGCATGAAGAATATCGATGGCTTTCGGCTTTTACTATCTGTCTACTTTTTACTATCTTTCTACTACTTTTTATCATTCGAAAAACCCTTTTGAAATGTGTCTTTTATTCCGCTGCGTATGATGTTTGAGAAACTTCTAAACTCCAATGTTTATTTATAATTTGAATGATATATTTTTATTAAAACGGCTTGTTAGGAGGTCGTTTTCTATGATTGTGACTGTCTTACCTGAAAGTAATACCCCAAACTATGTTCCGCTGCCATATTCCGAGTTGGGGGTGTTATAGAATGATATCAGATACACGTTTTATAGAGAATGAGGTCATACTCAACTATAAACATTTTCCTCTTTCTTTGTGTCAAAACATTTTCACAATCGATAGCCATCAGCCCTCCGTGCTACTTCGCTCTTTTATCGTTTATGTATGCATTCTCTCATACTATTATATACTTAAACTTTCCGCTGCTATCTTATTTCATATGAAACCAATTTTATAAAAATTTGGCTAGGATTTTTATATTTTTCTGATACTCCTTGTAGAGTATCATGTCTGCACCAGTCCCATCCGGTCAGTTATCAGTTGAACCCCTTGATCCCGCACTTGCACCACCTAGTCCAGAGGAGGATCCATATCCTATTGATGATGAGATTGAGGATGATGATGAGATTGAGGATGATGATGAGATTGAGGGTGATGATGACAAGGAGGAGGAGCCATAGGATCTCTCTATACCACTTTCACCAGTAGTGCCAGATGTGACATATGAGTCTGATACGTCAGACACATTGGGACATGCACTTGCTACCAAGGTGACATCTGAGCCACCATCGACGTTTGAGATTGGAGAGTCTTCAGCAGTGCCGCGAGTGACACCCTCAAAGCTTAGGGCCGAGCTGAACCATTTGCGTCAGGATATCGGTTGGTGTACGGGTCGCTACATGTCGATGTCTCGAAGGTTGAGTGCGCAACATACTGATGTTCTAGGGTTAAAGAAGGAGATTATGGGAGATAGGAGAGCTATGGGTGACTTGTATGTCGAGTTATATGAGCATGTTGCGAGGTTGAGTTTGACAGAGAAGACAAAGATAGAGATTCAGGAGTGTTTGGTGTCATTGAAGAAGAGGATGTCAGAGGTTGAGAAGATTGTGGAGAAGTTGGATCCTAAGACTATTTTCACTGATATTGATAGCCTCATTACCAGCATAGTATTCAGGAGTTGAGGGATGAGATCCATGTCATGCAGTGGCAGGCGTACTATGATAGGATGGCGCGATTTCGTTTCGATGATAGTGTTGATGTCTTGGCTACATACGGAGGAGACCGTCAGTAGAGATTAGTGATCATCTTTATTATGGTAGTTTAGTATTATAGTAGTAGTTTGCCTTGTACGTACTAAACTGACTAGTTTCAGTTAGTAGATTTTGATAAGAAACTTGTGGTCGTTTTGCATATCTTGTAAGATATATGACAAGTATTGAATCTATGATGTATTTTGGTGATGTACTATTTATGATGTTGAACGTACGCTATATTATGATGTATCATTATGTTGTTTACTCTGTGTTATGATTCTGTTACATTGATCAAATACTTACCGAGTTGTACACTTGAAATGATTGATTGAATTATGTCACCTAAGAGAATGAAACCAGTTGAGATTCAGAAACTGGTGGACGATGGTATCGCCGCGGCGCTTGCAGGGCAAGCGGGTGTTGGCAATCCAAATGGTGGGCATGCAGGAATGTACGTTGCTAATGAGAATCGTTTATATACTTATAAGGATTTCATGAATTGTAAGCCTATCACTTTCAAGGGAACTGAAGGAGCTGTTGGTTTGAATTAGTGGTTTGAGAAGACAGAGTCTGTGTTTCTACGAAGTAACTGTTTTGAGGATTGCAAGGTGAAGTATGCGACAGGTACCTTAGTGGAACATGCGTTGTCTTGGTAGAATTCTTTTGTTCAAACCATGGGACTAGAAAATGCTTACAACATTTCGTGGGAAGAATTCAAAAAGGAAATGGTTAAAAAGTACTGTACTTGTAGTGATGTGAAAAGGTTGGAGACTGAGTTTTACTATTTGGCCGTGAAGGGTGTTGATCTTGCTGCTTATGTGCATCGGTTTCAAGAATTGAAGGTTTTCTGTGCTCACATAGTGCCAGATGATGAGAAACTACTAGAGAAGTTCATTGGATGATTACCTTCAAGTATTGAAGGGCATGTGACGTCTTACAACTCTCAGACTCTGGATGAGACTATTCGTATATCTAAACGACTTTTGGAACAAGTGATCAAGCATAGTGCTGTTCATAGGAGTAACAATTATGACAACAAAAGAAAGTGGGCTGACAACAAAAGAAATACCAACTACAACAACTATAACAATCAAAACAACAGTAACCCTCACCACCACAATGATAACAACAATCAGTACCGTAACAACAACCATCACCATCAACAGAACATAAGACATGAGACTGTTAAGGCTTATGTGGCTGCAACAACACAAGTCGGTGGGTATGTTGGGCCGCACCCATTTTGTGATAAGTGTAGACAGCATCATGCTGGACCATGCACAACTAAGTGTCAGAAATGTCAGAAGGTTCGACATATTGCTAAACATTGTAAGAACAGAGTTGTGGCTATTGGGAGTAACACACAGCCAGTGGTGACTTGTTTTGAATGTGGAGAACGTGGTCACTACAGGAGTCATTGCCCAAAGAACAACGGTCAGCGAACTGAAGGCGCTCGTGGGAGAGCATATGTGATGGGCAATGTAGAGCAACAACAGGATCCGAATGTGGTTACCGGTACGTTTCTACTCAACAATCATCGTGTTAAAGTTTTATTCGATTCCGGTGCCGATATGAGTTTTGTTTCTTCTACTATTTCACCACTACTTGATATCACCCCTACCCCTCTAGACACTAGTTATAGCATTGAACTAGCTAATGGCAACTTAGTTGACGCTTGCACCGTAATCCGAGACTGTACCTTAAACCTTCTAGATCACCCGTTTAGTATTGATCTCATGCCCATTGAATTCGGAAGCTTCAACTTAGTGGTTGGTATGGATTGGTTATCCAAGCATCAGGAGAGTATTGTCTGTGGTGAGCGAGTTGTTCATATCCCTCTCAATGGTGAAACATTGATTATCCGGGGAGATCGTAGTGGAACCCGTTTGAATATCATATCTTGTATCAAGACTCTGAAATACATCGAGAAGGGATTTCATGCATTCCTAGCACACGTGGCTGAGAAGAAGTCGGGAGAGAAGCGACTTGAGGATGTACGAATTGTGCATGATTTCCCCGAAGTATTTCCTGAAGATCTACCTGGACTTCCACCGGTTCAACAAGTGGAATTTTAAATCGACTTAGTGCCGGGAGCTGCGCCCGTAGCACCTGCACCGTATCGACTAGCATTGACAGAGATGCAAGAACTATCTAACCAACTGCAAGAGTTGTTGGATAAAGGGTTTATTCGACCAAGTTCCTCGCCTTGGGGAGCACCAGTGTTATTTGTGAATAAGAAAGATGGATCATTCAGGATGTGTATTGACTATCGTGAACTGAACAAGTTAACAGTAAAGAACCGATACCCATTGCCAAGAATCAACGACTTATTCGACCAGTTACAAGGATCAGGTTTCTACTCCAAGATAGACTTATGATCCGGTTATCACCAACTCAGAGTCCGGGAAGAGGACATTCCCAAGACAGCATTCAGAACTCGATATGGCCATTATGAGTTTCGAGTAATGCCTTTTGGTTTGACAAATGCACCTGCTATATTCATGGACCTCATGAACCGAGTGTGTAAACCATATCTGGACAAGTTTGTTATAGTCTTCATCGAAGACATTTTGATCTACTCCAAGAGTGAAGAAGAACAAAAGCAACATCTGACAGTAATTCTCATGTTACTCAAGGAAGAGAAATTGTACGCGAAATTCTCTAAGTGTGAATTTTGGATTCGCACGGTACAATTACTTGGTCATGTGATTGACAGTAAAGGGTTACACGTGGATCCCGCGAAGATCAAAGCTATTGAGAATTGGCTAGCACCCACCAACGCCACAGAGATTCGCCAATTTCTGGGATTGGCTGGGTACTACAGGAGATTCATCGAGGGATTCTCCAAAGTAGCTAAATCGTTAACTACGTTAACTCAAAAGGATAAGAAGTACGAATGGGGAAAGGACGAAGAAGAAGCATTCCAAGCCTTGAAGCAGAAACTTTGTAGTGCACCAATTTTAGCGTTGCCAGATGGAACTGAAGTTTTCGTGGTCTATTGCGATGCATCACACCAAGGGTTCGGAGCAGTTTTGATGCAATGAGGGAAGGTCATGGCATATGCTTCCCGACAACTTAAGACTCATGAGGAGAACTATACCATGCATGATTTGGAGTTAGAAGCTGTGGTATTTGCACTTAAGATTTGGAGACACTATCTATATGGTACGAAGTATACTGTCTTTACTGATCACAAGAGTCTTCAACATATTTTGGATCAGAAGGAGTTGAATATGAGACAACGACGATGGTTGGAACTGTTAAGCAACTATGACTGTGAAATCCGATACCACCTGGGAAAAGCGAACGTCGTGGCTGATGCCTTGAGCCGTAAGGAACGGTTGAAGTCGCTGCGAGTTCGAGCTATGGTTTTGACTATCAATTCAAACTTTCCCGCCCAGATTCTTCAGGCACAAGAAGAAGCTGTGCAACAAGAAGACCTAAAGAGTGAGAAACTCTACGGCATGATACAAAAGAAGCTTAAGAAACGTGCAGATGGGATTTTATGTTTTCAAGGAAGAAGTTGGGTACCACGTTTTGGAGGACTGCGAGACCTAATTATGCTTGAGTCTCGTAAGTCAAAGTACTCTGTACACCCAGGATCTGACAAGATGTATCTCGACCTCAAGGAGTTATATTGGTGGCCGAATATGAAGGCTGACATTGCCGACTATGTCCGCAAGTGTCTTACGTGCTCTAAAGTTAAAGCCGAACATCAGAAACCGTCTGGTCTTCTACAACAACCTGAGATTCTCGTATGGAAATAGGAACGGATTGCTATGGACTTCATCACCAAATTTTCAAGTACTTCAACCGGTTTCGACGCTATTTGGGTAATAGTCGATCGACTAACTAAATCTGCACATTTTCTACCAATCAAAGAGAACTACAGTATTGACAAGCTGACTAGACTTTACTTAAAGGAAGTAGTATCGAGACATAGAGCGCCAATATCTATCATCTCTGACCGAGACAGGAGATTCACTTCTAATTTTTGGCAATCACTTCAGGATGCCTTTGGTACAAACCTCGACATGAGTACCGCATACCACCCACAAACAGATGGCCAAAGTGAAAGAACAATACAGACCTTAGAAGATATGCTTCGAGCATGTGTGATTGATTTTGGAAATGGGTGGGATACCCATTTTCCTTTGATCGAGTTTTTGTACAACAACAGCTATCATACAAGCATTAAGGCTGCAACGTTTGAATCACTATATGGTCGAAAGTGCCGATCACCTATTTGTTGGGCTGAAGTAAGAGAAGCCCAGCTTATTGGGCCGGATATTTTTTGTGAGACAACCGAGAAGATCGTGCAAATTAAGAATTGATTGCAAGCTGCAAGAGACCGACAGAAGAGTTATGCAGATGTGAGGCATAAACCACTGGAGTTTCAAGTTGGAGATAAAGTTATGTTGAAAGTCTCGCCATAGAAAGGTGTGATACGGTTAGGTAAGCGAGGTAAGCTGAATCCTAGGTACATTGGACCGTTTAAGATTTTGAACAGAGTTGGTCCTGTAGCCAACAGACTGGAACTACCTCCCGAGCTTAGTAGAGTACACCCTACGTTTCACGTGTCCAATCTGAAAAAGTGCTTATCTGATGAGACATCTGTGATTCCACTCGACGAAATTCAGATTGATGAGCAACTGAACTTTATTGAGGGACCCGTCAAAATTATGGACCGTGAAGTCAATCAGTTGAAGCAGAGTCGTATCCCCATTGTGAAAGTCCGTTGAAATTCCAAGGGAGAACCCGAGTTCACCTAGGAGCGTGAAGACGAGTTCAAGCGCAAGTACCCTCACCTTTTCACAACCACGACTGATAACGCTAACTGAAATTCGGGACGGATTTCCAAATATGATGTAGGTGTTGTAACACCCGGTAAATTTTCCAAACCCTTTTTCACTAGCCAAATATTTATTTTTGCATCACCTTAGTATTTAAACTTTTTTCTGAACTTATTTGAACTTGAGAAACAGTAGATATCTTGATAAATGTGAGCGTTATCCCTTTATCATGTCGGCACAACCTAGAAAGCACGAAACAAATCAATTTGACAAATAAATTAACTTTGAGAAAGTTATGCATATCTATACACATTTTCATTAGAAAAATTATTTCGGAAACAATGGCACAAGTCCCGTAAATTTTAATGGTCGTTTGATACATTAAATGGGTCCCACGGTAATTATCATAAAAGTTTCACTACTTGTCCCTTTCATCCCCTCCGCCCAAACGTTTCACCGCGCCTCCTTCACTTTCTTTTGTCCACCTTTGGCCCCTCTATTCATATAAAAACCCCAAATTTCTCTCTCTTCCTTATTATAACATACACACACCACCATTACTCACCGGAACCCTAATCCGGCGCCGTCACCGCCTTTCGGCCACACCGAAATTCACCTCACGCGTAGATCTTGACCTTGTCATCGTTTCTAGAGAGTTTGAAGACCAATGGAGTTTGTTTGGTTAGTGTTCGAGCACCCCCGCCGCCACCATAATCACGCCACCACCACATGCCGCACCTCCACCTCTTTCTCTTCCATTCGGTAAAACCCACGTGCCCTATTTCATTTTCATTTTTATTATAATCGAAACCCTAACCCTAAAACTTTTATAAAACGGTTTTTATTAATAAAACCTTATGAAACTTGATTGTTTTTAACTAAAACCGTGTGGATCAATTTATTTTGACTCGTGACTCGTTCGGACTCGGTCTGAGTTTTGTGACTCACCAAGTCAACTCATGAGTTGAGTTGACTCGGTGCATTTTCTTGCTTATTTCAATGTTTTATTAACTTTTCTAAGCTTATTCATTTCTTTTGTAGCTTGGTTGTGGATTTGGTTTGGATCCGGTTTGGTGTCGTGTTCGGCCGAGAGCTACGACTCATGTAACGTCGAGCCGTGACTCAAGTGAATCACAGTGTAGTGTAGTTTTGGTTTTGGTTAGGTTGCGGATAGGATTTGGTTGGGTTTATATTTTCCGAGAGCCATAGGGCTCGAGTAGGCTCGAACCGTGACTCAAGGGAGTCACGGCAAGAGTGTTGGATTTGTTTTGTGGTTAAGCCGAGAGCTCAAAGGCTCGAGTAGAGTTGAGTCGTGACTCAAGGGAGTCACGGCAAGGCTTTTGTTTGATTTTTTGGGTCGGAGTTTGGATTTGGTTTGAGTTTAGTTGTAGCCGTGTGTGGACTTGGAATTGGATGTCGAGTAGTGTTGAGCCGTGACTCAAGGGAGTCACGAGCTCGTGAGTTTTTATTAGCCGATACCACATATGGTCTTGGTGTTGAAAGGGTTAAGTCGAGACTCACGGTAGTCCCGGTCGTGTCGTACTCGAGGTTAGAAAACCTCGAGTTAGCATTTTCTGAACAAGTTTTGGTTTTGATTTTGTGTTTGGGCCAAAAGGGCTAAGTAAGCCCAATAGAGGTCTAGTCTTGGTAAGTTTAGGGCCCATAAGCCCAAAGTGAGCCCATTAGTTGTGTGAGTAAGTATTTGGCCGAAGCCCAATACACTTGGGCCGTGTAGTGTTCTTTTATTTTTTTGTCTAGTATTTCATTTTCATTTGCCGTTTACTAACTTATCTTATTTGTTTGTTTGTGTTTCGGAACCTATTCGGGTATACTTGGGTTATGATATGGATTTGGATATGGATATTGCAACAACCTATGCTATGGGTGTGATTATTGGATTGGACGTTATTGGATTTACGATATTAGCCGATGGACTTATGGACGGTTTTGGTACTTGAGACGGAAGAGTATGTTAGACTCATAAGAGCTTAACATATTTGGACCCGAACATACACAAAATGGTCAATAAATTTGATGACTAATATACACGCGAATGATAATGTCTAATATATATGTAACTTGTAAAATGTGACAATAAAACTTGTAATATTCAAGAGTCGTATCGACTAGGAAATGTTTTATAAACGGACGGGTCATGCCCAAATTTCTATAAAAACCTTTTACAACTAAATCATTTACAATTCATAAACGTCATAAAACCTTTTGAACTCATACGTTTGCTTCCTAAATTATAACGTTTTACCAACTATTTTGGGATATGGGTAAAACACCGAAACAACCTAGTGATGTTTTCTTTCTCGTTTTCTTGTTTTATTCTCTCTTTCTTATTTTTTATCTCTTCTTCTTTTCTTGATTTCTTCTACGTATTTGTTTGTGTTCGCCGACTATTATTATTTTGACTTTCCTTATTATCCACACGAGTCATAAATGTTTATTCCTGTTCAACGCCATTGAAACTAAACCTTTTTATTTCAAATACGAGTATTGGTTTATAATCCACTTTGAGGATTGTTTCTGAAACATGCCATTTACTTATTTGGTTGTACTGAGGTTTACTTGCCGTGCTATTCCATCTGATCATTTGTGATATCTTGTTTCTCCACTACTAAGGTGTGATTCATAGCCCCACTTTACTTTTAAATTGTTTATAAACCCATGGGGGAGATACATGCTACTTACTTTTCATGCACACAAATTTTTAATTTTTCCTGACTAAGATGATATTGCTAAGTACTGACCTTGCCGAAAGCAAGTCCCTCAATCATGAACCATTGATCACTTGCAAGTGAGCGCGAATATAGGGATATAGGCCTTTAGGATTTGACCATCCCGCCATGTTGATTAGGTCCGGTCGCATGTGTTGTACTATATTTGAATTATCCAGGTATCTGGAAAAGTACCTTCTTGAGCGCAACTATTGTATTATAAATTCTGCGGTTACTGTCGACTTACGCTAATGTGCGCCGGTTAAAGTTTTATGTGTCATGAGCTTAGCAAACTGTTTGACGCTTACCTGATATATGTATTTGTTACTTATATCTTACAGACTTGAAAATCTTGTGTTCAACTATTTACTATAAACCTATGAATTTTACTCATCCTTTTTGTTGACTTTTTAGCATGTTTTATCTCATGTAATTGATGCATACTATACTGGCACTGGGAGTGGCATGAAGATTATAGATGGCTTTCGGCTTTTACTATCTATATACTTTTTACTATCTTTCTACTACTTTTTATCATTCGAAAAACCCTTTTGAATTGTGTCTTTTATTCCGCTGCGTATGATGTTTGAGAATCTTCTGAACTTCAATGTTTATTTATAATTCGAATGATATATTTTTATTAAAATGGATTGTTATGAGGTCATTTTCTATGATTGTGACTGTCTTACCCGAAAGTAATACCCCAAACTATGTTCCGCTACCATATTCTGAGTTGGGGGTGTTACACTAACTTCCAACCATTAATAGGTACGACTGACTAGGATCTTTAATTGATACGAGGTTCGTAATATTCAAACGTTGAATAACATTAATTATTGGATAACAAACGTTGAATAAACAAAGTTGAATATACCACGTCAATCATAGGATACCCACGTTGAATAACATTAACGTACCCTCGTCAATTATTGTTTAATAGCCACCGTCAATGAAGAATATAATCCCTCCAATCAAATCGAATCAACTTGATACATCATCTAAACAAAGATTAACTTTTTTTGTAGCAGACTTTGACAATTTATATCTTTTAATTGACAGCTCAGACTGAAGATTCCTCCGATGAGAATGTACCTTGACGAATGAGATATCGCCTTTTAAAAATAGCACTGCAGAAAAATACCAATATACAAACCAAAGTCGATTTTTTTTTGTTCTTTCTTCGACAAATAAAACCTTGTAGATCCTAGATCAAGAGCCCCCAGTCTCTGATACCAATTGATAATATCGTTGTAAGCTCAACTAGGATATATAATAACAAAGATGAACAATATGCACAGCGGAATAATCAAAACACTTTGTTATTAACAAGGTTTTACAAATACACACAACAATTCTAGTCAATCACAATAGAACGTGTTACCTAACTATAACAAGGATCAATAATATTGATCTTGCAGTGTTGAACCGATCCCAAGTGGTGGAATCGATGGTGTTTTCCTAAAACATGACTGAAACACACATTAAAAACTCACACCCTTAATCTCTTTATATAGAGAGATATTAGGGTTTACAAAGACTCTTAACTTTATTAGGAAACAAATCTTCCTAACTTTTATTCTTTATCTTTTAAGTCCTTGTAGTTAGATCTTGCTTCATTCTTCTTTTATTGTTTTGTATTTATCAACTCAATATAAAACCCAACAAAGTTTCTTACCACCACGGCAACCGCTATCAATCTGACGTGTAGGGGAAGGTGGTGGGTCACCGACACCCTCACCACTGGGATCGCGCGCGACTGCTGCTGCCATCTGTAAAAGCACAAGTTGAATAACGTATAGAAATTCATGAACAAATTAACATAAGCATGCACACATTCAAATACATATACATTCAAAATAAATATACACATTTAAAAAATCCATAACAATTCCATTCAAATATGTGTCATTTTACAAGTTACAATTTAAGATCAATCTGCTAAATCATAATCACAATCATAAACAATATTAGTCGCAACTTCAACTTCATCATCAGAATTGTTTGCGACTTCATTATTAGAAGCTTCTAAATCACAAGGATCTTCGTCTTCATCATCAATAAAATCATTTTTGTCATCAACAGGAATGATTGGTGGTGGTGGTGGTGGTGCCTCAACTAACGTTGACTGACCATTGATATTTAAGGTTTCAAATTCCAAATCATTCAAATTAGCAGACTGTTGGAGATCAGATGAGTTGTTTCCATGTATCACATCATCATCGTCTTCTACCACGATGAAATCCTAGGTTGTGTTAAGATTCACATCTTGGACGACCTTCCAATAGAGTGGTCGTCTTACAACATCTTCAAGGTAGAAGACTTTTTTTGCTTGTGCTGCGAGAATGTAAGGTTGATCTTCAAACGCATAGCTACATGCCCAAATTTGTGTCATGTTGTTTCTAGTGGTAAAACGTTGGACTCTGCCTCTTTTGTTGCATAAGTCAAACCACTTAACTCGAAATAACACAACTTTGAACTGGGTATACGCAAACTCCAGAATTTCTTCTAGCTAACTATAATACATTTCTCCTTCTCACCAGGTGAACAAATTCCACTCATCTGAGTTGTACATATTATATCACGGCTTTGTATGACAAACTTCACACCGTTGACTACGCAAGAGTTGACTGAGATTGGGGTTGGTGATGGTCCACAAGTCAAAGCGAATAAGTCAGGAGTACAACTTGGGTCATTGGCTATGTAAAGTTTACGGATCTATGAAAAAAGATAAGAATAGATAGAGATGAGTAATAATCGTTATTTATACAAGGAAATACATCGAATAAGTTTACCTTCATCTCAAACCAGCTAGGAAATTCTTGCTGCATGTCACTATCAGGAAAATCCCTGAAAATGTTCATGATATTATAATTAATCGAAAAGATAACTTGGGAAAAAGAAATTTCAAAATAAAAACGCGTACCTCTCGAACGCGTTCAGGTAAATGTCGATCTCAGGACTGTTGTGAAGTACATACCATATCACTTTCTTCATTTCTTGGAGACCTAACCAAATCAATGTCTCTTTACCAGACTTAGTACATAGTGATCGGAACACCTAGAAATCACTTGTTGGGCGAGGACAGTCTTGAGATGCAACGGGTTGAATAAATTTCATCCCAACACCCCGAAAATAACGAGAACAAAAAGTTAATGCTTCGTCTGCAACATAACCTTCCGGCTTAGCTTTATTTTGCACATAGTTTTTTAGCTTCTTCATGTATATTTTAAATGGATACATCCACCGGAATGAAACAGGTCCGCCTTCAAGAGCCTCTTCAGGTAAATGCATAACCAAGTGAAACATAATGTCAAAAAAAAAAAAGCAGGATGATATATTTGCTCGAGAGTGCACAAAATATTGATCAACAGGTCTTTATCTTTCACCATGTCATTCACCATCAAAGTTCGGGCGCAAATTTGCTTAAAGAATAAATAAAGCTCGATTAATGGTGTATAAGTCTGTGCGTCCAAGTATTGCTGAAGTCCATAAGGAAGTAGCCGTTGCATCATTATATGACAGTCATGAGACTTCATGCGCGTTATATTGTTATCATCTTTTGTCACTTTTGACTTGAACTTGGATCCAAACCCATCTGGTAGTTTAATTGTTTTGATGTATTGACAGAACAATTTTCTTTTATCGGGTGTGAGGGAGTACTTAGCATGAGGCTTCAAGTACTTCCCTTTTTTTTGTGTTAGGTCCTATGATTAATGTAACACAAGATATCTAATACATATAACAAGAGAGAACAAGAGAAATAGATGAAGAGAAGGTCGATATTATTTCACTCTAAAGAGTAGCAAAACTTCGGTACAAAGTGAATAAACCAACAAAAGAAATGAGTACATAAGCTTGGTATTTATAGGCAAGTGTTTAGGGCAACACTTGCCTTAATCTTCTAGGAACTAAACTCTAAACCACACAGCCTATGGGCTTCTTATAAGCCGTGTGGATCAAACTAACTTAAAGCCCTAAATAACGAGCAACCTATTATAATAAAATGACCAAGACTTGAAATAATACAACACGTGTTCCCAACATTTTGTTTTCGAGCCACAACTCCTGTCGAATGCCCAAAGCTTACAAATCTTGTCTTGCCTTAGCGGTGTCTTTAGATTTGTCATTCATTAACAAAGTGTTCAAGATACTCTCCAACACATTTTTTTCGATATGCATGACGTCTAAATTGTGTGGTAGAGAAAGAAAATACCAATATTCAAGCTCGTAGAAAATAGACCGTTTAGTCCAGTTCAGTTCGACTGTATGATTACGTTTTATCTTCCCACCCCCATAATCTAGATGTTTCCCCACCACACGTGTGGGCAATGTCGCAAGTTGAGCCAAGATATCATCCCTGGTATTTTTTCTAGGAGGATCTCTATCATCGGTTTCACCATTGAATGTGTTATAGTCCCTCCTCCATTTATGGTTTTTTTTAAGAATCTTCTATGACCAACATAAGCTGTTTTTCTTATCCCACGCATAGCCGGAGTGTCTACTTTGCATGTAGGGCATGCGTAGTAAACTTGCCCACTCCAACCAGACAAACTACTTCGAGCAGGAAAATCATTGATGTTCCTTAAAAGCATCGCTCTCATGTGAAATTTTTTTCCTGTAACGGCGTCCATAGTCAAGACACCTGGTTTTTTTCCATAATTCATGAAGGTCATCAATCAAAGGCTTTAAGTAAACATCAATGTCCTTCGCCGGTGATTTAGGGCCAGGAATCAACAATGTCAGCATCAAAGAAGTCTCTTTCATGCATAACAACGGAGGCAAGTTGTATGTTGTTAATATGACCGACCACATGCTGTAAGACTGACTAAGGTTGCCGAACGGGTTGAAACCATCAGCAACCAACCCTAACCGAACGTTTCTTGGTTCTGAAGCAAAATCCGAATATTTATTGTCAAACTTCTTCCATGCTTTACCATCAACCGGGTGTTGCATCTTACCATTTTCTGTACACTTTCTAGTAGCATGCCAAGTCATATGTTTTATTGGAATCAGCATAATGTTGTGTACGTGAAGTGTTAACTGGAAGCACTTTATCATTAAACATATAGTCCGTGAGAAGATGTAGATATACCCAATCTACTAATAATACCATTTGAAATTGTCTAACTCTTTATCAACCCCCTGTATAAAAAACAACGGCTTTTTGTAGTGACTACTGATGGAGAAAACCCACTATGACGAACTTGAGACTGAAGTAAAATAACCCAAACTTGTGACTTAAACTTGCACTATTGTATGACTAAGAACCTATACTGAGCACTACAACGTAACTCCTTAAAGCATAGGTCATTTCATATACCCATCCAACCTTCCTTAACTGTATATGAACCTCTCTTGAATTATCCACATCTTTGTGTGACACTGAGTACTACAACGTATCTCCTTTAAGTGATAGTTATATAGGTCTTCGTCCATCCACCGCTTGACCTATGAAAACTAGATAAATCAAGACTTAATCACTACTCCCATGAGTGCCCAAACAAGGATCTCGAAGAATCATGCATCCAACCAACCCCGATATCTTCAAGATACTAAGTACACGTACCCGTGATATTCCAGTTCAATTTCAAACAAGTGATAATGAATCATCCTTGTAGTCGCAGTTGATAACATTTAGCCATTTTCATTTGATTGTGAATCTTGATCAGGATCTTTTACGCTATACGTGGTGATGTTGAAGGTGTAGGCCAATAATATCATTTGTGATTTTGGTGTGAAATATGCCATAAAATGCAATTCTAATGATGCAGGAAAATTTTGAGTTTTAAAAATTTTTACGCCAAATTTCACCGAAAAATTCGAATTTTGACCAAAAAATTTGAATTTTGGGCCAAAATTTTCACCATTATACCAGAATTTGAATTTCGCGTAAAAATTGACCGTTAAGTCACTCCTCAAATTTAAATTTTACTCAAATTTTCCCGCCAATTGCGATAGAGTTTTGAATTACGATAGGATGGAGAATTGCGATAAGACGCAAATTTGCGATAGGTTCCACAATTGCGATAAGTCTCACATTTGCGATAAGTCTCACATTTGCGATAAGTCTCACATTTGCGATAATTCTCACATTTGCGATAATTTCCACATTTGCGATAAGATGCACAATTGCGATAATCTCCACAATTTCGATAAGTGGCACAATTGCGATAAGCCGTTGACTTTATCGAAATTCCACCAATAATTGAGTCCAATAATTGAGTCAATAATTGAGCCAATAATGGAGATAAACCCAGATTTATCTAAATTCTTATTCAAGAATCTCGATTTAGTAGCAATTCGATGAAGATCCAAAACGCTTCACAAACACACTTCGAATCCCTTTTTCACGATCAAAACACCTCAAAAATCCGTAAAAACTTATAAAGATCAAACCTTTATCGCCTTTTTTGCTTATCCACTATATTTCGATGCAAGATCTAACCTTTTAACGCTATAACACAAGATATTTGAAGATAGGATTCGATGAAAAACTACCAAAAACTCGGCTGATGAACAGTAACCGAGATAAAACACACCATAAATCACATTTTTTACCTCAAAAACACCACGATTCGCCCCTGGTTAGCTCTGATACCAATTGTAACGACTAGATTCACGTTCAGGAGGTCGGGGAAACTCGAAATAAAGGTTAAACATGGTAGAATTAGTTTATTGATTGAGGGAGGTGTGTATGTTTTCTAGAGAGAGAAAGTAAAGAAAACATACACACCTCCAAGTGACCTGAGAATCCCACCTTCCTAGTTGTGACTAGGAAGGTATTTATTACAACAATACAAGTCTAATTTAGCCCTATTGTCTAAACTAGCCCTTGTACTTAAATTCTATTGCAATTCCCGACAATGACATAACTTTATGGCTAACAGAATTCGACTCTACTGCTTGGGAAAAGAGAATGGAGTTAACATTCTCAAATCCATTGATGAAGGACCCTTTCAAATGGGCACCACGAGAGATACTGTTACTACCGATGAGAATGGAGCTGTCACGCATGGAATTGACAGGCCACACACTTACAATGATCTTAATGAGGAAGAAAAGAAGAGGTATGATGCAGACATTAGAGCCTCCAACATTGTCATTCAAGGGTTGCCGAAAGATGTTTACAAACTCATCAACTTAAACACTGAAGCAAAAGCTATTTGGGATAATGTCAAAATGATTCTGGCTGGATCAGAACTTAAAAAAGAAGATCGCGAGTCACAGCTGTATGATGAGTTTGAGCATTTTAAGATGAACCCGGGTGAGAACATTACTGACTACTATGTGAGATTTCACAAGTTGGTGAATGAAATGAGAATCATCAGGATGACAATGCCAAACATTCAACTCAACTAAAAGTTTGTGAACAACATGACACCTAAATGGGACAGGTTTGTTACTGCAGTGAAACTTAACAAAGGATTGAGAGATACAAATTATGAACAGCTGTATGCCTACCTACAACAACACGAAAAGCATGCTGCTTATGATCGTTTGTTGAGAGAAAAACTCAATCCAACTGCATCAAATGATTCACTTGCATTTGTTGCAAATGTTCAGCCAATCAACCAATCTTCATCTGATCAAGCTTATCATCATCCCTATTCATCACCATCTGCTATGAATCCACAACTGGATTCAGGGTACTCTCACACCGACAAAATGATTGATAAGTTCACCAACCAAGTTTCCTTACTTGTTCAACAATTCAAAGCAACACTCCCTCAAACTAACAATCAACTCAGAACTTCATCAAACCCACGCAATCAGGCAACTGTGGAGGATGGAAGAATTGTGGTTCAAAATGTTCAGGGGAGGCAGAACTTGAATCAAAGGAACATGGGTCGAGGTAATGTGCAGATCAGAGTAGGGAATGCAAATCAGGGGCAGGGGAAGCAACCCAAGTGTTACAACTGTGGTGGTCTTGGACACATTGCCAGAAACTACAGTCAGCCAAAGCGACCACAGAACTCTGACTATTTCAAGGACAAGATGTTGTTGATGCAAGCCCAAGAGAATGGAGCAGTGTTGGATGAAGAAGAGTTGTTGTTTCTTGCTGGCGATGGGGGAAATACTTTTGATGCCGATGTGGATGAGCAGCCAGTTCAGGACCTTGCACTAAATGATCCCAACATCTTCAAAGCTGATGACTGTGATGCTTTTGACTCTGATGTGGATGATGAACCAACTGCTCAAACTATCTTCATGGCTAATCTGTCCTCTGTTGTCTCATCACCTCAACAAGCTGGTCCCTCCAATGCATCTGTGATTTCTGAGGTACTAAAGCTTTATGACACATATAACGTGGTAGATAAACAGAAGATTCCCAACGAAGTACAATAGACAGATGTTGTTGAATCAGATACTGTTGACATAGGAAATAGTAATATTATTCCATATGAACAATATGTGAATCACAACAACGTGTCTGATGTACCAGGTTGTGCATCTTCTGTTGAAAATATTGCCTGTGTTGTAGATAATGCTTGTGCTGTAGATAATGCTTGTGAGTGGCATGAGAACACTGTGTTTATCCCTGATGACACCCTGACCACTAGACTAAACATATACAAAGATCAGGTGGCCGTATATGAACAACGTGCTAAATTTGAACTAACTGAAAGTGAGCAGAAAATGGAAAGTCAAATGCGTACACTTATAACTGAACATAATGTAAGGGAAGAAACGTTGAAACAAGAGTTGATTTTTTTACAAAAATAGCTGGATCAGACTGTTAAACAAAAACAGGAGGCCCAAGAGCATGTAAATACACTAAAACAAGATTTCAAAGAAAAAAAACAAAACTCTTAAATGATTTCTCCAGACTTAAAACGTTAAAGAATAAACTTGAAAACAATTTGTACACACAAGACCAAACCAGAAAAACTGCACAAATGATTCAAAAGCACAAAAAGTTGTGTGATAAGCATAGTGAAAGTAATGTAGGTGAACCTAAATTAGCTCTTCTTAGGAATGCTAAAGTAGCCCAACCTGCCTTATATGATGCAAATGTGATGATTATGCCTGGTCATTCCCCTCAAGATGTTTCATCATTAGAAGAGAGTAATGAGATAGAAGTGAGAAATAGAGAAAGAATGATTGATAAAATGAAGGATCTCAAATGCATAGCCAATCGAATCATAGTCAAACCCCATGATTATTATGAGGAGAATCGATTGACTGTGTTTGCACCTCAAAGGAAGTTAAAACCCGAAAATCTAAAACGTATTAAAAGACCAAAATGCCCTCATAATTTTGAAATTTAATTAAAACATATATAACTTACAAATAAAGCACAAAACCTATGAAAACGAAACAAATGCGAAATGTAATGATTACGAGACATCATAAGATAATTTCTCAAGCTACCAAAAATGTTTAAAACACATTACAAGTCTAAACGAGTCAAAAAATCTTAAGTGCATATGTAATATGTAGTTAAAAATCTATAACATAAGGTTTAATGTATTTCTAGTATAATGGTGATCCAAATAAACCCATGGGCTTGACTTAGCCTCATTTAGGCCGACCCATATCCTCCCCACCCTTCCAAAAACGTGGCCCACTCTTCTATATGTTAACCACACTTCATTTGATCCTCCAAAAATAATACCGGTCTTCCAAAAACTTCTCAAGAAACCCTAAAACCAAAAGTTCTGCCGCCTCCCTTCTTGCTGCTGTGATCGAGCCAAAAATACCACCAAGAAGCCTTAATCTTGTTCTTATTATAAGGTATATACGTAACACTATCATCTATAATCATTGTGTGTTAAGAATTAAAGAGGTTATATATGTTAAAAACCCTAAGTTATATATGAATCTGTGACAATCTGCTACTGACCTGGAAATTGGTTCGAATTTAACCGGCTATAACTCAATGATGTGAATGGGTATTGGGATGGTTTTTGAGTCTAAAACTAATTTCAATGAAGTGGCTACCTGGGAAAATTTAGTTTGTAATTTTTAGAGGCCTGGAAGGTTACTTTTTGATTTTTGGAAATTTATGTGTCTGGTCGGATTCATGAAGTCTGGAAAAACAGGTCGGGTTTTTCATTTTTCATTTTAAAACCATAACGATTTAGAACATTTCCTTTGAACTGGGTAATATAACACATGTTAGCTAATTATTGGAATTTTTGTAGAAGTTTATAAATTTTATAGACTGGGTAAGCAGATGGTAAATGGTCGGGTGTTTTTAATTGATCCGGTTCTGGAACAGGTTGGGGAAAAGGATTTTTAATTCATACCTAGACCACTTAATAAAATTTGGAAAAATTATCTAAAATACTCAAAACCCTGAGGAACATCTATGAATTTTTATAGATTTTATTTCGAAGGATTGATATGGTTTATAAATTATTTAAAACGGGTTTAGATAATACTTAAAGGCTGTCTAGATATGTAAAAAGGTTGTAAATTGTTAATTTTCCAAAACTAAGGGTTATAAATGGTAAATCATGAAACTTGAGGGTAAGTCGTGTAATAAATCATATTTAAAGGGGTTTTGTGTCATTGTGATAATTAAAGGACCTAATGTATAATTATTAATAAATAAAAGATAGAAACATAAATAAAGGAACCAAATATGTAAAAGCATTAATTTGAGGGACTTGTTTTGTAATCTTGTATTTAGAGGTCCTAATCGTACAACATAATAAACTAAGGGTACGTTGTGTAATTTGGATAGCCAAGGGGCTTAATATGTAACTATGGATATTATAAGGACTAAAAGTGTAACTTTTATAACTAAAGGACTAAAAGTGTAAAGTATGAAATCTTCAAGGGTGAAAATGTAATTTTGGATAATTTGATTATAACTTAGCCTAAATGAGATTTTGGAAATACTACTAAGTATGGGAACTTTCTAAATAAGGAAACTTTCTAAAAGTGGGAACTTACTAAATATGGAAACCTGCCTAAAATGGAAAGTTACTTAAAATGGAAGGTGTTGTAACACTTGTCTACCCCTCTAGGTGTGAAGAAGGAGAAGAACTGAGTTCATTCTATCATATTCATTTTGTTTGTGCTTTGCTGGAATAAGGTACGGATATTCTGCCCTTTTAATAAGGTGCCTTCGGTCTCTTGACTTATGATTTGAACCTTTGATATGAACCCTGTGAAATGAACCCTATGATATGAACCTTGACATTTGGACTGTGATTATGACCATGTGAACCTTTGCTTTGATATGAACCTTTGACCTTTGACCCCAGTTTGATACTACGAGCCAAAATGTGTTTCCTAGCCATGAAGGTAACATGGCCGTGTCTGTGATGCACCACTGGCATGACTAGTGTGTAGCCCTAGTGATTTGGTTACACCGTCCCCATTGTGATTTGTGATATGCGCGCTTTATGATTATTATTATTATGGCCAATGTGATATGTGGGGGGGGGGGGGGGGGGGGCGAATGGATGCATCCTAGATTTGTATTGTGATTGTGATATTGTGATATGTGATATGTGGTGACTGATGATGGGTGCAATCCACGTCTTTCACAAAATGTGGGAGCTAGCTACTCCATTTGAAGAATGAGGACACCCCTCATATTATCTGATTATCTGAGAGGTCTCCCCTCTATATGATTATGAAGATATGATACGATTTGATATGTGATGTGATATGTGGGCTCGTGGTGGATTACTGTCCTAAACCTTACTCTTTATTTTCTTTCCTATATCTCATTTATTATGATATGCCTGTTCATTTCCGTTTGCGGTTGTTTCCGTTTATTATATATCTGTTCACTGGGCTTTTTAAGCTCAGCCGCACGTTTTCTTTTCGTGTGCGGCAGGTTTTAGTTGGAAGCTGGGTAAGAGTGAAGAGACTTAAGAGACCTTTGGACTTAGAAGACCTTGATAGTTTTTCGGAAGTAGAAGTTTTTAGAAGGATTTGCATTGACAGGCATAGTATTTAGTTTGGTTTCTCATTTGTAACCTTGTAGTTTCAGTATATCATTTGTAACCTTTGAAATTCTATTGTATTATTTAAGTCGTATGTTATGCTTGCCTTTGATATGTCACCATTTGCGTGACACTTCTACCCTTGCCGGGTTGGGGTGTTACAATTATGGTATCAGAGCCAGGTTTGCGACTTGTAGTACATCTACCCTTGGCCTGTGTAAGTTAGGACCACTAAGTTTCCCCTGTAGGCGCTCGTAAGACAACCTTTGAAAATTTGCTTTAAGATTTCCCTATAGGAACGTAAGTTTTGACCAGTGAGGGATGGGTAGACTAAGGCGTTTGTTTAAGTATCATTGCTTCCGCATCACTCTGATTCGTACCTTGCTTTTGGTTTGATCATGTTGATATCACTTTTGGAAATTAGAAGCTTACACTTTGCACCGTCTAAAAATTTGAACCTGATTAAATCTGGAAGACATTGAGAATTATAATGAAATTGTCTGACATTAATTGATCCTTACCCTCGGATATTGACTCTGACCTCTGATCTTTTCGATGCCTCTTCGGTCATTCTGAGAATCCCCATGGCAATGACGTACTTGATGCATTCTCTTAATTGCCTTTTACTCCTGATAAGTATCTACAAATCTTTCGACACTAATTGATTTTGTTTCATCTATCTCTGCCTCTATGAGAAGTCTTGTGGTGTGTAACCACGAATATAAGAATGTTTCCCTCTCACCTCTAAATGATAAAGATTTGGTTTGTAATCCGTCTTTCTATGAATAATTAACCTTGGTTTTATTCTGAAAAGGAATTGGTTGATTGAGCATTCAAATATTGACAATTTCCCTTCTATGTCTCATCTTTGGCGTTTGAAGCAATTTTGAACTCCCTACCATGATTACCGATTGTTAAACGTTCGCTATTACTCTGAAGACTCGTGTGTTATGTTCGCGATTATGAAGTTTTCCTTGAACCCATTTCGTACAACAATGAATGGACCTTATCTTGAAAATTTCTTGGCACCCTGAATTTTCTGAACACGAGTTCTGATTGAACCACCAAATTTTTCACCGAAGTGAGAAGTAAGTTCGCTTAAGTGTATTTTCTTGGCGTACTTCAGTCTTGTTCGTGATAAAGAAGAATGATGACAGGAGACATGTATTGATTCTGGAAGCTGAACCGTATTACTATTTGGAACCCTTATTTCTCCACCCGAAACGACTTTGTATCTATTCAATTTCAGAGCGCGAAGTTTCCTTCTGATGAATTGATTTTATTCTTGGAATTGCCTTCAGTATTCGTAAAAGACTGCTATGACGATTAGTGACGCTAATAGTATTAGCTAAAGCTCTGATTGTTTCGCGAATTTGATAAATGATGTCTTCTCGTGAGTGCTTGGACAAATGGTCATTGTATGACTTAATAGTACGTTCGGAGACGAGGAAGAGCATGAAAATCATCTTTGCGCTTCATTAGAAAATTCGTCGATCAATCGTATATTCTGAGAAAGTGATATTTGCTGAGACGACGAGGTTTGTAATCGAGGATACCTCTTTATATCCCGCAAGTTTTGAAAACCATCACCATGTGGTCAAGACCGACAACAGAATGGAGAACTGAAACCCTTTGAACTTTGCAGAAGAATTCTGGAAGATGTTTGCAACTTATGATACCATTGAGGAATTTCGTGAACAGAGAGAAGCAGCTTAGTTTGATTTAGAATGGAGTCTGGGAAAAGCTGAAATAGAAGTTAGTTTCCTTACCTCGGGCAAAACAAGTTTGGGATAAATCAGGAAGAGACTCGGTGGTACTCCCTTGCAGCACAGAAGTTTTTTTTCCGTATGCACCAGGACAACTAGAAGCACGTCAGAAGAGTTACTTCACTGCCCGACTTGGAGTTGACAACAACGGCGGCTACCCTGAAGAGTGAAGACGTTCCTTGTAAGGCAGAAGTGTTGACGATGCAGAAGAAGACAACCCAGTCAAGACGGCGAAACCGGAGCTGATGGAGACGTACAGTCTCACTTCCCCATTCATCTTGGTTGTACTAAGATGAATTGAGAGCGGAAGCAAACTAAATGATGAAGAGCATGCCAGGAATTCACATTACTCCATCACATTCCAAGAAGAGCTACAGGAGGCTCGGCGAATCAGACACAAGCTCCCGATTTTGGTTTCACTTTTGAATTGATGGACAGACGAAGACAGATTAACCGGACTTGAAGAGATTGGATGTGTTGAAAGAATGGATTTCTGAAACAGACCCTTTATGTGTGGAAGAATTGAATCTATGAAGGCCGAAGTTCATGGCAACTAATTTCCAGTTCCGTTGACTCTCTTAAGTTTCATTATATAGTAATAAGATCCTCTTATGATTTAAGTTCCCTAGAAGCATTTCAGTTCCGTGTTCATTTTTCATATGTTCGATGATGGCTTTGTTTTGAGAGATGTTGGCGAATTGTGGAAGATACGATGCTTGTAACGGCGTGCCTCACTTCAGTTAGGCAATCTGGGATTTTGATACTTGTGCGAATAGTTTTGTTTTCCCTCTTGACTTTGGCATTCGATTTTGGTTGATCTTTGATGACTGTAGAAGTGTTAGGTGGATTAAGATAGGTGGTTTTGATTACGACTTGAGATAAAGTATGACCATCATAAGGGCATATTTATGTGGTGCTAGTATTATGACGCCTGATCAACGTGATAATACTTACACCATATAACATGCACTCATTGTGGCCATAGGATATCTTGGGAAGTACCTAAGGAGTTTAGAATTTGATCTCTGTTAGATTATCCATAATTAGTAAGACTTTAGGTTCATTATACCTATGCGTTTAATCTGCTTTCATCGTGATACGGCTGGATACGTTTGGATACTCGACACGCGTTTATTGACCTCTGTACTTCCGATAAGAATCTTAGGTTCGGTTGTAGAGCTTTCTACCGTCGGTTTCTGTCTATATGGATTCGATCTGTTTCTATGAAAGAGTACACCTACGTTCTGCTATATATACGTTTCGCATTCGTTGAATATGTTCATTATGATCTGCCATGAGTTGAGATATGAGATTGAGAATTCTGAGGAAACAAGATTTGTTTATTTGTGAGAATGCCTTGGAAAGGTTATTTTGAGGCTGAGACTATTTGAAAATCTAAAGAGTTGAACGTGTATATTACTCTCATGTTGCTATAATCCATTACGATCTCATTTGATTTGTCTATCTCTATCCTACAGACAAATATCCGTCAAACCAACAATTTCCTTATATCTCTCCTGATGAGATGCGATTATAACCTAATAAGTCTGGCATATTACTCTTTTGATGTGAATCCTGAAACAACAAGTCTTTCTGAGGAAGCCAGGACTATTCGATCGACAAGTTCGGGTTATGAGAAACAAAGTAATTCTGTTTGTAAAGATTCTTTGGAAGAATCACCCAGAGCGAGAAGCCACCTGGGAGACCGAAGAGTCGATGCGAGCTAACTACCCTCATTTTGTATTCTGATCTGATATGCCTCTATTTGAATTCAGTTCCATTTCATTTCTACTTCTTTGCAAATTTCGAGGATGAAAATTTTCTTTTAGAGGGGAAGAGTTGTAAAACCCGAAAATCTAAAACGTATTAAAAGACCAAAATGCCCTCATAACTTTGAAATTTAATTAAAACATATATAACTTACAAATAAAGCACAAAACCTATGAAAACGAAACAAATGCGACATGTAATGATTACGAGACATCATAAGATAATTGCTCAAGCTACCAAAAATGTTTAAAACACATTACAAGTCTAAACGAGTCGAAAAATCTTAAGTGCATACGTAATATGTAGTTAAAAATCTATAACATAAGGTTTAATGTATTTCTAGTATAATGGTGATCCAAATAAACCCATGGGCTTGACTTAGCCTCATTTAGGCCGACCCATATCCTCCCCACCCTTCCAAAAACGTGGCCCACTCTTCTATATGTTAACCACACTTCATTTGATCCTCCAAAAATAATACCGGTCTTCCAAAAACTTCTCAAGAAACCCTAAAACCAAAAGTTCTGCCGCCTCCCTTCTTGCTGCTGTGATCGTGCCAAAAATACCACCAAGAAGCCTTAATCTTGTTCTTATTATAAGGTATATACGTAACACTATCATCTATAATCATTGTGTGTTAAGAATTAAAGAGGTTATATGTTAAAAACCCTAAGTTATATATGAATCTGTGACAATCTGCTACTGACCTGGAAATTGGTTCGAATTTAACCGGCTATAACTCAATGATGTGAATGGGTATTGGGATGGTTTTTTAGTCTAAAACTAAGTTCAATGAAGTGGCTACCTGGGAAAATTTAGTTTGTAATTTTTAGAGGCCTGGAAGGTTACTTTTTGATTTTTGGAAATTTATGTGTCTGGTCGGATTCATGAAGTCTGGAAAAACAGGTCGGGTTTTTCATTTTTCATTTTAAAACCATAACGATTTAGAACATTTCCTTTGAACTGGGTAATATAACACATGTTAGCTAATTACTGGAATTTTTGTAGAATTTTATAAATTTTATAGACTGGGTAAGCAGATGGTAAATGGTCGGGTGTTTTTAATTGATCCGGTTCTGGAACAGGTTGGGGAAAAGGATTTTTAATTCGTAGCTAGACCACTTAATAAAATCTGGAAAAATTATATAAAATACTCAAAACCCTGAGGAACGTCTGTGAATTTTTATAGATTTTATTTCAAAGGATTGATATGGTTTATAAATTATTTAAAACGGGTTTAGATAATACTTAAAGGCTGTCTAGATATGTAAAAAGGTTGTAAATTGTTAATTTTCCAAAACTAAGGGTTATAAATGGTAAATCAGGAAACTTGAGGGTAAGTCGTGTAATAAATCATATTTAAAGGGGTTTTGTGTCATTGTGATAATTAAAGGACCTAATGTATAATTATTAATAAATAAAAGATAGAAACATAAATAAAGGAACCAAATATGTAAAAGCATTAATTTGAGGGACTTGTTTTGTAATCTTGTATTTAGAGGTCCTAATCGTACAACATAATAAACTAAGGGTACATTGTGTAATTTGGAAAGCCAAGGGGCTTAATATGTAACTATGGATATTATAAGGACTAAAAGTGTAACTTTTATAACTAAAGGACTAAAAGTGTAAAGTATGAAATCTTCAAGGGTGAAAATGTAACTTTGGATAATTTGATTATAACTTAGCCTAAATGAGATTTTGGAAATACTACTAAGTATGAGAACTTTCTAAATAAGGAAACTTTCTAAAAGTGGGAACTTACTAAATATGGAAACCTGCCTAAAATGGAAAGTTACTTAAAATGGAAGGTGTTGTAACACTTGTCTACCCCTCTAGGTGTGAAGAAGGAGAAGAACTGAGTTCATTCTATCTTATTCATTTTGTTTGTGCTTTGCTGGAATAAGGTACGGATATTCTGCCCTTTTAATAAGGTGCCTTCGGTCTCTTGACTTCTGATTTGAACCTTTGATATGAACCCTGTGAAATGAACCCTATGATATGAACCTTGACATTTGGACTGTGATTATGACCATGTAAACCTTTGCTTTGATATGAACCTTTGACCTTTGACCCCAGTTTGATACTACGAGCCAAAATGTGTTTCCTAGCCATGAAGGTAACATGGTCGTGTCTGTGATGCACCACTGGCATGACTAGTGTGTAGCCCTAGTGATTTGGTTACACCGTCCCCATTGTGATTTGTGATATGCGCGCTTTATGATTATTATTATTATGGCCAATGTGATCTGTGGGGGGGGGGGGGGGGGGCGAATGGATGCATCCTAGATTTGTATTGTGATTGTGATATTGTGATATGTGATATGTGGTGACTGATGATGGGTGCAATCCACGTCTTTCACAAAATGTGAGAGCTAGCTACTCCATTTGAAGAATGAGGACACCCCTCATATTATCTGATTATCTGAGAGGTCTCCCCTCTATATGATTATGAAGATATGATACGATTTGATATGTGATGTGATATGTGGGCTCGTGGTGGATTACTTTCCTAAACCTTACTCTTTATTTTCTTTCCTATATCTCATTTATTATGATATGCCTGTTCATTTCCGTTTGCGGTTGTTTCCGTTTATTATATATCTGTTCACTGGGCTTTTTAAGCTCAGCCGCACGTTTTCTTTTCGTGTGTGCGGCAGGTTTTAGTTGGAAGCTGGGTAAGAGTGAAGAGACTTAAGAGACCTTTGGACTTAGAAGACCTTGATAGTTTTTCGGAAGTAGAAGTTTTTAGAAGGATTTGCATTGACAGGCATAGTATTTAGTTTGGTTTCTCATTTGTAACCTTGTAGTTTCAGTATATCATTTGTAACCTTTGAAATTCTATTGTATTATTTAAGTCGTATGTTATGCTTGCCTTTGATATGTCACCATTTGTGTGACACTTCTACCCTTGCCGGGTTGGGGTGTTACAGTGTTTGCACCTCAAAGGAAGTTAACGCCTGAACAAATATTTTGGTCTTTAGACATAGAAAAGAGAAACGCCGATGAACTTAACGACAAAACTCCATCCCTTAGGAAAATTGCGGTGGCAACAGTGTATCCTCCTAATACACCTAGGCATTTAGTTCCTTTAACTCTTCCCACAGAATGTAAAACCTTAATTAGCATATATGTACTTTGTCAACTATTTGCTGATTTTGATAAAACATGTAAGAAGAGAATTACACCAACAGGAATTACTGAGGGGGAAAGGGGTTTTGAACAAACAAAAAGGTGTTACTTAACTGAGGTCATTCCATTCTTTAAACTACTCAAAGAACATTTTGAAGGGATGCAAAAAACTCTTAAAACTGAAGTTAATGAGATGAAAGTAGTGTTTAAAGATATGGAAAATGAGGTAGCTCAAAATGCGATAGAACTTAAGAGTCGTGAGATTGAGAGAAAGAATATTCTCATCACCAATGAGAATTTGATTGCTAGATGTATTGCACAGGATATATTTAATACTGCTACTGATGCTGCATTAACTGCCTGTCAATTTCATGAGTATTCTATTGCATTGAATGTTACCCAGAATCGTGTTGTTGAGCTTGAGGGGGAGAATTTGAAATTGCAAGAAAAAATTCAAAATGATGACCATGATAACATGGTCAAGCATTTTTCAAAACTAGAGGTTGATCATCTTAATTTGCAATTAAAATATCAACACTTAGAAGAAAGATGTAAACTATCAAATGCCAAGACATCTTTGGATGCTCCTGAATTTGATACATATTTTGAATTAAGCAAACGCGATGAAAAAATTCAAGCTCACACTAACACGATTCGACAATTGAGGGCTCAAATTGCCCAACTAAAGACAAATAAGAGTGATGCAATTGGCATCCATAAACCATCGTCCTTAGATTCTCAGAATTTTCAATATCAAGACACCATCAATAAGTTACACTATGAAAGTGAATGTTTTCGTGCTGAAAATTCAAAAATCAAACAGCATTACAAAGAGTTATATGACTCAATTAAAGTTACACGAAACAGTCTCAATGATATGATAACTTCTTTATTAAATGAAATTGAGAATCTTAAGACTCATGTGAAAGGGAAAATGCCAATTATCACTTGTGAAAATGTTGTTCCAAAGATTTCTGCTTGTAGTAAGTATGCTGTTGATGTTGTGCCTATTCCATTTCCCCTTAGGAACAATAGGTCTGCTCATCAAGTATATCTCAATCACCTTAAGGATAGTCTTGATACACTTCATGAGATAGCTGAAGAGGATAGGATAGATAAACCATTTGATAGTGCAGTTGTAGATGCTTGCTTCCTCACTAAACGATCTCATAAATTTTTAAAGTAAGTCATTGGCACGGATCCTAAGAATGATAACAAAAGAGATAGATTTGTTGCATCATCATCTACAACTAAGAACAAGCACGTAACCTTTGATCTACCACTAAGAACATCATAACCCAGCACATCAAAATAAGGAAAGCAAGTGACAGTAATACAAACTAATGTTCCCATCATTACTTCTACAGGAGTAAACTGTGACACCAAAGCTAGCGGGTCAAATCCTAGAGGCAATGCAAGGAAAGATAGGACTGCGCCGGCTAAGAGTGGTCACAAGAAGAAAGTAGAAGCCCAACCTAGGAACAATAAGTTTGCAATGAATGGAATGAATCGTGTTGATTCTAGTATGAAAAGTACTGTAATTAATACGAATTCTAATGCTGTCTGTAAAAAACATGTAACAAATGTTTAAATTCTGCTAATCATGATGATTGTATTGTGTCATTTTTTATGTCTCCTGTACCACCCCGTGTTAAGAATGTTAGGATAACGGAAATAAGTAAGAAAATTTGGAAAGCAACAGGAAAAACGTTTGCTAATGTTGGGTATCAATGGAGACCCACTGTAAGGAAACTCACTTTAGGAGATCAGTGCCCCTAACTAGATTAAATAACCATAAAGTTGTGAAGGCTAAGGAATGGAAACCCAACTGGTCGAATTTTGCCTTTAGGGATACAATGCCCTGCTACTAGGTCAATTGCCACTTCTAGTGTAGTTTCCAATGAAAATACAGTAGCATCTGTGAATCCTGTAGTTCCAGAAATTGTGTGTGCTAACCAAACGGACCCCAGCTGCACGTGGGGATCCATGTTTTTCAGTTATCCATCGTTGTCTATTTTCAAATGCAGGTCGTACAAATCGTCCTTTGGTATTTGGACTCAGGCTGCTCAAAACATATGACTGGGGATCGCTCACGGCTCAAGAATTTCCTGAAAAAGTTTATCGGGACAGTTAGATTCGGGAACGACCATTTTGGGGAAATTATGGGTTACGGAGATTATGTGTTTGGCGACAGTGTAATTTCCCGGGTATACTATGTGGAAGGACTAGGACATAACTTGTTTTCTGTTGGGCAATTTTGTGATTCCGATCTTGAAGTTGCTTTCAGAAAACACACTTGCTTTGTCAGAGAGTTGGATGGTGTTGATTTAATTAAAGGCAGTCGTGGCACCAATTTATACACTATCTCTATTGAAGAAATGATGAGGTCCTCTCCTATTTGTTTGCTTTCAAAGGCCTCAAAGACTAAATCTTGGCTTTGGTACCGTCGTTTAAACCATTTAAACTTTGGCACTATAAATGACCTTTCCCGCAAGGATCTTGTACGAGGCATGCCTAGATTAAAGTTTGAGAAAGATCATCTGTGTTCTGCATGTCAACTGGGCAAAAGCAAGAAGCATACTCACAAACCCAAAACTGTCAATACCATCATGGAAGTTCTTCACACCCTTCACATGGATCTATGCGGACCAACGAGAGTGCAGAGTATCAATAGAAAGAAATATGTTCTTGTGGTGGTCGACGACTACTCTCGGTTTACATGGGTAAAGTTTTTCAGAACCAAGGATGAATCTCCAGAGGTTATCATCAAACTAATCAAGCAGTTACAAGTAAGGCTGAACAAAACTGTCAGAATCATCCGGACGGACAATGGAACTGAGTTTGTTAACCAACAACTCAGTCAATTTTATGAAAGTATTGGCATAACTCATCAGAAAAGTGTTTCACGCACTCCTCAGCAAAATGGCGTTGTCGAAAGACGAAATCGTACTCTAGTGGAAGCTGCAAGAACTATGCTAATATATTCTAAGGCTCCGATGTTTCTTTGGGCAGATGCAATTGCTGCTGCGTGTTACACCCAAAACCGTTCCTTGATACACACTCTTCACAACAAAACTCCTTACGAGCCGATACATAGCAAGAAACCAGATCTTTCCTTTCTTCGAGTGTTCGGTGCTCTGTGCTATCCGACAAATGACGGTCAAGATTTGGGAAAGCTAAAGGCTAAAGCAGACGTAGGGTTCTTCGTTGGTTATGCACCAGATCGCAAGGGATATAGAATCTACAACAAAAGAACCCGACAAATCATGGAAACGATTCACGTGACATTCGATGAGCTGACCGAGTAAACGGCTACTGGACAAACCGGTTCTTGACCCGCACCTAATCTATTGACAACTGGACCAATTAGTTCAGGTCTTGTACAGAATCCCATGCCTGCAGTTCCTTACATCCCTCCCACCAGTGAAGAGTTGAAGAAGTTATTTGATCCGATGTTTGACGAATACTTTAAGCCACCAACGGTTAATACTACAACGGAAGCTCCACCTGTACCTCCTGTTGCTGATGCTCAAATCCCACAAAACTCAGAAGGTCCATCTGTATCTGTCTCAATCAGTCAAGATGCACCATCTGCCAGTCAATCGCCCTCATCATCAAATATTCAATCTTCTTTGGTGCAGCAAGGTTCTGCAGATGACAATTCTTTTGAAGTGAATCCTTTTGCTTCTGTTGATGATGTTCCATTTGAAAATGTATTTGCTCCTGAGTCTTCCACTGATACATCTTCTTCAGGAGATCTTAACACGGCAACATCTGTTCAATACCCTCAACCACATGATCATCTCAGAAAATGGAACAATGATCATCCAATTGACAACATCATTGGTAATCCTTCTCGTCCGGTATCCACGCGAAAGCAACTTGCTACTGATGCACTGTGGTGTTTCTTCAATTCTGTACTATCCAAAGTCGAGCCAAAAGACTTCAAAGAAGCCATGTCCAAAGATTGTTGGTTTAATGCTATGCAAGATGAAATTCATGAGTTTGATCGACTTGAAGTATGGGAATTAGTGTCTCCTCCAGAGTGTGCAATGATTATTGCTCTGAAGTGGATCTTTAAAGTAAAACTCGATGAGCACGGTGATGTTCTGAAGAATAAGGCACGACTTGTAGCAAAAGGGTATAGACAAGAAGAGGGCATAGACTTTGAAGAACCGTTTGCTCCGGTTGCTCGAATTGAAGCCATCAGAATCTTCCTCGCCAATGCCGCCAGTCAGAATATGATAGTCTACCAGATGGATGTTAAGACAGCATTCTTGAATGGTGACTTGAAAGAGGAAGTCTATGTGAGTTAACCCGAAGGATTTGTGGACCCTGATAATCCTACTTATGTCTATCGCTTGAAGAAGGCCCTCTATGGCTTGAAGCAGGCACCTAGGGCATGGTATGATACGTTGTCTAAGTTTCTTTTGGCAAATGGATTCTCCAAAGGTGTTGTTGATCCTACGCTATTCACCAGGAAATTAGGCAAACATCTACTTCACGTTCAGATATATGTAGATGACATTATCTTTGCCTCTTCTGATCCTAGTGAATGTGATCGGTTTTCAAAAGAGATGAGCTCTAAGTTCCAAATGTCGATGATGGGACAAATGTCATTTTTCTTAGGTTTGCAAATTTCTCAATGTCCCGGAGGCATCTTCATTAATCAATCCAAATATGCAAATGAAATATTGAAGAAGTTTGGATTTAGTTCAAGTGATCCTGTTGACACTCCTATGGTTGAGAGATCGAAGTTGGATGAAGACCTCTCTAGGATCCCGGTTGATCAAACTAAATTTAGAAGCATGATTGGATCCTTAATGTACCTCACCGCTAGCAGGCCAGATCTCTTGTTCGCAGTATGTATGTGTGCTCGGTACCAGTCCAAGCCCACCAAAAAGCATCTGGAAGCGGTAAAAAGGGTCTTCAGATATCTTCAAGGCACTGTTCACATGGGTCTCTGGTATCCTAAGAACACCGTAATGGAACTCACGGCTTATGCAGATGCGGACCATGCGGGGTGTCAAGATACTCGTCGAAGTACTTCGGGAGGTGCTCAGTTTTTGGGGGAAAAGTTGGTTAGCTGGTCTTCTAAAAAGCAAATGAGTACATCTATATCTTCCACAGAGGCTGAATACATTGCCATGTCTGCATGTTGTGCTCAAATCCTATGGATGAGATCACAACTATCAGACTATGGTTTTGTATACAACAAGATTCCTCTGTATTATGACAACAGAAGTGTTATCGCTCTTTGCTGCAACAATGTCCAACACTCCCGATTAAAGCACATCGATATCAGGCATCACTTCATAAGGGAACAGGTTAAGAAAGGGATTGTTGAACTCTACTTCGTGAGGATAGAGTTTCAGTTGGCTGATATCTTCACTAAGGCACTTCCGAGATAACGGTTTCAATTTATTCTCCCGCGACTTGGCATGAAGAGTTTGACACCTGAAACCCTTAAGTGTCTTCAAGAAGAAAAGGAGGAGTAAAGGATTTTGTGGAGATCGTTTGCTCGAGGTTTGTTAGACCTCATCTAGGAATTAACACAATAATAATGAACAACAATATAGTACGCAGCGGAATAATCAAACGAATCATTATTATTGAACAAGGTTAGTCGAACGATTCTTGTAGTTTATACAAACTACGAACCCTAGGCATCCATTAGAGGACTTGATGCCTAGACACATACACACCTTTGATGACTACATTATGGAAGACATGCATAAAACGTATTCCCTGTATCTCTTTATATACTAGAGATGGTAGGGTTACAAAGGGATTAACATAAAATATTAAAAGATTTGCTGTAAAATTTGCAAGAAAAGGATTTCTTGGTAATTATGGTGTCGAATTGAAATAAATTAAAATAGAGGGACTAAAAGTGTAAATTCTGGAAACTTGAAGGTGTCTCGTGTATATAATGATATAAAGGGTGTAATGTGTAATTTTTAATATTTAAGGGATTAATATGTAATTATGGAAACTATAAGGACTAGTTTAGTAATTTATGAAACTTAAGGGGCTGTCGTACCACATATTAATTAAAGGGGTATATTCTGTAAATTGGTAAAATAAAGTGCTTGATGTGTAAATATAAACATGGTAAGGGTTAAATTGTGATTTATATAATTATAAGGTTTAATTTGTAATGTAATTAACTAAAGGGGTATAAATTGTAATTTGTGAAACTTAAAGGATCAAAGTCTAATTCTGGAAACCTGTTAAAAATAGAAAGTTACTTGAAATGAGTAAACCTACTTAAAGTGGAAACTTGCTATTTCTGGAAAGTTACTAAATAAGGAAAGTTGCTATTTCTGGAAAGTTACCTAAAAAGGAAAAGTTGCTAAAAATGGAAAGCCGACTAAAATAAATAATCCGAATTAAACAAACTATTAATAAGACAATCATGAATTCATGTAGATCCGCTGAAGATGGAGTTCGCTTCCGGTCTTTATTATTCTGTTGTGTGTTTTCACATGCGGTATAAGGTACAGATATTCTGACCTTCCTTATAAGGTTTCTCATGATCTCTTTCATTTTTCTGATCTGCCAGTTTTTGTATTAATGTCATTGCTATGATCCCCTTACTTTGAACCTTTCATATGATCCCCTTTGTTATAATTCCTGATATTAACTTTGTTATGAAACTTGATTCTGAACCATCTGTTATAAACCCTTTTGAAATATGAACTTGTTATAACACTCTGATTCTGACATGATATCTGACTCTGAATTTCCCTTGATACTTGACTCATCACCTTGTTACCTGCATATTCAAATCCTTGTATACCATGAAGTTTCATTTGATAATATAACTGAATTGAAAACCTTCCTTAATGATATGAAAATGTTTTTGACCAACTTTTGAGTACGATGTTATACCAATTTTGAATTGAAACTGCACTAAAGGTTTTATGAAAATTTCTTTTAAAGACTATCTGTATAAAAAGGTCTTACCAAACATCATTTTATGAAAGTCACTGAATGATTATTTTAAATACAAGTTTAATATGAAACCTTTGAATTAAAATCTTTTCTATGAACCTATAAACCTTTTGATTATGAGCCTTTGATATGACCTATTGAACCTCGATTTGAACCTTATTCTAAACCTGGTTATAAACTCTTGTTCTGAAACTTAATTTGAACTTTGATATAAGCATTAATCTGGTATACTATTTTTGAACCTGGACTTGAACATTGTTATAAATTCTGATATAATACTCTGATTTCTGAACCTCTGATATACACTTCTGAAACAATTGACATGGACCATTATGCTATGAACCTTCTGATATAAAACTCTGATTTCTGACCGGATAATTGACCATGACCCACAGTTTGAGACCCGAGCCAATCACTAGGCATGAGGGTTTCATGTCCATGTCATTGATGCACCGATGGCATGACTCTAGGGCAGGAGAGTGATGACCTGTCCCGTCCCTGACTTTATTTTATCTGGTGTGTATTGGTAGACTCTGGCCACCTAGGGCGTATGGATGCATCCTAGATCTGATCTGATTTCTGTTATCTGTATCTGTTTATCTGTTATATATATCTGGTGACTGATGGTGTGTGCGATACACGTCTTTCACATATCTGGGAGCTAGCTACTCCATTTGATACATGAGGACACCCCTCATATTATCTGGTTACTGAGAGGACTCCCCTCTGCATGATTGATTGACATGGTTACATTATATATATCTGTTTCTGGGCTCGTGGTGGATTACTGTTTTTCCTTTACCATATACATTTACTTACCTTTGACCCTTATTATATCTTGCACTGTTTCCCTTTACCTTTATCTATTTATTATTCCCTATCCCTTTATCCTTACTCATTGGTTTATCCTTTAACTCTGATTATATCTGCATGACCTATATTTTTGACACTCTGTACTATTCTTTATTACTGCTTTGTTACCGTTATATCTGTTCACTGGGCTCTCGTAGCTCAGCCGCATTTCTTTTCCTGCGGCAGGTTTTAGTAGGAAGCTGGGAATGGGTGGAGAGTATCTTGGACTTAGAAGACTTGATAGCTACTTTTGGACTTAGAAGTGATTAGAAGTTATTATTATTTCGAAATTAGTATTTATTGGAAGTTCATTTGTAACCCTGTAGTATCTGTATTTCATTTGTAACCTTTGAGAATTCTTGTATTACTATAGATGTATGCTTTGTTTTGATCTGATATGAAACCATTATTGTGATATCTTTACCCTTGTCGGGTTGGGGTGTTACAATTTATGGTATCAGAGAGACAGGCTGTGACTCGTAATACATTTACCCTTGACCTGTGAGTTCTGGACCATTAGGCTTCCACTGTAAGAACATAGGAGAACACCCTGAGAACTTGGTTTAGGATTTCTTTATTTGAACTTAAGTTTTGACCAGTGAGGAATGGGTAGACTATAAGGCGTTTGTTTAAGTATCTTTGTTTCCGCATCACTCTGATTCGTGCCCTGCTTTTGATTTAAGTCTGTTAAGATCACTTTTAGAATTGAAAGCTTATGCTTTGCACTACCCAAGATTTGAGAATTAAATAAATCTGGAAGGCATTGAGAACTGCATAATATGGCCTGACACTATTTGATCCTTGTCTGCAGAGTCCGACTCTGACCTCTGATCCTTCTGTTAATCATTTTGATGCCTCTTCGGACATTCTGAAAATTTCCTTGGCGATGACGTACTTTACACCTTTTGTTATTTGTCTTTTGCATTTGATAAGCATTTGATACCTTCTGTTAATTGTCTCTTGTCTCTTGATAAGCATATATAAATTTTCTGACACCATTTGATTTCGTCTTAACCATCTCTGTCCCTATGAGAAGTCTTGTGGTGTTTAACCACGAGTATAAGAATGTTTCCCTCTCATTTTGGACGATAAGATTTTCCTTGTTGATCTGTCTTTCTGTGGACTGTTAACTCTAATGTTATTCTGATAAAGGATTGGTTGTTTGACAACTATCCTCCTATGTCTCACCTTTGACGTTTGAAACAATTTTGAACTCCCTACCATGATTACCGATTGTTAAACTTTTGACTATCATTATTACTCTGAAGACTCGTGTGTTATGTTCGCGATTATGAAGTTTTCCTTGAACCCATTTCGTACAACAATGAATGAACCTTAATCTGAAAATTACTTGGCACCCTGAATTTTCTGAACACGATTTCTGATGGAACCAACAAAATTTCTCACCGGAGTGAGAAGTAAGTTCGCTTAAGTGTATTTTCTTGGCGTATTTCAGTTTTGTTCGCAATAAAGAAGAATGGTGACAGGAGACATGTATTGATTCTGGAAGCTGAACCGTATTGCTATTTGGAACCCTTATTTCTCCACCCTGAAACGACTTTGTATCTATTCAATTTCAGAGCGCGAAGTTTCCTTCAGATGGAAATATGAATTGAGGTTATTCTTGAGATCGCTGTCCGTATTTGTAACGATTGATATAAAGATTTGTGACGCTAATAGTATTAGCTAAAGCTCTGACTATTCTGTAAATTTGATAAATGAATGTATTCTCGTGAGTACTTGGGCAAATGGTCATTGTATGACTTAATAGTACATTCGAAGACGAAGAAGAACATGAAAATCATTTTTGCACTTTGTAAGAAATTTGACGATCACTTGTGCATTCTGAGAGATTGATATCTGTTGAGACAACGGTTTTTCTTGATTGAGAATATCCCTTTTAAATCCCGCAAATTTCGAAACTATCACCGAATGGTCAAGACCGATAACAAAATGGTAAACTGAAATCTTTTGAACCTTGCATCAGAATTCTGAAAGACGTTTACAACTTGCGTTACCCTTGATAAATTTCGTGACCGGAGAGAAACAGTTTAGTTTGATTGAAAACGGAGTTTTGAAAAGCTGAAATAGAAATTGCTTCCATACCTTCAGACGGAACAAATTTTGGGACATTTCAGAAAGAGACTCGGTTATACTCCCTTGCAACACAGAAGGTTTTGCGTATGCATCAAGACAACTAGAAACGCATCAGAAGTATTACTTCACTACCTGACCTAGAGTTGACAACAGCGGTGACTACCCTGAAGAGTGAAGACATTCCTTACAAGACAGAAGTGTTGGCGATGCAAAAGAAAGACGGCGAACCTGGAGCTGATGAAGACGTACAGTCTCACTTCCCTATTCATCTTGGTTGTACTAAGATGAATTGAGAGCGGAAGCAGACTGGATGATGAAGAAACTTAAAGATCGTGCCAGAAATTCACATTACTCCATCACATTCCAAGAAGAACTGCAGGAGGCATGATGAACCAGACGATTTTGTTTCACTTCCAGATTGATGGACAAACGAAGACAGATTAACCGGACTTGAAGAGATTTGATGTTTTGAATGAACGGATTTCTGAAGCAGACCTTTTATGTTTGGAAGAATTGATTCTGTGAAGGCCGAAGTTATTGACGATTAGTTTTCATTTCCGTTGACTCCCTTAAGCTTCGTTATATCGTGATAAGATCCTCTAATGATTTAAGTTCCCTAGAAGCATTTCAGTTCCGTGTTTATTTTTCGTATGTTCGATGATGGCTTTGTTTTGAGGAGTTTTGGCGAATTGTGGAAAATCTGACGCTTGTGACGGCGTACCCTACTTTTGCCTGGCAATCTGGAATTCCGATACTCTATGCGAGTAGTTTCTTCTTCCCTCTTGTTTATGTCATTGAGTTTGTTGGCTCTGAGATTATAGAAGTACTAGGTGGATTAAGATAGGTTGTTATACTCACGACTCGAGATAAAGTATGATCATCATGAAGGCATAATTATGTGGTGCTAGTATTATGACGCCTGATCAACGTGATAATACTTACACCATATAACATGCACTCATTGTGGCCATAGGATATCTTGGGGGAGTACCTAAGAAGTTTAGAATCTGATCTCCGTTGGATTATCCGTGATTAGTGAGACGTTAGGTTCATTCTACCTATGCGTATACTCTGCTCTCGTTTATTAGATATCTGGATGAGTTTGGACTCTCGTTTTGCATTCTGTTGACCTCAGTTATAAATCTGGAAAACTCTTTGAAGAGCTCCCTACTGTTGACACAGTCAATTTGATATGAAATTCTGTTCGTAGTTCATATAAGCTTTTCAGAAGATTCGCCTACCACCCATGTTATATTACATGGTTCTTTTGATCCAAACCAACCTAATTTTTCTCTTTCTGAGGAATCTGAACCCACCTTGTTTTGATCGAGTCATGAGAAACCATTTGTTTGAAGAGCCTTTTGGAAGAACCTCCCCGGGCGTGAGGATGTTTGTGACGATCTTTTGCGAATTGCTTCGACTTTGTCTAACTTTGCGACTTCAAATTTCGAGGACGAAAATTTTCTTTTAGAGGGGAAGAAGTTGTAATACCCGAAATTTCAAAACATGCAAAATGACGAAATTACCCCTGAAACCATAAAGCTTAATTTAATCACTTATAAAGTTCTGAATAAATTCCAAGCTTCTGAAAACGAACTACATATGAAATAAAATTAATTCTGGAACAACATTTTATTATTTTGAAAGTCCAAAAAAAAAATATTCATGCACACAAATAATTATATAATCCGAAATATAATATAATTTATTTATATTTTGTAAAATCATTTTAATATGGATAAATACAACAATTAAATTAGGGAATTATACTAATAAATCAAATTGTGATTTTTTTGTGATTTAGGCCAAAAAATCTGAGCTTATTCCCTCCCCATATGTCGGTTTTAGCTTTATTTAATAAACCATATTATTTTTATAAAACCCTAATACCGAAAACCTTAAGATCGACAAAACTAAAATCCCCCATTCTCTCATTCGACTTTCTGAGCAAGAACAAGTAATTTTATGGTGTTCATCAAAGATTAAAGAAGCTAAGAAAAATAGGAATTGGATTGTTGAAGCCTTGATTCGAACGTGGTGTATTATTTTGTTCGGTTTATACGCACGCAAGGTAAATAATTTCTTACGCCAAATCCTTATGTTCTAAAATTGAACAAGCATTTTTCTGATGATTAGTAGGTCGTATATAACTCATAAAAAATGATAAACATGGATCATGCAAGCTAAATCAAGCGTACGAAATTTAAATAGCCAAAACACACTAAATTCTCAAATATGATTATACGAATTTTCTGGAGTGTGTTCATAATTTTTACGTGTTCTATGATGATTATAAAGGTCTGGAAAAATAGCTACTTGATTTGTGGAAGCTTAAATTTTGTGTTCTTGAATTTAGTTTATTATCGGATTTATGAGAAAAATAGAGAAAATTAGGAAAAGTCCTACAACGATTTAGAATTAGGGTTTATGTGATGTAATCTGGATAATTAATGCTTAATAATGATTTTGTAATGATTGGGAGAATTAGGGTTTGGTTTTGTAATTAAAAAGTGTTGTACGATTAGTTTTAAAATCATGGGGGTGTGTTTTGCCAACTTTGAAACTTGTAGGATATTTTTGTAATGTTATATAGATCTGGGATAATGTATAAAAATTATAACATGAGGGTCCTATGTGTAAAATTTGCAAGAAAAGGATTTAATTGGTAATTATGGTGTCGAATTGAAATAAATTAAAATAGAGGGACTAAAAGTGTAAATTCTGGAAACTTGAAGGTGTCTCGTGTATATAATGATATAAAGGGTGTAATGTGTAATTTTGAATATTTAAGGGATTAATATGTAATTATGGATAAATTATTATTCGAACTGTATTTTTGGAAACTATAAGGACTAGTTTTGTAATTTATGAAACTTAAGGGGCTGTCGTACCACATATTAATTAAAGGGGTATATTCTGTAAATTGGAAAATAAAGTGCTTGATGTGTAAATATAAACATGGTAAGGGTTAAATTGTGATTTATATAATTATAAGGTTTAATTTGTAATGTAATTAACTAAAGGGGTATAAATTGTAATTTGTGAAACTTAAAGGATCAAAGTCTAATTCTGGAAACCTGTTAAAAATAGAAAGTTACTTGAAATGAGTAAATCTACTTAAAGTGGAAACTTGCTATTTCTGAAAAGTTACTAAATAAGGAAAGTTGCTATTTCTGGAAAGTTACCTAAAAAGGAAAAGTTGCTAAAAATGGAAAGCCGACTAAAATAAATAATCCGAATTAAACAAACTATTAATAAGAAAATCATGAATTCATGTAGATCCACTGAAGATGGAGTTCGCTTCCGGTCTTTATTATTCTGTTGTGTGTTTTCACTTGCGGTATAAGGTACAGATATTCTGACCTTCCTTATAAGGTTTCTCATGATCTCTTTCATTTTTCTGATCTGTCAGTTTCTGTATTGATGCCATTGCTATGATCCCCTTACTTTGAACCTTTCATATGATCCCCTTTGTTATAATTCCTGATATTAACTTTGTTATGAAACTTGATTCTGAACCACCTGTTATAAACCCTTTTGAAATATGAACTTGTTATAACACTCTGATTCTGACATGATATCTGACTCTGAATTTCCCTTGATACTTGACTCATCACCTTGTTACCTGCATATTCAAATCCTTGTATACCATGAAGTTTCATTTGATAATATAACTGAATTGAAAACCTTCCTTAATGATATGAAAATATTTTTGAACAGCTTTTGAGTACGATGTTATACCAATTTTGAATTGAAACTGCACTAAAGGTTTTATGAAAATTTCTTTTAAAGACTATCTGTATAAAAAAGGTCTTACCAAACATCATTTTATGAAAGTCACTGAAAGATTATTTTAAATACAAGTTTAATATGAAACCTTTGAATTAAAATCTTTTCTATGAACCTATAAACCTTTTGATTATGAGCCTTTGATATGACCTATTGAACCTCGATTTGAACCTTATTCTAAACCTGGTTATAAACTCTTGTTTTGAAACTTAATTTGAACTTTGATATAAGCATTAATCTGGTATACTATTTCTGAACCTGAACTTGAACATTGTTATAAATTCTGATATAATACTCTGATTTCTGAACCTCTGATATACACTTTTGAAACAATTGACATGGACCATTATGCTATGAACCTTCTGATATAAAACTCTGATTTCTGACTTGATAATTGACCATGACCCACAGTTTGAGACCCGAGCCAATCACTAGACATGAGGGTTTCATGTCCATGTCATTGATGCATCGATGGCATGACTCCAGGGCAGGAGAGTGATGACCTGTCCTGTCCTTGACTTTATTTTATCTGGTGTGTATTAGTAGACTCTGGCCACCTGGGGCGTATGGATGCATCCTAGATCTGATCTGATTTCTGTTATATGTATCTGTTTATCTGTTATATATATCTGGTGACTGATGGTGTGTGCGATACACGTCTTTCACATATCTGGGAGCTAGCTACTCCATTTGATACATGAGGACACCCCTCATATTATCTGGTTACTGAGAGGACTCCCCTCTGCATGATTGATTGACATGGTTACATTATATATATCTGTTTATGGGCTCGTGGTGGATTATTGTTTTTCCTTTACCATATACATTTACTTACCTTTGACCCTTATTATATCTTGCACTGTTTCCCTTTACCTTTATCTATTTATTATTCCCTATCCCTTTATCCTTACTCCTTGGTTTATCCTTTAACTCTGATTATATCTGCATGACCTATATTTTTGACACTCTGTAGTATTCTTTATTACTGCTTTTTTACCGTTATATCCGTTCACTGGGCTCTCGTAGCTCAGCCGCATTTCTTTTCCTGCGGCAGGTTTTAGTAGGAAGCTGGGAATGGGTGGAGAGTACCTTGAACTTAGAAGACTTGATAGCTACTTTTGGACTTAGAAGTGATTAGAAGTTATTATTATTTCGGAATTAGTATTTATTGGAAGTTCATTTGTAACCTTGTAGTATCTGTATTTCATTTGTAACCTTTGAGAATTCTTGTATTACTTTAGAGGTATGCTTTGTTTTGATCTGATATGAAACCATTATTGTGATATCTTTACCCTTGTCGGGTTGGGGTGTTACAAAACCAATGTATGAAAGATGTCTTCTTCCCCTTAAGCCATGCATACCATCAAGGATCTTCAAGCTGCAATTAAGAATAAATCTTCTTCCCCTTTTTGTCATCATCAAATAGGGAACGAAAATATGCAACCTTGATCTTCATAATTACCAACGAGTACCATACTTCCAATCGAGTCTTCTATTGTCTTGAATTATCCACCATTAAGAACACCAAAATGCTTACTTATTAAATTAACACAAGACATAAAAATCCCAAATCTTCAGTTTGAATACCAACGAGCAATCACAAAAACCTTCACCTTGATGTAGCACACAAATGGTTAAATATTAAAGCTTCCCCTGAAACCCATATGGTAACCATTTGAAAGAACTTGTCAAATAACAACCACCATAGAAACAAATACCATGTAGTACCATGAAGATCACCAAATAGCTTTCGAAAAATGACTACAATAATATTTGAAACCAAGCAGTAGTAGAATGAAAAATAGTTCTTTATCCAAACCAAAACCTTCTCTGTGTGTGTGTTGTCCCCTATGTGTGTGTGTTATGGAACCAATGTGTTCCAAATCTCGTATGTCTTCCCCTCACTTTTAGAATTCCATGCACTAGAAGTACAAACCAGCAGTACAAAGTTTATAACCAGCAGTATAAACTTTTCATCCTCCAAAGCTAGCAGTACAAACTGTTTTCGAGCAGTACTAACGTGAAAACCAAGCAGTACTAAATGGTGAAGCCAGCAGTACAAACTGCTACACATAAACCAATGAGCTGTACTAACTGTTCAAAGAGCAGTACAAAGTTTGAAGACCAACAATAGAAACTGGTAGATCAATAACCATCAGACCAGTAACCCAGATTACTACCATCAGCTACCAAAACCGAATCTCAAAGAATAATCCAATCAATAGCATAGTAGTAGACCCCATGTGATCATTAAAAACTTTATAAAGCAGTAGTACAATTAAATTCCACTTGCACTAGATGATGCGTCAACAATTAATTTGTTACGACAAACCAATAAGTCCACCATTGAGCCCACCAATAAACTCTCAACCAGTAACATGCGTGTTTCACATGTCGACAAATCGATATAATAAACACAGTCCAATCAATAGCAGTTATAAACGACAATCAATTTTTACCGACCAATTAATATGCACCAAATCACAATCGATCAGTACGAGATAATTTAATTACCGAACAGATACCATTAAAGCGTTTGACCAATTTACAATATGAATGTGGTACGAGGTTACCTTAATATTTAAATCAATTCGTGTGTGATCAAGAGCAATTCCACCATCCCACTTGAGCAAGAATTGATTTAAATCAATTCGTGTCCACAATCTTCAATATACGTCACCACATCACTACGATTCACTTCGTCAAAACTGCTTATCATTGACAGTAAAAACATTGTAACATCCTAGATATCATGAGCAACCTGGCTTTGATACCACTTGATGAGATCGTTTGCTCGAGGTTTGTTAGACCTCATCTAGGAATTAACACAATAATAATGAACAACAATATAGTACGCAGCGGAATAATCAAATGAATCATTATTATTGAACAAGGTTAGTCGAACGATTCTTGTAGTTTATACAAACTACGAACCCTAGGCATCCATTAAAGGACTTGATGCCTAGACACACACACACCTTTGATGACTGCATTACGGAAGACAAGCATAAAACGTATTCCCTGTATCTCTTTATATACTAGAGATGCTAGGGTTACACAGGGATTAACATAAAATATTAAAAGATTTGCTGTAATCTTTTCTTTCTTGTGAAGTTTCATCCTTTGTCTCCATAAGTCCCTCATCTTTCACATTTTGTCAATATCAACTCTAAATATAATTCCTAACAGATGCATCATGAACATATCCTTGTATATTCTTGTATATATCATAAAACAAGAAGAAAATAGAAAAATATAAAACCTATAAAAAACCCTAAAAATCAGAAAAACAAAAAATACCAAAAATAGTTCTTCTAGGCATGTCTTCTGTTTATCGATAACATTTACGGTCCTAGGAATTTCATTCAATAATGACACGGGTCTTTAAATGTAGCTCGAGCAGAAGTTATACTAAATGGCTAAAACATGTCTTATCGGCTTGCAGTTACTTCAGACTGCGACCCGTGTTGTGTTATGGGGAAAGCATGTCGCCAAAAAGACGGTTGTTCCTCCAACTGGGTGATGTTCGCCTGGGCATGGATTACTTTATATCCATGTTTTCTTCGATCTGATGTACGTTTCAGTGCATCATTTCTTGTATAAGAAGAGAAATCTTCTTTACACCACAAACTCTTTCTTATCTATGATTCTTCAGGAGAGTTTTGGTGTTTCACAAGGTGGTAACTGGACTTAAATTTTCACAAATACTTGACGCTCAATTGTATGACAACAACTCTTTAAATAGAAAACGGGTCATTAATTGAGGGGGAGAGTATTTGTTCCAATTTTTGACACCTTTTTAAACTCTGTGCGACATCAGCAATGACATTCTCTCTTGGATTAAGGGGGAGCATTGTATGCTCCATAATCAGAATATATTAAACCTGAACACATTTTCTCCCATAATTTGTAACTTATTTAAATCAATTGGGATCACAAATCTCAAATTGTTTGAAATTTTTGATCGGGGGAGAGAATGTGATTTAAATATGAAATTCTGATAACATAATGTGATCTTTTGGACTCAAGTGTAGGCTATCCCATATGTGCTAAAACTCTTTCTTATATCGATGCACATATTAAGGGGGAGCGAATGATTTATGATGGCAATTGTAGAAGAACACCAAAGACCGACCACTTTATTTTATGTACTGGAGTTATAAGGATGGTAAGGTTAGGTATAAGTTCCCACGATCCCGCCAGAGCCGGAGGGATATACCCAGGGACAATCCACTGGTTAGTGTAGAAGTCCTTAGGTATGATTAAAAAGGATAAAAGTGAGAATAAGGGAAGAGTGCCGACTGAGTCGGAGCTAGTACTGGAACAAACCCAATAAGGTGCTAGTGATGAAGTCTCGGTAAGCACTGAAGGGATTGAAGAATGAAAAAGAAATGTAAAAATAAAGGGTGAAAAGAAAGAAGCCCTCCTTACACTTTAGGCAGAAACCGGGTCAATACATATGCTGTCAAAATCACTAAGTTGATTGCTGACATTGAAGACAAAGTATCATGGACCTAGTGATACGCTGCACAACCCTCCCTAGCCACTCAAGGTCCCTCAAAGGACTCTTGTTTCATTTGTCACGGAGATCAATACATGTCTATCGTCTCTCTCACTCCGAGTTAGATGATATTGAAAAGGTGGCAGTACTCTCCAGCCTCCGATCACTAAATCAAAACGCACTATTGAGTCTAGAGCCAAGAGATCATCAATAAATCTCATTAGGACACATTTCCAATATGCTTGCTGTTTCATACACCGTGAAAAGTAAGAAAATATATATTAAGAGTCCTACGCATTATCCTTGTAGTATTGCCAGAACATCCGAGTGATACAAAAAATATTCACAATGAAGATGAAAATCCTTCTAAAGCCTACATCTAACAAGCTCTTGGTGGGTGACATGTGAGATCCTTCATGGATCAAACTAGTGACAACTGGAAAGAAACGATGGGGAGATTCTCATTTGAATCAACCTTGTTCCAGGAAATGGATTGACGGATGCTTTTGGAAAACCTTTCAATGTGCTCACCAACTGAGTTTCGAGCACATTGATTGTGAAAATTTTCAAACAAAAGTGTTTATGATGGAAATGTGATTCAATTTATAAAACTCTCATCGTGTTGCATAAAACGTTTATCCAGTGACACGCGAGTGATTTTTCTAATCAATTTCTCATCAATCAGTGGGTATTTAATTCACTGATTTACTCTACCGTGCTGTCTGCTTTGAGACATTCCGGTATGAGAACATGCTTAGTATGATGATTCTGACATTAATTTGTTGGAAGACTCATTACTACAAGTTGTAAATTGCTGTCAAGGAGAATCGTCTTTAAAGGGGATTCTACCTGATCACAGGTCGATCCTCACGGAACCGAAGGTTAATCCAACCACCCCGAACGAATGACAAAGCCATATTCGTTCTCCAACTTTATTGCTAACTGTTTTATTTCATATTCATATAAAGATGGTGATGGTGGTTCCTGATTCCAGTAGTGACGTGTCAATCCACACTCCATGCTCACACTTCCAATTCATTATCAAAGACATCATGATAGATGAAAGACCTACAACACAGCTTCTGCAACTCTGATGATAGCTATCATGATTCAGAAAAGTGTGAGCATGCGAGTCCAACGGTCACAACAACTCACATGGATGCAATATCACAACGGATGAGCTTGGAGATTTACGGTGACTGATGATCTCAAAGAAGGCTCAAAAATCACGACTTCACATGGAGATGATGCTGCAAGATGACTTGAAGATATATGTTGGATGATATTCTCAAAAGACACTCAAAGATCATCCAAGACAAAAGATCAGTCATCAAAAGTTCATCGCTGAAGGCACAAAGTTCAATGACTTTGAAGAATCAAAGACTACGAGCTACGAAGTTAAATTCATGTAATAGAATGCTAAAATTCAATATGTAATTTCGGGGTGACCTCCCTTAGGGGGAGATTGTTAGGAATACGAATATTCATATGAAGACTCGGTCACCCCGAGTATCTATTTAGTATTAAGTAGCTCGTTGAAGTATTAGTATTATTATTATTAGTTTAGTTATATTAGTATTTGTGTAGTTGAGTCGGGTCTTTACTCACTGTCAGCTCACTCCAAAGCCCACTAGGGGCAACCTAGTTAGTACTATAAATACCCCTCTCCTCCTAGGGAGAGGGTTGGAACTCCTTCACATTTAACCTAATACAACTTCCATTTCTCTCTCTAAGTTCCCATTTCTCCTCTTTCTCTCTCTAGACTTTCGGCCAAATCTCAAGTATATGTGTGTTATATGTTATTGAATATGCTACAATAAACTTGTAGTACTCCAGTGTGGTTTAGCGCTAAATTGTTTTTATAGTATTAGAAGACATCACGGTTTCGTACTCGTGGTGTAAACATTCTGAGATGACGGCGGAATTCCTAATATAGGAACTAATGGTTATGTCCATATATGAGAGTAAAAAAGACTGAACTTACGTGTATAACCTCATCATATATTTTTCCCAGTTTACCCACTTACTTCTAATGTGAAATAAATTTTACATTAAAGTTGGTGTAAAAGATTAATCTTTTGTATAAATTTTATTAAAGAAAACCTTCTTTATTGTTATCTCTAGCTTAAATTGAATTTTATCTACCAATCATAAGTCTCAATTATTCACACTTGCCAAATTTGAATCTTAGATAAAAATTAATTTTAACGTCAAATATGATAACTTTAATATGGGTTTTGTTAACCACGGCCTTATGGGTTTTTATTAAGGTTACCTTAATTGAAAAATAAATAATTAATTAATATCAAACATTTCATGTATAAAAACACATTCCATAATTACAATCATTAAATATCTATAAATATAGAAATAATGCCATCGAAATCTCTATATATTGTTGTATTGGGATTTTACATTTTTAGACAAAGTGTTTTGTTTATTTATATCAATAGAGATAATGGTCCGAAAATGTATCAAATTATTTCTTTTTTGATCGATTGTATGAATTTGTAATTTATCATATTATATGTATCATTCCACGGTTAAATTGTCAAATTCGATTGATTTGAATGAATGATAATATGAAAATGTAAGGAACTTTACCCGTGATGATACGCATGTTAGAAAAAATTGTTTTGATACAACTTGACGATTATTCTTTTGTTGTGTCTAAACTATTTATTTGATACACTAATAAATTCCGTTCATTTACAGAGAGAATCAAACCAATTGCAAAAATGGATGTTTATTCTATTCCTCAATCCTGGAACGTAGAAGCAATTTAAAGTTTTAAACTACTCAACCTTCAATTAACTTACAGAAAGACAGTCTATGCTTTGATCTATTACATTAGTTTTGGCCATGTTTTCATTAATCAACTTAAAGGAAAACTAAAAAAGGGTTGGTAACTTTATAAGGGTATTCTAATATGTGCTCGATCACTGGACAAATAGTTTGGCCGTATTTTCACCAAACCAATTATCTCAGACATCTTTGAGAAGTTAGATTGCTATGTGATGTGGAATAAAAGGTTAGTTTTAGTAGGAATCTAACAACGTTTTACATAACGATATGATGTAAAACATAAGTAAAAGAGTGATAATAACAATTCAACATGTTAGAATTTAATAATTATAACTAGTTCATATATTAATCAAGTAATAATCATATATATGCGGAAGCGTATGATCTATTTTAACACATAAAGAATTAACCGAATATTAAAACAAACGTACTTTTGATTCTAGGTAAACGAGAATCAACTTCAATAATCCTTCAATCAAGGTCAAAAACCTTAATTAGGGTTTATAATTGGATTAACGAATTACCCCTTACCGTTTTGTAATTCAATCCAAGATATTAATTATAGTGAGTTAATACCACGTTCTTGTAAACACGTACTAATACCAAATTAATGTAAATACTAGTTTAATAAAAAACAAAACGATTTTGTTTTTGGAAAAACAAAAGTCGAACACCTCTTGAAGGTTTCGGCCGATTGGGACACAAGGAAAAGAGAAAAACACTTTTAGGGTTTAGTGTGTGTACAAAAGTTACAAAACAATTAACCCTTTTGTTTGTTTATATAGGATGACAAAACTTTGGGAACAAGTTAGGGTTTGGGTTTGGAAGCCCATTGCCGATCGGATCTCAACCCACAAAGGGGTTCTAAATCTGTCTTATTCTCTATTTTCCATCTATAGTCCTTTTCTTTTATTATTTAATGACCGTTAGTCAATTACCGTTAATTACTTAACGCTCGTTAGTCGTTTTGTGTAATTAATAATTAAATATAACTTTTTATATTAAATTATTAAACATTAATTCTTCATACGTAAAGTGTGAAATCCCGTGGTCTCGAGTTCGATTCTAGACATACACATATTAAATATTGTCCATAAACTAAAAGCTCCCACTTGGACATATCTTAATAGTGTAATGACATTGGTTAGCGTCTAGCAATACGCCAATGCCCCTAGTACAACTCGAGTAAAGTCTCCTGGAAAAACCTTTTGATGATTCATCATCATAGTTATCCTTTTGTCACTAATACTACGTTAATAAATATATGGATCTTAGTCATTCTTTAATTAACTATTCTGTTTCTCGTTGTTTATGATTGAACAAGATTACCAAATCGTCTGAACGTATTTCAGATAGATCTTGGGCGTTGCCACGCAAACATCTTGTCAACCCTACGAGGGGCCCAGCACTATTAAACTTCAAAACAAATTTGAAGGAACAAATTCTCTCTTGACTACGAGCCTAACCCATGAACTTCGTAACACTCCTGAAAACAATCCTTATGGCTACCGGTAACGTATAGCGGTAAATTGCTCTACAGAAATGCACTACATCCATGACAGTTATCTGGTATCTCAAGTCTGAGAATAACTATATTCATGATTTACTTGATGACAAGATCCATAAAGTAAACTCATGAAGTTGGGATAAGTCCTATATTCAATTCATTGAATATCATATGAAATTGGCATGTCAACGCATCAATATACTTTCAAGTATATTCTACCAATACTCATATTTGTCTTAATTTAATGATATTCCTATATCATTAAGTGACAACGGATAATTTAGAATAATCAAATTATTCAAGGATTAAACATGCAAATACAGGATATATTATTAAGAAAATGATAATCAAACATAACTAATATTTTATTTCATTAAAATAATAATTGTTCATAACATCCCATTATCCAAATACTAAATAGATCAATGCATGATAATTCTAGTTAATGAATTATGCCTCAAGTCATGTCAATCATACTTGTTGACAAGATATAAATCAACTAATTTTGATCTATTGGAATTTTGAGAATGCTTATTTTAAGAATTCAATTAGTGAAGTTCTTGTATGTGTGCATTCAACTATCTTGAAATTGCCACATAATATTTCATAAATGCGTGACATCCTCAACCACCAATCTATGACAATTAAACTATCAAACCTTTTATAGTTTAAAGTATTCTAATTCTTTAATGTATAATGCAACTATATTCTTAGTTAAGCATAACTAGTACACATGGCCATTAACAAGGATGGAATCCTACCATGACTAGTATTGAGTGTCATATCAATTTCAATAGCATCATTGTATGCAAACAACAATATGCTCTTTAAAATTCCATAAACTTTAATATCCATTGTGTAATGTTTGATGTCTTCCAATCTTTCAAGATTTGTCAGCTATAACGATTAAGCAAAAATTTGCCATATGGTTTATACTTAGAATTTAGGAGCAATTCCAGGCTGAGGATGTAATTCTGTATCCAACCATATTCATTACACTTAGTTATCTAATAACTTTCAATTAGATATTAATGTTGTCAAATCATCTTTTATCCAAGCATGATAAAACAAATAACATGATGTTCATGAAAAATCATTGTGTCTAATTATTACTGCCTCCGTCCCAAAATTATTGTCACCTGACAAAAAACACATTCTTTTAGAAAAATGTCACTATCACTACTTTCTATCTCTTACTTTTTTGCCAAATGACAAGTTTACCCTTAACCAATTAATTAACACTTCTTTAAAGTTTGCAATATTAATTTCAACCAAGGGTAATATAGTAAACTTTACCAAACTCCACTATCTATTCACTTTCTATTTTGGGTATGTGACAATAATTTTGGGACGTCCGAAAAAGGAATAAGTGACAATAAAATTGGGACGGAGGGAGTACTATTTTACTATTTTTCATGAACATATTTAATCAATATCATGATGTCTAATTATTACTATCTTATTATTAACAACAATTAATTTGGACAAGAGTGACAAAGTATCCGTATTTAATATTAGAAAATAAGATCTCATTAGATTCTGATACTTTTTTATTTGCTTTTTTCTTTTTCTAATGAAAAAGATGTTTGGGAAAAAATACATTTACTTTAAAAATCTTGCAGGCACAAAAAAAAAAAAAAAAAAAAAGGCAAAAAAATAACCATCTTCTATATGAAATCAATTCAACAATTGTATATAAGAGACTAAAGGTGACAAAATGGGTGTAACTGGACAGACGAGTTATTTCTTACTGTGGCGAAGCGAATGTGCAGGGCTGCAATCACCCACAAATATAGCTAACTGTGTTTTTCTAATTTATGCATTTAATAATGTACTGATTATGTTTCTTGTAAGCATCTCCACCTATATATATAAGTGTACTTTAATTCCGATTCAAAACGCCGCCGTTTTGCTATTCTTTTTCCCGCCAAAAACTGCAGGCTATCTGCAGAGCCCAATTTGTTGTTTTCTTTAACCCAACTTCGCTGTCTTCTCTGGCCCAATCCAATCCATTTATGCCAATGATAAAAATGATATATAAACTTATAATAATTATAATATGGAAGATGATTCTTCCAACTTCCAGAAACATCATTCATTTTCATTAATCCACCAAACCGAATCCACGTCCAGTCCTCCCAAACGATTACGGCCGCCTATGGTGAAAGATGGTGGGAATTTCACGGAAAAAAGCAGGTGGGAATTTCACTTTTAATTCTGTTTTGTCGATTTTGATGCAGCAGAACTACCGGGATATTGAGTACAGTGGTTTTTGTATTAAAGGTATATGTTTTCATTTGTGGGTTTGATGTTTTTATTTGTGCTTCAAGATTCAATAACAGTTGATTAATCAATTTTGGGGTTTTTTGGTACCGGAATGTTTAAGGTATTGTAATTTTAAGCATATTTTAATTTTTGGGTTACTTTCAAATTAACAAGATTACACAAACAGTAGAAGCCGTTTGAGGTTGACCCCTAATTCTAATTGTAAGTTTATAAACCCTAACTGATGTGCGTACTAGAGACCATGAAGAAGACGACAATATATAAAAATGAGTCACGGTATATTTTTTTCCCGGCTTCATTTAATTAGATTTCCAATTTTCTTTTTATGATTTTTAGTTCTCTTCTTTGATGACATACAGGTGGTTAAACACACAAATACATTTCTTTTATGCTTTGGGTTTTTGGTGGCGCAAGATCGATGCCTATTTTGTTGCCAAAGGATTGTTTTTGTTTTTGTTTATGCTTGATCCGTGTTTAATTAAAGGTATGTATTTGCTTTTACTATTAGTTTGTTGTTAAATTGAAGGTATGTTATATTTTGGTTTCTAAAATCAGTTGTTTTATTACGGTGTATTTTGTGATCATGTTTTTTGTAAGTATTTGGATTATCTTATTTACGTGCCTTAACATAACTCTTTCTATTGTTGGTTTTCAGCTTGTTTATTGCTTCGAGTTATATTGTGATCATACTTTGGTGGAGCGTTTAGCCGTTTATGCTAATGCAGCAACGGCTGTTTTCTTGCCTTCGTTATGTCTGCCCTTTTAAGGGTCTTACATGAATGGTAGTGGTTTCGTAAACACTTGAGGAATATCCATGTCTTGGCGGGGCAACATGCTATGTTTGCAGCCATGGCGGATACCTCGACGTGTGCAGCTACCCCATGAATTAACCTGACCCAATTTGACTAGATGCAAAACATGGACGGATGGTAGAGTGCGATACACAATCGCCTCAGCAACCTCCATTTGCGCAACCAAGGCATAGGGTAATCTAATTTTCCACTACCATAAGACATATACTACAGAAGGCGTTGTACCTAATCCATTCAGGTGATAATGGTATGTATATATATTATAGGCCTATGATGACTGTTATCGTTTGAAAAAAATGAAATAACTCATTCAAGATTTTAACACAAGTTGGCATGCCAAATACCGGACGGTATAGTGTAAACAATTACTATGCAACAGGTTTTAGTTTTGCAGCCCTGTTAAAATCTTACTGTTTGTGTGAACTGAAATCTATTTACAGATCTGAGGCTAACTATTTACTTTAATCCTTGAACCCAACGTTGGTACTTCGTATTGGTTCTGTATTTGCAGACCTACAACATGAGTTGTTGATACTTACCACATGCTCTAATGATGCGTCCCTGCATTTTGTGATGCTGGATCTGCCTATAACCACTGCACATGAGGTGTCAGCGTTTCACCTGGCATTCAAATTGGGCTCTTTTTACTTTTATATTCTTTCTTATATGTAAAAGACAAATATCGAACAGGTTGAATTGAGAGAGAAATCTGTGGTTTAATGTACTTGGATTAGTGGTTGTGCTGACCATGTACGGGTTCGATGAAACTGAGATGCTCCGTATCTTGGCCAGGCAATTTATTACTTTTGCAGCCATGGCGGATGTATCCTCTTTCTCGATTGTATTTGTTGGAAGATTGGCCCAATTATATACATTAACAGTTTATTTCTTTTGTTAACGGAACCGGGTCTTTTTTATTTTGTCCTGAAGCTTGGGCTATAACTTGAGAAAGGCCACCGTGTGTTCGGTATCTGTTTTTTGACCTTGGGGCCTTGATGAAATCATATATATGAAGCTGTAAGCAGTGTCAGTGGGTTCAATATAATTGAGATCGTCCGTATCTTGGCAAGGCAGTTTATTACTTCTGCAGCCATGGCGGATGTATCCTCTTTTTCCATTGTATCCCTATCTAAGCCTGTGATTTCAGTTAAACACCATTGGTAAACGACTTCGTTTACTGTAATCAGTTACATATTCACTGATATAGGTTGCAGATGACCATTGATTTGTCTGTTAAGGCGATGACGATTGTTCTCTGAAATATATCTTGGCACAGTAACCACACACGAGCTGTGGTTGCAGCCATGGCAGATCTGAGCCTTATTTGTCGTACTTTTGAGGCTTCATGTTATTTAACATTTTCATTTGGACATGAACGAGAATCGGTTTGGCGTAGTTATCTCTAACCTGCGGTCATATGTTGTGTATAAGTTGTTGTTATAAGTTAGAAAGAAAAATAGGTTAGATAAAGGTCTACAATTTTAGTTTGTTGGAGGTTGTTTCTTTAAGCTTATCTTCAGCCTTCCGAGCTTATTTGATTTATGCTTTTAATTGCAGGAAAACAAAAAGTGCAGCTATGTGTTGCAAAATATCGGCGAAAAGTCATAACTTTTATGCTTATCGGCGGAATAATGACAATGAAGCCGAGACATCTGACCAACCTTAGGCGTTAACCAGATCATCTGGTAAGACAAATTCTAAAACAGATTCTAGAAGGAAAATCCGTTCATTGCTCCCATTACTTGGTGGAGATCTGTTAAGTGGGGGCACTGACTTGAAAATTCGCCGATGGGATCATTGCAGGTTTCTGTTATCCTGTTCTTTTTTTCTTCCCTTTTATTCTTCCTGTTCGTTCATGATATGTAGAGTGATCAAATTATTTGCTTTATGATATTAAATGTATAATATGTTAAGTCTAACCTGAAATTCACTTCTTAATAGGAGTCAAAGAAACAACCTTTGGCAACTAGACCTACTAGAAAAGCCGTTCTTGCAGCTGCCGCCACTGACTCAGGTGGTTGTCCCATTATAGGTAATTTTTGAGTTAATATAGGAGGTAGTTTGCTTTCTTTAACGATTGGTCGAAAAGAAAAGCGTGTGCCTGTCCCATATTTTTCTGCTTATGGTTTACTTAATAGTCACAACCAAAGGCACCAAGTCGAACCAAAGTAAGCATAAATTCAAACTTTTAATAAGCAAGCCCAAACACCCTATAAAGATGCATAAAGCAAGTGCGGTTCCTATATTCTTAGTTTCTCAGAAAATAGTGACATGATGAAGTACTGTTCATATCAATTCATTAAAATGTGTATATTTGCATTTCTCAGGTTTCGACTACTGTAATTGATTTAGAGAGTTGATGATCATGATACATTGATGACTTAAAGAGCTGAGGAGCGTGATGTTAATGCTGATGGGACTGATGCCAAAACATTTCTATTTAGCAGAATTAAAAGTGCAGCGGCCACTTTATTAACCATTTAATAAGGTTCGTTGGTTGCATTATTTTTTACCAGCTATGAAAATACCTAATGTGTTTCTGGAAATAAAGACGAGGCTTCAAATAATGAATGATTTATAACAGAACTTCGAATGGTTTCTGAGTTATGTGTTTATGAGTTAGTTGATGTTGAGATGGTTTATGAGTTCCTTAAGTTTACAAAAGACCGTTCGATAATGTGTCATTACTTTTGACCCGCTCAAAACGCGGGCGTCACCGCCATTTCCCACTCGTTTGTATACACTTCCAATGACTTTCAACGTGTTTGACCAAATTTGGCCTGTTTTCTTTGAAGTTAAATTCTTCAGCTTGACCCATTCGACCCTCTAAATATAAAAATAGCCCAAATCGGCCCAGTTATTAGTTGATGATTCAAAACTTTCCACCTCTAGAATGGACCATAACTAGTCCATTCTTACCTTCCTTGCACTAAGCTGCAACGTAAAACCGTTGCCACAAAAAGTAAAAGAAAATAGGAAAGTTTACCTTTGGTTTCCTCATCATCTTCCTCGTCCACCTAGTCATCGTCATCATTGTCGTCTTCTTCTATGTCATTAAACTCATCCTCTTAGACAGCCTCACCCGTGAACCATGAAACAACATGGGTATGATTTTGCCTTGGTGGGTTGAACTACATAAAAGGTGCAAAAACATGTCAGGTTGAGTCTAAGAATGATAGGAAAGTAACGCAACACCTTGTTAGGAACTTTCTTCCTCGTTGTGTTCTTGTCTTTCCATCTATTCATTTTACAGACCGGACAATACTCCAAATCTTTGGCATCATCCCCCCGATATTAAAAACAATCATTTTCACAAGCATGTATCGACTCGTACCCTAACCCGATCTTTCTAAATGTCTTTTTTATAGCATAGTATGACGGTGGGAGATTGTAACCTAACCTAGGCGGAAATATCTCCGGGAGAAATTTTAGTGTATTGTTAAATGAAGTATCACTCCATTTACCGCTGACCTTGAGATGCGTAAACTTTACCATAAAATCCAAGGTAGTCATAAAGTCACAACCCGGGTACAGAGCCTGGTTGGAACTTGAAACTAACTCTTCAAACTCGTTACGTACATAAGGTGTCGTTGCTTGAGTCGGCTCGTTACTTGTCTCGCCAATATTTCCTTGAGTTGGCTCATTTTGTTTATTATTTGAAGGAATATCAAGAATATCATTAAGGCACGCACCCATGTCACTCATCTCACTTTGTGTTGTGTTATGTATTAACGACGGAGGATCCGGTTCACCGTGGTCGCCCAATTGTGTATAAGTTGGGTCCCACCCATGTTGGCCTATGTGGTTTTTAAGATCATCGAGAGATACCCATGGAACATTACGACAAATATGACATGGACATTTTATGTTTCCGCAACAATTCAATAATGGCTTGGAATGATCGAGGAATGCGGCAAGACCATCAAGAAATTGTTTTGAACAACGACTCTCTAAACGGGTCGAACTCTTATCAAGTATCATAACTGCATTTTTATGATGCAACCAGTTATTATATGCACTTAACTATTACACATTCAAAAGATTCGACACATAAACACATATAACCGTGGAATTATTACGAGTTGTTTTGTTCACCTAGTGAAACTATGAAAGGCAATCCTAACCCACTCTTTGAATGATTCGTCTCATATATGAATGAGTATAACAGATTTACTATTTGAGAAAATTTCGGCAGCATTTTCTGTAAAACCCGCAAATTAACATAAGATGAAAAGACTAAAATGCCCTCGAGTTTGAACTTTAAGAATTCATAAATTAGTATACGAGCCATTAAATTTAACATAACCTAAGTTTTAATAAAATTTAAAACTTTACATTATATTAGTATGGTACCAAAAAAAAAAGAAAGAAAGAAGCTATGTATCCCCCCCCCCTTAGACCAAAAAGAAGACCAAGTACATGATTTGCGTATATATGTTATGTCCTTAATGTGAATTGATACATTCCTAAAATACCCTAAACCCAAAATTCGGTCCTCCTTATCACAATAATACCGATCCTCCAAAAACAAGAAAACCCTAACTTTCCTCTCACAAAAAAAAAGGTGCGGCCTCCATTGTTTCCTGCTGCTGTTCGATCCAAACCAAGCCAAAAGAAGGACTTTGTTGAGTTCTTGATTCCATCCATCACTAGGTAATCTTCCTCTCTTCTTAAACAACCAATTCGAATTGGTTTGAAACCCTAATCCGACCCATTGTTATTGTTTTCTGCTGCTGTTTTTTCGAACCAGAAAAGAAAGGAAGAAGAAGGAGTTTTGTGTGGTGTTTTGATCCTCCTCGTGTTCGTGTTCTTCGTGGTCTACGAGGGTATTGTATCACCCACTATATTCGATCATTGTTTCTTATTTTTCTTTTGATTCTAGTCGAATTAACCACACATGAAATCACATAAAATCATAAACTAACAAAACCCTAAAATTCGTATGAATGAATCGGCTGAAGTTTTGTGTTGGAATAATTCGTTTTGATCATGTTAAATATGTTATAGACCGACCTAAATATGTTTTGGACTCACCCATAATCGATCGGTGCCAAGAACTAATGATTTGAATGACAAAAACCCTAAAATAGATATGTTGCTGTGATGACTGATTCTGAGTTGAAATTTTATTCGATTTTAAACGGCTGTAACTAAATGATGGAATCGAGTTTTTGAGTATTTTAAAAGCCTAAAACTGAGTTCATTGAAAGGGCTATCTGGGAAAATTTAGTTTGTAATTTTTAGAGGCTTGGAAGGGTACCTTTTGATTTTTAGAATATTATGTGTCTGGTCGTATTTATAAGTCTGGAAAATCCATCCGGGTTTTTGAATTTTAATTTCCAAACCGTACTGAATTAGGAGGTTTCCTTTGAACTGGTTAATATTCAAGATGTATACGACTTCCTGGAAATTTTGTAGATTTTTGTGAATTTTTCTTAAAAGGTTTCTATCTAATAACTTTTCATATAGTAAAATCAGTCAGAAATCTGGACGAGTTGGTTTAAGTGAATTTTAATCCCTAGTTATGCTACTTAATAAAATCTGGAAAAATTTGGTAAAATACTTAAGACATGTGAGCATCTCTGGGAATTTTTGGGAATTTTATTACTGAGTGCTTTTGTGATTTATGATTTATAGAATACCTAACAATTTCAAATATAAAACTGTGAGAAATTATAAAAGGGTTAAATTGTAAACTAGAGGGTGTCATGTGTTTATTGTGTAACCTAAAGGGTGTAAATGGATATTTTGCTAAAACCAAAGGTCATAACTTGTAAAATCTGTAACTTAGTGATATTTTCATATTATACCCTAAACTTATGATAGTTACCTTATGAACCCTAAATTATGAAAACTACTATATGAACACTAAAACTTTGTAAAAGACATTAAGAATCTTGAACTATGAATATGATCATCTATAATATTTTGAATTAGCATACGGGAATGATATAACATAAAGTCACCTAACATGGAATGAGAACAAGAATGAAACCTTACGATCCTATGAACTTATAAGAGAACTTGTGTTTATTTGTAGATCGGGTGAAGAGGGAGTGATCTCCTACTTGATTTGATTTTCATTTCTTTGCTTACGTATTTTGTTAAGGTACGGATATTCTGTCTTACTCTAAGACACTTTGCTTCGTACATATATGCTTTCCCTTTTCTTTAGGGATATTTCTTATGATCCGATGACTGCTATGATTCCCTTTTGTTTGATTCTTGGCTCTCATTGTATGACTGCCAATCCTATATGATTCATTCTGACATTTATTTAAATGTCTCTACTATGATATGATTATTTGTTTGCCATGCTTTGTTGAGATACACTTTCGTTTCTCTTGCTATGCTTTGATTATGATTATGTATGCTATGATATTCTGTGCCTGAGCTTAACTAGTTCTGGAGGTACCAGGACCATGTCTAGGATGGCACCCTAGGCATGACACTCCCGTAGAGGTGTGATAGATCTATGGCGTTCCCCTTATGATATGATATGATTTTGTGTACACTATTGGCCATTTATGCGTGTGTGTGACCAGTCTAGTACTGGCATACATACTTTTGTTAGGGAGCGTATGGATGCATCCTAGGATTTATGTGTATGTATGATTATGGTGACCAGGTGGTGTGTGTCTTGCAACCCTTTTCACACTTTTAGATTAGTACTTAGAGGTCTCCCCTCTTCGTGCACTTTTATGATATGATATGATATGATTTGACAGATTTATGTATGGAGTTCTTATGGCACATCCTTATATGACATTTTCTTTATTTCCATTTCGTTCTTATATTCAGTTCTTATTCAGTTCTCATGCACTCTTATCTTTTGATATGCTTTGATTCGTATGACTTATGATTATGCTTTCGTATCTTTCTTTCCTTCGTTGCTTATGCTTATTTACCCTTATGATTTGTTATTCGTATATATCCGTTCACTGGGCTTTTTAAGCTCAGCCGCATGTTTTTCTTTCTTATGCGGCAGGTAATAAGCAGGGCGACGGGCATGGGAATGAGAGAGTAGATTATTGAGAGACCCATTTTGTTTATCATTTGTAGTCCATTGTTTCGGACATTTCATTATTTCCGCACTTCAGATATTATTTATTTACTTTGGTTTGTTGGTTTACCCATTATGCATTGGATTATCTTTTGGACACTAGTCTTGATGTTCAAGACTTAGTTATTTAATTAAAAGACTTCCGCTTGCGTTTTTGTTTGCTTTGTATGACACCATACTGTGATATCTTGACCTTGGCGGGTCGGGGTGTTACAATTATGGTATCAGAGCGACTGGGTTTGACCTGTAGAACCTTAGAAATGACCTGTGAGGATATTGGGTAGACATTAGGCTTTTCGTTTGGCGCGATCTCTTTCTTTCCATTTTGACCCTTTACGCTTGTTTTATCTTTTGATTCGTTTATGGCTTTTCAGATGGTGAACACCCGTCATGATGCTGAGGTTGACGCATCCGTGCAGCGTGCTCTTAATGCGTTGCTTCCCGGTTTGACCAACCGTATCATTGAGGAGATCAGGAGGAGTACTAGTAGTGGTGGTAGTGGAGGTGCTGGTGGTAGTGGTGGTGCTGGTGGTAGTGGAGGTGCTAGTGGTAGTGGTGGTGCTGGCGGTAGTGGTGATAACGGTGGTGGTGGTGGTGGTGCTCCACCAGCATCGATACATGTATGGTTGGAGCGTTTTGGTAAGTAGAAACTGCGTTCGTTTAGTACTGCTACTTCTCCGGTTGAGGCGGAGAACTGGATTTCCCACATTGAGAAAATCTTTGAGGTGCTTGGGTGTGATGACGTGTTTAAGGCACGTTTGGCTAGCAACAAGTTTGAGGGGGATGCCCTCAGTTGGTGGAAGGCGTACCGGACTGCTAAGGGAGGTGAAACGTATGTGGCTGGGTTATCTTGGGCTGAGTTTCGGGAGATATTCTTTCTCCAGTATTTCCCTCAATCCGAGAGACTGAAGTTCGAGCGAGACTACCATCAAATTCACCAGTTGGATAGGGAGACGAGTGGGGAATATATGAAGCGGTTTGTTAGGCTAGCGGGTTTCTTGGGTGAGAAGGCAGGGCCTCCGGAGGAGCAGGCTTTACACTTTAAGTGGGGGTTACGTGATGAGTTGTTGGATGGTATTCTCAACACTAATTTTGCTGATGTGGCACAAGTTGCCAACGCGGTTCGTAACAAGGAGTTGATGCAGCAGAGGTCTAGGCGTGGGGTAAAAAGGCCTCTGGATGGTGATCAGCAGCAGGTCCAGGGTAGTAATAATAGGAATGTTCCAAGGGGAAATGAGTTTCGGAGTACCGATAGGCGGGGTAACAACAATGGTGGGCAGAATCAGCGGTCAGGTCGTGACCAGCAGTATAGAGGTCAGCAGAGTCGGGGCAGTCAGCAGAGTCAGGGCTATCAGCAGGGTAATCGGGGTTCTGGTTCTTCTTCGGCTGGTCAGGGGAATGTGGAACGGCTTCCACCTCCTCCTGTTTGTGTCGAGTGTGGGAAAACCCATCCGGGTCGTACTTGCTATAGGGCTTCTGGTGCGTGTTTTAATTGTGGTGAGGTTGGACATCGGGCTAGGGATTGTCCGAAGGCGAATGGTAACAACCGTGGTAATGGAAGTGGTGGACAACAGGCCTCTAAAGGTCGGGTATTTGCACTTACCAGAGATCAGGCTGCGGGTTCTTCTGGCACTGTTTCGGGTATGCTCTATTTATTTGATCGTTCAGTCCTTGTTTTATTTGATACGGGAGCTACTCATTCCGTTATATCTGTTACGTTTGCTAAATCCATTAAAACAATCGCAACACCATTAAAATATGCTTTATCTATATCAACCCCAATGAAAACTTCTGTAGTCATTACGCATGAATACGTGGATTGTCCTCTTCGCTTTGATGATAAGATTCGCCCTGCGAATCTTCTTCCTCTCGATATGTATGATTTCGATGTGATTTTGGGTATGGATTGGTTGTCGGAGCATCGAGCTACGATTGACTGCCATACTAGGCGTGTGATATTTGGCGATCTTTGTAATCCAGAATTTGTTTACCAAGGCTGTCGGCTTGGTAAACCTATTAAGATCATATCCGCTATGAAAGCTCGTTCCTTGTTAACTCATGGTTGTGAAGGTTTTCTGGCTTCGATTAAGGATTCATCTTTGGAGGTTCCTAGTATTGAGAGCCTTTCTGTTGTTCGTGAATTCCCTGATGTGTTTCCTGATGAGCTTCCAGGCATGCCGCCTGAGCGTGAAGTGGAATTCTCTATTGATTTAATTCCTGGTGCGGAACCTATTTCTAAGGCTCCTTATCGTATTGCTCCTATGGAATTGAAAGAATTGAAAGAGCAGTTGCAGGAATTGCTTGAATCAGGTTCCATTTGTCCCAGTGTTTCTTCGTGGGGTGCTCCGGTTTTATTCGTTAAGAAGAAGGACGGTAGTATGAGATTATGTATTGACTACCGTGAACTCAATCGCATTACCATTCGAAATCGTTATCCGCTTCCCCGCATCGACAATTTGTTTGATCAGCTTCAGGGAGCTAAATTCTTTTCTAAGATCGATTTGAGGTCGGGTTATCATCAGCTACGTGTGAAGGAGCAGGATGTTCCTAAGACAGCTTTTCGTACGAGATATGGCCACTACGAGTTCTTAATCATGCCTTTTGGGTTGACGAATGCTCCAGTGGTTTTCATGGACTTGATGAATCGGGTTTTCCACGAGTACTTGGATAAGTTTGTAATCGTGTTTATTGATGACATTTTGGTGTACTCTAATACCAAGGAGGAGCATGAGAGTCATCTTCGTATTGTTTTGGAAACTTTGAGGCAGAAGAAGTTGTACGCCAAGTTTTCCAAATGCGAGTTCTGGTTGGATCAGGTTGCATTCTTAGGTCATGTCGTTTCCGCAGATGGTATCAAAATGGATCCGGCTAAGGTTGAGGCTATCACAAAGTGGCCAAGACCGACCAATGTGACTGAGATTAGGAGTTTTCTGGGTTTGGCTGGCTATTATCGGAGGTTTGTTGAGGGTTTTTCTCGTTTATCGTTACCTTTAACTCAGCTTATGCGCAAGGGAGAGAAGTTTGTATGGACCGACGAGAGAGAAGCTAGTTTTGAGGAGTTGAAGAAGAGGCTCATATCTGCGCCGATTCTTACTCTACCATCAGGTTCGGGAGGTTATCAGATTTATAGTGATGCTTCAAAGAAGGGTTTGGGTTGTGTCTTGATGCAGCATGGGAAAGTGATTGCATATGCTTCTAGACAGTTGAAACCATATGAGGCGAACTATCCTACTCACGATCTTGAGTTAGCTGCTGTTGTCTTTGCTTTAAAAATTTGGAGGCATTATCTTTATGGTGAGAGCTGTGATATATTCACCGACCATAAGAGCTTGAAGTACATCTTTACCCAAAAAGAGTTGAACATGCGACAGAGGCGTTGGTTGGAGTTGTTGAAGGATTATGACACCAATATTCAGTATCACCCTGGGAAAGCCAATGTTGTGGCTGATGCTTTGAGTCGTAAGTCGGGTATGATTGCTAGTCTCGACTTTGAGCCGAGGATTCTGAATGACTTAGAGCTTATGGAGGTTGAATTGTGTGTTCATGGTCATGATGGTTTTTGGGCTAGCTTGAAAGTGGAGTCTGATTTGATGTTGAGGATTAAGGAAGCCCAAAAGGACGATGGTGAGTTATGGGCTATTGTGCAGAATGTGGAGGATGGTAAGCAGTCAGATTTCCGTGTGGATGCGGATGGTATTGTTTGGTTTGGTGATCGTCTATGTGTTCCAGATGATGCTACTCTTCGTGACGCTGTGCTTTCTGAGGCACATAGTTCTCCGTTTTCTATTCATCCGGGTTCGACTAAGATGTATCATGATCTGAAGCAACATTTTTGGTGGAATGGGATGAAGCAGGATGTGGCTTTGCATGTGGCTAGATGTATGACTTGTCAGCAAGTTAAGATTGAACATCAGCGTGCAAGTGGTCTTTTGCAACCTCTTGACATTCCTACGTGGAAATGGGATGAGATATCTATGGACTTCGTTACCGGTTTACCTCGTACTATTCGAAAGCATGACGCTATTTGGGTCGTTGTTGATCATCTGACCAAATCTGCGCATTTTCTTCCCATTCGTATCGAGTATTCTGTGGGTCGTTTGGCTCAGATTTTCCAGCAGGAAATTGTTCGATTGCATGGTATGCCGTCTTCTATTGTGTTCGATCGTGATCCTCGTTTTACGTCTCGTTTCTGGAAAGGGTTACATAAAGTTTGGGGTGCACGGCTTAAATTCAGTTAGGCATTTCATCCTCAGACCGATGGGCAGTCGGAGCGGACGATTCAGACATTGGAGGACATGTTGAGGTCTTGTGCTTTAGAGTGGACAGGCCACTGGGATGATTACTTGTGTCTAGTGGAGTTTGCCTACAATAATAGTTGGCACGCGAGTATTCGGATGGCTCCGTTTGAGATGTTATATGGGCGTAAGTGTAGGGCGCCGGTTTGTTGGAATGAGGTCGGAGAACGACTCATTGAGGGACCTGAAATGATTAGGATTACTAATGAGAAAGTGGCTGTAGCCAGAGAGAAGTTGAAGGAAGCTCGTGCTAGACAGAAGAGCTATGCTGATCGTCATCGTCGTGATGTTATGTTTAATTCTGGTGATCGTGTGTTCTTGAAGGTTTCGCCTTTTCGAGGTGTTAAGCGTTTCGGTATGAAAGGAAAGCTTAGTCCGCGCTATATTGGTCCGTTTGAGATTCTTGATCGTGTCGGTGAGGTATCTTATCGTTTGGCGCTACCTCCCCAGTTATCGCACGTGCATAACGTATTCCATGTGTCACTTCTTCGTGGTTATAATTATCACCCGCTTCACGTGGTATCTTGCCCGTTCGATCAGATTCGGGAAGACCTTTCTTATAGTGAAGAACCTGAGGCCATTTTGGAGCGTCAGGAAAGAGTCATGAGAACTAAAACAATTCCGTTCGTCAAGATTCTTTGGAAGAACCATCCTGAGAGCGAGGCTACTTGGGAAACCGAAGAGTCAATACGATCCGATTATCCGCGTTTCTCTTTTTGATTTGGTACGTATTCATTTTGTTATTGCTTTCGATTCGCATTTCATTTCGATTTCGCACTTCAATTTTCGAGGACGAAAATTTTTTTTTAGAGGGGAAGAGTTGTAAAACCCGCAAATTAACATAAGATGAAAAGACTAAAATGCCCTCGAGTTTGAACTTTAAGAATTCATAAATTAGTATACGAGCCATTAAATTTAACATAACCTAAGTTTTAATAAAATTTAAAACTTTACATTATATTAGTATGGTACAAAAAAGAAAGAAAGAAAGAAGCTATGTATTCCCCCCCCCCTAGACCAAAAAGAAGACCAAGTACATGATTTGCATATATATGTTATGTCCTTAATGTGAATTGATACATTCCTAAAATACCCTAAACCCAAAATTCGGTCCTCCTTATCACAATAATACCGATCCTCCAAAAACAAGAAAACCCTAACTTTCCTCTCACAAAAAAAAAGGTGCGGCCTCCATTGTTTCCTGCTGCTGTTCGATCCAAACCAAGCCAAAAGAAGGACTTTGTTGAGTTCTTGATTCCATCCATCACTAGGTAATCTTCCTCTCTTCTTAAACAACCAATTCGAATTGGTTTGAAACCCTAATCCGACCCATTGTTATTGTTTTCTGCTGCTGTTTTTTCGAACCAGAAAAGAAAGGAAGAAGAAGGAGTTTTGTGTGGTGTTTTAATCCTCCTCGTGTTCGTGTTCTTCGTGGTCTACGAGGGTATTGTATCACCCACTATATTCGATCATTGTTTCTTGTTTTTCTTTTGATTCTAGTCGAATTAACCACACATGAAATCACATAAAATCATAAACTAACAAAACCCTAAAATTCGTATGAATGAATCGGCTGAAGTTTTGTGTTGGAATAATTCATTTTGATCATGTTAAATATGTTATAGACCGACCTAAATATGTTTTGGACTCACCCATAATCGATCGGTGCCAAGAACTAATGATTTGAATGACAAAAACCCTAAAATAGATATGTTGCTGTGATGACTGATTCTGAGTTGAAATTTTATTCGATTTTAAACGGCTGTAACTAAATGATGGAATCGAGTTTTTGAGTATTTTAAAAGCCTAAAACTGAGTTCATTGAAAGGGCTATCTGGGAAAATTTAGTTTGTAATTTTTAGAGGCCTGGAAGGGTACCTTTTGATTTTTAGAAAATTATGTGTCTGGTCGTATTTATAAGTCTGGAAAATCCGTCCGGGTTTTTGAATTTTAATTTCCAAACCATACTGAATTAGGAGGTGTCCTTTGAACTGGTTAATATTCAAGATGTATACGACTTCCTGGAAATTTTGTAGATTTTTGTGAATTTTTCTTAAAAGGTTTCTAGCTAATAACTTTTCATATAGTAAAATCAGTCAGAAATCTGGACGAGTTGGTTTAAGTGAATTTTAATCCCTAGTTATGCTAATTAATAAAATCTGGAAAAATTTGGTAAAATACTTAAGACATGTGAGAATCTCTGGGAATTTTTGGGAATTTTATTACTGAGTGCTTATGTGATTTATGATTTATAGAATACCTAACAATTTCGTATATAAAACTGTGAGAAATTATAAAAGGGTTAAATTGTAAACTAGAGGGTGTCATGTGTTTATTGTGTAACCTAAAGGGTGTAAATGGATATTTTGCTAAAACCAAAGGTCATAACTTGTAAAATCTGTAACTTAGTGATATTTTCATATTATACCCTAAACTTAGGATAGTTACCTTATGAACCCTAAATTATGAAAACTACTATATGAACACTAAAACTTTGTAAAAGACATTAAGAATCTTGAACTATGAATATGATCATCTATAATATTTTGAATTAGCATACGGGAATGATATAACATAAAGTCACCTAACATGGAATGAGAACAAGAATGAAACCTTACGATCCTATGAACTTATAAGAGAACTTGTGTTTATTTGTAGATCGGGTGAAGAGGGAGTGATCTCCTACTTGATTTGATTTTCATTTCTTTGCTTACGTATTTTGTTAAGGTACGGATATTCTGTCTTACTCTAAGACACTTTGCTTCGTACATATATGCTTTCCCTTTTCTTTAGGGATATTTCTTATGATCCGATGACTGCTATGATTCCCTTTTGTTTGATTCTTGGCTCTCATTGTATGACTGCCAATCCTATATGATTCATTCTGACATTTATTTAAATGTCTCTACTATGATATGATTATTTGTTTGCCATGCTTTGTTGAGATACACTTTCGTTTCTCTTGCTATGCTTTGATTATGATTATGTATGCTATGATATTCCGTGCCTGAGCTTAACTAGTTCTGGAGGTACCAGGACCATGTCTAGGATGGCACCCTAGGCATGACACTCCCGTAGAGGTGTGATAGATCTACGGCGTTCCCCTTATGATATGATATGATTTTGTGTACACTATTGGCCATTTATGCGTGTGTGTGACCAGTCTAGTACTGGCATACATACTTTTGTTAGGGAGCGTATGGATGCATCCTAGGATTTATGTGTATGTATGATTATGGTGACCAGGTGGTGTGTGCCTTGCACCCCTTTTCACACTTTTGGATTAGTACTTAGAGGTCTCCCCTCTTCGTGCACTTTTATGATATGATATGATATGATTTGACGGATTTATGTATGGAGTTCTTATGGCACATCCTTATATGACATTTTCTTTATTTCTATTTCGTTCTTATATTCAGTTCTTATTCAGTTCTCATGCACTCTTATCTTTTGATATGCTTTGATTCGTATGACTTATGATTATGCTTTCGTATCTTTCTTTCCTTCGTTGCTTATGCTTATTTACCCTTATGATTTGTTATTCGTATATATCCGTTCACTGGGCTTTTTAAGCTCAGCCGCATGTTTTTCTTTCTTATGCGGCAGGTAATAAGCAGGGCGACGGGCATGGGAATGAGAGAGTAGATTATTGAGAGACCCATTTTGTTTATCATTTGTAGTCCATTGTTTCGGACATTTCATTATTTCCGCACTTCAGATATTATTTATTTACTTTGGTTTGTTGGTTTACCCATTATGCATTGGATTATCTTTTGGACACTAGTCTTGATGTTCAAGACTTAGTTATTTAATTAAAAGACTTCCGCTTGCATTTTTGTTTGCTTTGTATGACACCATACTGTGATATCTTGACCTTGGCGGGTCGGGGTGTTACATTTTCCCTCAACTCCCCAAATATGTGCATTAAAGACATATTCGTAGGAGTAAAGGAGAAACATTGTCGAAATCATCTCAAATAGTAAATCAGTTATATGCATCCATAACCTAAATGAGACAAAACATTCAAAAAGCAGTCCCAAACAGGGGACTTTCAGAAATTAATTTCTAATAAATTAATTCCAGACGGGTTTTCTGATGAGGTTGATCGATGCACTGTTAAGGTGGTTAAACCTTTTGTACTTTATGTATATGATATGTTGAGTTAATATAATCAAGTACGCGGAATTTACTTAATCACACTTAGAAGGTTATTTGTGTTATGGAAATGGAACAATTATGCTTGTGTATATAGAACAAAGGACATGCAATGTTATCACCAAAACGATTCAATATTATTCAAGATAATACGAGTGATCTTCAATATCACTAGGGTTACAAAGACCTTGAATCTTATGTTTTCTACAACTTGTGATATTTGTGTTCTATGTTCTTGAGAGTTTTTATTTTAAAAACACTTAACAAACTTTTTTCACACTATTAAACACTTAGACACATATATCTAAACTAAGATCTTTCTTTTATATGTTAAGAAAAGATCTTTTACAATATTGTTAAGTCTTATCAAAACTACTTGCTAACTTATCTTGAGTGTGTCAGTACATAAGATACAACATGTATCTGAGTACACAACTTGATATTGATCACTTTGTTAAAAGATATTATCTACCGTATATACTTGACTTTAGTACACAAATATCTTTTCAATACTTATCCAACCAGCAGTTGTATATGTGACAATTATCCACTTAGCAGTATCGACTAGCAGTACCTTCTTTATAACTACCAGTTAGAACGGTTAGTTATAACTTGAACAGTCCTAAGAATATACACTAGCAGTTGGAACTGTTAGAGTATTCTTCTCAGTAGTACTAAAATATACACTAGCAGTTGGAACTGTTAGAGTATTCTTCTCAGCAGTACTAACCTTCAATACTTGTAATTCTTGATACTTAATCTTCAGAACATTTAATTCCCAACAATCCTCCCCTAAACATGTGAATCCATTTCAACATGTTTCTGAATTAAATTATGGATTGTGAAGATCTTTCAAACACTTCTGTTCTTCAAGATTGAATATCTTTCTCAGTAACTAATCTGCTTTGTTCTTTGACTTTAACAATATCAATACACATCTCCTTCCTTGTAGATCTAAAGATAATGTCATCCACTTACACCTGCACTAACAGAAGATCCTTCTTGTGTTGTTTGATGAAAAGTGTCTGATCAATCTTTCCTCTTTGAAATCCATTTTCTTTTAAATAGGAAGCCAGTGTTTCATACCAAGCTCTAGGTGCCTGATGAAGGCCATAAAGAGCCTTAATAACTCTGTACACTTTGTCTGGATGGTCAGGATCAATGAACCCTGGAGGTTGTGAGACATACACCTCTTCTTCAATTGTGCCATATAGAAATGCACTCTTGACATCCATTTGGTAAACTGTGAAGCCTAAAAATGAAGCATAAGCTAAGAAAAGCCTAATTACCTCAAGTCTTGCTACTGGAGCAAAAACTTCATCATAGTCTATACCTTCTTGTTGTGTGTACCCTTGGGCTACTAATCTAGCCTTATTCCTAATCACTATTCCTCTTTCATCCCTTTTATTCTTAAAAACCCATCGAGTGCCAATTACCTTTGCATCCTTTGGTAAATCAACTAGCACCCATACCTTCTGAATCTTGAACTGAAGAAGCTCCTCTTGCATAGCCTCTACCCAGCTTGAATCATCTAAGGCTTTCAGAATGTTCTTTGGTTCATCTTGAGAGAGAAAACATACAAACAAACAAGAGTTTGAAAACTCATGCTGTTTTGAAGCATAAAGGGCATCAAGAAGCCCTTGTTGGTCTGAAGACGTCAGTTGTTGCCTTGTCTTCACCCCTGATTGTACATCTCCTATCACATTTTCTAGGGAGGGGACTTTGTGAATTCTTGTGTGTGGGGTTGAAGGAACTTGATAGTTAGGTGTGATATTGCTCAAATCCACCTCAGTATCTGAGAAATCTACTTCAGTTGAGTCTGAAGGGCCAACAGTAGAATGCTCTGTCTCAGCAGTACAAACTGGTTTTGAACTGCTAACTTGACTGTCTTGTTTCTCAGTTCCATCTTCCTTGTTTTCATCATCAACTCCTTCTTTTGATTTATCAGAAAAAGAGTCATCATTGGTTGAAGTTGAAGCCACACTTGTACTTATTGGCATCCAAACATGATCTTGAGTTGTCTCCTTGTCTAACCCTGCCTCATTTGTTGTTTGTGGACCTGAAAAATCATTAGTTTCTGCAACAACAGGCACATAATTCATAGAATGGGTTAAAGACTCTAGATCAAATAGCCAATTTGGTCCTTCACCTACTACATTGTATTTATGCTCTAAAAATTCCACATGTAGGTTTTCTTCTACTTTCTTAGTTCTTAAGTTGTATACTCTAAATGCTTTACTATTGAGAGAATATCCAACTAAGAAACCTTCATCTGCTTGGCCATCAAATTTTCCAAGATGGTCTAAGGTATTGAGAATTGTCACATGACATCCAAAAGGTCTAAGAAATCCTATTGCAGGAGTTCTACCTCTAAAAAGTTCATATGATGTCTTATTGTGAGGCTTAACAACTAAAACTCTATTCTGGACATAACAAGCAGTGTGAACTGCTTCAGCCCAAAAAGTTATAGGTAGCTTAGAATCAGCTAACATAGTTCTAGCAGCTTCTATTAGTGTTCTATTTTTTCTTTCAGCAACTCCATTCTGTTGTGGAGTTCTAGCAACACTAAATTCTCTCCTAATACCCTTTTCTTTGCAGAATTCATCCATAACTCTATTTTTGAACTCTGTCCCATTATCACATCTAATGACTTTTACTCTTTTGTCTACTAGGTTTTCTATCTCAGTAATGAAAGTATTAAGGATGCTAGGTGTCTCATCCTTAGTAGCTAAAAAGAAAACCCATGTAAATCTACTATAGTCATCAGTAATAACTAGACAATATCTCTTATGCATTATACTTCTAACATTTGTAGGACCAAACAAGTCCATATGAAGCATAAACAATGATTGATTAATAGAGTTAAAAATCTTGGGCTTACAAGTGGCTTTGTGTTGTTTGCCTTTAAGACAAGCAATGAATGTTTGATCATTTTGAAAACGTTTTTGAGGTAAACCTCTTACCAAACCATTCTTAACAATTTGATTTATGGTTTTGAAGTTAATATGACCAAGCCTCCTATGCCATAACATTGATTCATCCAATGTGGCCTTTGCAACAAGACAAGTTAAATTCTTTTTAGGAACAATGTTCTTCATGTCTACACTGTACATATTGCCCTTTCTAGGAATTTTAAGAAGCACTTGACTTTCATCAGGCATCTTAAAATCAGGAGAAAGTACAAGCCATTCAGTATCAAAGAAAAGAACTTTGTTCTTTTTGTCACACATTTGTGAGACACTAAAAAGATTATAATTTAGCTCTTTTACATAGTACACATCTTCAAAATCTAAATTTCCAGTTTTGATTGTACCTTTACCGAAAATTTTACCACCAACACCTCCTCCAAAGGTAACATAGCCTCCATCTATTGATTGAAAATCTGAGAGATAAGACTTGTTGCCTGTCATGTGCCTTGAACATCCACTATCTGAGTATCCTTGATCCTCTTGTTTATCATTTGAATATTCCTGCACAGTAATGAGAAGTATCAGTTTCTTTTGGGGACCCAAGCCATTACTGACTTGGATCTGCCTCTTGCATCAATGAAATTTAATCTTTTAAGAACAGTTGATGCAACATTGGATTTAAGAATCCAACATGCTGAGGCCTTAACAGCATTTGCCCTGTTTTTCCAAGCAGCAGTATTAACTACTTGCCTAGCAGTATTAACTGCTGGGTTTGCAGTTTTACTCTTTGGTTTCCAAACTTGTTTTTGGACCACTGCTTTTGATTGAATGGGCCTTGTAACAGTTTTTGATGCATTTTTGAAAGTTGTTTTTGCATTTTTAACTGTTAGTCTTAGGTTAACAGTCATGAATGGTCTAGCAGTTGAAACTGCTTGCCTAGCAGTAGAAACTGCTGTCGAAACTGCTCTGGGTTTTATACTCTTAGACTTAGAGTGAAAGTGAGTTTGAGAAGTTTTTCTTTTGAAATTCACCCTATTGTTTTCATACCCAGATACCCATTTGTTACAGAAAGCTGCAAGATGATCAAAACTACCACATGTGTAACAAGCTTTATTATAAAAGTGAAAGTCATCACCTAATTGGTTAGACTTGAGGCCATTCCAATTTCTTTGGTTACCTCTGGGCTTGCTAGTGGATCTATACTGTTCACAATATTTAACTGGTTGCCTAACATGTTTAATGTTTGAACTAGGCTTAACAGTACCCTTTTTGATCACTTTAGGAACCCTTGTTCCTGCATTCTTAACTACTTCAGGTTTAGACATAACCTGTTCATCTTCTTCATCATCAGATACCCAGTCTTCAATGACTAGTCTATCTGATCTTCTATCAGAGGACACCTTGTCCTCAGAAAGTAAAGTTTTACTTAAACTTTCACTTACTTTATTAGGTTCATCAACAACTAGCTTAGTTTTTGGTTGTACACCATATTGTAGCTCAAGTTGTTGAAATTCAGGAATACCTGAATTTTCTAGGTCAATCCCTGGGGGTTTAGGGATACCTCTGTATGGAGGTGGGACACTCTTATATCCTACTCTTGACTTAGCTCTATTAATCACTTGACGTTCTATCATGTTGGTAACACCTCTAGAAGCATGTTCTAGTGTCTGTGTAGTCAAGTGAATGTTTCCATTTTCCTTTTTGACCCTATCAAAAGCCTCTCTCAAAAGCTTAATTTCAGCATCTTTAAAGAAAATGTCCTGTCTTAGAAGAGCTTTGCCATCAGAAAAAGCAAGTTCATTTTCTTTGTAGTATAAGATCTGCTTTTCTGTTGATGCTAATCCACACTTATAATCTACTAACTCTTGAAAAGTTCTGCTTAAATCTTTCTTTTGGACATCATAATGTTTGATTAAAGTGTGTAATTCTTTAAGAGCAGTACAATCATTTGAACAAGCTTTATGAGATTGTACCTCAGAAGTAGAAAAATCCATGAGTCCCATTTGTGAAGAATTTTCTTCTTCATCAGTCATGAAACTCCAATCAAAACCTAGCCCATCAATGGCTATCAAAGCCTTTGAGTTTGGCTCAGAAACCTCCCTTGTTTTGGATGTGCTTCCAAAACCTTTGTTCTTGCTATCTTGCTGCCTTGGTCTTCTGCACTCTCTTGAGAAATGACCCATCATGTGGCAGTTATAGCACTCTATCCTTGACTTATCAAAACCAGCAGCATCAGTGTTGCTGATTAGAAGCTTCTTCCCCGTCTTGTGATAGAACTTCTTGGCTCTCATGCTAAGAAGAGAAATTTGCCATTTTAGATCCATTTCCTCCAGATCATCTTCATGGATCTCTTGGAGGTCTTCATAGGTGAGCATGGACCTATTATTTTGACTTGTAAGAAATGCACAACAAGTCTTTTCATCTAAAATACCTATGGTACTGCTTGATGAACTGGCAGTACCAACACCATCAACAACTTTCACCTCTTCACTTGATTTTGAGGTACTAGGAGTTGACATAAATGCCATGTTCCCAGTATTAGAACTAGTACCTCCATTCTTCTTCAAATCTTGCTCCACAATCTTAAAGTTGCTATACAAATCTATAAGCTCCGTTATATCAAGGTCTGGCTTATTCTTCCAGACAACAACATGCATAGCCCACTCTTTTGGTAGGCTTCTCAGAAATTTTGAGTTCAAATCTTCTTGAGGTATTTCAACCCCAAGGATAGCAAGTTGGCTCACAATATTCTGAAGCTTGTTAAACATATGGTCAAGAGATTCATTGTATGTAGAGGAGAAGTTTTCAAACTGCTGTTTGAGCAGTGTCTTGTGGGTTTTCTTGGTGGCTTCATTTCCACCATACCTGGCAATAATAGCTTCAAATAATGACTTGGCATCTTTGAACTTGCTGAAGTTTAGAAGTTGATCATTGGGAATGGTCATCATCAGCATGCTTCTTGCCTTTAAGTCATTTTTCCTCAGTATTCTTTCTTCTGCAGATTTTGGCTTCATCTGCAGAGTTGTCAGCACTTTGCCGTCATCTGTTGATGTAGTGGTGGTAGGCTTGAAAGAGTCTCCATCTTCAATAATTTCCCAAAGTGCATAGTCTTGCACTTGGAAATATTGTTCTATCCTTAGCCTCCACATCTCAAACTCATTCTGTTTGAGCATGGGTATTTTAGCAGCAACATTGGTCTGAATAGATTCAACGTCCATTTCTTCTTCTTCTTCTTCTAAATCAACTATATCAGCCTACTCTGATACCAATTGATGAGGTTGATCGATACACTGTTAAGGTGGTTAAACCTTTTGTACTTTGTGTATATGATATGTTGAGTTAATATGATCAAGTACGCGGAATTTACTTAATCACACTTAGAAGGTTATTTGTGTTATGGAAATGGAACAGTTATGCTTGTGTATATAGAACAAAGGACATGCAATGTTATCACCAAAACGATTCAATATTATTCAAGATAATACGAGTGATCTTCAATATCACTAGGGTTACAAAGACCTTGAATCTTATGTTTTCTACAACTTGTGATATTTGTGTTCTATGTTCTTGAGAGTTTTTATTCTAAAAACACTTAACAAACTTTTTTCACACTATTAGACACTTAGACACATATATCTAAACTAAGATCTTTCTTTTATATGTTAAGAAAAGATCTTTTACAATATTGTTAAGTCCTATCAAAACTACTTGCTAACTTATCTTGAGTGTGTCAGTACATAAGATACAACATGTATCTGAGTACACAACTTGATATTGATCACTTTGTTAAAAGATATTATCTACCGTATATACTTGACTTTAGTACACAAATATCTTTTCAATACTTATCCAACCAGCAGTTGTATATGTGACAATTATCCACTCAGCAGTACCGACTAGCAGTACCTTCTTTATAACTACCAGTTAGAACGGTTAGTTATAACTTGAACAGTCCTAAGAATATACACTAGCAGTTGGAACTGTTAGAGTATTCTTCTCAGCAGTACTAAAATATACACTAGCAGTTGGAACTGTTAGAGTATTCTTCTCGGCAGTACTAACCTTCAATACTTGTAATTCTTGATACTTAATCTTCAGAACATTTAATTCCCAACATTTTCTATTGGATGATTAACTTCGGACGGGGACTTTCCGAAATTAATCACTAGGATAAACATGCTGGAATCACAAAAACAGGTACTAGAGACAAGAGTAAGGATGCTGGAGGCAAGACTTGAAATGGCAAGGAATCCTGACGACCACGACCATGCATGTCAGTCGGGTTCTATACTCCGTGAGCTGTTAGGTGACATGGAAAATCTTCGTATATAGTGTTGTTGTTGTTGTTGTTGTTGTTGTTGTTGTTGTTGTTGTTGTTGTGTTGTTGTTATTGTTGTTGTTTAATAAAATGTTGTTGTTATTGAAGTTATCGAACATGACAAACACCCGTCTCTTGGTGGGTCGAACCACACCAAAAATATATAATTTTCCAACACTAAATTACATATGCGTAAAGAATGGAACTGAATGAAAAATATCACAATTAACAGACACAAAGGCAAACCTTTTATTTAAAACACGCAAGAGTTCTGAACCACATACATTTCATATAGACTCAAACGAAACAACTCGACAAGCAACTGAAACAACTTAAACGAAACAACTCGACAAGCAAACGAAACAACTCTACAAGCAAACGAAACACACGACATAGACCATAACAAACATCGCCCATTCATTTTTCTTTTGCCGCTACTTCCCACTTTGCTAGAACCTGCACCATCTTTTCCCTTCCTTGCTTTCCTTTACTTGATGAAACGTACAAACATAGCTTCAAGATTTGTTATCCTATTTCCCAGGTCATCAAGTTTGGTTTCAAATATGCTTTCTCCTCCAACATCATCAGCTTGAGCGTTCAACATCTCTCTGTAGTATGGCTTTTTCCTCAACCATTCTCTCATCCACGGGCTAATGTTCTTATAAGAACCATATTCATCATAAATTTCATAGCCATATGTATTAAGAACTTCATTAAAGAGATACATCGATGATAAATCCTTTGACCACACCTCTTCCGGCATGTAACCAGCTATTGTTATGTGTGTTTTGTGAGAATTGACGATTGGGTTATGTGCGTTTTGCTGAGTTGAGGATTATTGGATATATATAAGTAAAAAATTGGCGATACAAAGGTGCAATGAGGCGGGAAAATTATCCCTACGACATGTCGTCGGTATCGCAATGGTGGGAAAAAATCCCACCCAATTATTCTCTAATATTTACAATAGGGGGAAGACCAAATTTGGTCTAAATGCCTCCCGTCGACATGTCGTCAGGACGATACCACTAAACATAACTGTTAACGCTAATCAAACACTAATTACGATAATTTTTTTGATTAATATGGTCCCGACGATACGCCGTCGGTACCATCTTGGCGGGACAAATTCCTGCCCAATTATTGGCACTTATTGAGAAAGTTAAGTTTGACCAATATGATCCCGACAACATGTCGACGGGATTTTAATAATCAAAAAATTCAACGCACGCTGGTCTCGGTCAAGCATTTTTTTGTCTTTTAGTGATTCGTGCCGACGATAGCCTGTTGTCGGGACGGCCTTCGTCGTCCGTTCTCCTTATTCTTGTAGTGAAATATATGCCAACAATCGTAAATCATAATATCTAATAATGTTTAAAGAGAAGACCATGCATAGGCATCAAGCGAATTGAAAGCAATTGGTCCTAAGAACACATCAGGAATTCCAAAAGAAGTAACCAAATCAAGCGCATGTGGTCTTAATTCACTGCATAGTTTCTGAACCTCTTTCCTAACAATTGCAGCATTGTCTGTGAATAAGTAGCCATATCGAAGAAATGATACATCTTCTTCCATCACAATTGTTGTGTACATTGATCTCATTAGGCCTAATACATTCTGCATTCAATAAAAAGGTAATAACATCAGTAATTAGTTTAAGTCCTAATTAAGATAAAGTGTGTGAGTTTGTGGTAAAAACTTTAATTACCGATAAAGAACCTTCGGGAATGGTTGCTTCAACGTCGAGGTAGATTTGTAGAATCAAACGATCTGAGAAGGCTTTACCCAAATCCTCCGCAATTTGATAGGTCTAACAAAAAACGTTACATTAGTATAACAAACTGAAAGATTAATATATACGAGTACAAAACAAAAATTGTGATTTACAATATCCGATTGGCTCACCACTGTGACAATATGTTCTAAGCTTTCTCCTTGAGCTTTGTGTTGCAAGATTTGTGTAGCAAAACGTTGCAATAGATCTCTCGCACGTAGGCAGAACATGTCCGTCTGCCATCTTAAATTTTGTAAATGAAATAGATCAACATAAATAATCAGGAGTGCCCTAAATTAGTTTGCTAAAATAAGTATTACCAGGAACTGAGGAGTTCTAAGTATAGAACTTGTGAGGTGAGAAAGGGATAATAGGAACAGGTTTGTTCAAGTGTTCCAATCCCAAACATTTAATCGGTTTGTTCCTCTTCTTTGCTGCCATAAACTCTGCTAGGAGTGCCTTACTAACATGATTTCACATAAGCAAAGCAAAATCATGATGACCAATTTTGTAGATTAGCTCTTTTTATGAAAACATTGTGACACAACAAGGTCAACCATCTATCCTTTTCTTTTCCAATGGAAAAATACTTCGTATGTGTTTGTAGGTTACAATACGAGTGCATGACCACTTTTACATACAAATTTATTATGAGTGATGTTTCACCTAGTGATACCTTTTTACTACTAACACTCTTAGAATAGTGACACTTTAGTATGTACACATCATATTCACTTTTTAAATGGCCAACATGATTTTCAGTCTTAATGCCTTGCTCGCCACAAGCTTCTCGACATTCCTGGCCAAAACCATAAGTTTGATTTTAGTGCACTTCTAATGTGTTATATAAGGTCAATGACACGAGCAACTGAATTAAAGCTTTAAAACCTGAAGGGTTCTCATGCAATGCCAGGTTGAAACAGCCTTGAGTGCACTAGAAACGATATGGACAGTTTTGATTGATTCAGGTGTCCGTTTCACGTATATCATCTTCAAATAGTTCGAAGCAAAATTTATAACATATCTACATGCCAAACAACAACAAATAAAGTGAGAACGTGTTGTAAACAATTTAACAAACATATATAAACATATTAAACATTTATCAGTTTACATATCATGGTACATACGTCTTTGCAAGAAGAGGTAAGAGCCGTCTTTGTTGACTTGGATAATCAAGTAGGAGAACCTCGGGTTCATTTGGTCTAATTTAAAAAGCATGATAGGATTCGATACACTATTGATGATGTTAGTCCTTTGTAACTTGTGTATATGATACTTTGAGTTAATATGGTTAAGTATGCGGAATCTACTTACCACACTTAGAAGGTTTATTTGGTTATTGGAAATGGAAAGTAATGCTTGAGTAATGAACAATGAACACACAATGGTAACACCAAACGATTCAATATTATTAAGATAATAATACGAGTGATCTTCACTATCACTAGGGTTACAAACCTTGAATCTATATGTTTCTATGACTTATGATTTCTATGATAAGTTATGTTCTTTTTTCTTGATAGATATTCTAAGCATATGAATTAAGCACTTGAACTAAGCATGTGAATATCTAGTCCAAGATCTTCTTTTTATAGTCCAAAGAAGATCTTTACAATAAATGATAAGTCTTGTCGAACTACTTGCTTTGCATGTGTTGAGTGTGTCAGTAGCTAAGATACAACATGTATCTATGTTTACAACTTGTTTGACTGACTACAAATCAAAGATATTATCTACCGTATATACTTGACTTTTATACACAAATATCTTTTTATACTTATCTAACCAGCAGTAGTAAACGCGACACTTATCCATCCATCAGTAGTATGAGTTACACCAGCAGTAGGATCAACCAGCAGTACCTTCTTTGTACTAGCAGTACTAACTTCATTTAGTACTGTTAGTTATAACTTGAGAGGCTTTAGATATACACTAGCAGTAGGAACTGTTAGTGTATTCTTCTCAGCAGTACTAACTTTGTGAACTTGTAATTCCCAATACTAATCTTCAGAACATTTAATTTCCAACAATCCTCCCCTAAACTTGTGATTTCCCTAAATCAACATGTTTCTTCTGAATTAAATTCTGATTGTGAGGATCTTTCAAACACTTCATAGTTAGACTCTTGATCTGAGCTTTTCTTTGTTCTTCAAGATTAAATATCTTTCTGTCTAACTCATCTGCTTTCTGTGAATCTCTTTCAGTAATAACATCATCTTTCTTTGTCTTGAACACAATCAATACCTTGAATAAAAGATGGTGCAATTTCCTTGGATGAAGAAATTATAAGAGGCAATGGTGCTGTGTATTTTGGATGCTTGTTCCAAAAAATCAAATCATCTTTCAGCATGCCTTTGCAAGTGATGAACAAACGTAGTGAACTGAAATTGAAACTGAAAGCTCCTAGATAGAACTTTCTCCATTTGAATGCTTCAACCCTTCTGAATATATATAATACTCCAGAATCTTCATTTGAACTTTCTTCATTTGAAGAGCTTATTCCCAGTATCCATCAACTGAAAAAGGTTATTCCCAGCATCCATCAACTGAATGCTTGTTCTTATTATTTGCTGAATAATAAGACATGTTAGCTTCTCAAAAAGCTGACATCATCATCTTGTATGCTCTTGTCTTTTCTTAAACTTGATCAATTTGAGTTTCCTCCCCTGATTCTGAGCATACACAATCTTTTCTTCCCTTATTGGATAATCCTCCTCCCCTGAGATTTATCATTTCCTCCCCTGTTTGGAAGATCTCTCACCATCATCTGATCTACCAATTAAAACATGTTTTCAGACAATGTTGTACATGAAGCCATCAATTCCTTAAGAGTTTATGTGCTGCCCTCATCACTTCTAGGTGTGTTAACTCCTATGAGAGTTGATTCATGGGGCATTGACTCATTATCCATCATTTGATGGCTTTTCTGAGCCACTTGAAAATCCTTTTAAAGAAACTTTTGACTTAGCAGTATGAATATGATTTTATGATGAAAAATCATACTGCTTACAACCATTTTGAAGGGATTAAGTGTGTAACAAATACTTAATCAAAAATTCGGTTTAAAATAACCACTGGTTGTGTGAGAACCAATATTTTCAGTTATAAATAACTGCCTGTGTAAAGATAAACCTATTCAAAAGGCTTTCCTGACAGGGTTTCCAGCTCATAGCAATTGTTACCTCTAACACAAGTGTTAGATTCACTTTTGCAAGTTGTTCTTTCTATCAGATGTCCTTAGACTTGCTCATTATACTAATTAAAGTATAAAATGATAGAAAGTGAGTTGTATCAGTTACTATCTGACCAACTGAGTCATCAAGTCAATGTGAAATATCATAATCAGGTTTCAAGAAAGAAGTTTTAAAGAATCAATTAACTTAGGTGTAAACCTTTGTTAATGAATTCCCAAACACAGTCCATCATAAACCTATTATATCCGCAACTAAGATAATCATTCTGCTGCTTCCATTTCACATGAAACTTCCTTTATGCTCAATGTTCATATCTGAAATTGTTAGTCCAAAACCAAGAAACAAAATGCAAAAACATTTGTCTTATAGCAGTATCAATATATGACTAACAGTATGAACTGAACAATCAAAATTTGTACTAGCAGTACAAACTTTTCAATAACAGTACCAATTCACAAAGCTAGCAGTACAAACAAAAATTTATATACAAAAACACAGAGTTTTAAATCATTGAGGATTAAGCATTCCAATACTTGCTACCAAGTACTGAAACCTTCCAACATCAAAAGCTTTTGTGAGAAGATCTGCAAATTTATGATCAGAATCAATTTTAAGAACTTGAATCAACTTTTTCTCATTGCAGTCTCTAATAAAATGATGTCTAATTTCAATGTGTTTTGTTTTAGAATGTTGTACTGGGTTTTAATTATGCAAATTGTACTACTATTATCAATATGTATGACAGTGTTCATGAAATTGTACCCATAATCAAGTAATTGATTTTAAAGCCAAAGTACTAGACCACAGCAACTTGCAGCAGCTACATATTCAGCTTCAGTTGTTGAAGTAGCCACAATTGTTTGCTTCTTACACTGCCATGAGATAAGTCTACACCCAAGGAATTGACATCCTCCAGTTGTTGACTTTCTGTCCAAGCTAGCAGCTGCATAATCACTATATGAAAATGCTACCAAGTCAAAAGGTGATTCTCTAGAATACCACAGACCCAACCTAGGTTGACCCATGAGATATCTAAAAATCCTCTTGATAGCTGTTAAATGAGAAACCTTTGGAGATACTTGAAATCTTGCACAAGCACAAATAGAGAACATGATATCAGGTCTTGATGATGTGAGATACATCAAAGAACCTATCATAGATCTGTATGTGTGTACATCTACATTTTCTCCATCTAAATCTTTAAGAAGTGGCTTCTCAGAGTCCATTGGTGTGCTTGCTACTTTTGAATCAGCAAATTAAAATTTTCTAAGAATCTCTGCAACATATTTATCTTGGCTGATAAATATGCCTTCACTTGATTGCTTAACTTGCAGACCCAAAAAGAATGTAAGTTCCCCCATGGAACTCATCTGAAACTTATCATGCATAAGTTTCTCAAACTCCAAACACATCTCCTTCCTTGTAGATCCAAATATGATATCATCCACATACACCTGAACTAGCAAAAGATCATTCTTGTGCTTTTTGATGAATAATGTCTGATCAATCTTTCCTCTTTGAAATCCATTTTCTATTAAATAGGAAGCCAGTGTTTCATACCAAGCCCTTGGTGCCTGATGAAGGCCATAAAGAGCCTTAACTACGTTGTACACCTTGTCTAGAAGGTCTGGGTCAGTAAACCCTGGAGGTTGTGAGACATATACCTCCTCTTCAATAGTACCATATAGAAAAGCACTCTTGACATCCATTTGATAAACTGTGAAGCCCATAAATGAAGCATAAGCCAAAAATAACCTAATGGCTTCAATCCTTACTGCTGGAGCAAAAACCTCTTCATAGTCTATCCATTCTTCTTGTATGTACCCTTAGGCTACTAATCTAGCCTTATTCCTAATCACTATGCCCCTTTCATCCCTTTTATTTCTGAAAACCCATCTAGTGCTAATTACCCTTACACCCTTGGGTAAATCAACTAGCACCCATACCTTCTGAATCTTGAACTGAAGAAGCTCTTCTTGCATAGCTTCTACCCAGCTTGAATCATCTAGGGCTTTAAGAACATTCTTTGGTTCTGCTTGTGATAGAAAACATACAAACAAGCAAGAGTTTGAAAACTCATGCTGCATTTAAGCATAAAGGGCATCAAGAAGCCCTTGTTGGTCTGAAGACATCAGTTGTTGCCTTATCTTCACCCCAGATTGTACATCTCTAATCACATTGTCTAGGGAGTGGACTTTGTGAATCCTTGTGTGTGGTGTAGAAGGAACTTGATAGTTAGGTGGGAGATTGTTGAAATCCACCTCTTCTTCTGAGTATTCTGCTTCATTTGGTTCTGATGGGCCAGCAGTAGAAACATTTGGCTTAGCAGTAGAAAAATTAAGCCTAGCAGTAGAATGTTCTGTCTCAGCAGTACTATCATCAGTAGAAACATTCTCTTATTCCATTGTTCCATCTTCCTTGTTTTCATCTTCAATCCCTTCTTTAGCTTTATCAGAAGAAGGTTCGTCATTTATTGAAGTTGAAGCCGTGCTTGTACTTTTCCATATTGGCATCCATACATAATCTTGATCTGTCTCTTTGTCTAACCCTTCCTCATTTGTTGTTTCATCTTCTTTTGAACCTGAAAATTCATTAGTTTCTGCAACAATAGGCACATAATTCATAGAATGGGTTAGTGTCTCAAGATCAAATAGCCAATTAAGACCTTGACCTGCTACATTGGATTTATTCTCTAAAAATTCCACATGCAGGTTTTCCTCTACTCTTCTAGTTATTGAGTTGTATACTCTAAAATCTTTGCTATTAAGAGAATATCCAACTAAGAATCCTTCATCTGCTTTACCATCAAACTTTCCAAGATGGTCTAAGGTATTCAGAATTGTCACATGACATCCAAAAGTTCTAAGAAATCCTATTGCAGGAGTTCTACCTCTAAAAAGCTCATATGATGTCTTATTGTGAGATTTGAAACCAAAACCCTATTTTGAACATAGCAAGCAGTATTAACTACTTCAGCCCAAAAAGTGATAGGCAACTTAGAGTCAACTAACATGGTTCTAGCAGCTTCTATGAGTGTTCTATTTCTCCTCTCAGCTACTCCATTATACTAAGGAGTTCTTGCAACACTAAATTCTCTACTAATACCTTTTTCCTTGCAGAAGTCATCCATAACTCTATTCTTAAACTTTGTCCCATTATCACATCTAATGACTTTTACTTTCTTGTCTACTTGGTTTTCTATCTGTGTAATGAATGTCTTAAGGATGCTAGAAGTCTCATCCTTAGAACCTAAAAAGAAAACCCATGTAAATCTACTATAGTCATCAGTAACAACTAGACAATATCTTTTATGCATCATACTACTAACAGAAGTAGGTCCAAATAAGTCCATATGAAGCATAAACAATGATTGATCAATAGAGTTTGGTCATTTTCAAATCTTTTTTGAGGTAAACCTCTTACCAAACCATTCTTAACAATTTTATTTATGGTTTTGAAATTAATGTGACCAAGCCTCCTATGCCATTTCATTGATTCATCCAATGTGGCCTTTGCAACAAGACAAGTTAGAGCCTTTTTAGGAACAATGTTCTTCATATCAACACTGTACATGTTGCCCTTTCTTGGAATTTTAAGAAGTACTTGACTTTCATCAGGCATCTTAAAATCAGAAGAAAGTACAAGACATTCAGTGTCAGTAAAAAGAACTTTGTTCTTTTTGTCACACATTTGTGAGACACTAAAAATATTATACTTAAGCTCATGTACATAGTACACATCTTCAAAATCTAAATTTCCAGTTTTAATTGTACCTTTACCGAAAATTTTGCCACCAATACTGTTGGGAATTATTGAAGAACAGACTTAAGTCTGCTGATGTATTAGTTAAGTATGTTAGCTTAGTTAAGTCTGGCAGTATGTTAGCATAGTTAAGTCTGGCAAACATAGTTAATTCTGGTGACTATTATTAGTTAAGTCTATTTATGTTTAATAGAAGAGTTAGTTAGCTATATGTTAGGAAATGATATATACGTATTAGTTATCTTATTAGAAGATATGTTTATCCTTTCACACGTTTTGTAACATTAGGGTTTCCTTAGAGTATAAAAGGAACCCTGCGGCATTATGTTTAGTGTGACATTATGACAATTGAAAGTTTAATAGTAATACGAAGTTAGTTATTATCATTGTGTTCTTCATACTTGTTGTTTGTTAAGATTCCGCATTAACAATCAATACACTGTTAAGAGTTTCTCATATAGATTAATTTGAATTTATTCAAGTTATCTATTGTCTAACACAGGCTACTTAGATCCATAACCGTGGACCTACAAGTGGTATTTGAGCCTATAGAGGGACTCTGAGTAAGAAGAAATACAAACCAAAAACACTTATTCACTCAAAAAATCCTGCATAATGTCTCAACTGGCCATTGATGAGTACTCAACTCAACTTAGTGATGAAGACGTTTCAAATCATGATGATGATACATCAGAAACCAGTCGACCCAAACAACAACAATTAAACATTCCTGCAACAACCACTATCTCAAACATCAAACTCCCAATTCTGAAAAAGGAGGAGTATGATATCTGGGCCATGGAGATGGAGCATTACCTTGAGTACATTGATAATGATGTATGGAAGCTGATTCAGAATGGAAACTCAAAGAAGAGGATCTCTGTTGGTAAGGATGGTGTTGTTAGAGTGCTTCCACCAGTCTCTGCTGCAGAGATTCATGCTGTGGAAAAAGAGAGAAAGGCAAGAACCATCTTACTGATGGCCCTTCCCAAGGAACATTTAAGAAGATTTCATGGAATGGATGATGCTAAGGAGATTTGGGAAGCAATCAGAACCAGGTTTGGAGGAAATGCTAATTCAAAGAAGATGCAGAAAGCTGTTCTCAAACAACAGTTTGAAGCATTCACTGTGACCAGTTCTGAAGGATTGGAGAAAGGGTATGACAGATTCCAACATCTTCTCTCACAGTTGGAAGCTCATGGTGCTAGTGTATCTACTGAAGATGCAAATCATAAGTTTCTCAGATCTTTCCCAAAAGAATGGTCACATCTGGCAATGAGCATGAGAATGAAAGAAGATGTTGACACTTTGTCAATTGATGATTTGTACAATAATCTTCGGGTCTTTGAACATGAAATCAAAGGTGTTTCAAAGGCATCTTCAAGTGCTGCTAATGCTGCTTTTGTCTCCCAAAGCAAGAGCAGTACTAGCAAAGTTAATTTTGGTAGCTATGATACTTATTCAAGCTATATGAAAGAAAGAGAAGTTCCTGCTGGTTTTGCTGATGAAGTCATCTATTCACTATTTGCAAAGAGATCAGAAGACAAGGACCTCATTAATGAGGACCTTGAACAGATAAATGATGTAGACATTGAAGAAATGGACATCAAGTGGCAGATGGCAATGATTGCTCTTAGAGTGAAGAAGTTCTACAAGAAAACTGGAAGAAATATCAGATTTGATGGAAAGACACCAGTTGGTTTTAATAAGAAGAAGGTTGAATGCTATAGGTGTCACAACACTGGTCACTTTGCTAGGGAGTACACATCAAAGGTGACTACTGATGGGAAGAAGAAGAAAGATTCAGACTCTCAAGAAGAAGACAAGCAGGAGAAGAGTCAAATGGGTATGCTGACTTTGGAAGCTGGTGCTGTTAACTGGGGAGAACACACAAATGAAGAAACAGAACCAAATCATGCATTCATGGCTATTGGCTCCAATACTGAGGTATCCTTGTGTTCTAAAACATGCATGAAATCATATAATAATCTTAAAACATTGTGTGATGAGAAAATGCAACAGATAGGTGATCAGGAAGCTAAAATACTTGCTTACACTAATGCTGTTAGGACCTTAGAAGCTCAAATTGTCACTTATCAAAAACAACAATTAGCCTTAAATGAAAAGCTTAGATTTCAAGCCAATTAAATCTATGAAAAAGATGAAAAACTTAAAAAATATAGGAGAATTGGAATGAAAGCTGTAAAAGATAATGAAGAATTGCAGAAAAAAATAGACACATGGAAAAATTCTGCTAAAAATCTGGATAGATTAATAGATTCTGGTATGAGCTCAACTTGTAAAATTGGTCTAGGATATGAAATAAAATCAGATAGTGAGATTTTAAGTTATGAGGAAGAAATGGATAGAACTGTGTTCACTAGTACAGATGATGACTTTGCTGGTAAACCTGTATACAATAGATTCTAAAAAACTGACAACTTCAAAGGAGTTCCACCTCCGTTAAATGGAGATTACATTCCTCAACCAGAGAAAGAATTTGATGAGTCTTTGTATGTTTATGGTAAGAAGGGACCTCAAAAGCCTGAAACAAGTATCTCAGATGACAAATCCAGTAAGTATTCTACCTGTCAATCTGATGACCGTGAAGGGTCCATTGGAAATGTCTCTAAACATTCTGAATCAGAACCAGAAGATGTACCAAAAGAGGTGTCTAAGTCTAAACCTGTTAAGATTAGTGAACCAGTCGTGTCTGCACCAAAACCTAAAACAGTTAAACCTAGTTGTGTCTCACACATAAAAACTCCTAGGCAACATGTTAAAAGTCAAGAGTCACCCAAGTTTGATAGAATGAAAAGAGAACTAGGGAAAGGTTACTCTTTTACTTAGAAAAGATGTTTTGTTTGTGGTAGCCTTAGTCATTTAATCAGAGATTGTGATTTTCATGAAAAGAGAATGATTAGAGAGGCTGAGCTTAAGAAACAAAGAAGTGTTAATACTGGTAATGTGATGCCCAAACCAGTGTGTAACAATGTAAACAGAGTTAATCATGCAAATCAATTTGTTCCTAGACCAGTACAAATCAATGCTGGTAGATCACATGTTAATTCTGTTAGGCCAAATGTTAATACTGGTAGGCAAAATATTAATTCTGTTGGGCAAAAATTTAATTCTGTTAAGCCCAAAATTAATTCTGGGTATGTTGATACATTTAGACCCAAACAACCAGTTGCATATAGACCACAGGTGAACAAATTTAATCAAAGAAATAATTTTGCTAAATCACACTCACCTGTGAGGAGACCCATTGTTAAAAATATAGCAAAAATGTCAAACTCTTATGCTGTAAAAGGACATGGGGGTTCTGCTGTTAAGGCCTCAGCATGTTGGTCTTGGGATCCATTTTAGAATGAACTTTCTGATAAATCCCAAAGCAACAGTGGATCATGTTCATATAAGACATACAAATATGTTGATCTACAAGGCAGACCCAAGCCTGCACAGGCCTAGGTCCTTAAGAGAAACTAATTTCTCTTCTTTATGTGCAGGATCATCCACTCAAGAACATGGGAGATAGAGGCATATTTGATAGTGGATGCTCAGGGCACATGTCTGGTAACAAGGATCACCTAAAAGATTTTGAAGAATTCAAAGGAGGTTCTGTTACTTTTGAAGGTAGCAAAGGCTACATTACTGGTAAAGGTAGAATAGTAGTTGGCAATTTAGAATTTGATACTGTGTCTTTTTTGAAAGAACTTGGGCAATTTAATCTTTTCTCAATATCACAAATTTGTGATAAGCAGCACAAAGTTCTTTTTACTGAAACCGAATGTTTTGTGTTGACTGTTAGGAATTTTATAATTTATGTAATAGTTCATTGCTGCTGTTAGTATAAAGTGGTTCCTGCTGGTAGTATTAGTTACTGCTGGTCATGGTTCCTGCTGGTAGATTTGATTCGTTTCTGCTGGCAGTGTTCATTGCTGCTGGTCCTAGCGTATTTTTAGTATGTTTGTTAGATTTATTCTGGGAAGAGATTTGTGTATATCTCTTTATACAGTTTGTTATGAGCTGTATTAGGGTTTCTTAGTCTATAAAAGAAACATGCAGCTAGGGTTTACGTATGACATTGAAAACAATATCATTAGTGAATAAAAAGATCCATAGAGGATCAACGTTTATAGTTATTTTTTCTTCTTTAACTCTTGTGTTTAGTTTCCGCCTGAATACAAGTTTATTATTCAGAGATTCTCAAAGTAGTTTACTTGTATTTACATAAGTTTTCTACGTGTTCTACCAAGCTCATAAGATCTATCAAGGTGCACGATCCTTCAAGTGGTATCGGAGACAGGTTAGGATCTCTGACAAAGAAGAAAAATCTCTCTTAACAATCTCCTAAACCCTTTTCCAATGGAAGGCGAAAATCCTGAAAATTATGTCATCAATAATGAAAAACCTGAAACTTCACAAGTCCAACAACAAATAGTCACAACCACTGTGTCTAACAGTAATGCTAAATTCCCATACCTCAAGAAAGATGAGTACGAGATTTGGGCTATGAAGATGGAGTACTGGATCTCAAACAGTGATCATAATCTATGGAATGTGATCCTGAAAGGGAACGGCATGAAGAGAAGAGAAAAGGATGAGAGAGGGAACATCACTATCCTTTCACCTATGTCTGCAGAAGAGCATATTGCTCTACAAAAGGAGACCAAAGCAAGAACTCTTTTGCTTCAGGCACTCCCAGAAGATCATATGGGTGACTTTCATCACCTGGATGATGCTAGGGAAATCTGGCGTGCTATAAAAGCTAGATTTGGAGGGAATGAGGAGTCCAAAAAGATGAGGAAGTCCATGCTCAAGCAGGAGTTCCAGGAGTTTAGGATCTCTGAGGCTGAAGGGATTCACAAAGGTTATGACAGGTTTCACAAGATCCTGAGCCAACTCAACCAGTTGCAGGCCAGGCCAAATGAGGAAGACTGCAATACCAAGTTTTTAAGGGCTCTACCTCCCTCATGGTCACAGGTTTCCATCACCCTTAAGGCAAGAGGTGGGCTCGAGTACATGAGTTTTGATGATCTTTACAACAAGCTCAAGACCCTTGAAATTGACATCAAAGGGTATTCAACCTACTCTTCTCATACCCTATCCCATACTGCATTTGTTGGTGCTTCTAGTGCTAACAAGATCTCACATGGTAGTAGCCCAACTCCCACTTCTTCATCTGTTTCCTATTCCCCTGCTACACCCAGAACACAACCAAGATCTGACAATGTGGTTGAGGAAGTTCTTCATTCGCTTGTTGTTGAAAGTACTCCAAAACAGAAAATGGCCTATGAAGACTTTGATGAAATTAATGAACTGGATCTGGAAGTGATGGACATCAAGTGGCAGTTTGCTATGCTATCAGTGAGGGCCAACAGATTTGAGAAGAAGGCAGGGAGGAGGATCAAATTCGATGGACAGGAAGGAGCAAGGTTTGACAAAAGGAAGGTGACATGCTACAAATGCTCACAATCAGGTCACTTTGCTAGAGAATGCCCAGATAAGAAGGTGGATGACAAAACAAGGTATTCTGCTTTCAAGATTCAAGAATTGGAGTCTGAAGATCCCAAAGCTTTGTTGTCTGTAGATTCCATGCTGGATTGGGAACAACATGAGGTAGCTGCAAAAAACTATGGGATGATAGTTGGAGCTGGAAAGAAGGCACAAGTGGCTGAGGATTACGCTTTGATGGGATACCCATCTCAGGTACAAGATTATCCATTTGGTTGTAATGTTAAATATGCTGAACTGAAAAAAGAATTTGATTATATAGAGCCTCAATATAAAGAATTGTTTATTAAAGATCAAGCCTATAGACACTCACTTAATACATTAGAAAAGCAAAAGGTTTGGCACGAAAAGAATCAGTTAGCTTATGAGGAAAAGATAAGGGTTTGGAGAGAGACTTAAAGTGCACAACTAATGAGCTAAAATATGTTGAGAGAGAATATGATAAGGTCAAATTAGAAAATCAGGAATTACAGGCTAAGTTAGATACTGAATTGGCTAGACATAATGCATGGCAAGAATCAGCTAAAAACCTAGTCAAATTAAATAACAGTACTCAGTCTATAAGGTGTAAGAGGGGATTGGGGTATGAAGTTGGGCCAGATGATGTTTATGACCCTAGTGACCCAAGTATATTTGACCCTACCCCTAAGGAGCCAAATTACCAAATTCCTGTAAAGTATGTCAAAGAAGGAGGAATGAATGTTGTTCCTCCACCCATAAGAGGAGTGTTTAAACCTACCCCTATCCACTCAGACCTTGACACAGACTTAAATGAATCATATATGTCCTATGGCAAAAAGTCAAGTGACTTGCCTAATCTTGATTGTGACTCTAATGATTTTGTCTCTTGCTCTAACAGTGACAAATCTTCAGAAATCAAGACAAATGATTTTGCTTCTTGTGATTCAAGTGTCAAGTCTACCACCACCAAGTCTGAAGATTTCTCCTCAGAAGTAGCTAAGGATGAATCTCATTCAAAGACAGCTTCTTTTGAAGACAATTCTTCTGTTTTTGTTCAAAATAATGATGTTTCTAGTTTTGGTTCTGTTTCAAACAATGATGTTTCTGATTTTACTTCTGTTAAGAATAATTTTGATTCAACTTGTGGTTTTGATAATTCTGGTTGCAATAAGAAATGTCATGTTAAGAATAAATCTTTTAGAAAGAAGTCATGTTTTGTGTGTGGTAGTTATGCTCATCTTATCAAAGACTGTGACTTTTATGAGAAACAGATGAGTATGTGTGGTGGACAACAACAAACTAGGCCTATGTGGAACAATGTTAGTGATATTCCCCCATTTGTTCCTCAAGCAGCAAGAATGAACTCTTTTTCTGCTGGCAAGCCTGTTGCTGCTGGTAAGCCTGTTGCAGCTGGTAAGCCTGTTGCTGCTGGTAAGCCAGTTCCATCTGGTAATCCCAATCCTGCTGGTTGGAAAAGAAAAGCTGCTAGACCTTTCTACAGACCTACAAGCACTTATTTTCAGAATGATTATAGGCCTGTGTATTATTATGACCCAATGCAAAGGGAGGGGGCAAGATGGGAAACTGCTGTTAAGTCCTCAGCAGGTTGTTCTTGGAGAAACAATGACCAATATATGAGAATGGGGTTCAAGAACAATGGTGGATCTCATCAATCTCCATGGTTTAATTATTATTGATCCACAAGGCAGGCTCAAGTCAGTGATGGCTTGGGTCTCCCATGTATCTAATATTGTTGTATGTACTCTTTTGTTGTAGGATAATCCTCTTAGAAGTAAAGACGTAGGCATTGTTGACAGTGGATGTTCCAGGAGTATGACAAGAAACATTGAGAGACTGCATGATTTTGTACCCTTTAATGGAGGGACTGTGACATTTGGTGGAGGAGATGGCAAGATAACAGGGAAGGGAACTATTAGGACATCAAAGCTAGATTTTGAGAATGTCTTTTATGTGAAGGAACTCCAGAACTTTAGTTTGTTCTCTGTCTCACAAATTTGTGACAAGAAGAACAATGTTCTCTTCACTGAAACAGACTGTCTTGTGTTATCCAAAGATTTCAAGTTACCTGATGAGAGTCAGGTTGTACTTAAAGTTCCAAGAACATTCAACCTTTACAGCTTTAATTTGAATGATGTCCATCCTGAGGGTGATTTGGCTTGCTTGGTGGCAAAAGCTTCTGTGGATGAATCTACCAAATGGCACAGGAGGATGTCACATGTGAACTTCAAGACAATCAAAAAACTGGCCAAGAATGGATTGGTACATGGACTCCCTCTCAAGACCTTCACCAATGACCACAATTGTGTTGCCTGCAACAAAGGAAAGCAACACAAAGCTTCATACAAGGCCATTTCCGCTGTGAGCACCATCACAGAGCCTCTTCAGCTACTACATATGGATCTCTTTGGTCCTACTTCTATTAGAAGTATTGACCATAAATACTACTGCCTGGTGATTACAGATGACTTTAGCAGGTTTTCTTGGACTTTCTTTTTAGGTACTAAAGATGAAACCTATCCTGTGATTAGGGACTTTATTGCCTTAATAGAAAACCAGCTAAATAAAAAGGTTAAGAGTATAAGGTGTGACAATGGAACAGAGTTTAAAAATTCTAACCTAATTGAACTCTGTGGGATTAAGGGGATTAAAAGGGATTATAGTAATGCTAGAATCCCACAACAAAATGGGGTTGCTGAGAGGAAAAATAGAACCCGTATAGAAGCAGCTAGATCAATGCTGGCTGACTCTAAGTTGCCTACCATGTTTTGGACTGAAGCTGTTTGTACTACTTGTTATGTTCTGAATAGGGTATCTATTACTAGTCCCCACAACAAAACACCTTATGAGCTTTTGTCTGGGAAGGTTCCTAACATCAATTATCTTAAACCTTTTGGATGTCATGTAACTATTTTGAATACTAGTGATCACCTAGGAAAATTTGAAGGAAAGGCAGATGAGGGGTTTATTGTTGGTTATTCTACTCATAGTAAGGCCTATAGGGTTTATAATTTGTCAGCTAAGAGAATAGAAGAGACACTCAATTTAAGATATCTTGAGGATAAACCTAATGTACAGGGTGCAGGTCATGAGTGGTACTTTGACCTTGATTATCTGACTGATAATTTAGGTTACGCAAGATTCAAAGCTAATCAATATGTTGGTACACATGATTATGATACTAACAATGCAGGTACCTCAGATGATGATTCAGACTCAGAGGGTGATGAACGACCCATTGTTGTTCTTTCTTTCCCCTCTAACCAGTTTTCAGGTACTGAGCTCAAAGATTCTTCTGATAAGGCTGAAGATAATTCAAGTTTTGCTGAAGATCTTGCTAGGCTTCAAAGGCAAGAATATGATGCCAAGGAAGCTGCTGAAAAGTTTGGTTTTGGATTCTCACAAGAAACAGAGTAGATCTTACAAAAAGCTTATGATGAAGCCCGCAGGAATCTGGATTCTGCTGGTGGTATTCCGGTTCCTGCTGCTGCTACCAATTCTGCTGATAGCTCTTCTGTTCCTGCTAATGTCTCAATTCCTGCTGGTTCTTTGTCCACTTCTTCTGCTGATACAATGGGTTTCAATGAAATGCCTACACGGTACCTAAGTCCTTCGAACCTTGGGAATTCATTCTCTTCAGGATCAAGGTTGGAGGATCCTCATCATCAATCAAGCACAGGCATCTTCACTCACTCCTCATATGATGGTGAAATTAATCCCTCTATCTCTAATCAAGCCACAACCTTTGATGTCAATCCCACTGCTACCAAGAGGATTAACACTGTTCATCCTCAATCTTTGATACTTGGAGATCCCAATTCACCTGTTCAGACAAGAAGCAAGTTGAAACAACCTGGTTTTGGAGAATCTGCATTTGTGAGTTATATTCAGGATCAGCTAAGGAGTAATCATACAGACTATCTTCATTGCCTCTATGCTTGTTTTCTGTCTCAAATAGAACCAAGCAGTGTAGCTCAAGCTCTTGATAATTCTGATTGGATTGAGGCTATGCAAGAGGAAATGCAGCAGTTTCAAAATCAGAAAGTCTGGCAGTTAGTACCTTTGCCTGAAGGAAAGCATGCAATTGAAACAAAATGGATTCTCAAGAATAAAAGGGATGCTAGGGGAATTTTGGTTCGAAACAAAGCTCGGTTGGTTGCTCAAGGACATCGACAAGAGGAGGGTATTGACTATGATGAGGTGTTTGCACCAGTAGCAAGAGTTGAAGCTATTCGATTGTTTTTAGCTTTTGCTTCATTCATGGGGTTTGTGGTTTATCAGATGGACGTGAAAAGTGCATTTCTTTATGGTAGAATTGAAGAAGAGGTCTATGTTACTCAACCAAAGGGATTTGTGGACCCACGTTGTAATACCTGAAATTTAGAAAACATGTAAATGATCCAAAATACCCCTGAAAACCTAAAAGTTAATTAAAATCACTTATAAAGTTCCAAATTAATTCCTAACTTCTGGAAACGAACTACATATGAAGTAAAATATTTCTGGGACAACATTTTAATATTTTCTAATGTCCAAAAATTATTCTTGCACCTAAATAAATTATATATAATCCGAAAATAATTTATTTAATTTATTTATACTTTGTAAAATCTTTTAAATTAGGATAAATGCAAGACTAAATTAAGGAATTGTACACAAAATCAAATTGTGATCTTGTGATAATTTTAGGCCGAAATTCTGGACCTTACCCCCCCCCCTCCTAAGTCGGTTCTACACTTAATATTAATCAAATCCCATTTATTTTATTTTTATAAAATTCCGAAACCTAAAAACCCTAAAGTCGGCAAAACAAAAATCGACCCTTCCTTCATTTGATTTTCTGGACGAGCTTGGGTATTTTTCTGGTGTTTATCAAGGTGTAATCTAGCTAGGAAAAATAAGATTTGGATTGTAGGAAGCTTGGTCGATCGTGGTTTCTTTTTCTTGTTCGGTTTAATCCATTCGAAAGGTAACAAATCCCTACACTCAATCCGTAAATTCTAATATTGATTTAGCATTTTTCTGATGTTACTTAGATCATATATAACTAATATAAATTGGTAGAATCGAATCATGCAAGCTTAATAGATCGAATGAATTTTTAAGAGCTAAAACACACTTAAATTCCAAATATACCCATGCGATTTTTCTGAGGTGGGTTCATAATTTTTACATGTTCTATGATGATCATAAAGGTCTGGAAAAATAGCTATTTGATTTTTGGAAGCTTAAATCTTTCGTTTTTGAATTAATAGTATAGTCGGATTTTAAAGAAAATAAAGAAAAATAGGAAAAACCCTAGAACCGATTAGGGTTAGGGTTTCTAAATTTTAAATATGAGTAATAAAGGCAGTACAATGATGGGGTAATGATTGTTTAATGATTGGGACAAGTTAGGTTTAGTTTTGGTGATTTTATGTATAAACCGATTAGGGTTTTTAAAGAAAAAGGGTGTGTTATGCCAACTTTGAGACTTGTGGGATATTTTTGTAAGGTTATTTAGGTCAGTACTAATGTATAAAAAATATAACATGAGGGTCCTATGTGTAAATATTGCAAGAAAAGAATTAATTGCTTAATTAAGGGGTCAAATTGTATTTAATTTAAATAGAGGGACTAAAAGTGTAAATTCTGGAAACTTAAGGTATTTCTGAGTAAATAATGTTATTAAGGGTGTAATGTGTAATTTTGATGATTTATGGGCTTAATATGTAATGTTAATAAATTATGGTTTAAATTATAAGTGTTGTAAAATTAAGGGACCAAATGTGTAATTTCTGAGTTCTGAGGGATTTGATTCGTACTACATATAAATCTGAGATTATGTTCTGTAATTTTGTAAAATAAGGTGCTTGTTTGGTAAATATGAATATTATAGGGATTAAATCATGAATTATGTAAATGTAGGGTTTGTTTTGTAAATTATATAACTAGAGGGATATAATCTGTAAATTGTGAAACTAAAGGGATTAAAATGTCATTCTGAATAAAGTGTGTATTTCAATCAGTAAATTAAAGTATTTTCATGTTAGACCTTTGAATTTAATGAATATACAATTAAAACCCTAAACTTTGTAAACTTGTCATAATTAACCTTAAACTTTTGTAACTTATTAAAATATACCTTATTTCCATAATAATCCTTAAATAATGACTTAACCTAATCTGAGATATTAATATCTTGCTAAATATGGAAATCTGTTAATTCTGAAAACCTGCTAACTATGGAAACTTACTAAAAGTGGAAGCCTGCTAAAAATAGGAAGTTACTTAAAATGGAAGGATAACTGAAACCCATTTGTAATTCTATCCTCTACTCCTTTAGGTTCGAAGAGGGAGTGATTTGATCCCTGTCAGTTTTGCTACTCTTGTGTTCTTGCATTCGCGATAAGGTACAGATACTCTGCCCTTTTTGAGTAAGGGTGTCTTATTCCCTTGATTTTGACTTTAAATTCTGATTCGTTTAAGATTCCCTAAGCCATTGCTATGTTCCCTTTTGTTGTGAACCTTTGCCATGATCCTTTGCTTTGTAAACCTTTATCCGATAAACTCTGATTTGGACCTTTAATATTACGTACTTCTGAAATAATTGATTATGAACCATCTGTTATGGACCTTTGGATATGACATTCTGATTTGATTTGATATCTGACTCTTAGTTTGATACCCGAGCCAAAATTTGTGACCCTAGCCATGAAGGTAACATGGCCATGTCATTGATGCACCAATGGCATGACTCTAGTATGGTTGAGTGATGTTCCACACCGTCCCTTATCTGTTATCTGTTATGAGCTCAAGTATATATATGGCCACGATTTGTCTGCAGGGGCGTATGGATGCATCCTAGATCTGTTCTGTTTAGTGGATTATCTGTTATATTATTGTTATTGTCTGGTGACTGGTACTGTGTGCAATACATGCCTTTCACATATATCTGGGAGCTAGCTACTCCATTTGAAGAATGAGGACACCCCTCATATTATCTGATTATCTGAGAGGTCTCCCCTCTTTATGATTATGAAGATGTGGTTACTATATTTGATTTGTCTGGGCTCGTGGTGGATTACTATCCTATTCTGTTCATTATACCTTCACATCATTTATACCTTATGATATTTCCCCATTGCACTATATCTTATTTCTGTTTTGTTATCATTACCTTGTTTATGTATCTGTTCACTGAGCTTTTTAAGCTCAGCCGCATTTTTTTTCCTGCGGCAGGTTCTTAGTTGGAAGCTGGGTTTGGGTGAAGAGACCTTTGGACTTAGAGACGTTGATAGTGTTCGGAAGTAGAGGCTATTAGAAGGATTTACATTTACAGACTTAGTATTTAGTTTTAGTTTCATTTGTAACCTTGTAACTCCAGTATTTCATTTGTAACCTTTGAAATTTCTTGTTTTACTATAGAAGTATGCTTTGTTTTGATCTGATATGAAACCATTATCGTGACATCTTTACCTTGTCGGGTGTTACACACGTAATCCTGATTTGGTTTACAAAGTAGTAAAAGCACTCTATGGTCTTCATCAGGCACCAAGGGCATGGTATTCCAGGTTGTCTGCCTTTTTGCTTAAACATGGTTACAGAAGAGGGGCAATAGACAAGACACTTTTCATCAGGAAGAATTACAAAGATATCATCCTTGTTTAAGTTTATGTAGATGATATCATTTTTGGTTCCACTAATGAAGCTTGGTGTAGGGAATTTGAGGAATTGATGAAAAGTGAATTTGAGATGAGTGCTATGGGAGAAATGACATTTTTCTTGGGCTTACAGGTTAAGCAAAAGCCTGATGGAATTTTTATCAGCCAGGAGAAGTATGTGCAAGACATACTTAAGAAGTTTGACTTGGAAAGTGTGAAGACTGCAACTACACCATATGAAGCTCCAAAGCCTAAGTCCAATACTGAACCTGATGCTGCTGTTAATGTTCACTTATACAGATCCATGATAGGTTCATTGATGTATTTGACAGCTTCTAGACCTGACATCATGTTTGCAGTTAGTGCATGTTCCAGACATCAAGTGTCACCATTAACTTCACACTTGAATGCAGTCAAAAAGATTTTCAAATACCTCAAAGGACAACCTAAGTTGGGTCTTTGGTACCCAAGAGATTCTCCTTTTGTGCTGGAAGCGTATAGTGACAGTGACTATGCTGGTGCTAACTTTGATAGAAAATCTACTACTGGGGGTTGTCAGTTTCTGGGAAGAAGGTTAGTTTCTTGGCAATGCAAGAAACAGACTATAGTGGCTACATCTTCTACTGAGGCAGAGTATGTTGCTGCTGCTAGGTGCTGTGGACAGGTACTTTGGATGCAAAATCAGTTGTTAGACTATGGGTTCAACTTCATGAACACTAAAATCTTTATTGATAACCAAAGCACTATCTGCATTGTTAAGAACCCTGTGTTTCACCAAAGGACAAAGCACATTGAGATAAGGCACCATTTTATACGAGATGCTTATGAGAAGCATCTTATCCAAGTGCTTAAAATTCACACTGATGACAATGTGGCTGATTTGTTAACCAAGGCGTTTGATGGATCAAGATTTAACCATTTGGTGGTCCATATTGGGATGCTTAATCCTTAAGTGCTGAGATTGAGGGGAGGTATAAGTCTAAGGGGAGGCTTATTTTTGTATATTTTTCATTTTCTTTGTTTTTCTTCTTTCTGCTTTATTTTCTTTTATGTTTATTTTATTTTCTTTATAGTTTTAGTTAACAAAAAAAAAAAAAAAAAAAAAAAAAAAAAATTAGCTTGTATACTAACCATTTGCAGGTACAGTGTTGGTTTTTAACCACACAACAAATGGTAATCAACTCACCATGTCTCGCAGACAAGAAAGAGTTGACTCACCCTGAGGGTACGGCTCTGGTGTGATTATCAAATCCGTTGATAGCTGTAATAGTTTGCTCAAAACTATAGGGTTCTCAACTCACCGATGTTTCATTACTAAGAGTTGAATGGTTTTCAATTCGCAATGGATTTTACTCCTTTTGGGGTTTCCAAAGAATTGGCTAGCCCACAAGTATATGGCTTGTGGTAAAGGCAGTGGAAAACCATATTTGGTATTCAATTCACCAAAGGTTATCTTCAACCTAAGAATTGGCTAGTCCTGAGCAAACGGCTATAGGTAAAGACAACTCAAATCCGTTTATAGTTGATGATTTACTAAAAATCATATGGTTATCAATGTACCATGGTCTTACACACCTAAACATTGGCTACTCCAGTAGTGATGGCTATTGGTAAAGAGACATCAAATCCATTAATTTTCAATGATTCACCTCTCACAGGAGTTAACACACCTGGATGTGATGAGAATAGTATGAAACTTAAAAGTTTTGATGTACAAATAGTCATGGTTGCTGCTGCTGGTTTCCTTCTGTTGCTGCTGGATACTTGGACTTAAAGATAAAGGTTACTTGTTGCTGCGGGTTACTTTATTGTTGCTGCTGCAGATCAAGTTCAATTCTCTACCTCTGGACTTCAAAGATCTATCAAGAAACTGGAAATTAACCTAGTCAAATTCCAGTTTAGGGGAGGATTGTTAGGAATTTTATAATTTATGTAATAGTTCATTGCTGCTGTTAGTATAAAGCGGTTCCTGCTGGTAGTATTAGTTGCTGCTGGTCATGGTTCCTGCTGGTAGCTTTGATTCGTTTCTGCTGGCAGTGTTCATTGCTGCTGGTCATAGCGTATTTTTAGTATGTTTGTTAGATTTATTCTAGGAAGAGATTTGTGTATATCTCTTTACACGGTTTGTTATGAGCTGTATTAGGGTTTCTTAGTCTATAAAAGAAACATGCAGCCAGGGTTTATGTACGACATTGAAAACAATATCATTAGTGAATAAAAAGATCCATAGAGGATCAACGTTTATTAGTTATTTGTTCTTCTTTAACTCTTGTGTTTAGTTTCCGCCTGAATACAAGTTTATTATTCAGAGATTCTCAAAGTAGTTTACTTGTGTTTACATAAGTTTTCTACGTGTTCTACCAAGCGCTCATAAGATCTATCAAGGTGCACGATCCTTCAAGCTTCTGACTTTAAGATGCCTGATGAAAGTCAGATACTCCTAAAAGTCCCTAGACAATACAATATGTACAGATTTGATATGAAGACACCTGAACCTGCAAAAGTTTTTGCCTGTTTGATTGCAAAAGCCACTTTTGATGAATCTAAATTGTGGCATAGAAGGCTTGGTCATATAAACTTTAAGAATCTAAACAAACTTGTGAAGAATAATCTTGTTAGAGGATTACCTTCCAAGATTTTCAAGAATGACCATACATGTGTTGCATGTCATAAGGGTAAACAGCATAGGGCTTCATGTAAGGCTAAATTAGAAAGGCTCATCACTAAGCCTTTACACACCTTGCATATGGATCTTTTTGGCCATACTTCTGTGCAAAGCATAAATCATGCTAGTTATTGCCTTGTCATTACTGATGATTGCACTAGGTTTTGTTGGGTATTCTTTATGTCTAAAAAGGATGAAACCACTGGCTTACTTCAAACTTTCATTAGGCAGATAGAAAACCAGCTTAATCATAAGGTTAAGATTATTAGATCAAATAATGGCACTGAGTTTAAGAATAGAAGCATGCTTGAATTTTGTGGTAACAAGGGAATAAAACAAGAGTATAGTAATGCTAGAACTCCACAACAAAATGGAGTTGCTGAAAGAATGAACAGGACCCTTATTGAGGCAGCTAGGACTATGCTAGCACACTCACTCTTATCAACCACTTTTTGGGCTGAAGCAGTCAATACTGCTTGCTACATATTTAATAGGGTGAGAGTGACTAAGCCTCAGAACAAAACTCCTTATGAGCTTTTATTTTGCCATAAACCAATTATTAGTTACATAAGACCTTTTGGGTGCCATGTTACCATTCTAGATACTCTTAGTGTGCTTGGCAAGTTTGAAGGAAAATCTGATGAGGGGTTCTTAGTAGGATATTCATTAAGTAGTAAAGCATTTAGGGTATACAACTTAGTGACAAAAAGGGTAGAAGAGAATCTCCATGTTGACTTTCTTGAGGAGAAACCTAATGTGAAAGGAATAGGTTATAGATGGATGTTTGATATTGATTATCTGACTGATTCTATGAATTATATTCCTGTTTCTAAGGAGAATCAAGCTAATCCTCATGCAGGTTCCATAGAAGTAACTAACAATGCAGGTACTCAAGTTGCTTCTGATGAAAATGCTTCTGAACAAGAAGAGGAGACTGAGGAACTCATTGTTGTCCCCATAACTGCAGTCAAGCATGGTGCAGCTCATGGAGGCACAAAGAAATCTTATACAACTTCAAAGACGAAGGAGACTGTTACCAAGCCTCAAGCAAAAAGGAAAGAGGCTTCTCCTACAAAGGTTTCAGCAGATACTCCATCTTTCAGAGATGAATTGAATGCATTGGCTAACAAGCATCTTGGAAAGAAGGCTACCAGTACTTCCTCATTTAAGTCTGGTAGTGACTTAGTTAATTCTGCTGAGCCTGATCCTACTCCAACTAATGTTTTTGATGATTCTCAGATGCCAGAGCTTGAATTCTTTGACAAGCCAAGTGAAGGGATCTTTGATGAAGCTTCTTATGATGATGAAGGAGTGATTACTGATTTCAGTAACTTACCCACAGAAGTGGTTGCAAGTCAAGCTCCTACACTTAGGATTTATAATATTCATCCACAAAGTCAAATACTTGGCGATCCTAAGTCAGCAATTCAAACTAGAAGCAAAGTGCAGAAACATTCAGAAGCTCATGCACTTTTCAGTTTTGTTAAGAAGCAGCAAAGGAACAATCACAAAGATCATCAACACTGTCTTTTTGCATGTTTCCTTTCTCAAAAGGAACCTACCAAGGTTTCTGAAGCATTAGAAGATGAAAGTTGGGTGCAAGCAATGCAAGAAGAGCTGTTGCAGTTTAAGTTGCAAAAGGTATGGGTTCTTGTAGATCTACCCAATGGAGCAAAAGTAATTGGCACAAAGTGGGTCTTCAGAAACAAGAAGGATAAAAGAGGAGTAGTGGTCAGAAATAAGGCAAGATTGGTGGCCCAAGGATACAGACAAGAGGAAGGGATAGACTATGATGAGGTTTTTGCACCTGTAGCTAGAATTGAAGCTATCAGGTTATTTTTGGCCTTTGCATCCTACATGGGATTCATAGTTTATCAAATGGATGTCAAGAGTGCTTTCCTGTATGGCACTATAGAAGAAGAGGTGTATGTTCACCAACCTCCTGGTTTTTTTGATCCTGCTCATCCCAAGAAGGTTTACAAAGTAATCAAAGCTTTGTATCGATTACATCAAGCTTCCAGAGCTTGGTATGCTACACTCTCAAAATTTCTTGAGGAACATGGATACAAGGGAGGTGTCATTGACAAGACCTTGTTCATTAAAAGGAACAAGAAAGATATCATTCTAGTGCAAGTGTATGTAGATGATATCATCTTTGGATCCACAAAAAGGTCTTGGTGTGAAGAATTTGAGGCATTGATGAAAGGCAGATTTCAGATGAGCTCAATGGGTGAGCTCACATTCTTTCTTGGACTACAAGTGAAACAAAAGGAAGATGGACTTTTCATTTCTCAAGATAAGTATGTTGCTGAGATGCTAAAGAAGTTTGATCTTGCAAGTGTGAAGACAGCAGTCACTCCAATGGAGAACAAGGTGCCATTAACCAAAGATGAGGATGCTGATGATGTGGATGTGCACCTATACAGATCTATGATAGGTTCTCTTATGTATCTAACTGCCTCTAGGCCTGATATTATGTATGTAGTTTGTGCTTGTTCTCGTTTTCAGGTTACTCCCAAGACTTCACATCTTCATGCTGTGAAGAGAATCTTTAGATATCTAAAGGGCAAACCCAATTTGGGTCTTTGGTATCCTAGAGAGTCTTCATTTGACCTGGAAGCCTAGTCAGATAGTGACTATGCTGGAGCAAGTCTTGACAGGAAATCCACAACTGGAGGTTGTCAATTTCTTGGTAGAAGATTGATTTCATGGCAATGCAAGAAGCAAACCATTGTGGCTAAATCTACAACTGAAGCTGAGTATGTAGCTGCTGCAAATTGCTGTGGACAAGTCTTGTGGATTCAAAATTAGATGCTGGATTATGGTTTGAATTTCATGAATACTATAATTCACATTGATAATGAAAGTACTATTTGTATAGTAAAGAACCCAGTGTATCACTCTAATACCAAACACATAGAAATAAGGCATCACTTTATAAGAGATTGCTTTGAAAAGAAATTGATTAGGGTGGAAAAGATACACACAGACTTTAATGTAGCTGATCTATTAACCAAAGCTTTTGATGGACCTAGGTTCAATTTCTTAGTGGTTAATATTGGAATGATAAACCCATAGCTACATTTAAGGGGAGGTTAAATGTATAGTTTGTAAAAATAGTACAAGTATTAAGTAGATTTAATTCTGGTAGAAGTTAAAACTGGTAGCTTTAGAGTTAAATTTGGTAGTTAGTACGTTTTAATTCTGGTTGCAAAAACATAGGGTTGTTTGTTTTCTTGGTTTTTTTTTAGACAAATTTTTCCAGGAAAGGCATGGATTAATGATGATTGGAAGCTTTGCTAGTGGTTTTATTTATGTTTGTATGATGTTTTTGTTAAATCTGGTGGATTGATGGTTAAGTCTGGTTGACCAATGTTAATTCTGGTAGTGTTAAAACGTAATTAATTTTTTACCATTAGGTCTGGTCATACACTTAATGGTTTTTCCTGTTTAAATAATACCGTTTCTATTTTTTCGGGAAAAAGAGGTATATATGGATAATATTTGATTCATTTTCATCTTTATCATTATTTACTTCCATTTTTAAAAAATTTATTATCGGCCAAGATTGCTCTGTTTTGAACAACCAGCATAAAAACCCTAATTCCGCAGTCAACCAGTACTTACCAATCATCTATGGCTCAACTCAAATACTGTGATAAGCATAACCAAGTGGGTTTCTTGAAGAAACCAACCAAGAGCGAAGGCTTTGAACAGATAGTGGACTTTTTGAAAGGCTCTCACATCAGGTATGCCCTAACTCACAATCCCACTATCTATGATTCCCTAGTCAAACAGTTTTGGGAGACTGCTACTTCTGAAACCCTTGCTAATGGGACTCTAAAGTTAAGGGAAACTATTGATAGCACTGAGTATTCAGTCACTGAAACATCCATTAGAAGTAGTCTTCACTTGGATGATGCTTCAGGGGAAATTATGTTATCAAATAATATGATTTTAGAGGGTATGGGTAATATAGGATATCCCACTGATGGTACATTCACATTTTGGAAAAGCCATTTTTCACCTCAGTGGAGATTTTTAATTCATCACTTGCTACACTGTCAAAGTTCTAAGAGTGGAGGATGGGATCAATTTAGAAGTAATATTGCTTCTGCATTGGTTTGTCTTTCACTTGGCAAAACTTTTAATTTTTCCAAATTAATATTTGATGGCATGGTGGCAAATGTGAAAAGTAAACATAAATTTTTGATGTACCCTCGTTTTCTGCAAATGGTTTTGAATATTGAAACTGAAAACAAAGTGCCTTACTTGTGTGTGCCCTTCAAGGATAAAATTTTTAGTAACATGAAAAGGGGCTTTAAGGGGGCAAATAAACCATTGTTAGCTGCTATGTTTCCTGTTGGTACTAACATTGAAGGTACACCACTAACATCATCTGGAAGTGAAGCACACTCACAACCACTAAATGCAGCTGAAGAGCCTGCAAATGCACCTAGCTCACCTCCACAACAACCACCATCACCTACACCCTCACCACCTTTACCTCAGCAAACCCAGGTTGAAACTCCAACTCATGAGGAGGAGTCAGTTCTAATGTCTGTGTTGGTTCCTCAACTGATTCAAAGGATATCTGCATTGGAAAAGGAGCTTAAAGAAACAAAACAAAACATGGGGAATGCTATAATTACTTTGGTTAGGAAGGTAAAGAAGATGGAGAATGTCATGAAAGCAAAAGGGGTTGTCTTTAGTGATCAGGAGGGTACTGCAGATGAAAATTCTTCCAAACAGGGGAGGAATTTGGGTGAAGAAACAGCATTTCAGACTCCTGCTCAAGCAAAATCTGCTGGTGATACTGATATTAGTCCTGAGGGATTGGAAGCAGCTGAGACTTTAGCCAAAACTCTTAGTAAAATTGAAAAGAAGAAGAAGAAAAGGTTAAGAAAGAAGTTGGTGACAGAAGAGGCACTACAAGAAAAGTGGCTTTTTAGGACCCTTTGTCTGGGACGGTATGATAATGGAGTCCTAAAAAACTGTTTAATAGGACATATGAGCGTTTAGGGTCCTTTTTAAATATTTGCTACTTAGGCGGTGTCCTAAAAAGTTATATAATAGGATGGTTGATTATTTGGGGTCCTATTATCATATAACTTAATAGGACACTTAAAATATGGATCCTAATAAATTACTTTATAAGACATTTAGTTGTTGGTGTCCCATTATGTGATAGTGTAATATGACACTTGATCACTAGATGTCCTGTTATGACATAACCTAATAAGACCCTTGACACTTGGGTCTTATAACTTTAACCTTTATAGGACGTTTATTCAGTATGGTTTTATTATAATACACCATAATAGGACACTTGAGTTTTGAGTCATAAGACATCAGTTAGTTAAAACGCTTATTCACAAAAGTTTTATTATAACAAAATTTAATAGGACCTTTGACACGTGGGTATTATAACGTTAACCTTTATAGGACGCTTATGCACAATGGTTTTATTATCGTACACCATAATAGGACATTTCATTTTTGAGTCATATAACATCATTTTTTTAAAACGATTATTCGCAAAAGTATTATTATAACAAAACTTAATAGGACCCTTAAGACGTGGGTATTATAATGTTAACCTTTATAGGACGCTTATGCATAATGGCTTTATTATCATACACCATAATAGGACATTTTGTTTTTTAGTCATAAAATATCAGTATTTTAGAACGTTTATTCGCAAAAGTTTTATTATAACAAAACTTAATAGGACCCTTAAAGGACGCATATTCATTATGGTTTTATTACAATACACCATAATAGGACACTTGATACATAAGTCATAAAAACATTAATTATTTAGAACGCTTATTCGCAAACATATATAAAACATAACTTAATATGACACTTGACACTTGGGTCCCATAGATTGATACACCATTATAGGACACTTGATATTTGAGTCATAAAACATCAGTTTTATGGAACGCTTATTCGCAAACGTTTTTTATTATAACAAAAGTTAATAGGACCCTTGACAGTAGGGTCTTATAACGTTAACCTTTATAGAACGCTTATTCATAATGGTTTTTTTATGATACACCATAATATGACACTTCTTTTTAGAGTCGTAAAACATCCGCTTTTTATAATGCTTATTCAAATTAAGTTTTATTAAAACATAACTTGATATGACACTTGACACTTGGGTCTCATAAATTCATCCACCATAATAGGACACTTAAAATTTGAGTCATAAAGTATCAGTTTTATAGAACGCTTACTTGCAAAAGTTTTATTTTAACAAAACTTAATAGGACCATTGACACCTGTGTCATTTAACATTAACCTTTATAGTACGCTTATTTGTTATGGTTTTATTATCATACGCTATAATAGAACACTTCTTATTTGAGTCATAAAACATCAGTTTTTTAGAACGCTTATTTACAAAAGTTTTATTTAAACATTACTTAATATGACACTTGATACTTGGGTCTCAAAACTTGATACACCATAATAGGACACTTGATATTTGAGTCATAAAATATCAGTTTTATGAAACGCTTATTCACAAAAGTTTTATTATAACAAAACTTAATAGGACACTAGCTATTTAACTAATAAAACATCATGTTTTTACAATGGTTATTCGCAACAGTTTTATTATAACAAAATTTAATAGGACCCTTGTCACTTGGGTCTCATAGGTTGATACACCATAATAGGACACTTAAAATTTTAGTCATAAAACATCAATTTTATAGAACGCTTAATTGGAAAAGTTATATTTTAATAAAACTTAGTAGGACCTTTGACACTTGGGTCTTATAACCTTAACCTTTATAAGACGATTGTGTCGCGCCACGTGTATGCTGGCCCGGTTACCAGCACCGTTGCTGTACGTAGTAGAATATTACTTGGTAGAAAGAATGATCAGAATGAAAGAATGAAAGCAAGAAAGAACCAATAACAAGTTATCACAAAGTATTTTTCCAATCTCGATTTCCATTTGAACCAAATCATTTGGATTAAGAACCTTTTAGCATAATTGTTTATAGTAACGACATAGCTAACAGTTGTAACTAATACACTAGCAGTATTAAAAATGATCCATCTACTCATACTATATTATCTAACAGCAACATTAACGTCGACTTTGGATTTGATCAACAACTTCACAATTTGCATGGCACTAACTTGAACTGCTTAATGTTGAGGTTGGTAGAACTTACGCCCATTTAGGATCGGGCGCACCACAATCAGCACATGTTCGATTATCACTTTGATGCAGCAAATCTTTTAATTTTTTCTTACCTGCTTAATCAAGATACGTTACACAATCTATCATACCAACAACTAGTGCAATTGTCATAACCTTGGAGCTACAAATAACTTACATAGTTTCTTGTACGTCGAGATCAAGCTGATCTAGTATCTCTCGGGTGCACCATAGATAAGATGAGTGGCCCTCTATTATTTCTGTAACAGCAACCTGCAGCCATAACAAAGAAGCACCGTTAACGCTTAAACAATGTGTAAGAAGGGTAATAATGGATTTAAACACAAGTAAAATAAAGCAAAAGGCGTTTGAGTAGATCTATTGCCTCATTGTACCTGAGAAAAAAATGATATCATCTCTTAAAATCCCTTACAATCACATACGAAAAGGAAGAACCAGCTCTTTATACTAAACAAAAGAGTGAACTGCATTAAAATGGTTATATAGTTTGGTGAAACACAAAAAGGCTACCTTTCTTCTCTTGTGGTCAACTGACTCAAGGGCAGACCGCAGTTTTGGTACTTGTGATGAGTCTTCTGCCGCCTCAGTTGCTAATGTACCTGCAATATCCTGATAACCACACATGTATGAGTTCAGAGAATGTCAAAGATAGTGTTACAAGAAGTTTAACAATTACTAAATTACAAGTAAGACTCAAGTGTTTACCTTGAGGTGCTGCAGTTGAGAATTATAAACTCGTTTTGCATACTCTGCTAACAGTTGACCAAGAGCATCGGTAATGGGAGGCATTGCAGTGCCAAGACCAGCCATCCAACCATCCATTATTGCACTAGAGAGAAGCTCCAATTGACCTGTCACCCCACCTACAGCATCCCCGCCAGTGACTGAGAGAAAATCAAAGTTCATTGCAAGCCATGATCTGATTTGGCGTTGCAGCTCTCCAGCTGGTGTATGAACAATGAGTGCAGCAAGAGCCCTATTCCCAGTCGCAAATGCTTTGGCATCATCAGTTATTTCTCTAAGCTTAGTACCTGTAACATGCTATCTCCATGATACTTGTTGCAAATAAGAATACATCCTTCAGATTCAAATTAGGTGCTCTTTGTTTAGACCATTTTGCAATTTTGCGGAAAAATGAAAATGTGATCATGTTCTCGTTTACTTGTGGGGGTAGAACTACAATAAGTTCCCACAAAATGGGTAGCAGCATCAGACGTGAATTTGGCAAGCCCAAAATCAGCAACTTGTGATATTAAGTGAACTTGGTAAGTTTAAGGTCTAAAGTGACCGAAGACACCTCAGTAGTATAAAGATAATAATAGGCTACCTTGGCTTCAAAATTGCAATCTATAAGAATATTAGCTGAATTGATGTCACAGTGAATGATATTCGGCTCACCTGCACAAATAAATGAAGTTATGTACTAAAGAATTTATTGTAATAGCATTAAACTTTATCTTTTGCAGTAAAATGGACTTACAATCCTCGTGGAGATAAGCAATTCCTTTCGCTGCTCCAAGTGCAATTCTCAACCTTGTCGGGAACTCCATTACAGGGCGATTCCTTCCTAAAATTAATGAAAGAAAAATGTGGTTATACGGTGCATTGGACTGAGGTATAAAGGGAAGATAGGATGGTACTGCAGATTATAATAGAATCGGTTTTGTCTGATTCACCACCCTATCTGTATGATAACATACCAGTAAGAATTTTGGGTCAGTTAGTCACATGGATATGCCCTATGTTGCTTATGATCTTTAGTTGTAATCATGTATGATTTTGTGATTAATAACATTAACCTTTGCAGTAAAAGTATACATAAGTCATTTAACTTAATATTATTGAAATTAACATGAATCTCAAGTTTCAATGTATCAACATTACATTGACGTTCATACTCAAATGCATACATTATAACAAACGAGGTGGGTCAATACCAATCTGTTTATAAAATTCGAGATGGCAACAACAACCTTGTAACTACAGAACAGATTAGAATTTGCATACGTCAGCTTCTTCATGTGTGATAAATAACCATGCACTAATCATTATCACAGGAACACCAAAACTCACACTATAACTAATGACAGAACAATTAGAAATAACATCTGTGAAACTATTGTATGGCAATTATTGAACCCGAATATATACAACTAACGAATTGGTTATATTAGCAGTTTACATTAACTTATTTTATTGTCTATTCAATCATTTAATAGATTAAATCCGTGTTTTACGCATTTGTGTAATAGAACCCAAAATCACCTCATCCAAAAAATCATGATCAAACTACGTGTGGCAAAATGTATCATCTGAACTTATAGTTATGACATCGAATTATATGATCATCTTTGCAAAGTTAAGTCAAACAAGCATGCGAGATCGACTAAAGGTTCAAGCAAATAGTAAATCATTATACCAAAACATAGTCAAGCAATTACACTGAAATTGTACCCAAAATCAAATTAAAATAAATGTGACAGCTGAAATCAGAAATCGCTAACAAAAAATGATTTAGATCTTCACAAACATCGTAATTACAAAGAAACTATTAACTCATCATACAAACACATTATCCCACTATCAAAATCCATGTGTTAAGAACGTGAAACGCTAAGATATAAATAACTAAATAAGTTGCAAAGAACAAACTCAATGCAGCACAAAACACAACCAAAAAATGCGATCTTTTGGAACATCTTAACAGAGATCTAACACATTGCAGATTAACAGATCCACGAAGAGCATATCAATGTAACAACCGATACCAAATACTCTTAACAACCAATAACCATTGAAATCAATGTAACAATTGAAAACACAAAACGCTAACATGATAAAGGATTAATATCTTCATGAACATCTTAAGAAAGAGCTAGCAACTAAACTCAAAAAAAGATCATCATTCTTACGTTTTGACTGCAACCTCATAGATTTTCACATAAAGGAGAAATCAGGTTCTCATACCGCAATCTGGTTCTGAATTAATAGCAACAATCTCTCCTGTCTCTCGGCATTTATCCTGCACACCAATAATGGCATAAGTACATCAATATTCAATCAACTTCGTGGAAACCAAATCATCTACAAGTTAGTCTTACCTGAAAAACAGTGCCAAAAGAACCAGTCCCGATCACATGCTCTGCTATGTAACTCACAGTCTGTCATTAATTACAAAAAAAGAAAAATAAATTAAAAACTCAGATAACATTTCAACCACTGAGAAAGTCAGATGGATACCTCAATGTTACCCTGGTACTCCTCATCCATTTCAAGCTTCTTCAAAACTCGATGAGCCAATAGAAGACCAGTACAGTAAGCTGAAATCAAAATTACAAAAGTTGTGTGACAAATACATGTTGTAACACCCCCAAATTTGGTTTGTGGCAGCGGAAAAGGGATTAGGGTGTTACGGTGAGGATTGAGTTAAAATTTCAGAAAAACGGTCCAGAATAGGCATTTTGAAAGTTATATGTCATTCGAAGAATATTCTTGATACAAAATTGAATTGCTTGTTTTGAAAATCCCATGAGAAAATGTGATAGTTTGAGAGGAATGACATATTTGATTATACACCATTTAAGTTATCAGAGTAAAAGATGCCCGCTCCGTGTCTTGTCCTGCTCCGTTAATTACCTGAGATAAACATGCTTAAAACGTCAACACAATGGTTGGTGAGTTCGTGGAGTTTATAGAAAATAACTTTCTTCGAAAGGTGTATAGTGATTGTCGAATTAAATAATAGTTTTTTTCATTAAATAACAAGTCATGTTGAATATAATTCACAAATAATTCATGTATGATCTTGAACGATCATAAGTTTCAAGTTATGATGAAAATAAGCTAAGTTATTATACGCTTGACATAATAGGATGGATTAATTTTTGGAAGTAACGATATACTAAGCCCTTTTTAGTTGTCTCTAATAGAATTCTCAATCAAGTCATATATGATAACAGTTAAAGTTTAAGTACGGGATTCATAATCATAACACGTAGTGAAGTAATAGACTAAAGTCTGAAATCTATCAGTGAAAAGTGGTGGTCTTCTAATACAGTTGTATCCTAGGATATATATATGAAACATTCATATATAAATTTATATTGCCTTCAGCCTCATGACACGCAAAAAGTTAACAGAGTACCATAAAACAGAGTGTTCACCAAATTAATGACGAAAGTTTATGCCCTCGTGTAATAGGTGATTTGCCACTTCCTATTTTTCTCAAATATAGCGCATCGCGACTAATACGACTAGCGATTAAGCATTCCGTCCTAGTATTAGTGGGATAGGTTGTCAGTCCACCAACAGGTTTCGAAGCTGTTGCTATATTCGCGCTCACCGCAGTGATTAATGGCTCATGATAAAGGGACTTTTTGGCAATAAAGTAAGCTTAGGCAATATAGGTCTCAAGGTTCATAAAATATACTTATTCTGATCTTTGGCAATTATTTCTAATGGAATATAGAAATATCATAATAAGTAACAGTTCATTCATTTTTTATATGAATACATACAGTGAATTTCAGTATCATGTTACGTCAAGTAGTTCAGAGATGTTATGTTTCAAGTTCCGTGTTTAAGCTAGACCAACTATTTGCACATATATTGAGCATGTATTCTTTTCAAGTATGATTCAAATAGGTAAAGCATAGTTGATAATTTCGAGTAAATCATAAGATATTTCAAGTAACATAAAACAGTTAAAGCATGTATCTCCCCCAAAAGAGTTATTAAAAACAAGTGTGAAAAGTAGGGGCCACGACTCACCTGGAGCGTATCCGACAAGACGAAATTATAAGATCAAGTAAACGATCACGAAAACTTCTTCAATACGAGACCTGAGTATAAGCGAAGTCTAAGAGTCTAACTTACTACTAATAGCGAATGTGGAAAGGATAAATCGTGTAATGATTTGATCGGTGATGTGAGTGTGTGATATGCTTAAAATGCCTCAAGTTAAAAAATATGATATATCTAAATTTTTATCTTGATTCTTATCTTAATCGACCCAAAATATTACCTTCACGAAATATGCTGAAATAATATGCAAGTGAAGCCACTAATATTTCTAATAGCGAAACCTTAAATAATGCACACTAAAATGAAACATGCATATGAAATGAAGGGTGTAAAATGAAAAATAAACTAAGAATGTCAAGTAAGGTTAAATAGGTCCTTGTCCTTTTCAGATTTTGTACTTTTTAGTCTAGCTGTGATCGCGTTACGTCGTTAGTCCTTGGTTAAGTCCAAAGTCCATATTAGTCCAAAATTTGTCCATATGTCCATATAAGGCTTGGAGTCTAATGACATGTCAATTTAAGTCCTTTATAAACTGTTTTCACAGCTTCAGTCCATGAGTTTCACGATTTGGCAGTTTTGGTCCTTCCGGTTAGTTTGCGTTACATTTTTAGTCCTAAATTGATAAAATGGTAAAGAAAATTTATACGACTTTTTCTGGTGCTTATTTAGGTTTAACACAACTTATTTTAATAGCTTATTTGGTACTCAACTTATTTTCTTACTAATGGGCCCCTAACGATCCAATTGGTTAGCCTGTTAACCTGTTTTTAGTTTGTGGGTTGTTGAATAAGGTTGATATATCACAAGTGATGGTTTCCATCTTTTTATTTCACTTGAACGAGTGCCAAAAGAAACCAGATTAGTCATAATTCCCCAAAACAGTTTAGTGGTTTACAAAATCCATTTCGCTAGTTTTAGTGGGTTTCATAGTGATGTGTACAATTTTCTTGAGCAGTCTTTAGGGTCGATCTTGATTAGTTTTATGTGTTGCTTAACCAAAAATGGTAGTTAGTTGGAAGCTCTTATTGGGTCGTATATATAAATAAGTTAGGGTTGTTAATTTGGTTCGTGAGGATTTTAGGTTGTTCGTTAGGCGACTTGGTTGTTTATACTCAACTCTTAGCATGTTCGAATGTGTTCCAGTTTATAGGCTTAGTGTAATTATCAAGGGTGTACATGTTGGGTTAGTGCATGTGATTGCAAATTAGAATATTAGGCTATCGTGAGGTGGTGGTTAATATTCCACCAAGCGAAGTCATTATTGCTCATAGTTTAACATATTCCACTGAGGTTTCAATTATGAAAATATTTTATATTCTAGTATTTGCTAATGCGTGTAAATTAATGACATATCAGTGTATACGACCTAGTGAATATTCGAATGAAGCATGCATGGTGAACATACAAATATTGTGAGGTGACTGTTGAGATTTCACAAGTGGAGTTCGACAGAGAGCATGATTTAATATAGCCTACTGTGATTTCAGCTAATAAAAGGTTGTACGTGAGAACTGAAATACAAATGAGAACGGAACAAAGAAAATGTCGTGCATGCATGATATGCCTTTAATATGGACGTCAAAAGTGAAATTGGAGGTTACTTACAATGCCAAAATGGTGGGTTATGCCATTTGAGATGAACCGAAGCACAACTTGTCCATGAACTAAACTGATTATATTAGAAGTATTCATTCGACTTGTTTTTCTTGAATCCAGTTGACAAGAATAGTTTCTGGAATTTAAGGCTTGATGAAGTCGAGTTATAGGGACTTAGGAAGTGTTCGTGTTAATATGCAAGTGAGTGGATGATAGATAGTGAAGGGATAGTGATGTTCGACTGTGGCACAAAGACGAGATGGAAGGCAGTGAGTGTTTATTATTTTTATGTATGGTTCTCACTTGATGTTTTTCCAAGGTCTAGATAGAAAGTCCCCTGGTCTATTACAGTTCCTTTGAGTGGTGAAAGAGAAGGGAATGTGGGTGGTGTAAAGAGTGGCCAAATGGAGGGTAGCATTTATAGAAGATTGTAACACGTTTTTGGTTGATTAGATGACTTCCCATTTCAATCATTTGAGGGGACTATTCATGAAGGGACACCTATGCTAGTTCTATTGCAAAATATCTTAACGAGTTGGGTGGAGTTTTTCTGTTGCTGTTGGATTTTGTAGAGATTCATACGCTTGCTATTCATATTAGTTCACAAATGAAGCTAGCGTGGCCTATAGATTTGTCTTGACATTCTATTATAGTTCCATGTGGGGGTAAATGTTGGGAAAGGTCTTAGGAACGCATAGGTATAATCGGATTTAACATGGTGGAGGTTCGATGGGTAAATCCTATCTTGTGTCGATGAAACGTATGACTTTTATTTAAATTCGAAATAGAAGTTAACTAACCTCGACTTGTTTCTATTATCTAATCTTTCCTTTAAATGTCATTTTTTTGTTAAAGTTATTATTAGAGGAGTTTAATAAAAGTCGGAATTTAAAATAGTGATGCTTTGGAACCTTGTTTATACGTATTGGGTGGGAGATGGGGTAATTGGTTTGGTTTTAAATCTTGGTCTAGCATTCGACATCTGCTTTTGAAAACGGGTACTCGAGTGGTCTAGTGGGTCGTGATTTAGGTGATGTAAAAATATATGTGAGTCGTGTTTGATAATATGAAGAACTCGAACTGTTTTTGGAGAGTACATGTAGTCGAATGCACCTAAGATTCTCAGATGGGATTTTGGTCTTAGTAATTAGGCTTGTGTGGCATGTGAGTTTGCGTGATGATGGGCCTGAAACTAATTTAAAGGTCCGGTTGGATTGGAGCTAAAATAAATATGTGTTATATAATTAGAGGTAGTTGGTGAATTATAAATGTGATTATTGTATCAAGTCCTATATTTAGTAGTTCCAACTATAATGTGTAATTCGTGTATTATAGATTTAGTGTAGATGGAGTTTTCGTGAATCACCGAGTCCTGAGTACATGTCGTCATTTAGTATATGTCGCGAATACATACTGTGGCAATAATAATAATAAAAGAAAAAATTTTAATTTCCTCGCAAAAATCGGGTTTTAGTAGACAGTAACTCTAGGTTATCTTTAATCGATTAGGATTATCATAACGGATTTTCGTGGGATCTTACAGTATCTACCCCTCAATTTTGAACTTCGTCCGAAAGTTCAGTCCGTGATAGGTATTGAGAAAATGTGGGGTTCTGAGGTGAGAGTTTATGGAAGATGTTGTCGAGAGATTTCTTATTTGGATATCAAAGAAGTGAGATTCTCACTAGATTTATTCATACCAAATGAATTAAATTCGAATGTTTGGTCAATAATTGAATTTATAATCTCCTAATAGTGAACATAGCGGTCGAGAGTAGGAAATATTTTACACTTAATGTTTAGTGTTTTAACGGTCGAGACTAGGGGATTTTTAATGATAGTGGTTTGAAATTTTAATGATCGTGAATAGTAAAATGACGGGTACTTTCTCCACTTAGATTTCCTATTTAATCTTTATCCACTCGCTTTCCCTTTTTCACTTTTCTGCTCCGCTCCATTCCATTCATCTTCATTCCTCATTCAACTTCATCTTTTTCAATTATTTTTACCATGCCGCCGATCATCATTCTCCTTGTCATCGTATACATTGGTTTCGTCGCCGCTTATTTAGCTTTCTTTCCTGATGAAAACTCCGATTACTATATCGCATCCTTGGTGTTCATCGTACCTCTCACGATTTTAGCGATAAATGTGGATAAGATTTTAGGGTGAGGATCTCGGCTAGTGTGGTTAGAATGTAGCTTTGTTATGTGTCGATGTAACCTTTAATGATTGTGAAATAAAATCTCGTTTATGTTTAGTTATAAATCTCGGCATAACTTTTCATATTTTGTTATGTTTATGACGCAGAATAATTAAGGTGCTTCATCTTATGGTGGCTCTTTCTATCGTTGGATTGGTGGGGGTCGTTGCTTCTATGTGGGTCAACCGATTGAAGATTGTATGCCTTATATTGTTTTTATTATACTGTTAGCACTTCCGATGTTAATCATTTCGTTATGTATTAACTTCCGTGGTTTCAAATAAAATTTATGTTATTTGTGTTTTCCATAGATTGTTGTGAATTCTTATAGTTTCTAGTTTCGTATTTTTTTTTTCTCGACTCCGTGTAATAGAGCAGTGAGTAATGGGTAATGAGTGTAGATCTGACTGAGGTTGACTAAAAGTGAGGTGTATGAACAAGTTATTTTGTTTCGAGATTATGCCTTTGGAATGAAAATTGTTATTCTATCGCATTTTGATTGTACACATGATTCATAAATTTTATATATATATTTTTTTTTTTTTGAAAACCACCAACTTATGGTGTAAACTACTCGTCAAACAAAGAGTTTGTAGATTTTTAATAATGAGAGTTTCAGACGAGAATTTGATGAATGTAAAAATAGTTGTTGAACTTTAGTTTTTGTAAAGAAAAACTCGTTAGATAAAGTCTTAAGTGATAACACAAAATTTGGTTGCTTTGTACATAAAACCGTGTCTTACGTTAATAGCTTGTTTGTATTTATTTTTCAAAGTATTCAAGTTGTTAGCTAAGTGTGAAAGCAAGGAGGGAAATCAATATGCTGCAAAATGAAATGTGTTGTAGTTAAAAAAAAATTCATATTGTTTCTTAGGATTTGTTAATCGTTGTTGGGGGCAAAAGAGAAATACGAAAGTTGGTTTGTTTTAGTTATAGTTGAGTTCACAAGGATGGAATATGACCCAATTACTAGACGGGGTTTCGTTTGAGTTTGCTAAGGTTGTTGGGAACTTAAATTAAACAAAGTATTTAGGCAATATATGATTTTTGTTGAAGCCATGACAGTCGAGCTGAACTTTGATGATAACTTTGGTCATCTTATGATCGAGTGACTGAAAAAAGATTTGTTACGCATGATTTATTGGTAAGTGCTTAATTGAGACGTATGAAAATATTGGTAGGTTGTTAAGTGAATGATCCAAAGTAAACGGGTATGAGTCGATTAGATTAGAAATAAATCTTAAGTTCTTAAGCTTAATTAGAGTTGGGTTCGAGTACTAATAATAAATAAGGGTGCGTTGGGTTGTTGTTAGCAATAGGTCGAGAACAAATGTTTCAAAGATAAGTTTAGTTTGACGAATGTTGAACACAAGTTTCATGACATATATGGTTACTAGGTAGTTTTCGAGATCATCAAAATTTCGTATAATGCCTAAGAGTCTCGAGAGGACGTTAGGAGGTTCACTATTTCCTAGAGGATGTGTAGTCAAATCGTATGAAAAGTGTTATTTGTATGTGGCGTGTTCAGGATTTTTAAATCATGGTGGGGCGTGTTTAACGCGATTTGTTCCTGCCTCTTGCGTTGAATTGCGAAAACCAAAGTAAAAATTTTATTTACCACGTACCTCAGAGCTAGTTACTAGTTTTTAATAGACATAGATTTTGAAAGTTTTACCGTTTGAATACAAATGGCTATATTTCTTAAAATAATTGAAAAATATTTTTCAGACCCTTATAAATACCATTGGCATGTTTGTGTTACCCATACACACAAAATCAATGGCTTGTAAGTTACCACATACCGCTGAACAAATTCAACTGTACATCAAGGCAGAAACTGAGGGTAGTGACGTGGATCATCAAAATGCTATTGTGAAGGTTATTCTGCAGTTTGAAGCTATGAAACAATTGAAACGACGACTTAGAGAAAGCTATGCTAGGTGCACAGACATTTCAGATGGTAGGAAGCATGTGATTGACACATTTTTGTATGATGAATCTTGTAAGGATGCTGCTGTCATTGAATTGCTGTGGTCTTGTGTTCATCAAATAGATGACCAGATTTCTAACAAGGTTCGTTGGAGTTTGGAAGAGAACGTTGAAGCTGCTAGGGTTGAACATCAACAACAACAACAACAACAACAACAAAATTCACCACCACTACAACAGCAACAACAACCACAATTTCAACAAGGTGCATCAAGTTCATCTACACCAAGAGTGGTTGTGCAACAACAACATTTGCCTCATCTGGATCATTTCCAGTCAAGTTCCGAGGAGAATGTGGCAGTTGATGATGGTGGTTGGACTCCTGCCATGGAGTGGGATCTGAGCAGGTTGGAAGCTCAATGGGAGGAAGAGAAGTTGGCGAGCTTTGATCCTTATGATGACGGCTATGATTCCAACAATTCTCAGACTTGGGATCATCCGGACTACCTTTGAAGTTTAGGTTTAGGTTTATGTGCTGTTTTAATTCAGTATCGTTTGTAATGTTTAAGCATTTCCGTCAAGTTTATTTAAATAATATGGTGTTTGGATGTTTATGCTATGAACACAACTTGGAAAGGAACTCATTACTCTTCTAGATTTAGATATTTTACAGAAATCTGTGCGGGTAACCTACTTGTTAAACAAAGAGTTTTGTCGATAACAGATTTCTCACATGGAGGTATTTGAATGAAGATTCGGTGTATGTAGAGAAAGTTGCTATATCCCGGCTTTTAGGGTATGAGAGATCTTGTTTGTCTTGGTGTGAAGAATAGTTAATGCAAGTGGCTAGAACAGTAAGAGACAGTATTACGATAGGAGTGTTGCTTTGAGTTCGTATACTAACACTATGTATCACTATTTAGGGGTTCTAATGAGAGTTATGCTGTGTGTTTGATGAATTTTTATGGTTATCGGTTTCATACTAGTGTCCTTACAGATATAAATAAGCCCACTTATTTATAATTCGTTATTTACATAGAGAGGCGTCCCAAACAATGTAAATAAGGAAATATAAACTTATGGTTCGGCGCCTTACAATTTCTTTATTTAGATAAAAGGCATCCCAATCATTCAAATAAAGACATTGCAACCCATCCTACTTAAGAATTTCTGATTTATTATTCATATTAGTCTACCAAAATAATTCTTGCGCGGATTTTCTGGAAATACATAAAGATTTATTTCACACGTATCTATAAAGATACGAGTAAGATGATTAAAGATGGTTGGTACGGTATTTGAAATAGTTGGTAAGTACATATATATATAACGTTGAGTGTGTAATAGTATAGTGTGTAATGTGTGAAGAATAAACATCAAGCATGTAAAGATTAGTTCAAAACAATCTTAATAGGTAATGTATTGAGCACGGCAGTCTGCAGACACGGAAGGCATAAGATGATAAGGTGTAAAATCATTTATTTTGAAAGTGTGGTTATAGTTCGATGTTTTAAAACGTTTGATTCTCTATAACCATAGGATCTGATACCAAACTGTAACACCCCCAAATTTGGTTTGTGGCAGCGGAAAAGGAATTAGGGTGTTACGGTGAGGGTTGAGTTAAAATTTCAGAAAAACGGTCCAGAATAGGCATTTTGAAAGTTATATGTCATTCGAAGAATATTCTTGATACAAAATTGAATTGCTTGTTTTGAAAATCCCATGAGAAAATGTGATAGTTTGAGAGGAATGACATATTTGATTATACACCATTTAAGTTATCAGAGTAAAAGATGCCCGCTCCGTGTCTTGTCCTGCTCCGTTAATTACCTGAGATAAACATGCTTAAAACGTCAACACAATGGTTGGTGAGTTCGTGGAGTTTATAGAAAATAACTTTCTTCGAAAGGTGTATAGTGATTGTCGAATTAAATAATAGTTTTTTTCATTAAATAACAAGTCATGTTGAATATAATTCACAAATAATTCATGTATGATCTTGAACGATCATAAGTTTCAAGTTATGATGAAAATAAGCTAAGTTATTATACGCTTGACATAATAGGATGGATTAATTTTTGGAAGTAACGATATACTAAGCCCTTTTTAGTTGTCTCTAATAGACTTCTCAATCAAGTCATATATGATAACAGTTAAAGTTCAAGTACGGGATTCATAATCATAACACGTAGTGAAGTAATAGACTAAAGTCTGAAATCTATCAGTGAAAAGTGGTGGTCTTCTAATACAGCTGTATCCTAGGATATATATATGAAACATTCATATATAAAGTTATATTGCCTTCAGCCTCATGACACGCAAAACGTTAACAGAGTACCGTAAAACAGAGTGTTCACCAAATTAATGACGAAAGTTTATGCCCTCGTGTAATAGGTGATTTGCCACTTCCTATTTTTCTCAAATATAGCGCATCGCGACTAATACGACTAGCGATTAAGCATTCCGTCCTAGTATTAGTGGGATAGGTTGTCAGTCCACCAACAGGTTTCGAAGCTGTTGCTATATTCGCGCTCACCGCAGTGATTAATGGCTCATGATAAAGGGACTTTTTGGCAATAAAGTAAGCTTAGGCAATATAGGTCTCAAGGTTCATAAAATATACTTATTCTGATCTTTGGCAATTATTTCTAATGGAATATAGAAATATCATAATAAGTAACAGTTCATTCATTTGTTATATGAATACATACAGTGAATTTCAGTATCATGTTACGTCAAGTAGTTCAGAGATGTTATGTTTCAAGTTCCGTGTTTAAGCTAGACCAACTATTTGCACATATATTGAGCATGTATATTTTTCAAGTATGATTCAAATAGGTAAAGCATAGTTGATAATTTTGAGTAAATCATAAGATATTTCAAGTAATATAAAACAGTTAAAGCATGTATCTCCCCCAAAAGAGTTATTAAAAACAAGTGTGAAAAGTAGGGGCCACGACTCACCTGGAGCGTATCCGACAAGACGAAATTATAAGATCAAGTAAACGATCACGAAAACTTCTTCAATACGAGACCTGAGTATAAGCGAAGTCTAAGAGTCTACTTACTACTAATAGCGAATGTGGAAAGGATAAATCGTGTAATGATTTGATCGGTGATGTGAGTGTGTGATATGCTTAAATGCCTAAAGTTAAATATGTATATCTAAATTTTTATCTTGATTCTTATCTTAATCGACCCAAAATATTACCTTCACGAAATATGCTGAAATAATATGCAAGTGAAGCACTAATATTTCTAATAGCGAAACCTTAAATAATGCACACTAAAATGAAACATGCATATGAAATGAAGGGTGTAAAATGAAAAATAAACTAAGAATGTCAAGTAAGGTTAAATAGGTCCTTGTCCTTTTCAGATTTTGTACTTTTTAGTCTAGCTGTGATCGCGTTACGTCGTTAGTCCTTGGTTAAGTCCAAAGTCCATATTAGTCCAAAATTTGTCCATATGTCCATATAAGGCTTGGAGTCTAATGACATGTCAATTTAAGTCCTTTATAAACTGTTTTCACAGCTTCAGTCCATGAGTTTCACGGTTTGGCAGTTTTGGTCCTTCCGGTTAGTTTGCGTTACATTTTTAGTCCTAAATTGATAAAATGGTAAAGAAAATTTATACGACTTTTTCTGGTGCTTATTTAGGTTTAACACAACTTATTTTAATAGCTTATTTGGTACTCAACTTATTTTCTTACTAATGGCCCCTAACGATCCAATTGGTTAGCCTGTTAACCTGTTTTTAGTTTGTGGGTTGTTGAATAAGGTTGATATATCACAAGTGATGGTTTCCATCTTTTTATTTCACTTGAACGAGTGCCAAAAGAAACCAGATTAGTCATAATTCCCCAAAACAGTTTAGTGGTTTACAAAATCCATTTCGCTAGTTTTAGTGGGTTTCAAAGTGATGTGTACAATTTTCTTGAGCAGTCTTTAGGGTCGATCTTGATTAGTTTTATGTGTTGCTTAAACAAAAATGGTAGTTAGTTGGAAGCTCTTATTGGGTCGTATATATAAATAAGTTAGGGTTGTTAATTTGGTTCGTGAGGATTTTAGGTTGTTCGTTAGGTGACTTGGTTGTTTATACTCAACTCTTAGCATGTTCGAATGTGTTCCAGTTTATAGGCTTAGTGTAATTATCAAGGGTGTACATGTTGGGTTAGTGCATGTGATTGCAAATTAGAATATTAGGCTATCGTGAGGTGGTGGTTAATATTCCACCAAGCGAAGTCATTATTGCTCATAGTTTAACATATTCCACTGAGGTTTCAATTATGAAAATATTTTATATTCTAGTATTTGCTAATGCGTGTAAATTAATGACATATCAGTATATACGACCTAGTGAATATTCGAATGAAGCATGCATGGTGAACATACAAATATTGTGAGGTGACTGTTGAGATTTCACAAGTGGAGTTCGACAGAGAGCATGATTTAATATAGCCTACTGTGATTTCAGCTAATAAAAGGTTGTACGTGAGAACTGAAATACAAATGAGAACGGAACAAAGAAAATGTCGTGCATGCATGATATGCCTTTAATATGGACGTCAAAAGTGAAATTGGAGGTTACTTACAATGCCAAAATGGTGGGTTATGCCATTTGAGACGAACCGAAGCACAACTTGTCCATGAACTAAACTGATTATATTAGAAGTATTCATTCGACTTGTTTTTCTTGAATCCAGTTGACAAGAATAGTTTCTGGAATTTAAGGCTTGATGAAGTCGAGTTATAGGGACTTAGGAAGTGTTCGTGTTAATATGCAAGTGAGTGGATGATAGATAGTGAAGGGATAGTGATGTTCAACTGTGGCACAAAGACGAGATGGAAGGCAGTGAGTGTTTATTATTTTTATGTATGGTTCTCACTTGATGTTTTTCCAAGGTCTAGATAGAAAGTCCCCTGTTCTATTACAGTTCCTTTGAGTGGTGAAAGAGAAGGGAATGTGGGTGGTGTAAAGAGTGGCCAAATGGAGGGTAGCATTTATAGAAGATTGTAACACGTTTTTGGTTGATTAGATGACTTCCCATTTCAATCATTTGAGGGAACTATTCATGAAGGGACACCTATGCTAGTTCTATTGCAAAATATCTTAACGAGTTGGGTGGAGTTTGTCTGTTGCTGTTGGATTTTGTAGAGATTCATACGCTTGCTATTCATATTAGTTCACAAATGAAGCTAGCGTGGCCTATAGATTTGTCTTGACATTCTATTATAGTTCCATGTGGGGGTAAATGTTGGGAAAGGTCTTAGGAACGCATAGGTATAATCGGATTTAACATGGTGGAGGTTCGATGGGTAAATCCTATCTTGTGTCGATGAAACGTATGACTTTTATTTAAATTCGAAATAGAAGTTAACTAACCTCGACTTGTTTCTATTATCTAATCTTTCCTTTAAATGTCATTTTTTTTGTTAAAGGTATTATTAGAGGAGTTTAATAAAAGTCGGAATTTAAAATAGTGATGCTTTGGAACCTTGTTTATACGTATTGGGTGGGAGATGGGGTAATTGGTTTGGTTTTAAATCTTGGTCTAGCATTCGACATCTGCTTTTGAAAACGGGTACTCGAGTGGTCTAGTGGGTCGTGATTTAGGTGATGTAAAAATATATGTGAGTCGTGTTTGATAATATGAAGAACTCGAACTGTTTTTGGAGAGTACATGTAGTCGAATGCACCTAAGATTCTCAGATGGGATTTTGGTCTTAGTAATTAGGCTTGTGTGGCATGTGAGTTCGAGTGATGATGGGCCTGAAACTAATTTAAAGGTCCGGTTGGATTGGAGCTAAAATAAATATGTGTTATATAATTAGAGGTAGTTGGTGAATTATAAATGTGATTATTGTATCAAGTCCTATATTTAGTAGTTCCAACTATAATGTGTAATTCGTGTATTATAAATTTAGTGTAGATGGAGTTTTCGTGAATCACCGAGTCCCGAGTACATGTCGTCATTTAGTATATGTCGCGAATACATACTGTGGCAATAATAATAATAAAAGAAAAATTTTAATTTCCTCGCAAAAATCGGGTTTTAGTAGACAGTAACTCTAGGTTATCTTTAATCGATTAGGATTATCATAGCGGATTTTCGTGGGATCTTACACATGTACAACAACATGTGGTAAATGATGAAATTTTGAAGAATGATAAAGAATACAGTACCTGCAGAATAGTTGGTGAGTCCAACTTTAAGGCCATACTGAGGCAACTCATGAGCATAAGCTGATGCGAGAACAAAATCACCAGCAATGGTTGCTTTCTTTCTGTTCTTAGCAGCAGCTGGTGCTGGCTTCTTTGTAGCAGGCTTGGCTTCCTCCTGTATATTTACAAAAATTAATAAACAGCTAAAATAGACTAACAAGTTTTAAATAGTTTTTTAAAAACTTTTTAAATCATATTCTCCAAAACAGCAATACAATCATCCACTCAAAAAAATACTGTTATTTTTGTAACAGGGCATAATAATAACATAGGTGAATTCATGCATAACCAAAACCTTATACAGTTAGCACCTTCGAAAAGTCTTAATATCCACCCAAAACATATAAAGTTACAATTTTTATAATTAACATATCAAGGGGTGTTTGGCATTCTGTCCTAAAAGTGATAATATGAGTATTGAGTTTTCTAATTGAAGAAATCAGTTTCTAGTGTTTAGGTACAGTGATACAGAATTACAGATTCCTGATTATCTAATCATTTAGAACTGGGCACAATAAAACTGATTCTACTTCACATGTAGATTCCTGATTATCTAATCATTTATAAAAGAAAATACCCACCAAAAATACTTAATAAATGACATGAATCATGATTAAAGCTCAAATTAACACAAAAGAATAAGACCCACATGAACACTTTTAACTCCTACAGTTAAAAAAAAAAAAAAAAAAAAAAAAAAAAAAAAAAAAACTAATTTTATCAAGATACAATATTTATAAAAAACCACCAAGAAAAACTCCACAATAATTTACAAGGTTTAATTTGAATCAACACAACCCACCTGAGCATTTTTATAACCTACAACAAGACCATGAAGTGAGCTCCAAACAAGAGCATCATGAACCAGTCAATGCTCTTAATCGATGAAACTAATAGCAGCATCATATAAAATATTACAAACAATCACAGTTTTAGAAGTTTAAATTAGCAAATTGACTAGGACCATAGATAGGTGCGAGTGTGGTGGTGGTGCGAGGGTCCGAGTGTGGTGCGAGTGTGGTAGAAGAAGAAGAAATACCATATCTATGTGAAAAGTTGGGAGGGATATGTGGATGGTTAATGAAATATTTGGGAATATTGGGAATCTGGCAAGGAGGGCAATTTGATTTTGTGGAAAAATTTATGCGGGTTTGTGAAAAGTTGAGAAAAGGGAAATTTTATTTTGGGGAAAACTAACTCCATATGATTTAGTAAAATAATGTGTGACAAATCTGATTATATGATTTAGTCACTTTTAAATAATGTGTGACAAACTTGAGTATATGATTTAGCTACATACACAATTACTTCATGTGACCATATATGAATTTTGGTAACACTGTTCAATTGTGTGTCATATATTTGTCACATATGTATATATATAGTGTGACTGATGTTTCAAACTTATTTGTATCCGTCACACGTTCCAAATTATATGTGACTAAATAATAATAAAAAAAAATTACAAGATACCTAATGAACAAGACCGGTAATTGTTAAGTTTATGGACAAATATTAAACGTGTATGACTAGAATCGAATTCGGGACCACGAGATTGTACACATTACGTATGAGGAATTAATGTACAATAATTAATATATATATATAAACCGTTATATGCCGTGACTGGACTTGATATTTACAAACTCACTTTGACTCGACTTGATATTTTCAAACTCACTTTGACTCGACTCCCATATTTTAAAACTCGCCTTGACTCAATTTTTTTCAAAGTCACCTTGACTATGACTTAATTATATACTCCACAAAGTTATGATTTCAGTAATCGGTATCATATCACAACCACATATAATCAACATTTGCGCATATCATCGATTTTACAGTTCAACAAACATCAATATAACCCATTAACCCATCCTTAAAAATACACAAATTAAACACATAAATAACTAAATAAACAAACTAATACTAAAAAATTAAAAGATGAACAAACCTTTAATTTGTGTTGTGGTGGGGGTGGCTGGGGTGTCTGTGGTGGTCGGCGGTAGCAGCGGCGGCGAGCAGTGGTCCGGCAGCGGCGGCAGTGGTGTCTTTTACACAAACATAAACAAACACAAATGTAACAAAATTAAAATTATAATTGGACAAAAACTATAAAAAAAATATAAATAAATAAAAAATAAAACCCTTTAATATAATTAGACAAAAAAAAACAGTGGTGTGTGTGTGGTGGTTTCGGTTGGGAGGATGAGATGAGTTTTGTGTGTGTGTGTTGAAGGTGGTTGTGGTGGTGTCGAATTTATGGTATCGATCACAGATTGAAGAAGAAGAAGAATATCATTGGTGGGGTTTTTTTTTTTTTTTTTTTTTTTTTTTTTTTTTGTAGATAAAGACTTAGAAAAAAAAAAAAAAAAAAAAAAAAAAAAAGCAGATCTATTGGTGGTATCAATTATAATTGAAGGCAGGCTATTAAAAAATTTGGCGGGTTGTTTAATTTTTGGTGAAAAAATCTGGTGAAAAAAAAAGTCCCTTTGTGTTATTTTTCATTTTATCTTTATCTTATATATATAAAAAACGATTTAATTTATTTAATTAATATTAAATAAATTAAAAATGATTTAAATTAGTTATAAATTATTAAAATTATTTAAATTAGTTATAAATTATTAAAATTATTTAAATTAGTTTTAAATTTTTTAAAATAATTCAGATCTCGAGAACCTGTATGAAATGAGCCGAGTTGTTTCGTTTGATCTGTTTCATTTGCTTGTCAGGTTGTTTCGTTTGACTCTGTATGAAATAAGCCGAGATGTTAAACGAATGAGCCGAGATGATATGGTTGTACATGAGATGTTAAACGAATGAGCCGAGCAATCATGGAACTCGTGCTCAACAACAAAGTTCCAGCTTATCTTGTTCTAGTTTGAAAGATGCAATTCCTAACTATGGGCCAAGTGTAAAGCAGTTTATTAACTCGCCTGTTTCATTTAATGAATGAGCCGAGTTGTTTCGTTTGCTTGTCTAGTTGTTTCGTTTGATCTGTTTCGTTTGCTTGTCAAGTTGTTTCGTTTGAGTCTGTATGAAATGAGCCGATATGTTTAACGAATGAGCCGATATGATATGGTTATACTCGAGATGTTTAACGAATGAGCCGAGATTATATGGTTTTACACGAGATGTTAAACGAATGAGCCGAGATGATATGGTTGTACATGAGATGTTAAACGAATGAGCCGAGATGATATGGTTGTACACGAGATGTTAAACGAATGAGCCGAGATGATATGGTTGTACACGAGATGTTTAACGAATGAGCCGAGATTATATGGTTTTACACGAGATGTTAAACGAATGAGCCGAGATGATATGGTTGTACATGAGATGTTAAACGAATGAGCCGAGATGATATGGTTGTACACGAGATGTTAAACGAATGAGCCGAGATGATATGGTTGTACACGAGATGTTTAACGAATGAGCCGAGATTATATGGTTTTACACGAGATGTTAAACGAATGAGCCGAGATTATATGGTTGTACATGAGATGTTAAACGAATGAGCCGAGATGATATGGTTGTACATGAGATGTTAAACGAATGAGCCGAGATGATATGGTTGTACACAAGATGTTAAACCCAAACACCCTTTTGGTGCAGAAATAAGCAATCCCAAACAACCCTGTTTGGATAGCATAAACCAAACGGCCCTTGTGGGCTGCTGTTAACCAAACAATATAAACCAAAAGGAGCGTTGAAAAGTGTTCAGTGCATAAACCAAACGGCCCTGTTTGGACAACAACATTTTATTAAACAAACAACAACAACAACAACAACAACAACAACAACATTACATATGAAGATTGTCCATGTCACCTAACAGCTCACGGAGTATTGCAGCCGACTGACATGCGTGGTCAGGGTTGTCGTGATTCGTTGCCATTTCAAGTCTTGCCTCTAGCATCCTTACTCTTGTCTCTAGCACCTGCTTTTGTGCCTCCAGCATGTTTATCCTAAGATCTTTTTCATTACAGTTTGAGCACCCTGTTGGTGCAGATCCAGAACCGTGAGATGTTGAAGCAGAAGAGGTTTTGAAGATAAGATCTTTTTCATTAAAGTTTGAGCATCCTGTATGTGATGTTCCTTTTTTTATATTTCCTGCTCCACAATTACACATAAAAGGATTTTATCGCTGCATCTCATGTTTTGAAGATAAGTGGTTTGGTGTTATCAGGGGATGAAGGAGGTGATGTTGCTGCTGTTGTGAGAGAGAGGGAGAGAATATAAGGTGGTGATGGGGGATACGGTTTTTGGATTTTATGTAGATTTTGGATAAGATTTTTTGGATATGTGCGGTATGTGCTTTAACACCCGGTAAATTTCCTAAATTTATTTTACGAGTCGAAATATTTATTTCTGATTTCCCTTAAGCTCTCAAACTTTTCTGAAACTCTTTGAACTTGTTTAGGATTGAAATAAAGTGGATATCTTGTTGAAACGTGAGCGTTATTCACTTATCGAGCCAGCACAACTTAAAACACGCGAAACGAATCGAATTTGCCAAACAAATTAATTTTGAGAAAGTTATGCATATTTATACTCGTTTTTATTGGAAAAATTATTTCGGACACAATGGCGCAAGTTTTATAATTTTTCGAGTCCGTTTGGTATGCCGAATGGGGCCCACATTGTTTTATTATAAAAGAATTACAAATTGGCACAACCGACCCCTGGACTTATTTACCCCGCCTTCACAAACTAAGGTTAAATTACAAGAATGGTCCCTGCGTATTATTACCCGAATTAGGGTTTTACTTTTATTATTATAACACCAATAGCAGGATTCCACTGTTCCGGCGAAGCCACCCTTTTTCCGGCCAAAATTCCAGCGAACCCTTTTTGATGCCGCCGCATAGATCGAGACCACAGAAGTGTTTCTGGAGCATTTGGAGTCAAAGGGAGCTCGTTTGATCGTGTTTTGAAGCCACCACAGCCGACAACCACCATCACCACCACTCTCCGCCACCCCTCTCCTTCTTTCTCCCTCGATTGGTAAGCCACACGCCACCATCTTTGTCATTTATTATTTTTTTTATATAAAACCCTAACCAGTAAAACATTTATATTAACATTATAAAACGAAAATTTATTTAAAACTCAAGTTTCAAAAACAAGCTCGTGTGGATCTTGATTTCTTTCGTGTAACTCGTTCGGACTCATACCGAGTCACTTGATTCGTCCGAGTCAACTCGCGAGTTGAGTGACTCGGAGCTATACTTGATTATTTTATATGTATTGTGTTCCAAAGCTATTAACACAGTTTTTTTTATTAAGATCTTCACAATTATTAAATAAGATACAAGTTAAAACACATATTCTTTGCAGACACTGAACTTTCATTCAACAATTTGAACTTCAAAGTTCAGTTATCAAGAATGAGAGTTTAAACTACACTCAGCAATAACTAAAACTTTTGACTACTTCCTTCTAAAAATTTATAAGCCAGATACTTTTTTATAAAGGAAATATATTATTCAGTGTTTGTGTATACATACTTGAACATAAATGCGCTTGTACTTTGCACCTGCCTTTTTCTATATCCAAGCTAATAGCTTGTGGACTGGGGGCATCTGTTCCAACTGGGACATTGTTCAGAAGGCTTATTGTCACGGTTCTGCTACCTTTGATTTTGGGGAAGGTAACACATTTTGTTGTCACTTTGCTGATTCTGTGAAAGTATCATGCCTTTTTCTAGAATCAGAGAAATTGCTGTGCAAATATTGTGCTTTAGGTTGTACCTACTATAGTACAAGTAGAATTTGTTACAGTGTTTCTTAAGTCTTGAGAGTTATTAAGTATTTGTTGGTTTTGCGTGACAGGCTATTCGAGAATCCTTTAAAGGTGATTTTTCTTTCTCTACTCAATATGTGAAATTGTTGTTGTAGGTGTTCATATTCATCGTATGTTACAACTGAACTAGCCAAGATCTTAAATTACGTATGGGTAATGAGTGTCATCTTCATTCTCCGAAATTTTATGTATTAGCAGGCTTGGCAGATTTTGCTGATACTAACCGCAAACTCTTATCTTTGCTGAGTGTATTGTTCAAAAGTTGGGTAAGCCTAATCTTTGTTTATCTAATTATAATATATTATTTGAGTCACATTTGTGCTATGTGTTTATTCGTAATCAGGTCCCATGGATACAAGTTAGCAGATCAAGGTCTCTGCTTCTAATGATTGAGCCTGCAGCTTTTCTTGTAGCCATCATGATGGGAATGTATGTTCTTGAATCTTTTCGTCCTCAAATCCTCAATTATTATAACGATATTGTTAATCCATCCTACTGTAGTTGCGTGTTTTGATCCAAAGCTTTACATAAAGATCAAATGTTTAATATAAAAAGAAGCATGTTCTTTTGTCAACTTGTCTGAACTAAATGAAAGGAGTAGATCTAATATCATCTGATTTGAACATCTTATAAACTACAGATTTCTTCACCTCATACTATTGGTTTTTAATGCCATATCAATACGGTGCCTGTGTGCTGTATCTGGTGGAAGCAAATCAATTTTTGCGAAAAAGGAAAACTCCACTGCCCTCTTACTTGTTGCAAGTCAGGTAGCAAATTATTTGACACAGTTGTATTTACTACTAGTAATATTTATTTTGTTAACATTGTGAATAAGGTTGCAAAATGTTCAAGTTCTTTCTTTCTGCAGAAAGCTTTACCAGTATTGGTTGCAGTGGTGGAACAACTTGGTGCCACATTTGGTGAGCCGGGTTTACTGATCATTCCCTGTGTTGCAGCGCATTTAAACCAGGTTCAGCACATTTTAGGTAAGTTGATCCAATTGGCAATTTACATAAGCAGCAAAATGGGTCATGTTAGATAAGTTGATCCAATTGGCAATTTACATAAACTTGTATCAAGAATGAGAGTTTGATTATAGGTTTACTTATTTTGTTTTGATACGTGTTTGTTTGTGGTATTATCACATTCGCAAGTCAGGTTTGTAATTGCTTCCTAATGGGGTCTTGATCATTTGAATTCACTGATTTTTTTTGTCTTCGATTACTTTGCTTGCTGTATGGATATGTTAGGTGTCGTTACTTTGTCTTGGTCTCGACATTACGAGACACCACAAGATGATATTTTTTCTAAAGTAATGGGTAAAGATCGAAATGGCGATGCAGTCATGGTGGTATAGAGATTGGACGAGGATGGTGTGAGGTAAACGTTTAAGTACCAACAAAAAGAGATGAAATGTTGGTGAGACCATATGGGTTATTTGTCACAATTGAAGACTGTGTTAGTGCAACCATAGCATGGCCTTGTCCCTTTATCTCGGTATGTCTTTGTTAAACTTGTGATACCAATAATTTTAATAACATGGAACTTAATGCTTATACATGGATGTTTATTTGTAGGTGGTCCGTGAGGATTGAGAAAGGATGCATGATGACCCCGGACTAAGCTTCTTGTTGCTTTAATTTCTTGTTTAATGTTACAAGACTTTATGTTGGATAATGTCTATACCTTATTTATGTTTAGTGCTTTTGTTATGAAAATTGCTTATTTGAAATACAATTTCGTTTTATTCATTTAATAATTAGTTGATGTTTTATTCATATCGTAAAATATAGTGTGCATGCTGAAAATAGCTTCCTATCATATGACTTGTCAGGACTTTGAAATTGTCCTATTAAACTTATTAAACGTCCTAACAATAAACTTTTAAGGACGCTTAACATTGTAAAAGTGTCCTAATATGTTGTTATTAGGACGTTATTTAGGTTGTTAATAGACATTTTATACGACCAAAAAATTGGTTTCATAATCTTCTTTGAGATATTAGAACCCTTTTCTTGGTGCTAAAGTAGCTATAATGTTACATGATAAGCGTCCTAACAATTATCTTTTAAGTACGCTTGTATGTGTATCAAAAGATTAAAATTAGGTAACCACATGTTAGAACATTGTAAAAGTGTCCTAATATGTTGTTATTAGGACGTTATTTGGTTGTTCATGGACATATTATGTCATAAGGTATTTGAGATATTAGGACGCTTTGGACCTATTACGACCGCCTTACATGAAACGCTTTCATCCTTGGTCCTATTAAATGAAAGGTCCTAAAAAGTACCATTTTATGACGCTTATGGGGGTCCTAAAAAGCCACTTTTCTTGTAGTGAGGTTAATTCTGGTGATGATCCAGTTAAGTCTGTCAGTGAGAAAGTTAGTTCTGGTGATAAGTCTGCTGAAGATATGTCTGGTGATCAAGTTAGTACTGGTAAAGAATATAAGTCTGCTGGTACTCAAAGAGAGGGCAAGCAAATACTTGAAGAAACTCCTCAGCCTAAGATAACAAAGAGGCAACAAAGAGAGGAAGAAGCAAGTATGGCTGAAATTGCAAGAATTCAAGCTAAAGAAGCAGCTGAAGAGGCAAGGCTTGAAGAGCTAAAGAAACAGGATGAATCACATGCAAAGAAGCTGCAAGAAGATTTTAACAGTGATCCATTCATGTCTATGATTGAAGATGATCCTGAATTAAGGGCAAAGTTGGAAGAACTGAAGGCCAATGCAAGTCTGACAGTTGAAGAAAGTGCAAAGCAGCTTGCAGACTTCATTAATGCCAGAAGGGAAACAGAAACTATTGGAGATATGATGGAGAAGATAAAACAGACACAAAAGAGGAAGAGTACTACCAAGAAACTCACAAAGCAGCAGAAGATGTCTGACATGAAGATATATTTAAAGAATCAGATGCATTCCACTTTTGAAAAGATGAGAGGAAAGACATATGAAGAGATTGAAGGTATGTATCTCAGAGCTTATGAAAGAGATCAGAATTACAAGCCTATTGATTATGAAGATTCAATTAAAAGAAGCTTCAAAAGGCAGAAGGTAACTGAGGTTGAAAAGGTACCTGAAAGTTCAAAAGGTGAACTTGTAAAGGAAGAGGTAGAAGTCAAGAAGCCTATTATAAGGTGGACTAGAAGAAAGAGAGCAGCTAAGAAGGGTAAATCAGTCACTAAGGAGGATGTGCAAGAGGAAGAAGAACCCTCTTCTGATTCATTCACAATGGGTTCAATTCCTGAAAGCTCAGTACAACCTGCCAAGATTGTCAGATGGCAGATCATCAAAACTGGTAAGAAAGGGGCTTATCAAATAATCAGGGAAGATAATACAGATGTTATTTATGTGAATTTTCAAGGATTACTTAATGATTTGAGCAGAGATGATCTCAAGGAGTTGTATAAGCTAATGATGATCAAGTATGGAGATGACAGACCAGAAGAAGAATTTGAAAGACTTCTTTGGGGAGACTTGAAGACCATGTTTGATCCACCATCTAGGACTGATAAAATTTGGAAGCTGCCCTATCAACAAGAAATAGTAAGATGGAGATATTTTGATAGTTGTCAAGTTCACTGTTTGACTTTGCAGAGGGCACATATATATATGCTGGCAGAAGTTGAGTATCCTCTACATCCTAGGGTATGCAAGGAGATGCTTGAAAAGAAGCTTTTGGGTGATAAGAAAGATGAGGTATATTATCAGCTATTGGAGTTAATTGAAAGGCAGTCCCAAAAGGAAGCAGTTTGGGGTGTTTGAAAGAATTTTCTAAGCTGATAAGTGGGATTAATGGAATTTCTCACTTGGTGAAGGTGCTTTGCACTAACACAACAAATGGTTATCAGTCCACCATGTCTAATCCACATAAGGACTGGCTAATCCAAGAGCAAATGGCTCTGGTAAAGATACCTCAAATCCGTTTATGGCTGACAATTTGCCAAAAATTGTATGGTAATCAACTCACCATATCTGTGATAGTGAAGAGTTGACTAGCCCACAAGAGTATGGCTTGTGGTAAAGGCTGTGGAAATCCATAACTGGTTATCAATTCACCAAGGTGATGACTACATTCCATCAAAGAATTGGCTAGTCCAAAAGCAAACGGCTTTTGGTAAAGACAAATAAATCCGTTGATAGCTGATGATTTGCGAAAAATCATATGGTATTTCAACTTACCATGTTTCATGTACAAAGAGTTGAAATGGTTATCAATGTACCATGGTTTTACACCAAACATTGGCTACTCCATAGTTAATGGCTAACTGGTTAAGAGACATCATGTTTAGTGTGACATCTTTTCAAAAGTCTCCAAAGCTAACATATCATCCATTTATTGATTAAAAATCTGAGAGATATGACATTTTTCCAGTCATGTGCCTTGAACATCCACTATCTGAGTATCCTTGATCCTCTTGTTTATCAGTTGAATGTTCCTGCACAAAAATGAGGAATATTAGTTTCCTTTGCGGACCCAAGCCATTACTGACTTGGATCTGCCTCGTGCAACAATGTAATTTAAACTCTTAAGAATGGTTGATGCACCATTGGGTTTAATTTGTCTCCAAACCCAACATGCTGAGGCCTTAACAGCATTTGCCCTCTTTTCCCAAGCAGCAATATGAACTACTTGCCTAGCAGTAGAAACTGCTGACTTTTTAGTTGTACCCTTCACTTTCCAAATTTGTTTTTGGACCACTGCTTTTGTTAGAAAAGGCCTTTGAGCAGTTTTAGATGCATATTTGAAAGTTATTTTTGCATTTTGAACTGCTGGTTTTGGGTAAACAGAGTAAAAAGGTCTGGCAGTAGAAACTGCTTGTCTAGCAGTATGAACTTTTGGTCTAGCAGTAGGAACTGCTTTTAGTCTAGACTTTAATGAAACTGTATTGGGTATTGTTCTAGTATTATTAGAGTGACTTTTAAGAGTTTGCCTTTTTAAATTCACCTTATTGTGTGTATACCCATAAACCCTTTGGTTGCAGAAAGCAGCAAGATGGTCAAATTCTCCACATATGAAACAAGCTTTGTTATAGAAGTCAAAGTCATCACGTAGTTGGTGAGACTTAAGGCAATTCTAATTCCTTTGGTTGCCTTTAGGCTTGTTTGTGGTTCTGTATTGTTCACAATACCTAACTGGTTACCTAACATGTTTAATGTTGATTTTATGCCTATCAGTATTATGTTTGACTATCTTAGGAACACTTGTTCCCACTTTCTTAACCACTTCAGGTTTAGACATAACCTTCTCTTCTTCATCCTCATCAGATATCCAGTCCTCAATGACTACTCTATCTGATCTTCTATCAGAGGACACCTTGTCCTCAGGAAGTGAAGTATTACATATACTTTCACTTACTTTCTCTACCTTAGGACTCTCAGTAGACTTAGAACCATATTCCATTATTGGGTCTTGAAATTCAGCTAATCCTGTGTGGGCTAGGTCAATACCTGGAGGTGAAGGAACACCTCTGTATGTGGAGGAACAGAATTGTAACCTATACCAGACTTAGCTTTATTAACAACTTGAGCTTTCCAAATCTTATTGATTCCATCTGAGGCATAAGCTAGTGTATCTACTGTTATCTGAACATTTTCATTTGCCTTTTTGTGCTTTGCTAGTGATTTATTTAGCACAATAATGCACTTATCTTTGAATTATATGTTTCTTTTTAGTGCAGCCATGTCATCACTAAACTTAGATTCATTACCTTGAAAATGTAAGATTTCTTTTTCAAGAACAGCTAGACCTCTTTTATGATTAGCTAAGTTAGCCATTGTTTTATATAGTTGTTTTATTTGATCATCAGATTCCTTTTTAAGTTTTTCATAAGCATTAAGATCAGAGCAAGATTCAGTACACTTGATTATAGAATTTACCTCTGAATCAGAAAAAGCCATCAGTGCAGTCTCAGTTGCCACCATTGCAGCTTCTTTTGGTGCTTCCTCTTCATCAGCCATGAAGCTCCAATCATAGCTAACACCATCAATGGCTAGCATAGCCTTTGGCTCTTCCACAGTGACTTCATTCTTCTTATCTTGCTTGTACCATGTGCTCCTATTTTTTTGCTTTCTTGGCTTTCTGCAGTCTTTTGCAAAGTGTCCCACCTTGTGACAATTGAAACACTCTACTTTCTTCTTATCAAACCCAGCAGTTTCATTACCATTAATGGTAATCTGCTTTCCTGTTCTTTGCCAAAAATTTTTAGCCCTTATGCTGAGTAAAGCAACCTACCACTTGATATCCATCTCTTCTAAATCATCATCATCCACCTGTTCAAGGTCTTCATGATTTAGAGGAGAACCACTAGTTTGACTAGACATGAATACATAGAATGTTGGATCTCCAAGTCCAGCAACATTCTTTTGTGTAGTATCAGTAGAAACACTATAACTAGCAGTAGAAACACCTTCATCATCATCTACCTCTTCAGACTTACTAATGTTGGGAGATGACATAAATGCCATATTCCCAGAACTAGTACTCTAGCTTCCAGACTTCTTCAGACTTTGTTCAACAATTTTGAAGTTGTTGTACAAATCATTGAGTTTCATGGTTTCAATGTCTGGCTTGTTCATCCAGACAACCACATGAATATGGAATTCATCAGGTAGACTTCTTAAGAACTTCATGTTGAGATCTTCCTTGGCTATCTCAACTCCCAATACAGCTAACTGACTGACAAGCTTGTGAAATCTAGAGAACAGCTTATCAAGAGATTCATTGCTATTTGAACTAAAGTTTTCAAATTGTTGTTTCAGCAATGTCTACTGTGTTTTCTTGGTAGTTTCATTACCACCAAACCATGCACAAATCTCTTCAAAAAGAGTTTTTGCATCAGGATACTTGCTAAAAGAAAGCATCTGTTCACCAGGAATGGTCATAAGCAACAAATTTCTTGCCTTTTGATCATTCCTCTTCTGTATCCTTTCGTCATTGGTATTTGGTCCAGAATTTAATTTTTGAATTGTTTTTCCTTCATGAATGACATCTGTATAACCTAGAGTAAAAGAATCACAATACAGAATGATATCCCAGAGAGCATAATCTTGAACCATAAGGTATTGCTCAATCCTTAACCTCCATAACTCAAACTCATTCTGTTTGATCATAGGAAACTTTGCAGCAATATTTATAGCCTGAGTATTCTCCACGTCCATTTCTTCTTCTTCTTCTAAATCAAATATATCAGCCTTGCTCTGATACCAATTGATAGGATTCGATAAACTATTGAGGATGTTAGTCCTTTGTAACTTGTGTATATGATACTATGAGTTAATATGGTTAAGTATGCGGAATCTACTTACCACACTTAGAAGGTTTATTTGGTTATTGGAAATGGAAAGTAATGCTTGAGTAATGAACAATGAACACACAATGGTAACACAAAACGATTCAATATTATTAAGATAATAATACGAGTGATCTTCACTATCATTAGGGTTACAAACCTTGAATCTATATGTTTCTATGACTTATGATTTCTATCATAAGTTATGTTCTTTTTTCTTGATAGATATTCTAAGCATATGAATTAAGCACTTGAACTAAGCATGTGAATATCTAGTCTAAGATCTTCTTTTTATAGTCCAAAGAAGATCTTTACAATAAATGATAAGTCTTGTCGAACTACTTGCTTTGCATGTGTTGAGTGTGTCAGTAGCTAAGATACAACATGTATCTATGTTTACAACTTGTTTGACTGACTACAAATCAAAGATATTATCTACCGTATATACTTGACTTTTATACACAAATATCTTTTTATACATATCCAACCAGCAGTAGTAAACGCGACAATTATCCATCCAGCAGTAGTATGAGTTACACCAGCAGTATGATCAACCAGCAGTACCTTCTTTGTACTAGCAGTACTAACTTCATTTAGTACTGTTAGTTACAACTTCAGAGGCTTTAGATATACACTAATAGTAGGAATTGTTAGTGTATTCTTCTCAGCAGTACTAACTTTGTGAACTTGTAATTCCCAATACTAATCTTCAGAACATTTAATTACCAACAAACCCCTTCTTGATAACGAATATCGTATTACTGTTGTTATACCAATCTTAAACAACACAACAATTCATAAGATTGAATGTAAGGGAATATATTTATAAGGTATCATATCGTCAATTAGTAGCTCAGTATACCTTTGTTGCATTTACTGAACTTGATTCAATAATCACACTGCCAGATGTCAAGGGGGCCATAAAAGCTGCAAATCTTTGAAATCGTGTTTAAAATATGTGTGCATCAGTACCCAAGCATCAACAAGTTTTAAAAATTTATATATGAATTACTAGAAGGTATAGTAATAACTTGAACATGCAGTGGATCTTTTATTGAACTCATATATTGACCATCTGGTGAAACGTCAGCAACAGAATTCAACAAATTTTCTCTAGGTAACCTTAGATTATCAAACCAGATTCGGCCATTGTCAACACCATTTAAACCAATTTTATGCCCACAATCTGCAATACGAACATTTGGACATATGTTTACATTTTGATCTCTAATTTGGGCTATGAGTGCATGCATTCCTTGATTCACACCATTGATTTTGAGCTGTGAAAAAACGACTGTGCGCGTGGCATGCTGACACCATAAGATTAAAATGATTAGCTCGCTAATTGAGCTCATAAAATCAAATTTGACTGAATATATGACTGATATCTTACTTTAGCTGCACCTCCAATCCAATACTTTTGAGCAGATTCACAAGGAGTGTTGATGACAAATTCCTGAGTGTTTGCATCATATATAGTCATTGTTTCAATGCCACGGACCTAATAAAAAAATCAGAAATAAAATTAACTAAAGCAACATTATATTACATGCACATGCTATATATGCTCATTTAGGACATGTATTTTGAGATACTTCTTTTGTTGATAATCAAAAAATGTTTTCTTTTGTTCTAGTTGTTTTTTAATTTCTAAAAGAATTCAGTGAACTTTCAACTTCATGCATAATGTTATAAAAACCAATGTATTAAGCTAGACAACTTAGTTTGACATACATTACTTCCATGCCCTAACTCGCTCATTGCGAAACAACCCTTGACTTCATAAGTTTCGGTTGGCTTCAGCCATTTATCGTGATGACTTTTAGTTCCCATGTAACTGATTGCACCACCCCTGAAATACATGAATAACTTAACAATATCAAGGCGGGTTTAACAAAAATCAAAATTATACGCCAATAAGTAGGAATTCTCATTTTTTTAAATGCCAAAAAGCTATGATAATGTTGTTTATGCATGTTAGGATATTTTATGATTTTTGTAGACTCTAGTATTGATTATTTATTTTAGACATTAAATAAGGTTTCAAATATAGCGAAAAAAATCCATATTTTTACTATCCCAGTAGGCTACTACCCCCTCTATCACAGTTGAGTTTATTCAAATCATTGAAAAACTTGTAGTACTCCAGTGTGGTTTAGCACTAAATTGTTTTTATAGTATTAGAAGACATCACGGTTTAGTACTCGTGGTGCACTACAACATTCGACCCTTTCAGAGGGGACAATTTTTCCCTTTCGACGGGGACATGTCCCCGCCAATACCCTTACGGCGGGGACATGTCCTCGCCGAAAGCTCCACGCTGATACTTTTGGCAGGGATGGATGTCAACTTTGGGCGGGATCTTGTGGGTCCCACCGCCTTTTAGCTGGTCAAAGTAGGTCCAACGTGGTAACACTTTTGGCGGGGACATGTCCCCGCCAAAAACTGTAATAATTAACCAAAAAGTTACTTAATTAAGCGATTATACTAATTAATTAAGCCTTTTGGCGGGGACGTGTCCCCGCCGAAAGTGCCTTCCACTGTTGTGTTAACCTCTTTTGGCGGGGACATATCCTCGCCATAAAGTGTAATATACTGTTGTGTTAAATGCTTTTGGCGGGAACATATCCCCGCCAATAAGCTTAACCATATAAATCTATTTCAACTTTTTTGCGAGGACATGTTCCCGACAAAAGCCTCTGACCCATTTTGCAGCATATTGCTGCAAAATGGGTAATTTTCAGATTTTTTCCAAAATTTTTCCGGAAAAAATCTACCAAATGCACCCAATTTCCAGAACTTGTTTTTACAATCCAACTATGCGCCAAATTCGCTAAACATACAACAACAACAACAAACCCAAATTAGCTAAAAATAATATGATATATATCCAAATTCACTAAACATAATCATATGAATCCAAATTCGCCAAAAACGGTTTAAAAACCATGATCACATGATCATCTACAAAACTATACATAAGCTAGCTCTCCGCAAAAAGGTCCAAAAACTATTCATAAGCTAGCTATCCGCAAAATGGTCCAAAAACTATACATAAGCTAGCTATCCGCAAAATGGTCCAAAACTATACGCGGGGAACAATTTAGCGAGAATCCTAACACATAAACTACATAAACACATAATAATCCATCAAAATCTACACAACTTTGTCCATAACCCCAAAACAAATATAAACCGACCCCTACGCTACTCCCCAGTCTCCCCACCATCCCCACTACCCCTACTACCCTCCCCGGTACCTCGAGACTCACCCTGTGAAGCATTTTGTGATCCTGATGTCCCCGAAAAGGAACTCGCTAGCTGCTTAGTAAAACCCGGCTGTCTCCTGGCCCAATCCAGCAGAATATCAATCTATGTCCTTTGCGTGGACAGCTTCTGGGATTGCTTCTGCACGGTTTCCTACAGACCGGACGAGGAGGCTTGCTCACGAGCTCGTGAGGTGCTGAGGGTCGTCTTCTGACCACCGCCAGGTAACACTGGACCTACGCCAGGAACATAACCGCGCTGCTTACCGCCGATCACCTGGCGCATAATATCCAGGTCAGTCATACACGTCCCGGAAGAGGTGTTCTCTATCTGCAGCCGTACCATCTCATTCTGTTTAGTTACAAAAAAAAAAAAAAAAAAAAAAAAAAAAAAAAGTAATATATAAGTCGTGATTTATTATATTGCATTAATGTGGGTGAGTTTTTGGAAATAAATTATACTTACGTAGCTGGCCTCCGACACTGGAGACTCAAAGGCATCGCCTCTCGTATGGTTGTGTCTGTAAAGGTCGATCAAGTCTCTAACATCCGTGGAGTCGGTGGGGCGGCTCAACTGTTTATAAATAAAATCAATAACGACTCACCCAACACTATATAAATATAAACAAAATGATTAAAAAGTGTCTTACAAAGTTATCGCGTATAACAGCTAGCGAGTGGGATCCATGAAGGCTAGAACTCGTGCTCTTGAGCCGGTTTTGCTTGTTGATCTCCCCGATCCTCAACTTCTTTGGGTCTGACCAGTGCTTCACCTGCGAAGAAAAAATAATAAAAACTATTATATAAATGAAATATTATTATTATTATTATTATTATTATTATTATTATTATTATTATTATTATTATTATTATTATTATTATTATTATTATTATAAAATTTATTATAGATTCATAGAATTTTACATAAAGTTGGATGGGAGTCTAGACACAAGTTGGGCTCCCACCCCTTTCTGTATACAAAAGCTTATTCTATGAAAAATAAAAATACCACTCTTAGCATTATTATTATTATTATTATTATTATTATTATTATTATTATTATTATTTTTTTTTTTTTTTTTTTTTTTTTTTTTTTTTTTTATTTATTATTATTATTTTTTATTTATAAAACATCACTTCATTAGAAGAAAATAGGATTTACAGGAAATTAGAGGGGAGCCGAGATACTAACTGGGCCCCCACTCCTCTAGCTATTGCAAAGCTAATCCTATTAAAAATATGAGCAGCGGCTCACGATCCGGTGTCTTGAGTTATTGAGAACTTTCGGATCCGTTTCAGTAGGGTTGCTGCATCCTTCCCAAGTTCCCCAAAGGAAGAGAATGAGAAGGGAAGAAACCCATATCCAATGTCGGCACATTTGCTCTCATATTTGACACGCTTGCGCTGTGCTGCTTCAACCACCACTCGTCCTGGCACAAAATCGACCATACCCGATTGTGTCAAAGGAGACGACCCTGTCAAATCGACACAAACATCCTGCCCGCCGTCCCAAGAATAGAGCAATACATCAGCTGGGCGTAAGCTTTTGTCTCTTTTCTCCACAAAGGCCAATGTCAACCTCTCTGCGAGCCGAGATCCCAGACCGAGAGCAAATATCAGCAAGAGTGTCGTGCACCACGTTGTGCCGGTGCTTAATAACAATAATACCAGCACATGACATAGCATGATCCCCGTAAATGTCCCCCGCAAATAACCTGGAACAAGCAGAGCACGGCATCTGGACTGAGAACAGGGGGACACCCATGCGGTAGCATAAAAACACACCGGTAAGTTCTAGCGTTCATAGTCTGCCCCAACCCAGATATGGGGGCCACCCTAAGCCAATCGGAGGTGTAGTCTTCTCGTTGCGATTTCCAAAGCGCCATCTGTCTAGCGGATAAGGTAAAAGTGGATTCAGCTGTTTTAGTAACACGTGTGAAATATATATCTGCCAATTTCTTCATAAGTTTGGGGGCAGCGATCTCATTCGGGTTACTTAAGAGGTCGAACTCCATTTTCGCGTTAAAAGTACACAGAGCGTCATTAAAGGAAGATCCATGATTTACTATGCCAGACTGTTGGAGGAGCTTAGCCTGTAAGCTAGCAGATTGGAGTCTAGACGCAAGGAAAGCATAATTCAAGACATCACCTGCAGAATATACGCCAAGCCCCCCAAACTCAAACGGAAGCGTGGCCAATCTCCATTGCCAATCCCCAAACCCAGGTCCATAAGCAGTGACAATACGTTCCATAGAGGAACGAAGCGCCGCATTAAACGAAGTCTGGGCACCCTCAAAGACCCGGGGAGAACATGTGCGCATAGAGAAGTATAACTTTGAAATACTGGCACAAGCACGAAGAAGGAGCAACTCACATTGAGGATCATTAAGCCTAGCAACGGCATCCATATGCTCGATGGTTTTAGCAACCCTTTTCATAGCAAGCCCACTACTAAACTCAAAGTCCACGCTAGCCGGCCCACCCAATAATTTAACACCGCGTAAAGGGCGAGCAATATTAGGCGGAAAGACACCTGCGAGCCTGCTTCTGGGATCCTCGGTTGGCCAAAAAACCTCAGTTTTATCCACGTTAACGTGCAAGCTATAACTAGGTCCATCTGACATAACAAGATCTAAGACCTTCCCCACGACCAGAGTATCACCAATAATAGTGCCATCATCCAGGTACCACGCTTGGAGGGCAAGATCAAAAGAGTCTCTAATTTTGTGAACCAGTGGGTGTAGCACTAAGGCAAAAAGTAGAGGTCCGAGTGGGTCGCCTTGTTGCACCCCTTGGTGTGACCATAAGATGTGTTCCCCATAATAAAGTCTAGCTGGGCTGGAGTAGCAGAATTTCACCCAACGTGAAATAGCAGGGAAACGAAGGCGAACCTCCTTTAGCATAACCTCCCGTTCCACCAAATTAAAGGCATTTTTGAAATCCACCAGCAACATCGAAAGACCCACCTTATCCCCACATTCTTTAAGGAACCGATTCACAGCGTGAAGAATAGCCTCCCCTTCTCCAGACACCCCAATGCCGAACTGTAGATCGTTCAAATAACCATCTAAGGAATGATCAATCAAGGAAGCACCAATCTTGGATAATAAGCGTCTCCAAATGGTCCCCACAGCAATGGGACGGATACCACCTCCTGGCTTAATCAGCGGTGTGAGGGGAGCACTAGCAATGTATTCACCCAACGCCCTGGGGCATTGGCCACCGAGAAACAGATTCACTACTTGGGTGATAGAGGCAATTAATTCATCCGAAACAGCCACAACAGCACCACTCAAACAGTCCAAAAGGTGTTGGGCACGCAAGCCATCATGACCGCAAGAGGTACCACGGGGGAAACTCCTAATCATATCAAGAACCACAGCAGGAGATGCAATGAGGTTATGATGATCAAGCGGTGTATCAGGCCGAGCAGGAGCAGACTTGAAAGGATGTTTAGCTTTTAAATCCTCGAGAGTAGTATCATTATAAGGAGCAACACCTGAAGAAGAAAGAACTCTGACAGCAGCAGAATAATGACCATCATAAATCTTCCTCTTACATTGCTTGATATTACGCTCACCCAAATCCACAGTATCCTCATCAATATTAGCCCATTCAGGGGAGGGTTCGGCTAAAACCTCTCTAACAAGCTGCAAACTACCCCCAGACGTACCCCAAGAGCGAATGGCATTAGCGATGTATTCTTCTTGGCGTTGGCGTTTAATAGCAGACCTGCACTCCATGTTACTCCTCGGGCAAAAGGTTTTAAGGAGATAGAGAGGCAGGGCTAACAGGCTAACCCAACGGGAAATTTCCTCAGGTGTGCAGATCACTGATGCGTGGTTTTGCGACCTTACAACAGGTTTTACCTCTCGAGGGATCTCAAGAGGCTTGCAATCCCCACCAGGCAGTGTACCTGACCGATGTAGTATAGTGTAGTGGCAAGTACCGGGGGATTGATCGTTCTCTAGGGGAATAGTGTCGTTAGGATTGAAAAACTACTCTAATAGGTCTAAGGGTGAGGGAAAATAAAATCTCGGGTTTGAAGGAGTGGGCGGAATTAGTTGCTAGTCAACTAACCCAAATAACTACTAATGCAAATAAAATAAAATAACTGAAAATGAAAAGGTTGTGAAACTTATATGGAGAGAAATGTGTTTACTTAGATTTCCTTACTCCCTAACTATCTTTTACCGGTTGATTAGTGTGTATTAATTGCGTGGATGACGGGTGTATTCCTTAATACCAATCGTGGGGTGGCGTACGTACTTCCCCAACTCTACAAGCTCCTACTTCACTCCTATGTCGAGCCGGCTAAGAAGCTCCTAACATGGGATCACTAGAATTCGCTCATGCATTAAATACAACCATATAAACCTAGTACGCATTGGTTCATGTTTCTTAAGACGTTCAAGCAAGTTACCGTATAGGAGGTTAGCCAGTTTTCTTAAGCCTAACATCGATAAACAATCATCCAATACAATTAATAACACACTAACAACTAATAATCAATAGTTAGGTTTCATTAGATCTAAGCAAACACAAGATAAATCTAGCCTAGCATGTTAATTAAAAGACAAGAACGAGATATAATCAAACAACACATAGACATATTGATTGATTAAATGATTACTTATCTTCAATTAAACATGGGAGATCCAAGGGTATGAAAACCCTTAAAAATGGCAGAAATTCGTCTTAGGGTTTCTCCTCACAAAGTTGCACACTAATGACAAAAAATTGCAAAACTATATATAGAACTTAGTGGCTGACGGCATCACGTTATAGATCTTGACGCCGTCACCTCGCCGTGTCTAGGGTTCCCGGATGGTCTTCCTGACGCCGTCCCTCTTTAGTCCTCCAAAATCCTCCCTGGCTTATCAAGGCTTGACGCCGTCAGAATAAAGCTTGATGCCGTCTCTCTTTAGCTTAAACCGTGACGACCTTGATCACTTCAAAGGGTGACGCCGTCAGATTTCCTTTGTAAAACTCCCTGGCTTATCATGTGTATTTTTCATATCCACCTTTTTTGCCAAGCCGTGACGCCGTCAAGAGAAATACTTGACGCCGTCAAGTGTACTTTTCTAGCAGCTTTGGAGACTTTGTCGTTTTCTTCACTTTTATGCTCCAAAAACGTCCCAAATGCTTTCTTTTCCAGATTTCTTCTCCAAAGTACCTAAAATGACAAAAGGAACGATTTAGGGCAATATTTGATCAAATAAATACGATTTAGGGCTTAAATGACCCCCTAAAAGCGGTACACTTTTCGCTTCATCAAATACCCTTACACTTGAGATTTGCTTGTCCTCAAGCAAATCCGCTTTTATTCTATTCAAAATACAACTTAGGGGTCATTTAATGCTATTATAAAAGTAATTACAACAAATAGTCGTTCCACTTTAATCATAATAAGCACGGAGATTACAAACTAGCACCTCACAAGTAGTGTTTAGATACTCACATCTCTCAGGTTTCATAAAAGTATTTCTCATAAATGAAAACGGATAATATCTCTCACTAACTGTCATAGCAAATAGATTACCATAGGCTTGGGAAAGGATCAAAAACCTCCTCCACTAGGTGTAACATCCCGCCAACTCAGACCACAGAATTTTCCGCTTTGCCCGCAGGCTCACGGCTTTGCTTTTGTGGCCTCATTTGAAGACTTCCCGGCAGGTCACCCAAGCCAGTAATACTCTCACATGAGCACGCTTAACTGCCAGTTCCTAAGAACCCCACTCGCAGTAGACCACAAAACGCGTTGTGTCATTGTAAGGCGAATGTTATCTTATGAACCCAGCATCTCTCCAGGCCACAGCCGATGTGGGATTTGCCTAGGGTGTTACAATCACCCCCCTTAGGGACTCATCGTCCTCGATGAGGTTTGCCCCACCATCCCGAACGGCTCAGGAGTGGCTCTGATACCACCTGTAACATCCCGCCTACTCAGACCACAGTATTGTCCGCTTTGCCCGCAGGCTCACGGCTTTGCTTTTGTGGCCTCATTTGAAGACTTCCCGGCAGGTCACCCAAGCCAGTACTACTCTCACATGAGCACGCTTAACTGCCAGTTCCTAAGAACCCCACTCGCAGTAGACCACAAAACGCGTTGTGTCATTGTATGGCGAATGTTATCTTATGAACCCAGCATCTCTCCAGGCCACAGCCGATGTGGGATTTGCCTAGGGTGTTACACTAGGCGTAAGCACCTAAGATAAACTATCAAAGAGGGCTTTTAAACGGGTTATAACGTTAAGTGTAGGGATATGATAAACACGGATTTGTTGGATAAGGGATATTTTACTGGTGGCGAGTTAAAGATCTTGATTAATTACATGTACAATATGGCGTTGCTAAGCCAAGGCTAGACTCGACTTAAGCTAAAAACAAAATAACAAAAACATAAAGTAAACATAAAATGAAACGGGATGGTAGTCCGTATGTTTTTTTCTACTTTTCTTTTTCTCATTTTTTTGTATTTTTCTTGATTTTTTTTTTTTTTTTTTTTTTTTCATACACTCTTGCCCTACCATCCAAAATAATACATCATAGGGACGTTGCATCCCCTTACACTTGAACTTTTACATAACTTTACAAATAACTATTCTAATGACTCGAATTAAGATAATCGAAACACTTGGAGTACTTTTTTAAAAATATTTAGCACATATGGGGGTAATAATGTTGTTCTTCCCCATTACTTCATTACACTAGTACTTTACCCATGAGTCCCAATCGTCCCAAAACAAAATGTACAAGGATATGACTCGACTTAGCAACCATGTAATCAATTAGATAATTAACTTGGGGTTTAAACAAATGTTGTCACAATAATGCACTAAAAATGAGTGCATACAAGGTAGGCTAAGGCGATTTGGGTGTACATTTAAGTGGGGTGTAACAAATTCTTCCTTAAAGTAAAATGCTTAAAGGTCGAAACGAAAAGATAGGCTCTGAGGGGTGTACTAGGGGTATCGTGTACCAAAAATGGGTACAACGCAAAGGGTGTGGGAGAATTACTTGACCAATGTAGCCAATGTAATTATAAAAAAAAACACAGGTGTAAAACAATGGGTTAATCCTAATGCCTCTTATCATGTAGTAAATCTAACTACACGAATGTAGTCTCACTTGTGGCCTCGGAATGGTCCTAACGCAAGTTCTAGAATCTAAGTGCTACCGGTACACACATCATAGCATAAATGCTTTTCCTACCAATTCTAGGGGCGAACCTCACATATTTGGGGGTGGAAAATTTTTTAGTGGTACGGTTTTGTGCTAGTCATATAACTTCCTATCCATGAGACGCTCATTAAGACCAAAGTTTCACTCCTAAATGTTGTAAAAAATTTTAAATTTGGCACTAAAATTGCCCTAACAAGTATTTATCTCAGTTTTATTACACATCTACCATCAAACAAACAAAAATCAAGCGTAAAAGCATTCTCTAAAGTATCGTACTTTACCCCCCCCCCCCCCTTACACTTAAGATGAACATTGTCCCCAATGTTCAAATAACAAGATGTAAAAGTAAATAAGGTAAAAGAATGAAATCAAATACTCCCCTGATTCGTTTGGTGGATAAAGAGGTGACATGGTTAGATCTTCTTCCAAGAGAAAGTAGAAGCTCCAAGACTAATGCATCGCCATAAGCTTGATTCCCCATACATTTCCTTGTCCAAAATAACCTGTTAAACCTGAGAAAACAAACACGAAAACCTGCATAACATCGGCGGGATAAATTCTATATAAGGATATAATGCTTGTGGAATGATAATTTTGCAGATTCCTGGAGTTTATAAGTTAGAGATTTAATAAAAACTTTTTATGAAAACAAAACTTTCAAAAATTTCAGAAAATTAAAACCTGACGCCGTCAGGTTTTAAAGCCTGACGCCGTCAGAAATGATCTGACAGAATTCTCATGTTAAGTTTCCGGAAAATTTCTGGAAAAACCTTTACCTTACTTCCTGGAATTCCTGCAAAACATCATTATGACTCGATACAAGCATTTGACTCAAACAAATACGAATATGTATGTTAACTTATTATTATTACGATTCATGTTCATTTGTGTTCTAATAAACCGATTTGGATTTCCCTTACACTTATCTTTTGCAAAATACCTTTATATGTAGTTAAGACGAAGTTAAAAACAAGATAAAGCATTTTCACAATTTAGTTTTGAACATGAATCAATAATAATAAAAATTAAACATACATACGGAAGCAAATAAAATCAAACAAACAAATAAATAAACACACAAAACAAATAAAGCTTGGGTTGCCTCCCAAGAAGCGCTTTTCTTTATTAACGAGTCTTGTAGCTAGACTCAAAGTCACGTACATTACGTGATTCCATCATTGGTCACGGTTCCTAGGCCATTCTCATTTCCGGTTTTATATTCCGGTCCTAATTTCAAACAATCCTTGTAGAAACCAGATATCCTTTCCATAACATAGTCTACTCCTTTATTTCTATCCTCATCATTCCTATTGTAGACCGCTTGCTTAAGCTCCTTCTCAACATTTGAAAAGTGTTGGAATTGCTCTATCTTATATGGCATTTGGTAGTTTACCTCATCGGTCTCATCCTTAAATCTAACTATCCCTAAGGAAGGTTCATAAGTCATTCTAGAGACCTCAACAAATGGTTTTCCAAAAACTACTTGAGTTAAGGATGCATCGACTATTGGGCGGATATCTTCTACAATTACAAAGTCGGTGACATAGGTGAAGTTTCCTACATAAACCGGTAATCCCTTAACTCTTCCCGTGAAGTTACTCATCCAACCCTTATCAGGGAACATCCTATACCCAAGTTGATTTTTCATTATTAAGTTGTAGTGGGCTCTAGTCATGATGTTTATGGGCGATCTAAGGTCGATGTAAGCTTTCCACACATGCAAATGTCCGATGTTGCATGGTATGTTGAGATTAGAAGGGTCGCCTATTTTTATAATTGGTCTACCTAGGAAGTATGGTGTGTCGGGGTCATCGAATAAGTGTGTATGATATGCGCGCTCTTCCTTAGTGGGTAGCCTATTGAAGTAGTCCTCATCATCATCTACTTCTTCAATCTCACTTTTCCTAACTTCTTTATCAACCTCGACTTTCTTAACCTCATCCTCAGGTTCACTATTATCCTCATTCCTATCAATTGGCTTGATAGTGACAATGTTGACGAAGTGGACGTGTTTGGATGAAGAGGGGTCTTTTACTTGGGGTCCGCTATTTGTGTTCCTAGCGTCCTTATGTGGAGGTGATAGCACTTGGTTATTGAGGGCTTTCAATAAGTTGTCAATTTTATTGGTCATCTCCGTTTGTTGTTGATTGAATTCGGATTCAAACTTGGCTAAACGAGCTTCTTGAGATGCCATAAATTGGGACATCAACCCTTCAAAGTTATTGGTACTACCATTGCTGGAAGGATTGTTGTTGAAAGTACAGTTCGAGTTGGAACCGCTTGATTGGAAACGATTAGGTGGGTTGGAAGAATTGGTTTGTTGTGCGTTTTGGTTTTGTTTCCACCTAAGGTTTGGGTGATTTTTCCATGAGGGGTTGTATGAATCACCGTAGGGGTTTGGCTAGGGTTTGAAAGTGTACCACTTGTCTCCCGCTCCGTCGGTACGCGAGGATGCGTAGTCCGCAAAAGCTTGTTCGGGGAATTCCATGCAATCACGAGTGTCGTGGGGACCACTACATAATTCACATGAAGAAGTGATTTTGTTCACTTGTCTTGAAGGTTTAGGAGCCTCGTAGGATTTCATAAGAAACTTGACTTGGTCTTCAAGTTCTATGATCCTACGGTCGGAAGTGCTTGAATTGTTCGAAGGCAAAGATATTGCCTTGACCGTTTTATTCAAATCACGGGGATCACTCCAACTTTCGTTGTCAGAAAGAGCAAGATCTTCTAGGAGAGCCCATGATTGTTCCGCACTTAGATCACGCAGCTTACCACCGGCCGATTGGTCAATGGTTTGCCTCGTGGAGAGATTGATATGGTCATAGAAGATTTGGAATTGGAGCCAAAGTTCTATGCCATGGTGAGGGACTTTTTGGAGTAAGTCCTTGAATCAAGTCCATGCCTCGTAGTGGGTTTCGCCTTGACGTTGTTGGAACATCAAGATATCATTCCTTAGCTTGGTAGTTCTTCCTGGTGGGAAAAACTGAGCAAGGAAACGAGTGGTGAGATCATCCCAAGAGGTGATGGATCCTGCGGGTAGACGCTCTAGCCATTGACTAGCTTGGTCCCGTAGAGAGAATTGAAAGAGACGCAGTCGGGTCGTCTCTCGAGTGGCAACATCAAGGTCTATGGAATCAACGATTTTGAGAAAGTCCTTGAGATGTTGGTTAGGATCTTCGGAACGAAGTCCATGGAATGCGCATCCGCTTTGCACCAACCGGATGGTGTCGGATCGCAAGGGAGTGACATTTTCTCCTTGAGTGAGCTCAATGGTGTTTCGATAGCCATGGTGGCTAGGACGGGAGTAGTCTCCTAAGGTACGGGCTCTAGGAGGTGGGTGTTGTTGTGGTGGTGGGTTGTTGGGATCAAGGATATTACCACCTTCCATGATGTCGGATGGTAATGGTTACGAACAAAGAAACGAAGAAAAAAGATAGACTAAAAAAATCCTAGAAAAATAAAATAAAAATCTCACTAGAAAGGAATCTAGTGAGTAGACCTAATAAAATAAAAAATTCAACCTAAACAATAACTTTTCCCCGGCAGCGGCGCCAAAAACTTGATGCGTGTTTTTGCGACCTTACAACAGGTTTTACCTCTCGAGGGATCTCGAGAAGCTTGCAATCCCCACCAGGCAGTGTACCTGACCAATGTAGTATAGTGAAGTGGCAAGTACCGGGGGATTGATCGTTCTCTAGGGGAATAGTGTCGTTAGGATTGAAAAACTATTCTAATAGGTCTAAGGGTGAGGGAAGATTCTTTTTTGTATTTTTTATATTTTATGAAAGCAAATAAAATCTCGGGTTTGAAGGAGTGGGCGGAATTAGTTGCTAGTCAATTAACCCAAATAACTACTAATGCAAATAAAATAAAATAACTGAAAATGAAAAGGTTGTGAAACTTATATGGAGAGAAATGTGTTTACTTAGATTTCCTTACTCCCTAACTATCTTTTACCGGTTGATTAGTGTGTATTAATTGCGTGGATGACGGGTGTATTCCTTAATACCAATCGTGGGGTGGCGTACGTACTTCCCCAACTCTACAAGCTCCTACTTCACTCCTACGTCGAGCCGGCTAGGAAGCTCCTAACATGGGATCACTAGAATTCTCTCATGCATTAAATACAACCATATAAACCTAGTACGCATTGGTTCATGTTTCTTAAGACGTTCAAGCAAGTTACCGTATAGGAGGTTAGCCAGTTTTCTTAAGCCTAACATCGATAAACAATCATCCAATACAATTAATAACACACTAACAACTAATAATCAATAGTTAGGTTTCATTAGATCTAAGCAAACACAAGATAAATCTAGCCTAGCATGTTAATTAAAAGACAAGAACGAGATATAATCAAACAACACATAGACATATTGATTGATTAAATGATTACTTATCTTCAATTAAACATGGGAGATCCAAGGGTATGAAAACCCTTAAAAATGGCAGAAATTCGTCTTAGGGTTTCTCCTCACAAAGTTGCACAATAATGACAAAAAATTGCAAAACTATATATAGAACTTAGTGGCTGACGGCGTCACGTTATAGATCTTGACGCCGTCACCTCGCCGTGTCTAGGGTTCCCGGATGGTCTTCCTGACGCCGTCCCTCTTTAGTCCTCCAAAATCCTCCCTGGCTTATCAAGGCTTGACGCCGTCAGAATAAAGCTTGACGCCGTTTCTCTTTAGCTTAAACCGTGACGACCTTGATCACTTCAAAGGGTGACGCCGTCAGATTTCCTTTGTAAAACTCCCTGGCTTATCATGTGTATTTTTCATATCCACCTTTTTTGCCAATCCGTGATGCCGTCAAGAGCAATACTTGACGCCGTCAAGTGTACTTTTCCAGCAGCTTTGGAGACTTTGTCGTTTTCTTCACTTTTATGCTCCAAAAACGTCCAAAATGCTTCCTTTTCCAGATTTCTTCTCCAAAGTACCTAAAATGACAAAAGGAACGATTTAGGGCAATATTTGATCAAATAAATACGATTTAGGGCTTAAATGACCCCCTAAAAGCGGTACACTTTTCGCTTCATCAGCGTATCACCTTACCGAGGGCTCCTTTCAATACGCGAGAGAATCCCAACCGACACTTTGGAGGGATGGATTTGACCGTGTGCAACCCTTTAGAGAGCAAGGTGTCAAGCAATTGTAGATCGAAACCATCATGCTCCGCCAAAACCGAGTCCTCACCACGAGTAATTTGGACCGAAGAAGGGACTTGTGGTTTGGCAAGATCAAACAGCACAAACCTAACGACACCATCACCACAATCAGGGGGTGGCACAAAATCAGGTCCATGCCGACATTTCGAACGAAGAGTATGCGTCTTAAAACATTTTCCACATAACCAAAGTCCCATACGTTTCAGCGTGACCTCAGCCGCCTCAAAAATGGCAAGATTAGTAGCCAAGGAAAGTTTGGTGGTGGCCAACGCATCCTCACTGAAATGGCGATCCCGAAGATGAGTGATCAACGAGGTTTTGGTGAGTCCATTTCTATTACCATCCTGACAACCACTTAACCCCACGAAAGGACAATGAAACCGTATGATTGCCATAGAAAATGTTTTTTTTTTCAAAAACGCAGACAAAACGCAGCGTGCCTCAAACCACAGCCAAATAAGTCAAACCGCGAAGCCCAAAGCAAAAAGCAAAGCCCACTTCACAATTAAACAAAAACAACACGCAATGTAATAATAATACGCAGCAACCACTTTTGTTATCAGAGTTATGGGGCCCACGAATCAAAAAACCCAAACCGCCAACCCTTTATATATATATATATATATATATATATATATATATATATATATATATATATATATATATATATATATATATATATATTTTAAGCCAAACCGCTAGCAAAAGCCAATCAGCACAGTAGGGCCCACGAAACTAAAAAGCAACAACCTGCTTTAACCAAAGGGACAAGCCACCTGAAGGCTCAAAAGTCAAACCGCCAGAAACCTTACAATGAAGAAGAAGGTGATCCAGCCTCAGATTACCGCAACCATCAAGACCCCAAACCCTTCGACAATTATGATTTTGGCGAAAACCCCAGACCTTCAGCTATTGTGGCAGACCCTTAGCAATTGTGGCGTATCACAGACCTTGGGAACGAGATGGAAGTATGTACATCGGGAGAAAACCGTGTATCAACTGAGGGAGTTGAACAGGGCAAGCAGGGATGAGGGGAAGAAGAAGATCGGGCTGATCTCCTGGGAACCTCCAATCGCCCACACTAGATAATAATAATAATAATAATAATAATAATAATAATAATAATAATAATAATAATAATAATAATAATAATAATAATAATAATAATAATAATAATAATAAAGTGTCGATCCTGAAATTTACTTGTGCTTCCAAATCCTCAGGCGTCTTGTTTTCAGAACGCTTTTCCTTGATTTCGTCCAGTTTCTCAATCCCACCTTGCCGTGTAAAATTTTGCCTTTTGAATTTGTACTTCTTGTCATCGTATCGCTTTCTGAGGTAAGCTTCGATACTTCTGACAATCTCGTCTCCATCCAGATCGGCAAGGTGTTCTCCGAGATCAAAGAAATGCTGCAATAAAATATAATTAAAATAAATATACAAATTTAAATAAAGAGACAAATTTAAATAAATAAACACATTTAAAAAAAATAAACACAACAATTAAAAAAATAAAAGATAAAAAAAACTTACGTGGAGCTGGTTATCGATGTGGGCCTTCGTGGTCTCAGGAACCTTATCCCACCAATCGTAATACATGGGAATTGAGTCCCGTAACAACGTCCCGACCATGTTGGCGAACCACGAAGCGTGATTGCCAACATGCTCCCACATCCCTTTCGCATTCTTCCTGAATCTGATCGATACCGGACGACCACTCTCGTTCCTCATTTGGTGTAGTTTCGCGTTCTTTGTGGCACCACGCACCACCTTCCTACCTTTGCCAATTTTGGAGTTGGGCTTGCGAGCTCTGGAATTAGATCCTGCAAGTAATCAAATTCAAGTGACGTTGACATAAAATAACAAGTTATCTATATCAAATAATGGTCAAGTTTAATTAAAATAATTGAGAAATTCTTACGCTGACAGTTAGTGCCTAGCCTCCTCGAGGGACCACGGGGTGGCTCCTTACCTCCATCGCCACCGTGGCTCGTAGCTACAACATCTGCCATCTGTAAACGTACTAGTACAAGAACATAGAAATTAGTGAAGAAACACATATACGCATATATATATATATACACACACATTCAAATAAATAACAATATATACCAAAAAAGATAATAATAAATAATTAAATAAATAAATAAATAAATAAACACATTTAACAACTCGATAACAATTTCATTCAAATAAGTGTCGTTTAAAAAATTACAATTTGAGATCAATCTCCCACATCACTAAGATAAAAATCATCATTATTAGTGTCAGCTTCATCTTCACGATCGACGTGGTCTTCATCATTAGATGCTAAATCATGAGGAACGTGGTCATCATAATCAATATCATCATCCTCGTCGACATCGGTGATAATTGGTGGTGGTGGTGCCTCAACTTCCGTTGGCTCGACATCTATATCTATGGTGTTATAATTCAACTTATCCAACTCAGAAGAGAGTGTGACATGTGATGAGTTGTTGTCATGTACAACATCTTGATTGTCTTCTACCACGATGATATCCGGGTTCCAAATCTTTCGATGATAAGAATCTTGGACGGCCTTGCAATTACCACGTTTACCCGGGAAATCAAGGTAAAAGACTTATGTTGCTTGTGTTGCAAGAATGTATGGTTCATTTTGAAATGATACACGCTCTGTCATAATTTGTGTAATGTTATTTCTATAGGTACAACGTTTTATGCGACCCTCGTTATTAGTGTCGAACCATTTGACTTTGAACATCACAACCTTGAACGGAATATACAAAAACTCGAGAATTTCTTCAAGCTGGCCATAATACATTCCTCCGCTAGGATTAGGAGTTGAAATTCCGCTGTTTTGAGTTGAACGACGTAAATCACGGTCGTGTACGATAAACTTCACACCGTTGACTACGCAAGAGTCGACTGAGACTGCAGTCCATGATGGTCCACAAGCCAAAGCGAATAACTCGGAAGTACAACTTGGGTCATTCTTTACTTGTAATTCACGAATCTATGAAAAAGTTAAGAATAGATATAGATGAGTAATAGTCGTTATTTTTACAGGGTAATACATACAATAAGTCTACCTTGTTCCCAAACCAGCGAGGAAATCCTTCTTGTATGTCATTGCCAGGAAATGCCCTGTAAATATTCATGATATTAGAATAAGTCATCGAATAATAACTTACGTAAAACACATTTTGAAATAAAACGCGTACCTCTCGTACTCGTTCATGTACGTGTCAATTTCATGACTGTTGTGTAGTACATACCAGACTACTTTCTGCATTGTGTCTGGTTGAACCCGAATTAATGATTGTTTACCATTCATTTTACAGATTGATCGAAACACCTAAAATTGACTTGTTGGGCTTGGACCGTCCTCATTCCGGCCAGGACGATTAAATCTCGTCTCAACACCCCGAAAATAATGTGAACAGAAAGTTAATGCTTCATCAGCAATATAACCCTCCGTTATTGAACCTTCAGGCTTAGCTTTATTTCTGACATAATTTTTGAGCTTTTTCATGTATCTTTCAAATGGATACATCCACCTCATGTAAACAGGCCCGCATTCAATAGCCTCTTCGGGTAGATGAATAACCAAGTGAATCATTATGTAAAAAAAAAGCAGGAGGATATATTTGCTCGAAACTGCACAAAATATTGATCAGTTGTTCTTTAGCTTTCAACATGTCATCCACCATCAAAGTTCGAGCACATATTTGTTTGAAGAATGAACAAAGCTCGATTATTGGTGTTGCGGTGGTTTGGTCCTTCAAGTAATTTTGAAGTCCAGCAGGAAGTAACCGCTGCATCATTATATGACAGTCATTAGCCTTCAAGCCTGTTATGTTGCTATCATTGTCGGTCACTTTATGCTTGAAGTTAGATCCGAACCCATCAGGTAGTTTAACACCTTTGATGAATTGACAAAAAAATTATGATATTAGAATAAGTCATCGAAATGAATACGCGAATTGAATTAGAACAAATAAATTTTTAAATAAAACGCGTACCTTTGATGAATTGACAAAAAAGTTTTCTTTCTTCAGTTGTGAAAGAGTATGTGGGATGAGGCTTAGAGTACTTCCCGTTTCCTTTGTTGACGAGCCACAACTCATCACGAATTTGCAAATTTTGTAAGTCTTGTCTTGCCTTGTTGGTGTCTTTTGATTTGTCATTCATTAACAAAGTACCCAACACACTCTCACACACATTTTTTTCGATATGCATGACATCTAAATTGTGTTTTAGTGTAAGAAAAGTCCAATACGTTAGCTCGTAGAAAATGGATACTTTGGTCCAATTCAATTCGCGATGAGGATCACGTTTTTTCTTTGCACCCCCAAAACTTGGATGTTTCCTCGGGATACGTTTAGGCAATCTCCTAAGTTGATTCCAGATGACATCACTGGTAAATTTTCTAGGAGGTGGTCTATCATCGACCGCTGTATAGAATGCCCTTCTATTTTTCCGCCATTTATTGGTCGCGTTTAAGAATCTTCTGTGACCAACATAAGCGGTTTTGCTTAACACGCGAGCAAATGGAGTATCTATATTACATGTCAGACATGCCAAGTAACCTTGCCCACTCTACCCCAACAAAATACTTCGAGCGGGAAAGTCATTGATAGTCCATAAAAGCGCTGCTCTCATACAAAATTCAGTACCAGTGACAGCATCCCTAGTCCTGACTCCATCTTTCCATAAAATATTTAGGTCTTCAATCAAAGGCCTCAAGTAAATATCTATGTCCTTCCCGGGTGATTTAGGGCCCGAAATTAACAACGTCAACATAAGAGAAGTCTCTCTCATACATATCCAGGGAGGCGTATTGTATGTTGTTAATATGACTGGCCATATGCTGTAAGACTGACTAAGGTTGCCATACGGATTGAAACCATCAGCAACCAACCCTAATCGGACGTTTCTTTTTTCATAGGAAATTTTTTTTGAATACTTCATGTCAAATTTCTTCCATGATTGACCATCAACCGGGTGTTGCATCTTACCGTTCTCCGTAGACTGCCCAGAAGCATGCCAAGTCATATGTTTTGCAGTGTGTTTAGACTTGTACAAATGTTGTAGTCTAGGAATGATAGGAAAGTAACGCAACACCTTGTTAGGAACTTTCTTCCCTAGTGTGTTCTTGTCTTTCCATCTACTAGCATCGCAGATGGGACAATTCTGCAAATCTTCGTTACCCACCCCCCCCCCCCCCCCGATATAAAAAACAATCATTTACACAAGCATTCATGGATTCATATCCTAACCCGATCATTTTATATGTCTTCTTTATTTCATAGTATGACGATGGGATTGTGTATCCTAGAACGAGCGGGAAACATTCCTTGAGAAATTTTAGGGTTTCGTTAAATGTGGTGTCACTCATTTTACCTTTGACCTTGATGTTAGTAAGCTTTGCCATAAAGTCCAATGAAGACATCCAATTACAGCCCGGGTATAGTGGCTCATTAGCAGTGGCGAGTAACTCTTCAAACTCGTTACGTTGAGGAAGTGTCGTTGCTTGAGTTGGCTCGTTGCTTGTCTCGCCAATATTTCCTTCAGTTGGCTTATTTTGTTCGTTATTCAGACAAATATCATGAAGGAACTCAGCCATGTCACTCATCCCAGGATGATTTGTGTTGGGTACTATTGTCTGGACATCCGATTCACCGTGATTATACTATTTCGTATAACTTTGGTCCCAATCGTATGTGTGTATGTGATCAAACAAATCTTCGTGCTTTATCCAACCAACATTATAACAATGAGTACATGGACATTTTACCTTCCTGAGAGGATTGTAATACACTCTGAGGATGTTAGTCCTTTATAACGTGTGTATATGATACTTTGAGTGAATATGATTAAGTATGCGGAATCTACTTAACCATACTTAGAAGAATATTGGTTTGTAGATAATGGAACAGTGATGCTTGGTATTGAACAATGAACACAGAAAGTATAACACCAAATGATTCAATATTATTGAGAATAATACGAGTGATCTTCACTATCACTAGGGTTACAAAACCTTGAATCTCTATTACAAAGATAACTATTTCTGTTACGTTCAACTCACTCAGTCCCACACTCTAACTAATGTCTAACTCTCTATTTATATTATCTAAGCACATGCACACTTGAGTATTTGTCTACTTGCTAGTTTGTGTGTGTCAGTAGCTAAGATACAACTTGTTCTGTGTTTACAACTTGTTGACTGATCACTTATCAAAGATATTATCTACCGTATATATTTGACTTTCATACACAAAATATCTGTTTCATACTTATCCATTCAGCAGTAGTATACACGATAGTTATCCATTCAGCAGTAGTATGAGTCACTCCAACAGCAGTATCTGATACACTAGCAGTAGAATCTTGCGGCAGTAGAATCTCCAACACTAGCAGTAGTATAGAATACACTAGCAGTAGTATTGACACTTAGAGTATTTTTCTTTATGCATCAGCAGTACCTTTGGTTGTACTAGCAGTACTAACCTTGTGAACATTTAATTTCCAACACTAATCTTCAGAATATTTAATTCCCAACAATCCTCCCCTAAACTTGTGATTTATCCCAAATCATCAAGTTTCTTCTGAATTAAATGAGGATTGTGAGGATCTTTCAAACACTACATAGTCAGACTCTTGATCTGAGCTTTCCTTTGTTCAGTAAGATTAAATATCTTTCTGACTAACTCATCTGCCATCTGTGTATCACTTTCAGCAATAACATCATTTTGTTCTTCTGGAGAGTACTTTGCTCTTTCTTTATCTTGAAACTTCTTCAGCCATTTTCTTTGTTTTAAACATTAGCAGTACCTTCTTTGGCTCCAAGCATTCAAGATACACAGTCATCTCTCAGCAAGCCATGCAAGAGATGAACAAACGTAGTGAACTAAAATTGAAACTGAAAGAACTTAGAAAGAACTTTCTCCATTTGAATATCATCAATCGAAGAAGAGAGATGAAAGAGCTTATTCCCAGCATCCATCAACTGAAACTGGAGCTTGTTCTTATTATTGGTTGAATAATAAGACATGTTGGCTTCTCAAAAAGACATAGGGGTGATGATTCTGAAGGCGAAGCTTCCATTGTAGGTGGAGATACAACAAGTGTTGCTGAGACAGGTGTGGGAAAAGACAAGAGCATACAAGATGATGATGCCTTTACTAGACTGTTAGGATCTCTGGGAAATAAGAGTTTCATTGTTGCTGCCGATAGTGTTAAGCTGGTTCCTGCCGATAGCTTTGGTTCCTGCTGAAAGCTCATTGCTGCCGACAGTGTTATCTTGTTCCTGCCGATAGTATTGTTGCTGCAGATAGTATTACTTGTTATCCGTATATTTAGAATGTTTGTTAAGATTTATTTTTAGAAGAGATTGTTGTTTATCTCTTCACACGTTTTCTTGTAGAACGGGTTAGGGTTAGGTCATCTTGTTAGTATAAAAGATAAACCCGTCTATGAGGTTATGGACGCCTTTGACACCTTTAACGTTTTCAATATTCAAGATCACAATTCCTAGTTTATAGTTTGATCCATAGAGGATCATTGTCTTTAGAGTTTTTCTTCTTTATTATACTTGCTGTTTAGTTTCCGCATAAACACTTGTATAGCATACAGAGGTTCTTGTTTATACCAAGCTCAATCAAGCTCGAAGTACTCGATCCTACAAGATGATGATTCTTTTACTAGACTCATGCACTTCTTCAACTTGATCAATTTGGGCATCTTCCTCCCCAATCTTTCTCCCTTGATTGTGAGCATACACATCCACAATCTTTCATCCTCCCCTACGTTTGGTTAATCTTCCTCCCCTGTTTGGAAGATCTCTCACCATCATCTGAACTTGACTCCTTTGATGAACTAGAAGAACCTGTTGAAATCACCATCTTGGCTGATCTTTTCCACCAATCTAGTCTGAGTTCATCATCCAATTTGGACACCTTATCAGACAATTTTGTACATAAAGCCATCAATTCCTTAAATTTTACTAGGCCCTCATCACTTCCAGGTGTGTTAACTCCTGTGAGAGGTGAATCATGGGGCATTGATTCATAATCCATCATATGATGGGTTTCTAAGCCACCCTGAATCCAAAAGGTTTTAAGAAACTTTTGACTTAGCAGTATGAAGTTGATTTTTAATGAAAAATCATACTGCTAACAACCATTTTGAAGGGATTAAGTGTAATAACAGACACTTAATCAAGATTTCGGTTTAAATTAACCTCTGGTTGTGTGAGAACCAATGTATTCAGTTATAAATAACTGCCTGTGTACAAATAAACCCATTCAAAGGGATTTCTTGACAGGGTTTCCAGCTCGTGGCAGTTGTTGCCTCTAACACAAGTGTTAGATTCACATTTACTCGTTGTCTTTCTATCAGATGTCCTTAGACTAACTGATTATACTAATTAAAGTATAAAATGATAGAAAGTGAGTTGAGTCAGTTACTATCTGATCAACTAAGCCATTAATTCAAAATGAAATATCATAATAAGTTTCAAGAGAGAAGTTTTAAAGAATTTACTAACTTGGGTATAAACCCTTATAAATGAATTCCCAAATTCTAACTATCATTAACCTATTATGTCAGTAATTTAAATCACCAACAGTTGTTTGTTCACACTTTGCACTTGTAACTACCTTTGTGCTCAATTTTCATACCTGTAATTGTTAGTCCAAAACCAAGAAAACAAATTGCAAAGCATTTGCTTTATAGCAGTATAATCATTTGACTAACAGTATGAACAAAACAATCCAAATTTGTACAACCACAATTAACTTTCTTTGTTTAATCAAGAATAATGGGTAAAAACAATCATTCATAGACAAATGATTATAACTAGTTGAATAACAATAGTTCTTTCGACCCTTAAAATTATTAGAAACTAGTTAAACTTGATCAACAAATGTCTCTATGAAACTTAATCACAATCGGATCTTAGAATCAACTTGAAATTGAATTAAAACATGTTATCACAATCATACGCAAATCAATAAGCAATACACATCATCTAAGCAAGTGCACAAAGGCACTAGCCACTCATAGCAAGCATGAACATAAACATAGAACTTTGAACATTAGAAACCATAATTGAAAGTCTTACAATGATTGGAAATAGATTACAAATGATAAGGTAATGATACCCAAAGTATTGGTGTTGACTTCTTGATGTTTGGACTTTCAAATGTTGACTTCTTGAACCTCCAAAGCTTCCTGAACTTCTAAGGACGAATTTGGACTTTTGAGAGAGTATCTTAATGATTGTATGAGGGTTGGTATGAGAATTATTGAAAAGGTGTGTGAATTGGTATGTAAAACTCTTTACAAATGGTCCTATTTATACTACACTTAAAGCCTAGGGTCATTAATTGCTCAACTTGGCCTCCAAGCAGATAGAATGGTCTAGAATCATCACTAGAAGACCCTAGAATCGGTGGTATGAAGTTAGTATCGTTAATGATGATGAAGTTTGCGAAAATCAGACGACATCCAACCGATCGGTATTGCGTCCAACCGATTGGTTGGTCTTCAGAAATTGACTCCATCCGATTCGGTTGCGGGCAGCATCCGATCGGATGGAGTGCTGCTGTATGCTTTTTTTGGACTTTTGTCTTTTGGCTTGTTTCTTCCTTTTGGTTCTTGGTTCTTCATCCAAACTTGGTCTTTTCTTTATCTTGAAGCTTGTCAACTTGAATACTTGGACCTTTATTCTTTGAAATGCCTTTTTTATTGGAGCTTGACAAGAAAATCTTCGCACTATCATAAATATTTCAGTCTTCCTCAGTTTTCTCATCTTTTTCTTCCTTTTTCCTGTTTTTGGCTACATACACTTTGCAAACACGCTTTGGTACGATTTAGTAACAAAAGCATATAAATATAACCAACTAACATATATAAAAACACGAATAACGCTACTAAAAACATGCACAATTTGAGCGTTATCATATTCCCCCACACTTAAACTTTGCTTGTCCTCAAGCAAATCTAGAAGTAAAACAATTATCCACATGGTACACAAGTATCATTAGAAAAATGTGATGCAAATCTATCAAGCACAAGTACAAGTTGGATTCATCGAATTAAGCTTTTATGGTCGAAGCATCGAGATGTTTGACAATACCCAAATGATTTTCTTGCTTGATAAACATTACTAAACACCTCACGAAAAGGAAATGAAATATAATTCACTCAAAACACTCATTTGTATGATTGGTGGAGTATATAAGAAGAATCACACTCATTTGCTCAGTCATGATTTAAATATTACCATAGGCTTGTACAAGAAACAAAACTACACCGAAATGGCGTGAGCACCAATCATAGATATCAAAGAGGTCTTTTATTCGGCTTTAAAGGCTTCATGGGTTATATTAGACTTATGTGCAACTATCTTATGCAAAACATAATAGCTCATTAACAATGAATTCTCGCATCACCAAATAACGGATGGTCACTAGGGCATATCTTGTATTGCTGGCGCGCTATTCACATAACGGATGGTCACCAAAATACACACTAGATCGCCAGCAGCGTTAGCTAATTCCTCAAGAAATCGGATGGTCACTACATGTTAATAAACTTGATAATTCCACAAAGTCAAAAGGGTAGGATAAGACATGGGATATGTTTTAGAAAGGGTTGATAATAACGAATATACAAACTAGTCAAATTCTACTAACCAAATGTTACTAGCTATTTCGAACTGCAATCATGCCATTTTGAAAAACTCCATACTTGATTGTACTATACATTATTACATAGCTCATTGGCTATTCTTGTCACCTTATAGTTGCGATGACTTATTTTCTCTCTTTTTTTTTCTTTTTTTTTTTTTTTTTTTTTTTTTTTAATCTCGAAACTTGTCATCTTATAGTTGCGATGACTTCACTTGGATAACTACTTTTGGAGTTTGCAACTTTCTTCGTACTTTCATGATTTCTCACATAACATCCATCTTGCCAAATAGCTAGCAACCAACCAAGACTTGACTAAGGGTAAGGCTAGGCTAAAGGTGTAAAATCTTTTTGTATTTTTCTGGATTTTATCAAAAGAAAAAGATAGGCTCAGAGGGTGTAACTAGGGGTATCTAGCGTTAAAGATAAACGCTAACAAAAGGGTTTATACTGGTGGTTAACTAGTCAGTGTAACTAGCTAAATATCAATACGGAAGGCTTATTTGGGTTAAATCCTAAGGTTGCCTCTTATCACGCATATATACTTATATCACAAATGAAAAGTGATCTCACAACGGTCTTGTAATGATTTACAAGCACAAGTTCTAGAATAAACAAAATCACGGGCACACTCATAGCAAAAGAATCAAAGCATAAAAGATGTATGCTAAATACGAAATAGGCTTAAATCCTCACATTGTAGTGGAAAGGGCTACAATATGTGCTAGCTAATGTTATCGATCCCAGAATGGATTGCAAAATTAATCGGGACACATCTTAATTTTTTCAAAAATTACAGGTTTTACCAGTGGATAGATCCAGTTATTCTAATATATAATCCTTAAAATGACAAATAACTAGATCACAAGGGCAAACAAAATTTAAAATTTAGCTCGAAATTTACAATCTATTCTTATTTTCCTATTCACCCCCCCCCCACACTTAAGCATTGTCCTCAATGTAATAAACGAATTCAAGGAATGAAAATAGGAAAATAAGCGAATAAACCATATTTTCCTGCTCCAGTTGATTCTTTGATCCAAGTGTCCATGATTTGTAATCATTACCTTCAGTAATCTTAAAACAAAAGAAACACACGAAATATTTCTACGTTTTATTTAAAAGTTGGTGATACACCCCCACACTTAAGTTCAGCTAAGGGATTAGATAAACTTTGGGGTTTAATCACTTGAAAATAAAAATAAAAACTAAAAAACAGCAAACACACGGGTTGCCTCCCGAGAAGCGCTTGTTTTATTAATGAGTCATCACCCGGACTCAAACTTCCTTCTTGCTACGTTGGTGCACTTTTTGGTTTCTTCTTTGAGAATTTTGGAACATACACCACGTTTCCTATTACTATTCCTTCTCCAGTTTCATCTATGTTCTCCAATTTTATTCTTTCCCAAGGTCTAGGAAGAACATCATAGATATAACCAGATTCTTCGGCCTAAGGAGTGTTTTTCTTATAATTGGCCGGAAAGGGTGCCATGAATGTTATTGCTTCATATTCTGATTCAGGCGGAATCTCTTTGATAGAAATCTCGTTCATTTTCTCCTTATCATAGTACAATTTAATTCGGTGGCCATTAACAATGAAACTTCCACCTTGTTTGTCAAGTAATTCAACATACCCAGATGGAAATCCATGTTTCACTATGTACGGACCGAACCATTTCAGTTTTAGCTTAGGTGCTTTGAACTTGTATTTCATATTAAAAAGCAGAACTTTGTCTCCAGCTTTTAATTCTTTTCGGACTCTAAGCTTTCTGTCATGATACGCTTTGGTTCTAGCTTTGTAAAGCTTGGAGTTCTCGTAAGCTTGGAGTCTTAGTTCATCGAGTTCATGCAATTGCAAAAATCTCTTCTCCCCAGCTATTCTGAGTGCCCAGTAAGCGCGATGTTCGATTTCGAATGGCAAATGACAGGTTTTTCCATATAAAAGTTTGTATGGTGTTGTACCAATTGGTGTTTTATAAACCGTACGAAATACCCACAGAGCATCATCTAGTTTTCTCGACCAAACGGCGGGATTGTCTTTGACCATTTTTTCAAGTATCCTTTTTAAGGCTCTGTTGGTATTTTCGACTTGACCACTGGTCTGTGGATGATAAGCTGTGGCAAAACGATGATGAACTCCGTATCGTTTCATAATTTTCTCCATTTGTTTGTTACAGAAATGGGTTCCTCGATCACTTATTAAAGCTTTAGGAATTCCATAACGAGCGAAAAGCTTTTTGAGAAAATTGACAACAACTCGTGCATCATTTGTGGGTAGAGCTTCGGCTTCAGCCCATTTGGAAACGTAATCAATAGCAACGAGAATGTATTCGTATTTGTGCGATTTAGGAAATGGTCCCATAAAATCGATTCCCCAAATATCGAATATTTCGCAGACTTGAATGCTTCTTTTGGAGTGCATTTCATTCTGAGAGAAAGACAATTTTTGAAAGCATTAGTTTTGAACAGAGTATGAGCTTCTTTGAAAATGGTCGGCCAATAGAATCCAGCATCAAAAACTTTTTTAGCTGTGGTGGAAGGACCATAGTGTCCCCCAGTCGGGCCATGATGGCATTTATCAAGAATTCTTCTTGTTTCAGAACCAGAAACACATCTTCTGATCATCCCATCGGGACACATCTTGAAAAGATAGGGCTCTTCCCAATAATAGTGTTTTAGTTCTGAAAAGAATTTACTTCGTTGGGCATGAGTTAATCCTTTTTTTAGAATTCCTCCAACGAGATAATTTGCATAATCTGCAAACCACGGAATTCCTGTTTCATCATTTGTATCAACAGTCATAAGAGTTTCATCAGGGAAATAATCATCAATTTCATCATCCTGTAACTCTTCCAAGTTTGGATTCTCAAGACGAGACAAATGATCAGCAGCTAGATTTTCTGCTCCTTTCTTATCTTTGATTTCGATATCAAATTCTTGGAGTAGCAAAATCCATCGGATAAGACACGGTTTTGCATCTTGTTTGGTAAACAGTTATTTGAGCGCTGAATAATCAGTGAACACAATTGTTTTTGAAAGCACAAGATAAATCTGAATTTGTCGAAAGCAAAAACAACGGCTCGCAATTCTTTCTCCGTAACCGTATAATTTTGTTGAGCATTTTTTTAGTGTTTTGCTAGCGAAGTATATAGGACGGAAATGTTTTCCTTCACGTTGTCCTAATACAGCTCCAACAGCAAAATCGCTTGCATCGCACATGAGCTCGAATGGTAGTGACCAATTAGGTGAAACCATAATGGGTGCACTAGTCAGTTGGGTTTTCAATGTTTCGAATGCCTTCATGCAAGCTGCATTGAAGTCAAAAACAGAATCTTTTTTGAGAAGTTTCGTCATTGGACGAGATATTTTGGAAAAATCCTTAATGAAACGGCGGTAAAAACCGGCATGTCCTAGAAAACTTCTAACGGCTTTAACGTTTGTTGGAGGTGGTAATTTGGTGATAACATCGATTTTTGCTTTGTCAACCTCCATTCCTGCACTGGAAATTTTGTGTCCTAGCACAATTCCTTCAGTCACCATGAAATGACATTTTTCCCAATTGAGAACAAGATGTGCAGCTTCGCATCTTTCGAGCATTTTATCAGGATTAGAAAGACAAGCTTCAAATGAGCTTCCAAAAACTGAAAAGTCCTCCATGAAAACTTCCATAGATGTTTCAAGCATGTCTTGGAATATAGCAATCATACATCTTTGAAAAGTCGCAGGTGCATTACACAGACCAAAAGGCATACGCCGATAAGCATAAGTTCCAAAGGGACATGTGAATGTAGTCTTTTCTTGATCAACAGGATCAATGGGAATTTGGAAATATCCTGAAAAACCATCAAGGAAACAAAAGTACTCGTTTCCTGCTAATCTCTCAAGCATTTGATCCATGAAAGGTAAAGGAAAATGATCTTTTCGGGTAGCTTTGTTTAATTTTCTGTAATCAATACATACTCGCCATCTAGTGACAGTTCTAGTAGGAACTAATTCATTCCATTCGTTAGTCACAATAGTCATTCCTCCTTTTTTCGGAACACAGTGAACTGGACTCACCCAAGGACTATCCTCGATGAGGTAAATGAAACCGGCATCAAGAAGTTTGATGATTTCTTTTTTAACAACTTCTTTCATGTTGGGATTGATTCGACGTTGTCTTTCTACAACGGGTTTAGCATCTTCTTCAAAATTGATCTTATGTTTACAAAAATAAGGACTAATTCCTGGGATATCAGACGTTTTCCACGCAAAAGCTCTTTTATGCTTCTTGAGAATAGAAATGAGACATTCTTTTTCCTTATCATTGAGTAACAAAGATATGACTACTGGAAGAAGTGAATTATCTTCCAAGTAAGCATATTCAAGATTTTCGGGAAGTGGTTTCAGCTCAAGATCAGTTGGTGGTTCTTGAAGAGATGTTTTGATTCTCAATTGATCATTAAAAGTGATTTCCTCAAAATCTTCCTCTATTATTTCTCCTTCTTCAACTTCTGCTTCATCTTCTTCAAACTTTACTTCCATAAAATCAGCGAATTCTTTATCAAAGTTTGTTTCACTAATTTTTTCTGAAGTAGTTATGAATGGATCAGAATCGTCAAGTAATGCATCCAATTCTTCCTCAGTGACTTCATCAATTACATCAATGTTAAAACAAGTGTCATCACTGGAATGTGGATATTGCATTGCTTTATCGATTAAAAAGGTAATTCTATCTTCTCCAACTCCAAGATTGAGTTCTTTTCCTTTTACTTTGATGATCGCATCAGTTGTGTTCAGGAAAGGTCTTCCTAAAATAAGAGGTACTCTACTATCTTCCTCTATTTCTAAGATCACAAAATCCACGGGAAAAATGAATTTACCAACTTGGACAAGCATATTCTCAGCAATTCCAACAGGATATTGGTAAGAATGATTTGCTAAGCGAATACTCATCCTTGTAGGTTTCAAAGTAGTGTTGGAAAGTTTAGAATACAACGAATAGGGTATCAAATTGATACTTGCACCTAGATTGGCTAAAGCATCGCATGTGATGTTGTTTCCTAACGTGCATGGAATCAGAAAACTTCCAGGATCTCCGAGTTTTGGTGGAATTTTGTTTTGAACAATGGCTGAACATTCTTCATTGAGAAAGGTAGCGGATATTTGCTCCAACTTGTTTTTGTTATTAAGAAGTTCTTTCAAAAATTTCCCATAATTGGGCATCCCAGCTAAAACATCAACGAGGGGTACATTGTGTCAAACCTCTTTGATTATTTCAACAAACTTCTTATAACATTCTTCCATCTTTTCTTTCTTAAGGCTCTGAGGATATGGAATTTTTGGTGTGTACGCCTTAACTGGTGGGTTGGGTTTGGGTGGTTTTTTGTGGTATTTTCCTTCTTGGCTTCTTCAGCTTCATCCTCACTATCATCATCGATGATCGTGGTATCATTTGGATTGGGTGGTGGATCATAAGAGAGACCACTTCTTGTGAATACAGCATTGATATGCTAATTTCGAGTCTGTGGTGGACGATAAGTTTTATCGTTTGATCCAGTTGATGTTGGTTTAGGGTTGGTTTGGGTATTACTTGGTAATGAACCTGATGGTCGAGAAGAAATTTGATCAGAAAGTCTACCGAATTTGTTTTCAAGATCTTGAATAGATGCTTGATGATTTTTCTGACCTTGCTCAACTTTGGTTTTGAGATTGAAAAATTGGTTCTTGACGAACTCATTGGTGGATTTTTTAGCAGTTACGAATTCTCTCATCATTTTTTCAAAATCGGTTTCTTCCGATTTTTTATCAGAGGTTTGTGGAGTTTGATTGTCTACTCGTGGTTGAGAATCACGGTTGTTATCCCTTTGTTGGCGATCTTGCCAATTTACAGAATTTTGTCCGTAATAATTTTCACGATAACCGCCTCCACGGTATCCTCCTAGGACATAATTAGCTTCTCCTTCTTTGGGTTGGTCCATTGGTTGATCGTCACATTCTGGTGATGGGTGATTACCTCCATAGTTGTTACAACCGTCTCGCATTTCTTTCATTTCTCCCTTGAGATCTTTGTATTGCGAGTCGATTTTTGAAACCAAGGTTTCCATTTTCTCCATGAGTTTAGAGGTATCGGAACTTTCAGCAAAAGCAACGGTTTTTCGTAAGGGTTTGGTTTTGGCATCTTTTGACCAATCGAGTTTGAGAAGAACTCGGTCTTCGAGCAATTGATATGCCTGGTTAGGAGTCTTATAAAGAAAAATTCCTCCAGCATCAAGAATTCCTTGAGATGCTTCATCAAGTCCATGGTAGAAGATTTGGATAATGGTTCCTCGTCCTAAACCATGTCCATGACAACTACGAAGCAAATCTTTCATACGAAGTCGGTCAAACATGGCAGGTGGAAAGAATCGGCTTACAAAAGCTTGCCTCATCTCCTCCCAAGTATTGATAATTCCTGGTGTTAATTCGTTATACCACACTTTTGCATCTCCAGCAAGTGATGATGGAAAAAGTTTGAGTTTAATGGCATCCACATTGGTGTCGCCATATCGGAACATGCCACAAATTTCGATGAATTCGGCAATGTGTTTGTGAGGATCGGCCCTCGAACGGCCATCGAATTGACGGTCTTTGATCATAGAAAGATGGTGACCTTTCACGGTGAAATTGTCACCTAGGTTGACAGCAACAATAGCAGCTCCAGGAGTGGGTGCTACGGCTCGGTTGACTTCCCACATGGGTCGATCGTCAGCCATGGGAAAAGGTGTATCAGTGAATGGGTTATAAACGACTTTGGCTTCAAAAAGGTTATCAAACGGTGGGTTTCGTACTCTTGGTACACGATTGGCTAATGGAACAAAGGCTTTTCTTTTTCTCCTTGGTCTTCGGACTAAACGTTCGGGATCTGAAAAAGGTGAAATTGGTTCTATTCCAGTTGATCGAGTGTTCATACAATTCCCAAGAGAATTGACGTAACGTCTAAACACACGAGTAAAGAATGGAAACAATTTGAAAAATCAGGGTTGGTGATCCGATCGGATGAGTGTAATACCGATCGGTTGGTTGTCTCGGTAAAATTGGTTTTGTGAAAACCGATCGGATAGATGAGAATACCGATCGGATGGAGCTCTCGGTAAATTTGAAAATTAAGCAACCGATCGGATGGATGTGAAACCGATCGGATGGTCAGCTCGGAAAACTTTTTTTTTTTATGAAAATGAACTTAGTGAGAAATGAACTTCTAAAACTTACGGAAACACAATCAAAATCCCCGGCAACGGCGCCAAAAACTTGATGTGTCGTGTGTGAGAACAAGTTTTAAATTTATAAAGGTCGAATTACCGAATCTAGAAACAACACATACGAGCAAGTGAACTCGTCCGTTATAGCAAGATTATGATTGTAAGTCGGGATCGTTCGCAGGGACTTGTGTAGTGAATCGAATTGTAAGCTACTAAAAGTAAATCTCTTAAACAAGCAATGATGTAAATATAATAATTCAAATGATTAAAACTACACTTGCTTAGACTAATATACTACTCTTGATAAGCATGATTGTGATAACTTTGGAAAACATGTTGGTTATGATAATTAGTTTGGTGAACTAATCTATTGTTTCTACAAATTAAACCTTCGTCAAGATTTTAGTTCATAAAAACAAGCATTATGTTTAACCAATCAATTCAAGATCAATTCAAGGTTCATAAGTTGGTGTACCTTAAACACAAAAATAGTCTTTTGTTTTATCAAATAAGCTTAGGAAATGGTCAATACAAAAGGTAACCGATCATAGACAAAAGGTCACAATTGATAGTAAACTATTAATCTTTCGACCATTGAAATGGTTTACAATCAATCCTATTTTGATAGAAAAAAGCATTCTTATTACAACCACAATTAACTTTCTTTGTTTAATCAACAATAATGGGTAAAAACAATCATTCATAGACAAATGATTATAACTAGTTGAATAACAATAGTTCTTTCGACCCTTAAAATTATTAGCAACTAGTTAAACTTGATCAAAAAATGTCACTACGAAACTTAATCACAATTGGATCTTAGAATCAACTTGAAATTGAATTAAAACATGTTATCACAATCATACGCAAATCAATAAGCAATACACATCATCTAAGCAAGTGCACAAAGGCACTAGCCACTCATAGCAAACATGAACATAAACTTAGAACTTTGAACATTAGAAACCATAATTGAAAGTCTTACAATGATTGGAAATAGATTACAAATGATAAGGTAATGATACCCAAAGTATTGGTGTTGACTTCTTGATGTTTTTACTTCCAAATGTTGACTTCTTGAACCTCCAAAGCTTCCTAAACTTCTAAGGACGAATTTGGACTTTTGAGAGAGTATCTTAATGATTGTATGAGAGTTGGTATGAGAATTATTGAAAAGGTGTGTGAATTGGTATGTAAAACTCTTCACAAATGGTCCTATTTATACTACACTTAAAGCCTAGGGTCATTAATGGCTCAACTTGGCCTCCAAGCAGATAGAATGGTCTAGAATCATCACTAGAAGGCCCTAGAATCGGTGGTACGAAGTTAGTATCCTTAATGATGAAGTTTGGGAAAATCAGACGACATCCAACCGATTGGTATTGCGTCCAACCGATCGGTTGGTCTTCAGAAATTGCCTCCATCCGATTCGGTTGCGGGCAGCATCCGATCGGATGGAGTGCTGCTGTATGCTTTTTTTGGACTTTTTTCATTTGGCTTGTTTCTTCCTTTTGGTTCTTGGTTCTTCATCCAAACTTTATCTTTTCTTTATCTTGAAGCTTGTCAACTTGAATACTTGGACCTTTATTCTTTGAAATGCCTTTTTGATTGGATCTTGTTAGGAATATAAATATTCATGTGAAGACTCGGTCACCCCGAGTATCTATTTAGCATTTATGTAGCTCGTAGGATTATTAGTATTATTATTATTAGATTAGTTATATTAGTATTTGTGGAGTTGGGTCGGGTCTTTACCCAATGTCAGCTCACTCCACAGCCCACGAGGGGCAAACTAGCTATTACTATAAATACCCCTTCCCAAGTGTGGGAAGGGTGGGAACTCTTCACAATTTCAATCTAATACACTTACATTTCTCTCACTAAGTTCCCAACTCTCTCTACTCTCTCTCTCTCTAAAACTTCTACCATGAATTTGTTCCTCCACAATCCAAGACCTCTTGAATCCCACACAATCAACACATGTATCAATCCTACAATTGGTATTAGAGCCAGGTTAGGTTCGATTGATTGTGTGTGCTTGGATTTGTGGTCTCTCGTTTTTTATTAATTTTTGGATTCGAACCATTTATCTTAAATCTGTTTTGTTCATCTATTGTGTATTCGAACTATTTTTCCTTGTTCATATATTGATGTCTTATTTTTTAGGCTCACATGAATTTGTGTTTTGGGCCTTAAATGGTTAAGGATTTGGTTTACTATTTGAACGTCAATTTTTTAGCTTTGGACTATCATTTTCTCATGTTCGAACATCAACATCAATTTAAGATTTGGAATATCATTCTCTAAAGTGGATTAGAGTTGTGACTTAAATGTTCGAGTAGAAAATCAAAGGATAAACCTTGGGTTTGTTTAAATTTGAAAATATTTTGTATTTGTCTGCTCTTTATATTTCTTCATAGCGGGTTGGGTTTTTTTTTTTTGGTGGGATGTTTGCTAGCGTTTTGACTGGATTCATTTGGATGTTAGCTAGCGGCTTGACTGGATTCATTTGGATGTTTGCTTAATTGGGTATAAGTGACAAACTGTTGATAGTGACATTTGCTATAGCGGTTTGGTGTTGCCTGCGATTTGGGGTTACTTATCACTGCAGTTTGGATTATAGCTGAAACCGGAAAGAAGACAAAACTGGTGAAAGTGACCAGCGGTTTGTGACTGTTGCGGTTAGTGGCAGTAGCGGTTTGGTCTTTCAGTGTAGCGGTTTTGTGATCTAGCGGTTTGGTTTTGTGATCTAGCAGTTTTGGTTTGCCTGGTCTGATTCATGGCAGCGGTTTGAATATATTCATGGTAGCGGGTTGAATATATTTTATGGTAGCGGTCTGATTCATGGTAGCGGTTTGATTTATGGTAGCGTTTTGGCATACAATTAGCATCAAACTTAAAACCATCAAACTTCAGTCAACATCATTAGTCATACAAAAGGATTAACAGAAGCTGTTTTAACCGAACAATAAGAAATCTAATTGACCACAGCCAATACCAACACAAAATCAAATCCAATCCAACACCATCTTAAACCCGGCATAATCACTCGTTAACAGTATACCACAACTAACAACAACAAATCATTCTTTATCCTAAACCCATCGACAAACCATAACCAATCCTAACGACAACAACAAATCCATCCTCAGTTTCTTAATCCCTTCTCGACTACTACCACTTCACAAATCCATCTCCAACATCAATTAGTCACAAGACTCGAATTAAATTTAATCAAAAGAAATCAAGATATCTCAGATTTGTTCAATTTTTCTTTCTAATCTATTATAGATATTTATTTTATTTTTGAACAATATTCATCATCGATCATGTAGAAGCATTAGCTCCTTTATCAATATCCGAATCTAAAATATGTTATATTCGTTACTTTCAGTCGGTTCAAAAACAAATACATCATATCACCTACCCGAGACCATTTTACAATGATCTTGAAGCCGTGTCCCTTGAAGCCACGCCTTGTAAGATCGAGCAAGAAAGACATCCGTGGGCTGAGAGTTGATCAAGGGTTGTGATAGATAATGAATATCGGATTTGATTGATGATAAATGGGAACTGAGATTGAGACTTGTGTTATTTGTTTGATTGAGATGAGATTGACTGATGTTAATAGCTTTTGATTTGGAAGAGATGAAGTTAGGTGAGAGTGAGATAAGTGGGGGCGGAATGTTTTTGAGATTAGGGTTGCTAATATGAGTGTTATTAGGGTTAGGATAGGCTTATAATAGATTAAAACTTGGATCGAGTCAAAGGTATGGACTTGGATCAGGGAGTGTTCGGATCTGTTTGGTGGACGGATTAGCTTAGGCTTCAATTATATCAAGAATACATAGGCTATTGTGAGTATACAAAATTGTGGTAGGTTAATGACGTTACCAATTCTTTTGTTGCTTTATCAATGTTAATCTTGATATACTCCCTCCGTCCCATAATAAGTGTCCACTTTCCAAATGCACAAAGTTTTAGGAAATTCCACTAACTACACTCTCCACCTGTAATACCCCGACCCGACAAGGGTAAAGATATCACAATAATGGATTCACATCAGATCAAAACAAAGCATACATTTTCAGTAATACAAAAATCTCAAGGATTACAAATGAAATACTGAATCTACAAGGTTACAATTGAGAACTTCCAAAAACAACTACTTCTAAATTATGATATCTTCTAGTCAACTCTAATCCAGAATAGCTATTCAATCTTCTAAGTCCAAAGGTATACTCTCCACTCATTCCCAGCTTCCTACTAAAACCTGCCGCAGGAAAAGAAATGCGGCTGAGCTACGAGAGCTCAGTGAACAGATATAACGATAACAAAAGCAGTAATAGAGAGTAGTACAAATAAAATCAAGAATACAGATCATACCGATACAAATCAAAGCGAAAGGAGTAAGGAACGGAATAAGGACAAAAGAAAAGAAATAAGGAAAAGAAACAACAAAGTTATAGAATAAGGGAAAAACAGAAATCTGTCACGAGCCCAGATAACAGATTATACCATAGCATAACAATATAATAAAACAAACCTGTGTAGAGTGATCAGCTCTCAGACAATGTGAAAGACGTGTATCGCACACACCATCAGTCACCAGATATAATAACAGTAAACATATAACATAAACAGAGAACAGATCAAATCTAGGATGCATCCATACGCCCTAGGTGGCCAGAGTCTACCTCTACATAACCAGTCAAATCAAGTCAGGGACGGAACAGGTCATCACTCTCCTGCCCTAGAGTCATGCCAAAGGTGCATCAATGACATGGACATGAAACCCTCATGCCTAGTGATTGGCTCGGACATCAGACTGTAGGTCAAAGGTCAGATGTACTATCAAAATAATCAAAGGTCATATCTTAAGGGTACATGGCAAAAGGTTCATGTCAAACAGTTTAGAAATAAATGTCAAAGGTTCCAATCAAAGTTTATCAGATTAAGTTTTATATCAAAGTTTAAGTTCAGATTAAAAGGATTATATCAAATGGTTTAGAAGATTATATCAAAGGTTCATAATTAAGAGTTCATTGCAAAAGTTCATTTTAGAATTTCCTGTCAAAAGTTCATTGAAAGCATTCCTTTAATAACGGTTTTCACTAAAATGATCTTTCAGAATAGTTTTCATAAAATAATCTTTCAAAACGGTTTTTCATAAAAACATTCTTTAAAACTAGTTTTCACAAAAGTTAACAACTGTCATATAAAATAGTATCATATCACCATTCATAATCATTCTTTTAAAATAACTTATTTTTCTCAAAACCTTTCCAAGTCATAATTAAAAGATTTTCGCATAACAGATTTTCATATCAGGGGTCGTAACAACAGGGAATCATGAAAAAGGTTCAAAGCAAAGAGGATTATAATAAGGACATCAATTCAGAAGTAAAACAAGTCAGAACATGAAAGAGATCATAAAAGGCTCACAAAACAGAGGAATCACACGGAAGGTTCACAAACAGAAGGGAACATAGCAATGGTACCGGGAATCCTAACAAGGAAAATGAAAAACTAAAAGAAGAGGGAATGAAAAACCCTTACTGAAAAAGGACAGAATATCTGTACCTTATTAGCAGTGCAGAAAATAAACAAGCAAATAAATACTGAACAGATCAAGGCTTCTCCTTCTTCGCACCTAAAGGAGTAGAAGACGGAATTACAAAGGATTCCAATTCAGATTATTACCTTTAGTTTACCCTTCCATTTTAAGTAACTTTCTATTTTTAGTAACTTTCCAGATTTAGTAAGTTTCCATAATTAGCAAGACATTAATGTTACAGATTAGGTTAAGTCTCTATTTCAAGGTTATTATGGAATATAAGTATATTTTATCAAGTTACAAAAGTCTAGGGTTAATTAAGACAAGTTTACATATATTACCATTCAGCCCCTCAGATTTCAGAATTTACACAATTAGTCCCTTAAGTTTACAAAACTTATTAATTAAATCATAATTCCATAATAATTACACATTAGCCCCATAAATACTCAAAATTACCCAAAACACTCTTAATATTATTATTTACTCAAAATGACTTCAAGTTTCCAGAAATTACATTTCTAGTCCCTCAAGTTTAATTAATTATAAATCGGATTAATAATTATATATATATACCCATTTAACCTTTTAAATACAAAATTTACATATGGACCCCTCATTTAATATTTTATACGAATTATACCAGGTCTCAAATAACTTAAAAAAATATCCCATGAGTTTTAAAAATTACAAAACACCCCCTTTACTTTTATTTTTAAAATCGGTAATCACAAAAACAATCCAAAAATATTACAAACCCTAATAACAATTGCCAATCATTGTCCCATCATTTTGAACATGCATTAAATGACCAGAATATTTTCCCAAACCCTAACCCTAGCTTAAACACATTAGGGTTTTATTTTATTTTATTTCTTTTCTATATTTTCATAAATCCGGTTATAAACTTAAATCCACCACGACTTTTATAGACCATGAACAATCGAATGGACATTTTTTCCAGGTTATAAGGACCATATAGAGCTCAAAAAAATTAAGCCTCACACCCATAAAATTCATAATTAATTATTTAGAGTTTTATTGTGTTTTTAAGGTTAAATTCGAAAATAATTCATATAGCATGCATGGTTCGGTTTTAACATTTTATTTAGACCTTATATGATATAAGAGACGTGAGAAAAATACCAACCCCAATATGGGACGCGTAGAAAGGGCTGAACGAATTTACACTTCTCGAATGGATAACAAGAACCAATAATTCCCCACGAGCACAAACGCGACCAAAAAACCTTGTAATCAATTTTCACAGATCATATATGATGTAAGGAACTCAGGAAAAATAGAAAACGAATTTTACAAGGGTCGTAGGAATCAGAATGAATTTTTACCTCACTTTTGAACAAAATTCGACAATAAAAGATTCAGGCCTCTATAAATCGAGTGGCTATTTTTCTTGGCTTCCTAGCACGACAATGAACTTAGGAAAATTGCTCTTGGACCTCAAAAAATTCGTATGGAATGAATGATGATTTATTTGGTGATTGTGTTTTCTCGGCAAAGTGAATAAGGAAGAAAAAGGTATATAAAAATATATGGGAAGTGAATATCCGGTCTTAGGGGGAGGGATTACATAATTTTCAGTCCAAGTTTGCTAATAAGATCAGAATTTTAATTTACTTTCATCTCTTCCTTATTTAATAGTAATTATCCACACTTTTAAATATATTTTTAATATATATAAACACCGAAATTAATAAAAGTAATGTATTTTCGGTTTTTTTTTTTTTTTTTTTTTTTTTTTTTTTTTTTTTTTTTCGTAAGGTGCAAGATAATTATTTTGGACATATAAAAATTAGTACAAGACTTGTCTTAATTTTATTTTACCTTATATGTAATTTATTTAACATAATTCGGATTAATTTGGTACTTATAATAGCTTGTAATTAAATTCTTAAGTAGTGAGGGCATTTTGGTCATTTTACATGTTATCTGAATTTCAGGTATTAGAACTTCTTCCCCACTAACAAAAAAATTTCGTCCTCGAAATTTGCAGAAAGCAGAACGAAAAGAGAGCAGAAAACAAAACAAAGACATAACAGACTAAGACGAGAATTGAGGCGAACAGAAACACAACTGACGGTGAACAGACATATAAAAGATTTGTTTCTCATGACTCGAACTTGTAGATTCCAAAATTGTTTCAGGTCCTCAGAACAGACATAACATACTGAATCCAGATCAGAAGAATAACATACCAAACGTAGTAGATGAGAATCAGATTCTCTCGGAAGAGACAAAGAAATACATAGGATTTTGACGGATATGCCGTTCACAGAAATTGATTAGACAAGTCAGATTAGATCGTACAGGAAATAGATTATTGATAACATCAATTTGCATAAAGTTCTACAATGGAACCTAAGATAGTTATCAGAAGTACAGAGGTCAGCGAAACGCGTGACAAGAATCCAGACGTATCAATTCGCATAACGGTGAAAGCAGATTACGCATATAGGTAGAATGAACTTAAAGTCTCACTAACGCAGACGATCTCAAACAGTTATCAGAATTTCTAAAGCTCTAAGGCACTTCTCGAAATATCCTATGCCCACAACAAGTGCACGTTATATGATGTAAGTATTATCACGTTGGCCAGATGTCATAATACTGGCATCATATAAATATGCCCTCATGATGGTCATATTTTATCTCAAGTTGTGAACAGAATAACTTATCTTAATCCACCTAGTCTTCCTACGGTCTCAGAGTTCATCAAAATCGAATACCCTAACTAAGAGGAGAACGGATCACTCGAAAGAGTTAACGGAAGTCCCAGAAAGTCTATCAGAATTTGGTACTTCGTTAAAAGCATCAGGTCATCCTTCATTCGTCCAAATTCACATAACAAATCCATCACCCAACATACGCAGAATGAACACAAAGCGGAATTACTAATAAGGAACCTAAATCATTCAAAGGATTTTATCATCAGGTAACCGAAATTTAAATAGGTCAAGAGGAAATGAATTACGTCATCCACAGCTTCATCCATCACATAATTAATTCTTCCAAACACAAACGTTCACTTCAGAATTTTCTTCCATTCAAAATCATGATCTCGATTTCCATTCTCAAGTCTGCTTCTGCTCTCAATTTCATCTTAGTACAACTAAAATGGATAAAGAAGCAAGACTTCGAGTTTTGGACAGGTCTACTAGCACAGTTCGGAATTCGCCAACTCAGACTGCTTTCGTCACCGGATGCCTGGTAGTGGTGTCTGTTACAATCTCTGAACGCCAATCAAATCTACTCTTCCAGAACAAAGGTCATTCCATTTAATACGAAGATGGTCTACATGTTCCTCGTTCGTCTCAGAGCAAAAACATGCCGCCATACTATGACAATTGTCCAAATACTCGTGAAAACATGATTCGTATTAGCCAATACAATTGGCATTATTTAAACTCATGATGGTCACAATGAGTACGGAAACAGTTTTCATGAAACGTTTCAGGGAAAACTTCATATCTAATTCACATAACCAATCTTTACGAATAAAACTGAAATACTTTACGGAAGTTGCTCTCAGTTAGCCATCTCCTATCTTAGGAGTTCTTGTGGTTGCTTCATCAGTCCTTCAAACATTAAATGAGGTCGTCTGATACAGAATTTACAAAGATAGAATAATTTAATCATTGATACGCGGCAATGAAAAGGGATTACTGTTAGAATTACGGTTAGGTTTATGATAGTTGGTATGCTGACGCAAAATTTTCTCTTTCTTCCTCATAAATTAATAGGGGTATTCAAGGGAAACACTGAGGGGGGACAAAAACATATCTCATCAGCTTCTTCAATCTTTCAACTTCAATAGCATCATGGTTCGTCAACTGAGATCGGTTCAGATCCAATTCTACTTCTCAAACAGGAAGGAAAACCCAAGAGTTTCATCAGAAAGCACCGGAAAATTTGTACCACAAAACTTTCAATGCCAACGCTTTCTCGGGGTAGATACTGTTAGGTATCAGGGAAAAATGAAGATCAAATAAGAACAGGGTAAGTGTTTCTATAGCAACATTAATCTTATCAGATTTGAGCGGTTAAAGGTTTTCATAACAAAAGTAGGGGGGATAAATAGGCGAACAATTCAAGGTGTTGGGACCTTATTTAGTTATCTAGCACAAGTGACAGGTAGGTTGCGAATTATCGGCAATACGAACATCGTATACTGTCAAAATGAGGCGTATGAAATATCAGTTATCAGCATCATCATGCTCAGTTAACAATTTCATACAGAGATGGTGTTTGCATCAAATCCTTCCAAAGGAAAAACTGATTGGCATAAAGATTCATCATTCAAGGGAGGGAATAAACTTCTATATCTGAGGTTAATAATCACCCGAGTTCTAATGGGAGTAGTAATAGATTTGCAAGACAGAATAGTATCAGGTGCTACTTTTACATCAAGTTTGGGTAATGAATTTAGAGAATGGGTGAAACACATTAGGGTTAAATGACCTTCGAAATGATCAGAGAAAATATCAAACTGTTTATCAAACAGATCGGAAGTGAAGGTCAAAATCAGGTAGTGGCAGCAAAAGTTTAACAATCGGTAATCATGGCAAGGGTTCCAAAAATTGTTTCAAACGCCAAAGGTGAGACATAGGAGGATAGTCGTCGATATTTGAAGGTTCAATCAATCTCTTATCAGAATAAAATCAAAGTTAACTATCCAAGGAAGACGGGTCAACAAAGCAAATCTTACCGTTTTGAATAAGAGGGAAAACATTTTTATACTCGTGGTTAAACACCACAAGACTTCTCATGGGAACAGAGGTGGTTAAGACTAAATCAAATAGTGTCAGAAGATTCATAGATGATTATCAGAAGGGAGAAACAACTAACAGATTGTATCAGGTATATCATCTTCATGGAAATTATCAGAATTGCCCGAAGAGATCAGAATGATTAACAGAAGGTTCAGGGGTTAGAGTCGGAATCTGAAGACAAGGATCAAATAATGTCAGGAAATTACTATGCAGGTCTCAATGCTTTCAAGGTTTCAAATCTTAGGTGGTGCAAGACATACGTTTTAAATCTCCAAGAGTGATTTCAACAGGCTTTAATCAAAAGAAAGGCATGAATCAGAGTGATGCGGAAGCATTGCTACTTAAACAAATGCCTTATAGTCTACCCATTCCTCACCGATCAGAACTTAGGGAAATCCTAAAGCAAATCCTTACAGGTTGTCCTACGAGCGCCTACAGTGGAAACTTAGTGGTCCAAACTTCGCAGGTCAAGGGTAAATGTATTACGAGTCGCAGCCTGTCTCTCTGATACCATAAATTGTAACACCCCGACCCGACAAGGGTAAAGATATCACAATAATGGATTCACATCAGATCAAAACAAAGCATACATTTTCAGTAATACAAAAATCTCAAGGATTACAAATGAGAACTTCCAAAACAACTACTTCTAAATTATGATATCCTCTAGTCAACACTAATCCAGAATAGCTATTCAATCTTCTAAGTCCAAAGGTATACTCTCCACTCATTCCCAGCTTCCTACTAAAACCTGCCGCAGGAAAAGAAATGCGGCTGAGCTACGAGAGCTCAGTGAACAGATATAACGATAACAAAAGCAGTAATAGAGAGTAGTACAAATAAAATCAAGAATACAGATCATACCGATACAAATCAAAGCGAAAGGAGTAAGGAACGGAATAAGGACAAAAGAAAAGAAATAAGGAAAAGAAACAATAAAGTTATAGAATAAGGGAAAAACATAAATCTGTCACGAGCCCAGATAACAGATTATACCATAGCATAACAATATAATAAAACAAACCTGTGTAGAGTGATCAGCTCTCACACAATGTGAAAGACGTGTATCGCACACACCATCAGTCACCAGATATAATAACAGTAAACATATAACATAAACAGAGAACAGATCAAATCTAGGATGCATCCATACGCCCTAGGTGGCCAGAGTCTACCTCTACATAACCAGTCAAATCAAGTCAGGGACGGAACAGGTCATCACTCTCCTGCCCTAGAGTCATGCCAAAGGTGCATCAATGACATGGACATGAAACCCTCATGCCTAGTGATTGGCTCGGACATCAGACTGTAGGTCAAAGGTCAGATGTACTATCAAAATAATCAAAGGTCATATCTTAAGGGTACATGGCAAAAGGTTCATGTCAAACAGTTTAGAAATAAATGTCAAAGGTTCCAATCAAAGTTTATCAGATTAAGTTTTATATCAAAGTTTAAGTTCAGATTAAAAGGATTATATCAAATGGTTTAGAAGATTATATCAAAGGTTCATAATTAAGAGTTCATTGCAAAAGTTCATTTTAGAATTTCCTGTCAAAAGTTCATTGAAAGCATTCCTTTAATAACGGTTTTCACTAAAATGATCTTTCAGAATAGTTTTCATAAAATAATCTTTCAAAACGGTTTTTCATAAAAACATTCTTTAAAACTAGTTTTCACAAAAGTTAACAACTGTCATATAAAATAGTATCATATCACCATTCATAATCATTCTTTTAAAATAACTTATTTTTCTCAAAACCTTTCCAAGTCATAATTAAAAGATTTTCGCATAATAGATTTTCATATCAAGGGTCGTAACAACAGGGAATCATGAAAAAGGTTCAAAGCAAAGAGGATTATAATAAGGACATCAATTCAGAAGTAAAACAAGTCAGAACATGAAAGAGATCATAAAAGGCTCACAAAACAGAGGAATCACACGGAAGGTTCACAAACAGAAGGGAACATAGCAATGGTACCGGGAATCCAAATAAGGAAAATGAAAAACTGAAAGAAGAGGGAATGAAAAACCCTTACTGAAAAAGGACAGAATATCTGTACCTTATTAGCAGTGCAGAAAATAAACATGCAAATAAATACTGAACAGATCAAGGCTTCTCTTTCTTCGCACCTAAAGGAGTAGAAGACGGAATTACAAAGGATTCCAATTCAGATTATTACTTTTAGTTTACCTTTCCATTTTAAGTAACTTTCTATTTTTAGTAACTTTCCAGATTTAGTAAGTTTCCAGATTTAGTAAGTTTCCATAATTAGCAAGACATTAATGTTACAGATTAGGTTAAGTCTCTATTTCAAGGTTATTATGGAATATAAGTATATTTTATCAAGTTACAAAAGTCTAGGGTTAATTAAGACAAGTTTACATATATTACCATTCAGCCCCTCAGATTTCAGAATTTACACAATTAGTCCCTTAAGTTTACAAAACTTATAAATTAAATCATAATTCCATAATAATTACACATTAGCCCCATAAATACTCAAAATTACACAAAACACTCTTAATATTATTATTTACTCAAAATGACTTCAAGTTTCCAGAAATTACATTTTTAGTCCCTCAAGTTTAATTAATTATAAATCGAATTAATAATTATATATATTTACCCATTTAACCTTTTAAATACAAAATTTACATATGGACCCCTCATTTAATATTTTATACGAATTATACCAGGTCTCAAATAACTTACAAAAATATCCCATGAGTTTTAAAAATTACAAAACACCCCCTTTACTTTTATTTTTAAAATCGGTAATTACAAAAACAATCCAAAAATATTACAAACCCTAATAACAATTGCCAATCATTGTCCCATCATCTTGAACATGCATTAAATGACCAGAATATTTTCCCAAACCCTAACCCTAGCTTGAACACATTAGGGTTTTATTTTATTTTATTTCTTTTCAATATTTTCATAAATCCGGTTATAAACTTAAATCCACCACGACTTTTATAGACCATGAACAATCAAATGGACATTTTTCCCAGGTTATAAGGACCATATAGAGCTCAGAAAAATTAAGCCTCACACCCAGAAAATTCATAATTAATTATTTAGAGTTTTATTGTGTTTTTAAGGTTAAATTCGAAAATAATTCATATAGCATGCATGGTTCAGTTTTGACATTTTATTTAGACCTTATATGTTGTAAGAGACGTGAGAAAAATACCAAACCCAATATGGGATGTGTAGAAAGGGCTGAACGAATTTACACTTCTCGAATGGATAACAAGAACCAATAATTCCCCACGAGCACAAACGCGACCAACAAACCTTGTAATCAATTTTCACAGATCATATATGATGTAAGGAACTCAGGAAAAATAGAAAACGAATTTTACAAGGGTTGTAGGAATCAGAATGAATTTTTACCTCACTTGTGAACAAAATTCGACAATAAAAGATTCAGGCCTCTATAAATCGAGTGGCTATTTTTCTTGGCTTCCTAGCACGACAATGAACTCAGGAAAATTGCTCTTGGACCTCAGAAAATTCGTATGGAATGAATGATGATTTATTTGGTGATTGTGTTTTCTCGGCAAAGTGAATAAGGAAGAAAAAGGTATATAAAAATATATGGGAAGTGAATATCCGGTCTTAGGGGGAGGGATTACATAATTTTTGGTCCAAGTTTTCTAATAAGATCAGAATTTTAATTTACTTTGATCTCTTCCTTATTTACTAGTAATTATCCACACTTTTAAATATATTTTTAATATATATAAATACCGAAATTAATAAAAGTAATGTATTTTCGGGTTTTTTTTTTTTTTTTTTTTTTTTTTTTTTTTTTTTTTTTTTTTTTTTGTGTAAGGTGCAAGATAATTATTTTGGACATATAAAAATTAGTACAAGACTTGTCTTAATTTTATTTTACCTTATATGTAATTTATTTAACATAATTCGGATTAATTTGGTACTTATAATAGCTTGTAATTAAATTCTTAAGTAGTGAGGGCGTTTTGGTCATTTTACATGTTATCTAAATTTCAGGTATTACATGGCAGAAGATGTTGGGATGACTGCGTTTATTTTATGATATGTGTACTTAGGGTTAAATGGGATTAGGGTTAGGACATAATCTTATTTATAATCCCATCATATTAAGTTGAGTTGTGGAATTGTGGATTTGGCAACGTTGTCCTATTGTGCCAGGGATTTGAGTATTCGTGGGTTGCGATTTGAGTGATTCTATGATTTGATCTTTGCGATTTGAGTAATAGTTGACTAATTGCGATTTGGTTAATTGCGAGTTGACAAGTTGCTATTTGACTTGTTACGAGTTGACGGATTGCGATTTGACCAGTTGCGATTTGACATTGCGAGTTGACACTTGCGATTTGACTTATTGCGATTTGGTTGATTGGGATTTGACTTGTTGCAATTTGACAAACTGTGACTTGACTTGTTGCGATTTGATCAAGTTGAGATTTGACTTCTTTGACTTGAATTTTGAAGATTATTATTGCAATTCACTCTTGGTTATTCTTGTTGATTTCACGGTTTCTCTTGGTTATTCGAAATCATCATAGGGGAGAAACGTGTACTTTGATGATCTTTTGCATGTTACCCCAAACAGATATTCACCAAAAACCAAATTTTTCATAACACATTCAATTGGTTATTGTATCACGGTTTCTTCTTGGTTTTGTAAAATCCCGCGAAAGAATCTATTTCTCGGTTTAAATCATAGATTTGTAAAATCCCGTGATGATGGAACTATCCTGGAGAAAGAAAAAGTGCATTTTCGGATCTTAATTGATTCTGGTAATACGATTTCAACTTCGAAGAAAGGATAAAGTGTGTACTTCATGTATTGGATGTTTTTTTGAGAAACTTCATGGCAGTTTCGTTATAACAAAGTTTTACGGGGTTATGCACTTTTGACAATGATCGGGATAAAACCATTATCAAAGTTCATTTAAAATATCATAAAAGGGCTAGATCTGGGCATTTAAACCACAAGATGTGACTACGGCGTTAATTCACTATTATTTATTTGAGGTTGAAGTGAAATTTCACGGGTGCGTGTACTTAGTATCTGAAGATATCGGGGTGGTTGGATGAAGATTCTTCGAGATCCTTGTTCGAACGTTTAACCTTTACAATGACGAAGACTTGGATATCTAGTTATTTTTATGATTCTTCCTCTCTGTTACCACAAAATAACTATCACTTTAAGGAGTTACGTTTTAGTGCTCAGTGTCACACAAAGATGTGGATATCCAAGAGGTGATGTACATCTTATACTTAATGGTTGGTTGGTTGAAGAGTATAGAGTACTTAGGGATTCGATGTTGCACGAAGTCTCTACACCACTCTTAGTCACACATTAGTGCAAGTTTAAGTCACAAGTTCGGGTTATGTTACTTCAGTCTCAAGTTCATCATATTGGGTTTTTCTCCATCAGTAGTCATGACATCAAGCCAACAGAATGATAATGGGGTTGGTAACGAGTTAGATGAGAGAAGTAGAAAAGAGAGAAATGACATCTATTCACATCAGTTCAAGCCTCGTTCTTCATCGACTATGACGTTTGAACACTGCAGTTCAAGCCTCGGGCCTCTTTGTCAACAAAATGGCGTCTGCAGATAACACTTCATGCCCCGCTCCTCAAAGAAAAGAAAGGTGTATGCTTAAGTGCGCTTTATCTTCGGAAGAAGAGAAATCTTCTTATTTATGACCATTCTCATCAACAAGTTTCATGCTCTTCCCATGCTCACTCAGTCATCAAGTGGATCAACGTTCATTGGAGTATATTTTATTCACTTGTTCTATCAAAAATTGCAGTCATATGCAATTTTTGAGGGGGGAAAAGGGTGAGTAAACAAAATGTCAGTCATCAAGTGGATCTACTTACACATTGATGGTATTCTTATTCACTCGTTCAATCAAAAATGGCAGTCATATGCAATTTTTGAGGGGGGGAAAGGGTGAATAAACAAAATGTCAGTTATCAAGTGGATCTACTTACCATTGATGGTATTCTTATTCACTCGTTCAATCAAAAATTGCAGTCATATGCAATTTTTGAAGGGGGGAACATAAACTACATGTTGATTGATGTTTGAGAAATGGTCATACGACTCCTGAATACATCAGTTCAAGAGTCGTGCAAACCAAGTTACTTCAACACTATATGTTCCATCGTCCATGAAGATAGAAGATATTTTGTTTCAACCATTGGTTTGAAGAATACTTTCAGCTCCATCAAGTGTTGTATCTCCTATGTTTCCCGCTGATGCACAGATATCTGCTGATACAACCGGTACTCCTTCTTGAACCACAATGGTTCAAGAAGTACCATCTGTTAGTACTTCTCCAACAACTCATGAAAGCATATCTCTAGTCATTCATCAAGGTGTTGAAGAACAAGTTCTTGGAATTCTACCTCCCAACCCTTCGACATCTTCTCACGGGCTAATATAATCAGTGATAAAGTGCTTCTAGTTAAATGCTTCATGTATACATCATTATGCTTCATGTACACATCATTATGATGATTCCGATTAATCGTAACCATCAGGGAAGAGAAATGTGTACACCAAGGACGCACAACAAGTTCACGAGATCGGGATTAATGTCTTATGATACAAATTAAAGATGGTCAGTGTTTCAACTTGTTATCTTGGTATTATTATTTCATGTGTACGTCACGGGCCGATTAATTGTAACCATCAGGGGAGAGAAATATGTACATCAAGGACGCACAACAAGTTCATGTGATCGGGCTTAATATCTCATGATACACATTAAAGATGATCAGTGTTTCAACTTGTTACTTTGGTGTTATCATCTCATGTGTACGTTACGAGCTGAGGGGTTATATGTAAGATTATTGGAATGCATTTGGTGAGATGAAGATGTTGGTATTCTGTTCCCCAAATAGACAATCTTGAAGAAGGTCGAGTCTACAGTCTGTTCTACATTTTCCGTTGTGTGTTAGAAGACTAATGACGGCATTCATTTGGCTATAAAAAGACTACTTCATATTCTGGGCATTCATCAGAAAGGTTTTCAGTTTGGGGGATAGCACTAATTAGGGGAGAGTGAAAAGCCAGATTTAAACCCTAATTAGATCTGCTCACATTGTTCTTCTGCAAGTAAAGAGATGGCAGCTGAGAAGATTTAGGAAGCTAAAAGAAGTAATGTAGTTTGAAGACCACTCTTAGAGCTGTTGCATCAAGTTCATCAAGATGGTGAAGAACAAATCTGTCAAAAAAGTTTTAGAGAGAGAGAGAGTAGAGAGAGTTGGGAACTTAGTGAGAGAAATGTAAGTCTATTAGATTGAAATTGTGAAGAGTTCCCACCCTTCCCACACTTGGGAAGGGGTATTTATAGTACTAGCTAGTTTGCCCCTCGTAGGCTGTGGAGTGAGCTGACAGTGGGTAAAGACCCGACCCAACTTCACAAATACTAATATAACTAATCTAATAATAATAATACTAATAATCCTACGAGCTACATAAATGCTAAATAGATACACGGGGTGACTGAGTCTTCACCTGAATATTTATATTCCTAACAGATCTTGACAAGAAAATCTTCGCACTATCATAAATATTTCCTTCTTCCTCATTTTTCTCATCTTTTTCTTCCTTTTTCCTGTTTTTGCTACATACACTTTGCAAACACGCTTTGGAACGATTTAGTAACAAAAGCATATAAATATAACCAAATAACATATTTAAAAACACGAATAACACTACTAAAAACATGCACAATTTAAGCGTTATCACCATTAATTCAAAATGAAATATCATAATTAGTTTCAAGGGAGAAGTTTTAAAGAATTTATTAACTTGGGTATAAACCCTTGTGAATGAATTCCCAAATTTTGACTATCATTAACCTATTATGTCAGCAATTTAAATCACCAACAGTTGTTTGTTCACACTTTGCACTTGTAACTACCTTTGTGCTCAATTTTCATACCTGTAATTGTTAGTCCAAAACTAAGAAAACAAATTGCAAAGCATTTGGTTTATAGCAGTATAATTATTCGACTAACAGTATGAACAAAACAATCCAAATTTGTACTAGCAGTACAAACTTTTCAATACCAGTACCAATTGATAATGCTAGCAGTACAAATCCAATTTATATACAAAATCACGCAGTTTTAAATCATTAAGGATTAAGATTCCCAATACTTGCTACCAAGTATTGAAATCTTCCTACATCAAAAGCTTTTGTGAGAAGATCTGCAAAGTTTTGATCAGAATCAACTTTAACTACTCGAATCAACTTTTTCTCATTACATTCTCTAATAAAATGATGTCTAATTTCAATGTGTTTTGTTTGAGAGTGTTGCACTGGATTTTTAATTATACAAATTATACTGCTATTATCAATATATATGACAGTGTTCATGAAATTGTACCCATAGTCAAGAAGTTGATTTTGAAGCCAAAGCACTTGACCACAGCAACTTGCAGCAGCTACATACTCAACTTCAATTGTTGAAGTAGCCACAATTGTTTGCTTCTTACACTGCCATGAAATGAGTCTACATCTAAGGAATTGACATCCTCCAGTTGTTGACTTTCTGTCCAAGATTGCACCAGTATAATCACTGTCTGAATATGCTACCAGGTCAAAAGGTGATTCCCTAGAATACCATAGACCCAACCTAGGTTGACCCTTGAGATATCTAAAGATCCTCTTGACTGCAGTTAAGTGAGAAACCTTAGGAGACACTTGAAATCTTGCACAAGCACAAACAGAGAACATGATATCAGGTCTTGATGATGTGAGATACATCAAGGAGCCTAGATCTGTATGTATGTACATCCACATTTTCTCCATCTACATCTTTAAGAAGAGGCTTCTCAGGATCTATTGGTGTGCTTGCCACTTTTGAATCAGCAAACTGAAATTTCCTTAGAATCTCTGCAACATATTTATCTTGGCTGATAAATATGCCTTCATTTGATTGCTTAACTTGCAGACCCAAAAAGAAAGTAAGTTCCCCCATGGAACTCATCTGAAACTTATCATGCATAAGTTTCTCAAACTCTACACACATCTCCTTCCTTGTAGATAAAAAGATGATATCATCCACATACACCTGAACTAGCAAGAGATCCTTCTTGTGCTTCTTGATGAATAATGTCTGATCAATTTTGCCTCTTTGGAATCCATTTTCAATTAAATAGGAAGCCAGTGTTTCATACCATGCCCTTGGTGCCTGATGAAGGCCATAAAGAGCCTTGACAACCTTGTACACCTTATCTGGATGTTCTGGATCAATAAAACCTGGAGGTTGTGAGACATAAACCTCCTCTTCAATAGTACCATATAAGAAGGCACTCTTGACATCCATTTGATAAATTGTGAAGCCCATAAATGAAGCATAGGCTAAGAATAGTTTAATTGCTTCAATTCTTGCTACCGGAGCAAAAACTTCTTCATAGTCTATACCTTCCTCTTGTATGTACCCTTGGGCTACAAGTCTAGCCTTGTTTCTTATCACAATGCCCCTTTCATCCCTTTTGTTCCTGAAGACCCATTTAGTGCCAATTACCATTACACCCTTGGGTAAATCCACTAGCCCCCAAACCTTCTGAATTTTAAATTGGAGAAGCTCCTCTTGCATAGCTTCTACCCAGCTTGAATCATCTAAGGCTTTGAGAACACTTTTGGGTTCTTCTTGAGAGAGGAAACATACAAATAAGCAAGAGTTTGCATACTCATGTTGCTTTGATGCATAAAGAGCATCAAGAAGCCCTTGTTGGTCTGAAGGCATAAGTTGCTTCCTTTTCTTCACACTAGATTATAAATCACCAATCACATTGTTCAGGGAGTGGACTTTGTGAATCCTTGTGTGTGGTGTAGGAGGAACATGATAGTTAGGTAGGAGATTGTTGAAATCCACCTCATCTTCTGAGAAATCTGCTGCATTTGAGTCTGATGGGCCAGCAGTAGAAACATTTGGCCTAGCAGTAGAAACATTTGGCCTAGTAGTAGAAACATTTGGCCTAGCAGTATCAAGTTGAGAATCAGCAGTACTATCATCATTAGTACTGTTAACTTGATTTTCTTGTTCCTCAGCTCCATCTTCTTTTTTTCACCTTCAATCCCTTCTTTAGAAGCATCAGTAGAAGATTTTCCATCTATTGAAGTTGAAACCAAACTTGTCCATATTGGCATCAACACATAATCTTGATCTTTCTCTTTTCCTAATCCTGCCTCATTTGTTGCATCATCAGCTTCTGAACCTGAAAAATCATTAATTTCTGCAACGACAGACACATAGTTCATTGATTGGGTTAGTGACTCAAGATCAAATAGCCATTTTGGACCTTCACCTGCAACATTAGATTTGTTTTCTAGACATTCCACATGCAGGTTTTCCTCAACTCTCCTAGTTCTTGAGTTGTATACTCTAAATGCTTTGCTATTGAGAGAATATCCAACCAAGAATCCTTCATCTGCTTTACCATCAAATTTTCCTAGATGGTCTAAGGTATTCAGAATTGTCACATGACATCCAAAAGGTCTAAGAAATCCTATTATAGGAGTTCTACCTCTAAAAAGCTCATAGGATGTCTTATTGTGAGACTTAACAACCAAAACCCTGTTCTGGACATAGCAAGCAGTATTAACTGCTTCAGCCCAAAAAGGGATAGGCAACTTAGAGTCAGCTAACATGGTTCTAGAAGCTTCTATGGGTGTCCTATTTCTCCTTTCAGCAACTCCATTTTGCTGAGGAGTTCTAGCAACACTAAATTCTCTTCTAATACCCTTTTCTTTACAAAAATCATCCATAACTCTATTCTTAAACTTTGTCCCATTATCGCATCTAATGACTTTTACTTTCTTGTCTACTAAGTTTTCTATCTCTGTAATGAATGTCTTAAGAATGCTAGGTGTCTCATCCTTAGAACTTAAAAAGAAAACCCATGTAAACCTGCTATAGTCATCAGTAACAACAAGACAAAATCTCTTATGCTTAATACTACTCACAGAAGTAGGACCAAATAAGTTCATATGAAGCATAAACAATGATTGATCAATAGAGTTAAAAATCTTGGGCTTACAAGTAGCTTTATGTTGTTTGCCTTTGAGACAAGCAACGCAAGTTTGGTCATTTTCAAATCTTTTCTGAGGCAAGCCTCTTACCAAACCATATTTTACAATTTTATTTATGGTTTTGAAATTAATGTGACCAAGCCTCCTATGCCATTTCATAGATTCATCCAACGTGGCCTTTGCAACAAGACAAGTAAGGGCCTCTTTAGGAACAATCTTCTTCATATCAACAATGTACATGTTGCCCTTTCTAGGAATTTTGAGCAATACCTGACTTTCATGAGGTAGCTTAAAATCAGAAGAAAGCACAAGACATTCAGTGTCAGTAAAAAGAACTTTGTTATTTTTGTCACACATTTATGAGACACTAAACAGGTTATACTTAAGCTCTTGCACATAGTACACATCTTCAAAATCCAATTTACCGGTTTTAATAGTACCTTTACCAGTAATTCTGCCACCTATTCCTCCCCCAAAGGTTACATATCCTCCATCTAATGATTGAAAGTCTGAAAGATAAGACATGTTGCCTGTCATGTGTCTGGAACACCCACTATCTGAATATCCTTGATCTTCATCATCTACTTGTGAATGTCCCTGCACATAAATAAGGAAATTAGTTTCCTTAGGGAATCCAAGCCATTACTGAATTGAGTTTGCCTCGTGCATCAATGTAATTAAATCTTTTGAGAACAGTTGATGCACCATTGGATTTAAAAGGTCTCCAAATCCAACATGCTGAGGCCTTAACAGCATTAGCCCTCTTTTCCCTAGCAGTATATTTAATGTTGCCAGTACCCTTTGGCATCCAAATTTGTTTTTGTTTAACTGCTTTGGTTTGAAAGATCTTTTAGTAGTTTTTGGTACATGTTTGAAAGTCGTTTTTGCACTTTGTACTGCTGGTTTTGGGTAAGCAGACTTAAATGGTCTGGCAGTAGTAACTGCTTGTCTAGCAGTAGAAACTTGTTTTGGGCCAGACTTTAAGAAACTTGCTCTAGGTGGCATTCTATCAAAATTAGAGTGAGATTTAGGCCTTTCTAAGTTCACCCTATGGTTTGAATACCCAGTTACCCATTTGTTGCAAAAGGCTGCAAGATGGTCAAAACTTCCACAAGTGTAACAAGCTTTGTTATAGAAGATAAAGTCATCACCTAGTTGGTGAGACTTGAGGTCATTCCAATTCCTTTGGTTACCTCTGGGCTTGTTTGTGGTTCTATATTGTTCACAATATCTTACTGGTTGCCTAACTTGTTTAACATTTGTTTTAGGCCTAACAGTATTATTCTTGACCATTTTAGGAACACTTGTTCCTTTTACCTTAACAACACCAGGTTTAACAATAACCTGATCTACCTCATCATCATCAGATGTCCAGTCCTCAATGATTGGACCATCTGATTTCCTACCAGAGGACACCTTGTCCTTAGGGGGTGAAGTATCACTTCTAATCTCAAGCTTATCAGCAACTACTTTTTCTTTTGGCTTAACACCATATTCTAACTTTGGTAGTTGAAATTCAGATAAGCCTGTATGCTCTAGGTCTATCCCTGAGGGTGCAGGAATTCCTTTGTAAGGAGGTGGAACATTATTATTTCCTAACCCAGACTTGGCCTTATTGATCACTTGACATTCAATTATTTTGTTTACACCTTTAGAGGCATAGTCTAATGTTTCTACACTTAATTGAATGTTTTCATTTTTCTTTTTAAGCCTATCATACTCAGTTCTTAAAAGGCTAATTTCAGCATCTTTAAAAAATAAGTCTCTTTTAAGAAGACCTTTATCATCAGAAAAAGTAGATTCATTGGTCTTATAGTGTATGATCTGCTCCTCTAGGACAGCTAAACCTATTTTATGATTTGTTAAGTTTTGATGAGTTTTGTTTAGTTCTATCCTTTTATCATCAAAATGTTTTCTTAAAGTTTCTAGTTCTTTAAGAGCAGTGCAAGTATTTGAAAAAACTTTATCAGATTGTACCTCAGTAGTAGAGAAGGCCATGAGAGCCATCTGAGTAGAAGCTTCCTCTTCATCTGCCATAAAACTCCAATCAAATCCTAAGCCATCAATAGCTACCATAGCTTTTGAGTTTGGCTCAAAAACCTCCACAGCCTTGGTCTTGCTTCCAAAACCTTTGCTCTTGCCATCCTGCTGCCTAGGTCTTCTGCATTCCCTTGAAAAGTGACCCATCATGGGGAAATTGTAGCATTCTATCTTTGATTTATCAAAACCAGCAGTATCATTGCTGCTGATAGTGATTTTCTTCCCTGTTCTTTGATAGAATTTCTTAGCCTTCATGCTAAGAAGAGAAATTTGCCATTTGAGGTCCATCTCCTCCAAATCATCATCATTGATTTCCTGGAGGTCTTCATGAGTAAGCATAGACCCATCATTCTGACTTGTTAGAAAGGCACAACATGTTTTCTCATCCAGAATACCAATAGTACTGCTTGATGAACTAGTAGTACTAACTCCCACATTAACCTTCACATCTTCAACTGGATTTAAGTTACTAGGAGATGACACAAAGGCCATGTTCTCAGTGCTTGAACTAGATCCTCCAGTCTTCTTCACATCTTGTTCCACAATTTTGAAGTTGCTATACAAGTCTATTAGGTTCATGATGTCAATGTCTGGCTTGTTCTTCCAGATAACTACATGCATAGCCCATTCTTCAGGTAAGCTTCTCATAAATTTGGAGTTTAGATCTTCTTGAGGTATATCCACCCCAAGAATAGCTAGTTGGCTCACAATCTTCTGAAGCCTGTTAAACATATAATCCAATGATTCATTGCTTGTTGAAGAGAAGTTTTCAAAGTTTTGCTTGAGAAGAGTCTTCTGGGTCTTCTTGGTGGCTTCATTCCCACCATACCTAGCAACAATGGCCTCAAACAACGTTTTGACATCTTTGAACTTGCTGAAAATTAAAAGTTGATCATTTGGAGTGGTCATCATCAGCATACTTCTGGCCTTGAGGTCATTCTTCTTCTTTACTCTATCTTCTGCAGTTGTTGGGTTGGTCTGCACAGTTGTCACTACCTTATCATCAACTGTTGTTGTAGAAGTTGTAGGCTTGAATGAGTTTCCTTCTTCAATAATTTCCCAAAGTGTAAAGTCTTGCACTTGGAAATACTGCTCTATCCTTAACCTCTACATATCAAACTCATTCTGTTTGAGCATTAGCAACTTAGCAGCCACATTAGTTTGAGATGTCTCCATGTCCATTTCTTCTTCTAAATCAAAGATATCAACCTGGGCTCTGATACCACTTGAGAGGATTGTAATACACTCTGAGGATGTTAGTCCTTTATAACGTGTGTATATGATACTTTGAGTGAATATGATTAAGTATGCGGAATCTACTTAACCACACTTAGAAGAATATTGGTTTGTGGATAATGGAACAGTGATGCTTGATATTGAACAATGAACACAGAAAGTATAACACCAAACGATTCAATATTATTGAGAATAATACGAGTGATCTTCACTATCACTAGGGTTACAAAACCTTGAATCTCTATTACAAAGATAACTATTTCTGTTATGTTCAACTCACTCAGTCCCACACTCTAACTAATGTCTAACTCTCTATTTATATTATCTAAGCACATGCACACTTGAGTATTTGTCTACTTGCTAGTTTGTGTGTGTCAGTAGCTAAGATACAACTTGTTATGTGTTTACAACTTGTTGATTGATCACTTATCAAAGATATTATCTACCGTATATATTTTACTTTTATACACAAAATATCTTTTTCATACCTATCCATTCAGCAGTAGTATACACGATAGTTATCCATTCAGCATTAGTATGAGTCACTCCAACAGCAGTATCTGATACACTAGCAGTAGAATCTTGCGGCAATAGAATCTCCAACACTAGCAGTAGTATAGAATACACTAGCAGTAGTATTGACACTTAGAGTATTTTCCTTTATGCATCAGCAGTACCTTTGGTTGTACTAGCAGTACTAACCTTGTGAACATTTAATTTCCAACACTAATCTTCAGAACATTTAATTCCCAACAATTCCCATCAATATTCACAAAGGACTTGCAATACTCGCAAAAAGCTTTAAGACCTTTTAGAAATTCGATGCCAGCACGAGATAATAAGACCCAACTCTTATCAATTGGCATAACTGCGTTTTAATGATGCAATAAATAATTATATAGAATTAAACATGTTCGCAAAAATCTACACGTAAATACATAAAGGTGGAATTACGAGTTGTGCGTTTTGTTCACCTAATCCAACTATGGAAGGCAATCCTAACCCACTCTTTGAATGTTTCGTCTCATATATGAATGCGTATAACTGAATTTACTATTTGAGAAAATTTCGGCAGCATTTCCCCTCAACTCCCCAAATATGTGCATTAAAGACATATTCGTATGAGTAAAGGGGAAACACTGTCGAAATTTTCACAAATAGTAAATCAATTATACGCATTCATATCTTAAATGAGACAAAACATTCAAAAAGCAGTGCCAAACAGGGGACTTTCCGAAATTAATTTTAGACGGGTTTTCTATGGGATGATTAACTTCGGACGGGGACTTTTCGAAATTAATCACTAAATTCCTAAAATCATTGACAATAGTCTAACACAATCAAATTCCATATAATTATAAACAAACGACTAACATCTTAAAATCAAATTCACAAACAAAATATTATAATTCTAAGCAAGTAATTAACCAAACACAAACAGAAAAACGTACTGATTGTGGTCTTGGCTCTCGGCTAGCTGGTCTTGACAGAAGGCTGGTCTCGGCTCTCGGATGGTCTCGACAGGAAAAAAAATCAAAAATATTACAAACGAATTATAGTTTTGTTGTAGTGATTTATTTTACAAACAAATTATAGTTTTGTCCACGCTGAAAGAGTTTTATTTAAAAAAAAAAAAAAAAAAAAAAAAAAAAAAAAAAAAAAAAAAAAAAAAAAAATAACTCAAATCAATATTAATTCTTTTAAATTTAACTAAAATTTTTCTAAATCATATTTAATTAATTTAAAACTTTTTAAAATTATTTACATCACTTTTATCTAATAAAGTTAAATCATTTATACTTAATTTAAATCATTTAAAATTATTTTTAAAACATTTTAATTAAGTTAAATCACTATTAAATCATTTAAATTTAATTTAAATATTTTGTAAATCATCTTTAATTGATTTAAAACTTTTTAAAATTATGTTAATACAAATATCGTCCTAAAAATGTTATTTATATTTTACGATCTTTGCTTTATTTTGTTAATGACAATTATAAGGTTTATTTTTAGCAAAGCATAAGTATATGTTAAAGTCTTTTACATTTTAGTAACAAGCTTTTTAAAACACATTTACATATCACATGATCACTAGGAATTATACATTGCATACATATATACATTTACGTGTTTATTTTTATTTCTTAAAAATAGAAATACACATGACATCATGGCATACCTCATTAGGAAATCTTAGTTGACTTTACAATATATTTTGGAAAGATCTTGAAGCAAAAGAGTTGACTTTGTAAGATCTTGACAAGACTAGACAAAATAGGGAAAGATATTGTAAACTCTTAGCTGGTATGTCCCAGCAGAATCAAACCAATATATGGGCGGAACCCATAATTTGGGTCCGCCGGATCCGCCGCTTGTCTGCTCAGCTTTGCCTATAAATAGCAAGCTGATCATTCAAGCACACTTATCACTAATATAGCTTAAATTATATATTCATTCATTTGTACATTACTAACCAATTACATTCATTCATTTCATTCTTAGTGATCTCTCTTTTGCAGCAAATAAGATCAAGCATACAAGCTTCAACACACTATTGCAAGTCTTGATAGTTAGATACTGTGTGATTAGTCAGTGTTCACACATCATTGTCTATACCATTCATTCAGTAGAGTCCGGTTAGTGTTTTAGTCCTCAAAACACATAGAGTGTAGGGAGTGGTTGTACCCTTGTTAAAGAACCAACGGGAGTGGTTGTACCCTTGTAAAGAACTCGGTGTTTAGCTTAGTACCGGATAAAGAGTAAGCGACGTGTAAAGGTTTTCTCCGCCTAGAAGGGAGCTTGTTTCTTAGTGAAGAAAAACTCTCGAGTTAGAGGCTCGAGGAGTGGAGTAGGGCAAGGAAGAGAGTCCTTGTAGCCGAACCACTATAAACATCCGTGTTGTGTGGTTTGATCATTTCTTTCCTTACTTGCTTTATATATATTGCTTTATAAAATGGTAAAAACTATTCAACCCCCTTCTAGTTTTCCACAATTGGAATCAGAGCTACGTTACTCAAGATTTTCAAATATATTGTATTTTAAAACTTGAAACGATCAATGGATTTTGAAAACTTCAAAGAAGGGCAATCTATGCAAAGACCACCACTATTTGAACCAAATAGTTTTATATATTGGAAAAATCGCTTTGAAACTTATGTGAAGTCAAAGGATATAGATTTGTGGTATATTATTGTAGAAGGTGATAATAAACCTATATCAAATATATCAGATGGTCGGGATGAGGGTACTTCTCTTACTCGTCATAGTGATGAGCAAAAGAAGTTGATTGCCAAAAATAATGATGCCAAAATGATTCTTTATAATGCCTTACCTAAGATAGAATATGAAAGAATTTTTATGTGTAAAACGGCTAAGGATATTTGGCAATCATTGATTATCACTCATCAAGGGAAGTCACAAGTCAAAGATAAACAAATTGATCTTCTTGTTCAACAATATGAACAATTTTTTATCTCTGAAGATGAGACCATTGATAGTGCTTTTGCTAGGTTTAATACTATAATTATCTCTCTCAAAGCACTTGACGAATCTTTTTCTAGTAAGAACTTTGTCAGGAAATTTCTTAGAGCACTTCATCCGAAGTGGAGAGCAAAGGTGATGGCTATTGAAGAATCCAAGGATCTTTCAAGCATGACACTTGACGAGCTCAACGGAAATCTCAAAGTTCACGAGATGGTGATGGAAAAAGACTCAGAAATAGTTAAAGGCAAAAAGGAGAAGATGAAGTCCATTGCCTTAAAAGCTAGGGTAGACTCAAGTGATGATGAAGAGTCTAGTTCAGGTAGCGAAGACGAAGAGTATGCCATGGCCGTTAGAGATTTCAAGAAGTTCTTTAGGAGACAAGGAAAGTTCGTAAGACAACCTCGTGAAGAAAAGAAATCCTTCCGGAAAGACCGTGATGATAGGAAAGGAAAAATGGATAGGAAGTGTTTTAGGTACGGGGATTCCGGTCACCTAATAGGAGAATGTCCAAAGCCTCCAAAGAACAAGTCTCAAAGAGCATTTGTTAGTAGAGCTTGGAGTGACAGTGAAGGTGATGACGACGAGCCTAAGAACGACGAAGTTGCTCTCATGGCTCATGACTCAGAAGAGGTACATTCTGACTCATCATACTCCTCTATTGATGATGAAACCTTAGAAGTAGAATATAACAAACTGTGTGATATTACTCTAAAAATCATAAACAAAAATAAGTTCTTAAAAACCAAAACAACACTTTTAGAAAACGAAGTCTATTGGTTAAAAGAAAAAGAGATACGATCAGAAAAGGGTAAAAGTGTTAAAGAAACATGTGTCTCATGTCAGGAACTTAAATTAGAATTAGAAACACTTAAAACCACACCGGAAGATCTTATCAAACAAAACTCTAAGTTTAAAAGGTTTGATAAAAACATTTGTTTAGCAGATGAGATAATGCAAAATTCAAAAGTTGCCTCATGATAAAACCGGACTAGGTTTTATGAAACTAGGAAACTTAAATGACTTTAAGAAACAAACAGTGAAAGTACAAGAAGCTGTTCCAACAAAGTCAGACACCCACGGATCTGGCGAATCCAAAAATCTGGTTTCGCTAGTAGTGACCAAAGGGTCCGCGGGTACTGTTGCTGAACAGAAGGTCTGTACTTCGGATCGTACTGAGTTCTTTAAGGTCACAAGAAAACCTAGCACTAGTACAACTATTAACAAACAAAGACCAGCAGTTACTATAGGAAAAGGTCAAGTTAAAAATGAGTTTAGGTCTAAAATGGTTCAACAGAGACCTAAAACTAGTTTTCCCAAACACCCCTTTCCTAAGAGTAACTTTAACTCACAGCATGTTATCCTATGTGAATCGACTCTATCACTACAACTAGTACAATATAAATACGTGACACTCAATAGAATAAAGTAAAGATGAAGAGAATATGTGATGCATATGAATAACTTTTAACCGAATGTTTATTAATCAAACCTTGAGAGAACAAACAAAGATAAAACACACACACTACACACTCTCACACCTACACAAGACTAAGATGCTCACAAAACTTGTGAGAGTGTGTGGTATTTATAGTGAAAATGAGGGACGCCCTAGATGCTTCTAAGCATGGGCTTGGTGGGCTTTGTGTTGGACTTGGGCTTATGGACAATACATGTGCTTATCTAATGCATTCAAATGTCCAACACAAAGCCTTTGCATACTATTCTTGTTACATCTAAACGACACACACTAAAACAATACAAATGACCATCACTTGACTAAAAATATAAATGCTAACAATCTCCCCCTAAGGGATGGTCATTTCAATGATGCTCCCGGTGATAGGTCTTTTGTCTTCAATGTCTTGAACTTTATGTGTCGATGTATAATAGTCTTCAATCTTCATTCCTTCATGCAACGTGATCTTTAAAGTATTGTCTTCAGGTAGTTCTTGCCTTGCTCAAAATCTTCGTGTGATGATGCGACATGTCCTCCAACATACTCATACATCTTGGATTGTATACTTATGCTAACAATCTCCCCTTGCTAACAATCTCCCCATAATCTTTTATCATATGAACTTGTTCTTGACATTTTGATTAGCTTCTTGACTTCATCTTTAACACTTGGTCTTTAACTTGATCCTTCTGTCTTGAACTTTTACACTTGAGCTTTGTTGGGGATGTTCTTCATAAGTATGAGTATGCTGAGGTGAAGATGTTTGATGTATCTAATGATGGTTGATGGATGTTTGTAGGTAGCTGCATAAAACCGTTAGCGATAAATCATCCAGCGCTTACAGGTTTAGATTTCGAGATTGTTAACAACATATTGTGAAGACTTTCTCTAATCTTAACCCAGGCTGTTCTGAACTGGATACCCCCGAGAGGGCTTGCACGGACACACCAAAGTGCACCCATGATTCAGTGAGTCGCTGGAGATCACCCCACGACTGTAGACCATTTTAAGCATAGTAACCATCATGATATAAATGGCAAGATCCTTAGATCTCATTAAGACTCATATACACCTTGTGTCCTTTTTGGTGAACACAAGGGTATTCTTATGAAAGTGTTCCTAAGAGATTTTTTATGAATCTCATGGCTCTAGACTCTATTGTGCGTTTTAGTTTTAGTAGTCGGAGGCATGGAGCAGAGTGCTACCTTTTCAATATCAACACATCTCGGAATGAGAGGCCGATAGATTATGTAGTGTTCTCCGTGAGAAATGAAACAAATATCTTTTAAGAGATATCTGAGTGGCTAGGAGGGGTGGTGCAGCGCGTCACTGGGTCCATGACGTCTTGTCTTCAATATCAGTATCACCTTAGTGAACACCGATAGCAGATGTATTAACCCAGTTTCTGCCCTAAGTTTTCATGGAGGGCTATTTCTTTTCACCCTTTCATTCAACTTTTCTTTTTAATTCTTCAACCCCTTCTTTCCCTTTCTCATTTACTCCTTTTTTTTCAATCTTATCTAAGGACTTCTAATTCTAATCTATTGGAATTTTCCTTGGGTCGATCCCTCCGGCTCTGGCGGATCATAGGACATAAACCTAACCATAATCACCTTATTACTCCATGATTATCCTAGATTTGATGATCACAAGCCATAAAACCTTTTTATGAAAATCTCTCAAAGTGTTTATGAGTAAAACACATTTAGATAACACTTCGAGAGTTTTACATTTTGAAATACTCCCCCTTCACATGTGCTAATACAATTTTTAAGATATAAATTTGCACATGTGCAAATTTGCAAATTTATATCTTAAAAATTGCATGAGCACATGTGCAAAAACCCTTGAATTGCAAGAGCACATGTGAAAATTTATAATTTTTATAATTTTTAAGATATAATTTTCACATGTGCTCATGCAATTCAAGGGTTTTTGCACATGTCCCGGACAAGTCTTTTTGATTACGAACATTTAGTTTCGTCAATTTGAGGGTTCATGCTGAGTCTTTTTGAAGAGCTCTTTTGAGATTCAATCCACGATTTTTAAACTTTTGATCACATTTTAATCACGTCCTCTCCCCCTCAAAAATAGCATGCAGTGATATTTTTTATATCAACTGATTAAAATGAGAGCTTTTTGGAGAGATAGACGGATCATTTTAGCATGATTTGGAATATTTTGTTTTTCTTTTTATACTCCCCCTTAAATAAAGCATATGTTTTTTTTTAAACACTTGAGTTTAAAATCATTTAAGGGTATAGAGGGAGTTTTCATTTTGAAGAATCTTGAGCACAGAATTTGGAGAAAGATTCTGAAAAATCTTTTTGAACAATCTTGATCATGTGCTCAAGGATTCATTGTGTTCTTTTGCCATTAATAATGCAAGTCCTGATCAGATATAATCAGAAGTCATCATTGTAGCACGAGTTTTGTATTGAAATATACAAAAGCCGTCATTTAAGTGCGGGTTTCGTACTGAAATATACGAAAGCCATAGTGAAGAAAATTTTGAGAAACAACATGTTTTAGAAAACATTTAAATGAACTCTCGCTCAAGCATCTGTACATGCCCGTATCATTGTTGAATGACATTTCTAGGTACGTACAGAATATTGATTTATACGAGAGCAATGTCATGAGAAGAATATTTTTTGGTTTTTATGTTTTATATTGTTTTTGTATTTTTGAAATTTTCTATTTTTGTATTTTGTTTTTGTGGGTTTTTCAAATTTTGTATTTTGTTTTTTCAAAAATATTTACAGCGAAGCTTTTTGAGATAAAATTCAAGAAGTTTCGAGAAGACTTTCTAACTCTTCGGGAGTTAGGCTTCGCATGCCAATTCGTCGAACTAAGTTATCAAACCGCTCTTTTGGGAGGGCTTTAGTAAATAGATCGGCGAGTTGGTATTCAGTCTTCACGAAAAATAATTCAACAGTACCCTCTTCGACGTGTTCCTTGATGAAGTGATAGCGGACTCTAATATGCTTGGTCTTCGAGTGTTGCACGGGATTGCACGAGATGGCTATGGCACTTTTTGAATCACAATAAATAGGTATGCGGTTGAAAGAGTAGCCATAATCTGTGAGTTGTGTCATCATCCAAAGAACATGGGCACAACACGCAGATAGAGACACATACTCGGCTTCTGCAGTTGATAACGCCGTACATTCTTGTTTCCTTGATGACCAGCCTACTAGCTTTTCTCCCAGAAATTGTGCTCCCCCGGATGTACTCTTTGCTGTAACTTGGCAACCGGCATGGTCGGCATCTGAAAAGGTTGTTAGTGTAAACTCCGAATCCTTCGGATACCAAAGTCCCATGTTAATGGTTCTTCGTAGGTACCGAAAGATCCGTTTAACCTCTTGGAGGTGAAGTTCGGTAGGCATTGCCTGAAACCGTGCTAATAAATAGACAGCAAAATGTATATCGGGTCGACTAGCAGTTAAGTACATGAGAGACCCAATCATGCTCCGATATTTCTTCGGATCGATGGGTTTCCCATATAAGTCTGCACCTATTTTGGGTGAAGTGACCATTGGAGTACCAACAGAGTCACAATTTTCCATTCCATTTTTTTCAAAATCTCAATTGTATATTTAGCCTGATTAATGAAAATGCCACGATGGGATTGATGGATTTGAACTCCAAGGAAGAATTTTAATTCGCCCATCATAGACATTTCAAATTTACTTTTCATGAGATTTGCAAAATGTTTTGAATGTTCCGGATTAGTGGACCCAAAGATTATGTTGTCCATGTAAATCTGAACAATCAAAATATCATCTTTGAATTTTCTGGTAAACAAGGTCAGGTCAATTGTTCCTTTGGTGAAATGATTAAGAAGTAGGAAAGATGATAATTTGTCGTACCACGCCCTTGGGTCTTGTTTCAAACCATAGATAGCTTTCTTTAGCTTGTAGACGTAGTCTGGATGATCTTTGTCAACGAATCCATCTGGCTGACTCACGTACACTTCTTCTTTCAAAGTTCCATTCAAGAAAGCCGTCTTGATGTCCATCTGATAGACCGTGATGTTCTTGTGAGCCGCATATGCTAAGAAAATCCTGACTGCCTCAAGCCTAGCTACTAGCGCGAATGACTCATCAAAATCTATTCCCTCTTCCTGTCTAAATCCCTTGGCCACAAGATGAGCTTTGCTGCGAATTAAAGTCTTTTCTTCATCCTTTTTGTTCTTCCATAACCACTTAAGATCAATGACAAGTTTGTCGATTGGTCTCGGCACTAAATCCCAAGTGTCATGTAATTTATATTGGAGAAGTTCTTCCCGCATCGCTTCAATCCAAGCGTTATCTGCCATTACTTCCCGAATGTTCTTTGGCTCTTTTAAACTGACTGAGCAGGCAAAGATGCACATGTCGCAATCGGTGGCGAGCTGTTTCCTCGTCTGTACTGGCCTTGAAGGTTCACCAATTACTTGTTCTATTGGATGGTCTTTAGTCCACTGTAACGTTGAAGGGTACCTTGGATTAGACGAATGCGTGTTAGTTGGTTCATGTAACCTAGAAGAAGATTCAGCAGATTCCGTTGCGAATGGGTTTTCAAATGGTTCTTCTTCTAACACAGCATCGTTTTGTTGTTCTTCTTGAATTGGTGTTGTTCGGTTTTGCTCATCAACTCTTGGTAAGACAATCTCAATTACTGGAGTTGCTGGAGTAGATGTTGATGACGTTGAGGGAGTTGGTGCGTCAGCTTCGATTGTTGTAGATGCATCTTGCGGTGGTGGTGGTGGTGGTTGATGTGGTTGAGCGGGTGCAGCGGAACGTTGTTGTGATGCATTTTTCGAAGTTCCACCATAGTACTCAACATACATATACTCAAAGAAAGTGTCCAGTTCTTGATTTGTTGGTTTGTCAGCGGTAGTTGACTGAGTTCCTTGGGGTACAAGTCCTGAACTGATATGTCCAGAAGTTTGACTGTTTGGTGCGGGTCCTAATCCGATATGATTAGAAGTCATCGGGTTAAGCGCGAGTTCTAGAGCGAGTCTCTCAGAAGCCATTTGTGAAATCTCGTCGAACTTCACATTCATCGTCTCCATAATCCTTTTCGTTCTCCTGTTATACACCCTGAATGCCCTCGAGTTATCTGAATAACCAATGAAGATTCCAATATCACCCTTAGCTTTCAGCTTCCCCAGATCTTCTCTGTCGTTCGTAGGATAGCACAAAGCGCCAAATACATGTAAGAGATGTCGGGTTTTCTGTTGTTCACTAATTCGTATGGGGTTTTATTGAATCTTGGATGGATTAGGGATCGGTTTTGAGTGAAACAAGCAGTGGCAACAACATCAGCCCATAAGAATAATGGTGCACTAGAATAAATCAGCATTGTGCGAGCAGCTTCCACAAGAGTTCTATTTCTTCTTTCAACTACCCCATTCTGCTGTGGAGTTCTAACAGTTGATGTCTGGTGACTAATTCCAGTCTCTTCAAAATATGTTCTTAACTCCTGATTAGTGAATTCCGTGCCATTGTCAGTTCTTACTATCCTAACTGGAGCTTGAAGTAGGACTTGAATTCGCTTCAGAAAGGTGATGATGATGCCTGGTGCTTCGTCTTTTGACCTTAGAAACCTTACCCATGTATATCTTGAATAATCATCGACAATCACAAGAATATACTTTTTCCCATTGATACTCTCAACTCTCATTGGGCCACATAAGTCCATGTGCAACAAATGTAACTTATCAACCAAACTGGGTACGGTTTTAGGTTTGTATGTTGCCCGTTTGCTTTTTCCTTGCTCACAGGATGGACATAAGTGTTCTTTGGTGTATTTGAACTTTGGGAGACCGGTGACTATGTCGTCTTTGGCAAGCTTTGTTAAGGTGTCGAAGTTGAGATGGGATAAACATTTGTGCCACAACCAGGACTTAGTTTCATCAGTTCTTGTCATGAGACAAATTGGTGATGAAGAGGCCATTTGGTTAATGTCGATAGCATAGAGATTGGTTCCACGATTTCCGGTTAAGAGATCATCTCCAATCAAATTCCTAACGAAACATGTATTCCTTCTGAATGCAACCTCTAAATCTGCATCACAAAACTGCCCGACTGAGAACAGATTGTGTCCCAACCCTTTGACATAGTAAACCCGAGTGATTAAAAAATTCCCGAACTGAAGATCTCCATAACCCAGAATAGCTGTTACATGATCATTTCCAAACCGAACTGTTCACATGAACTTTCATACAAAGTTGATCAGCAGCTTTAGATTCCTGGTCATGTGCTTGGAGCAACCCGAGTCGACGATCCAAAGGCAAATTTCAATGACCCGCGAAGAACAGATGGTTTTGTATATGGAAACCATTTAACATTTGGTTCCATGGGGTTAGAGGTAACAGATGAATCACACTTAGAAAAGGTTTCTATTTGTTCTTTTGGAACAATTTCTAATGTGCCATTCTTAAGTGTAAACTTTCTACCCGTTGGTTTCCATGTGCAAAACTTAAGATAGTCCTTAGGCAATAGGCTACTAGTGGTTTTCCTAGCTTTTGTAATAAGTCTTTTAATGTATCTAGACCTAGCACTAGTTAGTGAAGGCACATCTTTCTGTTTAGTCGAGGCATTCACATTCACATCATTAGAAACAATATCATCACAAACATTTTCAGAAAAATATTTCTTGTTCATTACACAAACAGAGTCATTACACGCATTTGAAATATTTTCCTTAACATTACATCCAGATGACATATGTTTCTTATTCGAAAGCGATAAAATCCTAGGGTGTTCTTCTACTCCTTCCGTTTTATTCTTGATTTCACTCTTAGATGCAGGCGAGACTCTATTCCTTGTATTGCTCCTAGGCTTTGGTCTGCTGCTCCTAGAGGTACTTTCTACTCCTGTAGAAGGTAAGGCACATGCATTAGGATTTATCTTGTTGTCATTTGAATTTGTTTTAGCATTCCTTGTCTCTTTTGGATTTTCTTTCACACTTTTGTCTATCGCCCTATATGTTTGGGATGTAGAGGTAGAGGCAGTAGTGAGACTAATCCTATAAAGGCTAGGTGCTATCACTTTTGGTGTTTCAGCAACTGCTTTCCCTTTATAAACACTTGTTGACTTTTCACTTTCCTTAGGCAAGGGTATAGAAATAGACATTTTTGGTTTAACAACTGGCTTGTCCTTAGTTTCCTCACCCTTCTTATTTTGACTTTCAAGCTGAGACTTCAAAAGATCAATTTGCTTTTGCATGTTTTGGTAAGAACGCTCGTACGATAATTTGTCATACTTACATTCTTCCTTTTTCCGATCAAGTTGTTTAAAATATGTTACATTTTCTTTTTCAATCTTAGCAAGTGCATTTTCATATTTTTTAACAATTTCAGAAGTCTCAGCTCAAAGTCTTTCATCATCCTCCACAGAATATGTTTGATAAATAATGGACATAATTTCAGTGGATAGAGCTACTTCGAAGAGAGTGTCATTGTGTCTTTCCAAAACTTTTATATGTTCAATGTTTTCATTAGCTTCTTTCACCAGGGATTTGTGGTCCTTGACAAAGTCGGCGGTTTCATTCAGAAAATTTCTTTCAACATTCAGAACTACCGCATAAATTGCAGATAGTGGAGGAATGATATCTTTTTCAAACATCTTTTTCTGTTCTGTATGAAAACTTGAAAACCAATCATTGTAGTTACTATTTGTTTTGGATGCCACAGTCATTTGAAGCGTTTCAACTCTCCTTTTAAGATCATCCAAATATTTTCTAGCTTTACTTGTGTTACAAGTGTTCTTAGAGAATATTTGTTCGATGTTAGAAAGATGTTTCGAAACAACTTTTCTTTTTGCGACAGCCACTGGTTTTTTGAAAAACAATGGTGACTCTTTTTGCACAAGATGAATGCCATAATCTATATTAAGCTTGTTATAATCAATTGGTTTAATTTCTGGGTTCATTTGTCTCATTTTAACACGACTCTCTTTGGCAAGCTCAATCATTTCATAGGAATCACGAACCTCGGGAGGATCATGATTATCATTTAGCACACTACCATTATATAACACATTATGATGTTGCTGAGCTTTCTTGAGATAATAAGGGTTTTCATAACTGATAGCCATTTTCTTCATTGTATGTAAAATTGGGTTTGGATCGCTAATTAACAAATTAATTGTTTGTGTTGAATGACCCGTTTTTACAAGCAGTTCTTCCAACTTTTTAATGCTTTCTTGTTTGTCAATGATTTCATCAAGAAGATCATTTTCTTGTTTTGAAAACTTAGCATTCAATTCTTTCTTCTCTTTTTCAAGATCAGAACAAATTAATTTTTGTTTAGAAAGTTGGGTGGTTAATTCAGAAATTTCCTTGTTTAGGGATTTTATTTGCATGTTCAACTTAACATCGAGAGTGTCGTATTTTATTTGCAAATGTTTCTCCCTTAACATAGAATCTCTATAACCAGTTTCAAGTTCTGACTGTCGTTTGTTATTAAATTCAAAAGCTTGTACATTTACCTTATATCTCTCAAGCTCAGCGGTCAATTTCTCATTCGCGGCCTTAACATCGCGATTGATCTTTTTGACCTTTTTGATTTCAATACTACAGTTATTCAATAATGATTCAAATAAAGTACGTGTATCCTCATCATTCTCAGTATGCTGTGACCCAAAACCTCCATTAGGATCCAAATCTGGAGTAGCCAAATTAGTATTACTACAACTTGGGGAGTCCATATATGTATCATAAGTGAGAGTAGGAGTCGCAGGATGCTGTTCATTTTGAGGTGACATATCAAACATTTCATTATTGTGACATGTAGCATATGTTGGTACCTTAGAGATTCCATTGACATCATAAGCAGGGGGTGCTTCAGAATCCGTGTCATACTTTGCTTCCTGAAGGTTTGCCATGAAAATGCAGTTGGCATCGATATCCTCCAGGTCTTCCTAGTCATCCATCAAAGCCATGAAATCATTCTCCTCTGCACTCAACTGTAACCTGGCCGTTTCCTTCTGTGACAACAGCAATGCTTTCTGCAGATAAGTTGGATCTTTCTTTTTCGGCCTTGTGGGACAGTTCCTTGCCATGTGACTAGTTCCTTGACAGTTAAAACACTTCATATTCCCCTGATTCACATTCCCAGCATTCCCAGCAACTGGAGCAGCAACATTCCCAAACTGATTCCCCATATTCTGACCCCTCTGATTTCCAGCAACTTGACCCAACTGATTCTGATTACCCATATACTGACCCCTCTGATTGGCTGCATACTGCCCTTGATTACCCATTTGAAACCCTGTAGCATATCCTTGCTGATTCCCATAAACTCCAACCATTTGTCCTTGATGACCCATGTTGAAACTCGGCTGTGCAATTTGCCTGTTGCAAGTATTTGATGAAATCCTTTGGTTGTTGTTTGTTGGTGTGGAATAGCGTCCTTGGAATACTCTTGATAGAAGGGTAAATGCTTGAGACAAAGCAGCACTGTCATCATTACCATCGTATTCAGTTTCTGGGTATTGTGGGTATTGTTGTTGTGGAATGACTTATTGTTGTGGGTAGAATGGTTGTTATGGAACATATTTTTGTTGCGTTAAGTTCTGAGTGGAAGTGGATGATGATGGTTGTGTATTCACTGTTGTAGGTGTTGGTGCTTGAGCAATCAATGCTAGAGGATCATGTTGTTTGGCTAGCTTCTCTTTCCTAACTTCATCTGCCTCTTTCTGGTTTTGTTTCAAAAAGTCATAGAGCTGATCATAGTTCACCTCATGAAGATTATTTGTTTGGTTAACAATTGTGACATATCGTCCCTATTCCTCTGGTAGGTTGTTGATGAACTTGATGTTTTGAACAATTTTCCTTCGAGCCAACTTGTTCCTGATGAGCTCATTCATGAGAGTACAAAACCTTGTATAGTAAGATTCAATTGGTTCAGCCGGGGTGGATGTGAACTTCTCCCATTCAGTAAGAATCTTTTTTCAATGTCTTGTTGACCAATTTCTGTACCATGACAAAGCCTTCGAACTCATTCCCACATATCATAAACAGTTTCACAACTGTCAATAGCACAAAATATTTCCTGTGGTAAACCGAGTTGAATTAAGTGCATGGCTAAGTCATCAGCTTCAATTTGTTTCCAATCATCTGCTGTGTATTCCTCTTCCTTTTGATCACGAAAGGATGGTGGAACGGGAGGTACTGAATTTGGATTACCCGGTTCTTGAACCTGACGAGGCTTGAATGGTCCTTTTTGGATGGAGTTAATCAAGAGTTTACCTTGTCCATTAGGTTTGGTTTTCATGTATCGAAGCATACGGCTTGTCCATGGAAGATAACTACCTTTTTCTAGCATTGGAGGACGGTTTTCAGCACCAGCTGCATGGATATCTTGTTGAGTAGTCATTGTTGATGTTGTATGATAAAGTTGATTCAATTGATTCAGGATCGTTGCAAAGAAATAGGTGTTGTGGTTGTTGAAGGTTAAACTTAGTTGTTGTTGAGAAATCTTGGTTCTTTGTTGATGATCGTTGAAGTTACAATTTAGATAAATAAAACAAATTAAATAAAGTTATTAAATTTGAATAGACTATAATTTAGACAAACTAAAAAGTTCACAAATGCGACAATGTTAAGTAAATTACAATTTTGATAAAATGACAATTTCTATAGAAATTTCAATTTAAACCAAAATTTGTACAAATTATGGCAAAATTTCAATTTAGATAGAATTTATCTAATTTATATAAATTTGTAATTTATATAAAAATCTAACTAATTTATACAAACTAGTAGATATCCGATTGTCGAAGTATTCGTCACACTTATACAAGCAAGAGAATACCGAGTCCGCAAGCTTTGATGTTGTAAAAATTACGTTCGAATCAAATTTATAAAAGTTATTTAAGTTGTAAAGCGTTTAAATGAATTGCGAGGACCAGTTCTGCCAATAACGGAAAGTCTGCCAAGCTGTTTGCGATAAGGGACCAAAGTTGACAACTTGCGAAAGTTATTCAATCTGCCACAATTTCGATAAAGGACCAGAATTGCCAATTAGCGATAGTTGTCACAAATTCGATAAGGGACCAGATTTGCCAAGTTCCGAAAGATGATCGACACAATTGCGATAAGAATGAGTAGCACAATTTCAATAAAGGGCAATTTACAATTGCGATAAAAAAAAATTTCACAATTGCGATAAGAGCTGGTTGTCACAATTTCGATAAGAGGATCTAGCACAATTTCGATAAAGTGAGATTCCCACAATTTCGATAACTTGAACAAATCCTATAAACCCTCTTTTTTGTCTAAATTCTTATACAAGAACTTAGATTTTTCTGTGTTGATGGTAGAACCTTTTTATCACAAGTCTTATACAAGATATGTGATAAAAACTCCAAGGCAAAGAAGATTCGAACCTAGGCCTTTTGTCGCACTTTTTCACGATCAAAAACTTCAACAGATGCCGTACAAACCAATAAAGCTACCACCTTTTGTCACCAAAATGATCAGGACGCAATATTTTGACACAAAAAGTAACTTTTTAATACAAGATCTCACAAATCAACCAAAAAGCTATCACCTTTTTTGTTTTAACACACGTAAAAATCACAAAGTTGGAAGCTTTTCCCCTTAAAGGCCACGTAAAACTAAAAAAGCTTGAAGCTTTCACCTTCCAACACACGTAACACGCAAATATAATACTAAAAGTACACGACTTATAATGAAAATACGTAATTTTTAAGCTTATAGTTGATAAAACGCGACACAACTAGATCTACAACTTTGTTTAGCGGATGATACCACTTGTTATCCTATGTGAATCGACTCTATCACTACAACTAGTACAATATAAATACGTGACACTCAATAGAATAAAGTAAAGATGAAGAGAATATGTGATGCGTATGAATAACTTTTAACTGAATGTTTATTAATCAAACCTTGAGAGAACAAACAAAGATAAAACACACACACACTACACACTCTCACACATACACAAGACTAAGCGGCACACAAAACTTGTGAGAGTGTGTGGTATTTATAGTGAAAATGAGGGACATCCTAGATGCTTCTAAGCATGGGCTTGGTGGGCTTTGTGTTGGACTTGGGCTTATGGACAATACATGTGCTTATCTAATACATTCTAAAGTCCAACACAAAGCCTTTGCATACTATTCTTGTTACATCTAAACGACACACACTAAAACAATACAAATAACCATCACTTGACTAAAAATATAAATGCTAACACAGCAGCATCATCAAAATAGTTGGAACCAAAACATGTCTAGGAACTTTCAAGGTCCTAACTACATGCCATGGAATACTTACCCACCTTTTGCATACATGAACCATGATAATGTAATGTTTAACCCAAATGGACCCATGAGATATTGGGGACTAAACGCTTGAGTTTTTCTTTAACTTAAGTGTGCTTGAAAGTCGGGTTAGAACCGGACGAGTGGATCAAAGATAGTAGGTGTTCAAGACACATGACGGGAAACAAAAGCCTTTTCTCAACCTACCAAGTGTACGACGGAGGTAATGTCACATTCGGTAGCAAGCTTAAAAGTAAAATCATCGGAAAAGGTACAATCTCTCATGACTCTCTCACTATTGATGATGTTGCTCAGGTAGATAACTTAGGATTTAACTTGCTTAGTATTAGTCAATTATGCCGCAAAAAGTATAACGTCCTTTTCAGTGAAAATGGAAGTAAAATACTTAAAGATGGCATAACCGTAGGAAAAGGTGTTTTGAAGAATAACGTTTACATTATGAAATTAGACAAAACACCTAAAGATAAACTTTGTCTCACCTCTTTGGATGAAAACTCAACTCTATGACATAGACGCTTAGGTCACGCCAATATGAGGCTAATCCAATCCTTATCATCTAAGGAACTCATTAGGAACCTACCCAAGTTGAATTACGACCAATACTTTTGTGATACTTGCAAAATTGGAAAACAAGTTCATAATAGCCATAAGGCTAAAAACATGGTGTCTACATCTAGGTGTCTAGAATTGTTACATATGGATTTGTTTGGTCCATCCGCTATACAAAGTTATAGGGGAAACTTCTATACTTTGGTAATAGTAGATGATTACTCTAGGTATACTTGGACTAAGTTTTTGAAAACTAAAAACGAGGCATTTGATAAATTTGAAATTCTGAGTAAGAAAATTCAAAATCAAATAGGAAATAACATTGTGTCTATTAGAACCGACCACGGTCGTGAATTTGATAACGAAACCCAATTCGAAGCTTTTTGTGATGCTAATGGCATAACACATAATTTCTCGGCTCTTCGAACTCCTCAATCTACTGGTGTAGTAGAACGCAAAAATAGGAAAATTCAAGAAATGAGTAGAACAATGTTAAATGAACAAAACATACCACAAAAGTTTTGGTGTCACGCCGTAGATACATCCACATACATCTTAAATAGAGTATTAATTAGACCATTTTTGAAAAAGACTCCATATGAGTTATATAGAGGAAAAAAGCCTGCTTTAGGATATTTTAGAGTTATTGGAAGCAAGTGCTTCATTTTAAACACTAAAGACTATCTCACCAAGTTCGGCCCAAAGTCATACGAAGGTGTGTTTCTTGGGTACTCGCAAAATAGTAAAGCCTACATAGTTTTGAATAAAGAAACCTCAAGAGTAGAGGAATCGTTGAACGTAACATTCGACGAAAGTCCACCTCCCTCTAAGACATCACCTTTTGTAGATGATGACTTAGTTGAAAGTCATATGGTTGAAAACCAAGAAAATGTAGAAAATGACAAAGAATATGAACCCATGAATAAAGAAATAGTCAACATCAAAGAATCCAAAAGTCATCCATTAGACAACGTCATAGGAAAAATTAACGAAAGAACCTTAAGGTCAAAAGTCCAAAAACAAAGTAATTTCTTTTGTTTTGTTTCAACCATTGAACCTAAAAATGTTAATGAAGCCATAAAAGATGAATCTTGGGTCGTAGCGATGCAAGAAGAATTAAACCAATTTGTTAGAAATGACGTTTGGACATTAGTCCCTCAACCTAAAAATAAAACCATAATTGGAACTAAATGGGTATTTAGGAACAAAATGGATGAAAAATTAAGTAGTGTCTAGAAACAAAGCTAGGCTAGTAGCTCAAGGCTACAATCAACAAGAAGGTATAGATTACGACGAGACATTTGCACTCGTCGCTAGGCTTGAGTCAATTAGAATATTACTTGCATATGCATGTGCACACGACTTTAAACTATTCCAAATGGATGTTAAAAGTGCTTTTCTAAATGGTTTTATTAATGAGGAAGTGTACGTTGCACAACCTCCCGGCTTTGCCGATTTTGAAAAACCTAATCATGTCTACAAACTTAAGAAAGCTTTATACGGACTTAAGCAAGCACCAAAAGCTTGGTATGATCGAATTAAGACTTTCCTAGTTGACCATAAGTATACCATGGGCCTAGTAGACAACACTCTTTTCACCAAGAAAAAGGGATCACATATTATCATAGTCCAGATATATGTGGATGACATTATATTCGGTTCAACTTGTCAAGAGTTATGAGATGAATTTTTGAAAATTATGCAAGATGAGTTTGAAATGAGTATGATGGGGGAACTAAACTTTTTCTTAGGTCTCCAAATAAAACAATTAGAAGATGGGATATTCTTCAACCAATCTAAGTATATAAGGGATATGCTTAAGAAATTTGGTCTTGAAGACTCCAAACCTATGAAAACACCAATGTCTTCCGAAACCAAACTCACCAAGGATGACGAAAGTGAATCCGTAGATAGCACTAAATATAGAGGAATGATTGGTAGTTTACTCTACCTCACGGCTAGTAGACCGGACATTATGTTTAGTGTTTGTCTATGTGCACGCTTTCAAGAAGATCCCAGAACATCCCATCTTGAAGCCGTTAAACGAATCTTTAGATATATTAAACGTACTACACATTTAGGATTATGGTATCCCAAAGGAACGGAAATGGAAACCATAGTGTATGCCGACTCAGACCATGCCGGTAACTATGTCGATAGCAAAAGTACAAGTGGTATTCGTACCTTTGTTGGGCATTGTCTCACCTCATGGTTTGCCAAGAAACAAACGGCCCTAGCAATATCAACAACTGAAGCCGAGTACGTGTCTGCAGGAAAGGCGTATCAACAAGCACTGTGGATGAAACAAGCTCTCGTCGACTATGGAATTGAACTCAACGACATTCCCATTCTTTGCGACAACAAAGGAGCTATCGACCTTAGCAAAAATCCAGTCCAACACGCTAGAACCAAACACATAGAAATACGTCACCATTTCCTACGCGACAATGTTCAGAAGGGAAACATCTCAATCGAGAAAGTTTCCTCAGAGGACAACATTGCCGACATTCTCACTAAACCTCTTAAGAGAGCACCCTTTAACTTTCTTAGACTTGGTTTAGGACTAATGGAACCTAGTGAGTAGATAAAACCTTAGCTTGAACCTTAGAGCAAAAACCTGGGCCTGATCCGCGGCCCCCTGAGTCAGTTTTTTAGTATATTAAATAAACAACATATACTGTACATCACAACTCCCAAAAACATACCACCTACTGGAACTCGACTCAAAATCATCCAAACTCACAATTTAGGTCATCTCCTTCCACCAATTTGTGCTCTAATCATCTCTGTAAGTATCCTAATCACGTCTACATTCCTGATCTGAGTCTAGGATTTCTATTTCATGCACAAAATCAAAACTTGGGGTTTATGCATATTTTTAGTAAAATCATGAAACATATTTACTAAATTACATAACAAATCATATTTTCCTTAATTAGGAATTGCATATCATATGGCATTATCATAATTCATCAAAAACCCCATAAGAAATTTTTATCAAAACCTTCTCACGACTAGGAAAAACGGTTTTTGAAAATTGTTCATACAAATACAAAACGTTATGTTTTACACATCACTTGCATAATGTCTCTTGAATGCTAAAGGGAATACATAACTAATATGTATTTTCGGGTACATTCAATCGAAGCTACATTGAAGTAGGAGCGTTTGGGTTATCTCTTGTTTTATCATAAAACTTGCATTAACAAAATTTTCATGCATCAAAAAGAGTCGAGATAACCACACCTCCACATTGTCCCCATATAGGCACACACTAGAAATCTATATACGTATTTTCAATAATTTTAACTAAACTATGTAATTTTTGTGTCTAGGATAATCATGCCTCCCGCGACTTATTATGACCACAAAGCAACCGTCAAATACCTACCTCCACACCACAAAACCAAATGACTCATCGAGGACCAAGTTGAAATCTTTAAAGCCTTAGAAAAAAGCTATGTAGATGAGGGTAGAAACGTAGACCCCTCATTCCTAGAAGGAACCATTCTTAGAGAACAACTTGCCGCCATTCGATTCGATTGTCTCCTAGATATTGGTGAACCCATAATCCCTAGATTCATACTTGAATTCTATGCAACTGTAGGTCTCAGCACAAATGATTATGGTTACATGAACGTCCATTTCAAAGTAAACCAAACTCAGTTCAACATACCTCTAGATCAATTTGGAGAAGTCTTAGGTGTTCCAAGTCAAGGAACTTGCTTTTATTCGGAAAAATGGTCATTGTCCATCCTCGATTCCAACCTTGATCATACACCACCATACAACACACCTTTAACCCCAAAAGAGGACATTCGTGCTCTACTTTTTGTTCCTAGAACCTCCCACACTAGAACTAGTCGAGGAAAATAGGTAGATCGTGATCCGTTTGGCATGGAGCTAAACGAACTTAGGCCCCAATTCAAGAAGCACGAGGAAGTTCTTAGGGAAAACGTGATTAGAACCATAGGAAATAGTGACCATGTCAATGCAAGTCTTTGCTATATGCTTTATTGTGTGTCAAACCACCAACCATTCAACCTCGCCTACTATATTGCCAAAAGAATGGCCGATATTCCAGTTCAAGACACCACCGCCATGCCCTACGGGATGCTTCTCACCTGTCTTTATAGAGATTTTGGCCCCATTCCTCGAAACGCTAGAGGTTTTGTTCCCGAATACACCGAGATTAACCACACCTTTGTTCCACTTAGTGATCATAGGGTAACCATAGCAAGAGGAAAACGAGCTCATCCTCCCACCTCATCATCATCATCATCGGTTAGCGAGGATGAAGGTTTGCCAAATTCTAGGATTCCTCCAACCGAGTATATGAGTCAGCTACCTCCCATCGACAACCAATCTGAGGAGTTTCGTCAAACTCGAGGAATGACGAAGAATCTTTGACGGTGGGTCATGAAGCTCCAAAAAAAGCTTAGCAAGAAGTGAGGGCTAGGGAATGTTTGGTTTAAGACAATTTCAAGACAACGATGTGTTGATTTCTTGTGTTCTTAGAATATTATGTTGGTGTGATACATTTCTGTGAACTAACCTAACTTTTCAGGACGATAACACGTGTTGTTATCAATGTTCGTGTTTAAGCCACCGTTTGGCTTAACATCCTTTTATGGTAAGTTCAATTTCATCAGTTTGATCTATGTGTTCTCATGTGTTAGAACCTGTGTTTTTGTTTCTAAACAATCACAACAAATTAATTACATATGATTTAGGATAATTTTCAAGATTTCAACGGGTTTCGGGTAGTTTAAAATGCCCACTATTAAGGAATTTTGTCTGGCGGAACCAATTTCTGGGTTTCGTCTGTTGTATTTCTTGGCTCCGCCAATTTTCACCATGCGGATTTCGCGGAACCAAAAATTTGGTTCCGCACTTGTTTTCGTTTAGATCCGCCAATTCCACAGTAACTTTTTCAAATTTCCCGACTAATCCCGATCCTTAGATTGTTGATTCTAGTTCTTAGGATTATCCTACTGATCATTAGGCACATTAGGATGATTTAGGAACACTTAGAATCATAAGTAATCCATTTCCCACCAAAATTTGAAAATTCAAATTTTCCATCAGGTTACCTTTCTGTAACAAGCAAGGAACCCTCAATTTGGTTCCTTGCAATCCGTGGAAACATCACATCAATAGATTTCCCACTCAAACCTTGCATTAACTGCATATCCTCAATACTTTACTCAACTCCATCTCTATGGGTTGACTTAGATGATGTGACTAACACAATTTTTTGTTCCAAATCATTAGGAACCTCAATCCTTCTATGGATGAACATCAAATCCAAACACCAATTTCTATAATCCTTCCTGCCTATAAATTGGAACATTTAGTTGATCAAAACTCACACCTTTACCATCAACTCTAAATATCATCCCTGTACTTGTTTACAAACCTTCTCATTTTAACCAAGACAAAATCCAACAACTCTTCCACCAACAGACCACCACGCAGGACTGCTCGCATAAGTGTTAAACAGTTTTGTTTTGTGAACTCAACATCTTCATCAGAGGAGTCATCACCTCTCAACATCTCCTCACTCATAGCCAATGAGAATTTTCTCAACCTCTCCACTCCAACACCACCAAATGTAGTAATCCATACTCCACCACCAACAATCACTCCAATAGCCACCACACCACCATCCGCTCCATCACAGCCTGCTAGATCACCATCACCATCACACACACCTAAACTACAACCAATGGAGTTATTTGCTACTCCTCCAACCTCACCACACCCATATCTTGAAACTTTGGAAGACCTTCCAACAAGAACTACCAATCCTCCTCCTATGAACCTTGAAGGTCAACAACCTCTCCTCTTCCATCCCATTTATCGGGATATCCACGGTCCTCTATACCATGACCAAGAGCAACCACAACCTCAACCTCAACAACCCTCACCAACATCCATACTCAATCCCATTGATGAGACAATGTGGAACAACCAACCCCAATCACAACAAGAAATCAACGAGGAATTAGACCGCCTCTATGCTTTTTCAAATATGGTGGATTCCCACCTCCATGAGGCAATGGACTTGCAATCAACCTTGATGGCCTCCATTATGTCTCCAAACTACATTCCACCTCCTCCACCATCAAACAACCAACCACCACCACCACCAACTCAAGAACCAACCCTTCCACCTCCGAGACATGATTGTATCATGTGTGAGAGGACCGCCCATTTGGTTCAACGAACCAACATCTTGGTTCTTGAACTCTAAAACGAAATGAGGTTCATTTTGAACCACATTCTCGAGCGCCTAAATGCGCTTTCTCATCCTCCACAATAGGAGCTTTTAGTTTCTTCCTAGTTTCATTTTATAGAAATTTTTAGGATTTTTTAGGATTTATTTAAGTTGCTTTTTTTTTATGTTGTAACATCATGTTTTGTGACTTATGTCACAAATAATTTTTCTATTAATCAACGTTATATTTATGCTTATGGGTGATCACTATTTGGCATAACATTTTGGTTGATTTGCATCATTATATATATGGTAGGTTAAAAGTATCTTTGTTTGACCTTTGTGATTGGTTTAGACAATTTTACTTAGTTGACTTTTTAAAGTCAAACGGGTTGAGCTACAATGTTTGGTTGAACCTTTACATTTTCATTATACTACTTGGTTGGATTGATTCATACATAACTAACCTTTGTTTTGTAGCTTTCTCATCCTTGAATCCAATACGTTGGTACCCTAGCAACGGGGAGTATTGATCGAGGGGGAGCATATCATACACTAACTTTTTGTTTTGTAGGATCATTCATCATGAACTTGGAACTCCAATTAGGGGGAGTATTATCCAAGGGGGAGCTTTAAGTTCTCAAAATCATTGAATCATTCTTGGTACTCCAAAAACTAGGGGGAGTAATTCCCAAGAATCGTTCACCACATTCCGCTATGCATTTCTTCTTTTTGTTTCAACAAAAATGGGGAGATAGGATTAAGTTCATACATCACAGTAAATTGCTTTTATGCTTAAAATAGTTTTCACAACTTGCATAAAACAAACTTAATCTATATTTCTAAAAGACTTTCACTTTACTTACTTCATTGCTTAAAAATAAACGTTATGTTTTGACATCAACAAAAAGGGGGAGATTGTTAATACAAATATCGCCCTAAAAACATTATTTATATTTTACGATCTTTGCTTTATTTTGTTAATGACAATTATAAGGTTTATCTTTAGCAAAGCATAAGTATATGTTAAAATCTTTTACATTTTAGTAACAAGCTTTTTAAAACACATTTACATATCACATGATCACTAGGAATTATACATTGCATACATATATACATTTACATGTTTATTTTTATTTCTTAAAAATAGAAATACACATAACATCATGGCATACCTCATTAGGAAATCTTAGTTGACTTTACAATATATTTTGGAAAGATCTTGAAGCAAAAGAGTTGACTTTGTATGATCTTGACAAGACTAGACAAAATAAGGAAAGATATTGTAAACTCTTAGCTGGCATGTCCCAGCGGAACCAAACCAATATATGGGCGGAACCCATAATTTGGGTCCGCCGGATCCGCCGCTTGTCTGCTCAGCTTTGCCTATAAATAGCAAGCTGATCATTCAAGCACACTTATCACTCATATAGCTTAAATTATATATTCATTCATTTGTACATTACTAACCAATTACATCATTCATTTCATTCTTAGTGATCTCTCTTTTGTAGCAAAGAAGATCAAGCATACAAGCTTCAACACACTGTTGCAAGTCTTGATAGTTAGATACTGTGTGATTAGTCAGTGTTCACACATCCTTGTCTATACCATTCATTCAGTAGAGTCTGGTTAGTGTTTTAGTCCTCAAAACACATAGAGTGTAGGGAGCGGTTGTACCCTTGTTAAATAACCAACGGGAGTGGTTGTACCCTTGTAAAGAACTCGGTGTTTAGCTTAGTACCGGATAAAGAGTAAGCGACGTGTAAAGGTTTTCTCCGCCTAGAAGGGAGCTTGTTTCTTAGTGAAGAAAAACTCTCGAGTTAGAGGCTCGATTAGTGGAGTAGGGCAAGGAACAGAGTCCTTATAGCCGAACCACTATAAACATCCGTGTTGTGTGGTTTGATCATTTCTTTCCTTACTTGTTTTATATATATTTCTTGATTGTTTGTTTTACTTTGAAATCACGTTAAGTATGCAAAGCGAAGAAAAGTTTAAAACGGTAAAAACTATTCAACCCCCCTTCTAGTTTTCCACACGGAGTTAGTGTGAATGGGATATCGAGTATCAAAGTAGGATGTTTGGAATAAAACTTAAGCAAGAAAATTCAGTTGCAAAAATGTAACAGCTGATTGAATAACATATTTAAATGATCTGTTATGCCTTATTCCTTAATGTGAATTGTTATAGCATTTTAATAGTCATTAACAAATTCAATGGCTATTATTAAATATTGGTTATGATTTGCACTATAAGTAACAAACTTCTCTATAGTCCCAGACATACAAAACAACTTCATAGCTTACTCCTTTTAATCCCAGCCTACTCACAACAATTCCAAGAAAGTTTCGGGCAAATTGTCAATTCCGGCAGTACACTGCTTTGGGTCGTTGTACCCTGGGAAACAACCGTGGTAATTGACATGAAATTGTTTTAAGGGAATCGTGTTCAACACGAAACTCGATCTTATTGGTTTTATTCTTCCCATACAAACTTATGCTCCGGTACTTATCTCAGTTATTTTGATTGGATTGTTATTCTATTTATATTATTATGAGTTTGAATTCCTTATAAACGGTGTAACACCCCAATCCGAGAATGGGTCAAATGTCACATTTATGGCATCAACAGAACATACGCAAGCGGATGACTTTATAATAAAATGGTTACAGAGGTATTCTAAGGAAACATTAAAGTACTAAGTCTAAATATAATAACTTCCAAACTAAAATACAAACTAAGTCCAAAAGGAAATCTCCAAATCCAACTCTAATCCATGGTAAGCTATCAACAATGTAGTCCACTAAGAGCTCCTGTTGATCCCAAACACTTGAGCTTGTATTAGAAACTTTAAATGATATCAAAGAGTATGCGGAATCTACTCTTCAATACTTAGAAGAATTGTAATATAAGAGTAAACAATGAAACAGTAGACTGTGTTATATTAACAAGAACAATTCACCAAAACGCTTCAATATTATTAGCTTAATAATACGAGTACTCTTGCTTACTACTAGGGTTTACAACCTTAAAGCTTAACAAAAACGTATTCTAGAGATATATGAGATATTAACCTAGGACCTCCTTTTATAGGCACAAGGAGTCCTTTACAAGATAACTATCAATATACAATATTCGTATCTTTCTAAACATATAAGATATACACTAAATATCTTCTATACATATCACATTACGCGTCTTCATCTCTGGCAGTACCTTCTTCATCAGCAGTCTTCTGGCAGTACTAACTTTTACACTAGCAATACTAACTTAGATAGTATTGTTAGTTATAATCTTCAGCAGTACAAACTTTAGCTTGATAGTACTAAATGTGCAGTTACTTAATTCCCAACAATCCTCCCCTAAACTTGTGATTTATCTCTAAATCAGCAAGTTTCTATGAATTATACCTTTAAGCTTGAGAGGATTCTTCCAAACACTTCATATTCTCTGCATCTTTTCTTCAGCCTGAATGAAGATCTTCCTTAGTAGTTCTCTTGCCATCTCTGTCTCTTCATCTACTATGAGTTTAGCAGATAACATCACAGTGAGAATACCCTTTCTCAATGGATATTCCTTTTCAACAAGCATATATACATCAACTCCAGCTTTTGTAGATACATGGTGAACTCCACATGTATCATACAACTTCCATTTCAATCCTAGACTGTCTGCTTGAAACTTCCATAGACTATCATCTGGATCAGGTTCAAATATTCTCTTCAACTCAACCCATAATTCTTTCTCCTTGTCATCAGCTATTTCTGTTAAGTTGAACCTTGCCTTGACTAACTCGCACACCCTCATCAAATCATCTCTGTCAAATGCTTTAAGCATGTCTTCAAAGTGTTTGTACACCTCAGAGTGATTTCCAACCCTGATTATCTTCCAGAACTTTCCTAATTCATCAGTGTAGATCTCGCAATCTATAATTGAATATTTAGCTTGTAATGGTTCAACAGTCATACCTTCTTCTGGAATAACAACCATCATCTGTTTTAGCTATTCATCAGTTAACTCCTCTTCTTCTTCCTCTTCTGCTGTAGGTAAATCTTCACCAATCTTTTGCTTCTTTGAAGACTCTATCTCCAATAGTATGCCTGCTTTCTTAGTAGTTCTGCTCTCTACTTCAGTTCCCATAGGAGTAAATGTGTTTATTCTTCTGTAAATCTTGTCAAACTCTTTCTTGATCTCCTCAAAGATTTTACCTTGGAAATCCTTCCTTGTGTATCCAGCCATGTTTTTCATGTAAAGACACATGGTGGTTCTTTGCTCAGCTTAACTAGGTGGTTTACTCCTCTTTTTTTTGGCCTTTTGTTCTGCAACAGACTTCTTTCTTGCATTTATTAGCTCGGCTAGTTGTCTTGACTTCTCTTCAATAGACAACATCTCTTCTGCTCTTAGTTCACCAAGCCTTTCTTTTAGTATAGCATCTACATCAATCATAGCTTGAATGTTATCCCAATATTCCACCTGTGCAGCATCTTGACTTGGTTGACTTTCAGCTATAACCCTTTGTTCTTCAAGAAGTCTTGCTTGTTCTTCTTCATGTAGTTTCTGAGCAAAATCAGAATCATAATCTATATGTGCTTGTACTCTCTTCTTAACTTTCTTTGGTGGCTCAGTTTCTTGCATGACTCCCTTCCATTTATCTTTTTCACCACTTCTTCTGATATAGACCAAAGCATGAGCAGCACTAACATCAGCAGTACTAACTGTTGGACTGGCAGTACTAACAGATGTACCAGCAGTATCAATATTTTCAGCAGCCTCAAAACCTGTATTAACCCCCATCTCTGCATCAAACTTCCCTTGAGTCTCAGCATCTTCTTCAACCAATGATATATTTGGATCTTCATCTATTTCAGCATTCTTCCTCCCCTGTTTGGAAGAATCATCCAAATCATCATCATCATCTGAACTGGAGGACTCGACAATATTTGCTCCTCTTTTAGCTTTGAGTGACTTGACCTTTTGTTGTAGCTTCTTCACCTTCAGAATAAGCTTTGTATAGGCACCACCATAGAGTTTCTTTGTCTCTTTCAATTCTGCCTCTAAGCCAGTCACCCTTTCTGTCAATTTTGTACAAATGTCCATCAATTCCTTTAGTGTCACACTGCCCTCATCACTTCCAAGTGTGTGATCTCTTGGGAGAGGTGAATCATGGGGCATTTCCCCCATAGTATCCATGTGGCTAGGAAGTCCATCACCTGATCCAAGTTCAAGAGAACCTGAGATAGTAGATGTTTCCATGGGTTGGGCCTTACTAATGTTACCACAGACCTGCCTAGCTTCTAAGCCAGAAACAATAGTGGTAGCCCTCACCATTCTGTCAAGGACAGCCTCATCTGCTACATTGATTTGAGAAGGAGATCTGGGATGAGGGACCACAGATTCTTGTCTGTTCCTTCTCCTATAGGTTTGTGTGATATGTGGATGTGAAGAAGATGGAGCACTTATGGGTGTATGTTGGGACTCAACTGGGATTGTTGATCCTTCACCCTGAAGATTTTGATTTTGAACAAACATAGTATCAAATAGTGGTACCTCTATCCCATTATACCCCCTAAAAGCCATTCTCATGTTACTAAAAAGTTTTGAAGTAAGCCTATGAGTTTTGTAAAAAGTTTTGTGGGACAGAAGTAGGTTTTTGTTCTTGTTCAGACATATTTGAGTAAACCTTGGATAGATTGTAACACCCCCAACTCGAAATATGGCAGCGAGACTGAGCTTGGCGTGCTACGTGAGTCGTAAGACAGTCACAATCACAGAAAACGATCTCATAACGAGACGTTTTTAGCAAAACATATCATTCGAACACAAAATTTAATGTTTTGAGTCTAAAAGACTCATATCACAAGTTGCAGCGGAAAATAAAGATAGTTTGCAGCGGAATAAAAGACACAGTTTTAAAAGATTATTCGAATGATAAAGATAGTAAGGGTAAAAAGTAAAGCCCAATGATAGCCATCCTCAACATTCAGCCACTCCTGGTGCTCACAACATGCATCAATTACCTGAGATAAAACATGCTAAAAAGTCAACACAAAGTTTGAGTGTAATCCATAGTTTTAGTAAATAATAGTTGAGCACAAGATTTAAAGTCTGGAAGATATAAGTAACAAATACAAATATCGGGTAAGTGTCACATAATCATTCGTTTTCTTTGCTAAACTCATGACACACAAAGCGTTAACCAGCACCAGTAACCCTGGCATAAGTCTACAGTAACTGCGGAATTTCATAACATAATAGTTGCCCCCAAAGCTAGGTATTTTGCCAGATACCTAGTAAAACTCAATTATAGTACATCACATGCTGACCGACCTTAGTCAACATGGCGGGATGGTCAAATCCTATAGGCCTATAAACTACAATCGCGCTCACTCGCAAGTGATTAATGGTTCATGATCGAGGGACTTGCTTTTGGCAAGGAAGGTACTTAGCATTATCGCATCAGTCAGGAATAGCATACCAATAAACAATTGTGCTCATAAAAATAAGTAAGTAGCATGTATCTCCCCCATGGGTTTATAAACAATTTAAAAATAAAAGTGGGGCTATGAATCACACCTTAGTAGCAGATGAACAAGATATCACAATATGATCAAATGGGATAGCACGGCAAGTGAACCTCAGCACAACCTAATATATGAATAATATGTCTCAGTAATAACCTTAAAGTGATTTATAAAACAATACTCGTATTTGAAATGAAAATGTTTTATTTCAATGGCGTTTGAGTGAAATAACGTTTAAGACTCGTGTGGATACGAGATGTTAAAATAATGAAAGTCGGAAAAAACAAATGGATACAAATAAAGAATAACGAAGAGAAAAGGAGAACTAAAATTAAGAAAAGAACAATTAAGAAAGACAAGACAGAAAACATCAATAGGTTGTTTCGGTGTTTTACCCATTTCCCCAAATAGTTGATGAAACATCGAAATTTTGGAAGAAATTATATAAGTATCGAAAAGGTTTTTAAGATATTTGAGTAATCATAATTGATTAAATTATAAAAGGTTTTATCGAAATTTGGGCATGATGCGCCCGTTTATAAAGCATTTCCAAGTCATTACGACTCTTGAATACAAGTTTTATTGCCTCATTTTACAAGTTAAATATATATAATTGGACACTATCATTCGCGTATATATTAGTTGTTAAGTTTATCGACTATTTTGTGTATGTTCGGGTCCAAATATGTTAAGCTCTTATGAGTCTAACATACTCTTCCGTCTCATTTACCAAAATCGTCCATAAGCTCATTGGCTAATACCGTAAATCCAATAACGTCCAATTTTTCATCCAAGCATAGGAAATAACAAGTAACCAAGTCCAATGTCCAAATTATAGCTCATTGGCTTTGGCCCAATACTCAACTCACATACTAATGGACTCTCTTTGGGCTTTCGGGCCCAAGTTATTAACACTTAACCCATTTAGGACTTATCCAAGTCCAAACCGACTCGACGCTAACCCGAGGTTTTCTAACCTCGAGTCTTACACGGCCGAGACTCACTTGAGTCTCGACTAGACTCATTCCCGACTAGTCGTGGCCCTTTTGGGTCACGGCTTAAACCACTTGACATCAAAACTATCCCAAACACTTAGCCAACACACGGCTATAACCAAACTCGACCAAATCTAACTATTGACCTTGGTCGTGACACATTGAGTCACAGCTCGACTTCACTCGAGCCTTGGAGCTCTCGGATCAACAACAAATATTACCCATGCCATGCCATGACTCATTTGAGTCACGGCTCGAGTCTACTCGAGCCAAAAGGCTCTCAGTTACATCACCAAGACCATACCAGGTCCAACCTCAACACAACAAGACTACCAGGCCATGCCATGACTCATTTGAGTAACGGCTCAAACCTACTCGAGCCAAAGACTTTTAGCTACTACCACACATCATAATCTCATCCAATATCCAAACTACAACAATAAAATATAAATTAGAACAGAAAGGAAATAAAACAAGAATAAACAACTCAACCCGAGTCAACACGAGTTGACTCGGTGAGTCACCCAACTCGGACTGAATCGAGGGTTTCACGGCCAAGATAATATAGATCCGCATGGTTTTTATTTGATTTAAAAGGTTTTAACATGTTTTATTAAATAAAACGTTTATATAAAAATAAGGGTTTCAAATAAAATAAAAACAGGGAAGGGGGAAGGCGCGTGCATTACTAAATTGGAGAGAGAAGGTGGCAGGGAAGATGCGGTTTGGTGGAGGTGGCTGACTGTCGCGGTGGCGGTGGTGGTTGTGGTGGTAAATGAGCTCCGATCGAGCTCAAAATCTCCAGAAAGGAAGAGGGGATCAAGATCTATCAATTGGTGTAAGATGGGGTTTGGCCAAAAAATTTTCCGGCGACGGTGGTTGCTGGAGAAGGTGGCTGGATGGGGTGGGAGAGAGTGAGAGAGATATGTGAGGTGTACATGTGTGTAGAAATGAATAAAAAAAATTCCTTTTATACCCAGGCAGGGACCAAAGCTGGGCAAATCAATGTATAAGGGTGTGTGGTGAAAAATCTAGGCGGGGGTAATAGTTGTCAACTTGGTAAAACTTTCGCCATAATCACTGTGGGACCCATTCGACGTACCAAATGGACTCGAAAAATTATGAAACTTGCGCCATTGTTCTTGAAAAAAAAATTCTGATAAAAACGAGTATAAATATGCATAACTTTCTCAAAATTAATTTATTTGGCAAATTCGATTCGTTTCGCGTTTTCCAGGTTGTGCTGATATAATAAGGGACTAAGGTTCACGTTTCTCAAGATATCTCGCGTTTCTCAAGTTCAAATAAGTTCAGAAAAGGTTCAACTACTAAGGTGATGCAAAAATAAATATTTGGCTAGAAAAAATAGTTTGGAAAATTACCAGATGTTACAGCACATACATCATATTGGGAAATCCGTCCTGGACTTTAGTTTAACTTATCAGTTCTGGTATCAAAGAGGTGAGGGTACTTGCGCTTGAACTCGTCCTCGCGTTCCCAGGTGAATTCGGGTCCTCTCTTGGAATTCTAGTGAACTTTCACAATGGGAATTTGGTTCCTCTTTAGTCGTTTGATCTCACGTTCCATAATCTCTACGGGCTCCTCAATAAAGTTCAATTGCTCATCACCTTGAATCTCATCAAGTGGGATTACGGCTGTCTCATCGGATAAACACTTCTTCAAATTTAACACGTGGAAGGTGGGGTATACTCTACTAAGCTCAGGAGGCAATTCCAGTCTGTAGGCTACAAGACAACCCTGTTCAGAATCTTGAATGGTCCAATGTACCTCGGGTTCAGCTTTCCTCGTTTGCCAAACCGTATCAATCCTTTCCAAAGTGAGACTTTCAGCATAACTTTATCTCCAACTTGAAACTCTAGCGGTTTACGTCTCACATATGCGTAACTCTTCTGACGGTCCCTCGCGATTTTCAATCAGTTCTTAATTTGCACAATCTTTTCTGTAGTTTCACGAACAATATCCGGCCCAATGAGCTGAGCTTCTCCTACCTCAGCCCAACAAATGGGTGATCGGCATTTTCGACCACACAATGCCTCAAACGGTGCAGCCTTAATGCTTGCATGATAACTGTTGTTGTATGAAAACTCAATCTGTATCCCACCCATTTCCAAAATCAATTACGCAGGCTCGGAGCATATCTTCCAAAGTCTGAATTGTCATTTCACTCTGGCCATCTGTTTGTGGGTGGTATGCAGTACTCATGTCGAGGTTCGTGCCAAAGGCATCTTGAAGCGATTGCCAAAAGTTAGAAGTGAATCTGCTGTCTCTGTCAGAGATGATAGATATTGGGGCTCCATGCCTCGATACTATTTCCTTCACGTAAAACCTAGTCAACTTATCCATACTGTAGTTCTCTTTGATGGGTAGAAAATGTGCTGATTTTGTTAGTCGATCGACTATAACCCAAATAGCGTCGAAACCAGTTGTATTCCTTGAAAGTTTGGTGACGAAGTCCATAGTAATCCGTTCCCATTTCCATTCAGAAATCTCAGGCTGTTGTAGAAGACCAGACGGTTTCTGATGTTCGGCCTTAACTTTCGCGCATGTAAGACATCTGCGAACATAATCGGCAACTTTGGCTTTCATGTTCGGCCACCAATATAACTCCTTGAGATCGTGATACATTTTGTCGAATCCTGGGTGTATAGAGTACTTTGACTTATGAGACTCGTGAATGATTAAGTCTCGCAGTCCTCCATAACGCGGCACCCAACTTCTTCCTTTAAAACACAAGGTTCCATCTGAATGCTTCTCAAACTTCTTCTTTATCATTCCATAAAGATTATCACTCTGGAAATCTTCTTGTTTCACGGCTTCTTCTTGAGCATGGAGAATTTGAGCGGGAAGGTTTGAATTGATAGTCAAAACCAAAGCTCAAACTCGCAGCGGCTTCGACCGTTCCTTACGGCTCAAGGCATCAGCCACGACGTTCGCCTTTCCCGGGTGGTATCTGATTTCATAGTCATAGTCGCTTAAAGTTTCCAACCATCGTCATTGCCTCATATTCAGCTCCTTCTGATCTAAAATATGTTGAAGACTCTTGTGATCAGTGAAGACAACACACTTTATCCCGTATAGGTAGTGCCTCCATATCTTGAGTGCAAAAACCACTGCTCCTAACTCCAAATCATGCGTGGTATACTTCTCTTCATGAGTCTTAAGTTATCGGGAAGCATATGCCATGACCTTCCCTCGTTGCATCAAAACTGCTCCTAACCCGTGATATGATGCATCACAATAAACCACAAAATCTTCCACTCCATCTGGCAATGCCAAAATCGGTGCACTGCACAGTTTTTGCTTCAGGGTTTGAAATGCTTCTTCTTCATCCTTTCCTCATTCATACTTCTTTTCCTTCTGAGTCAATGTAGTTAATGGTTTTGCTATTTTGGAGAATCCCTCGATGAATCTCCTGTAATACCCGGCCAATCCCAGAAATTGTCGGATTTCTGTAGCATTAGAAGGCGTTGGCCAATTCTCAATAGCTTCAATCTTCGCGGGATCCACATGCAACCCTTTGTTGTCAATCACATGACCAAGAAATTGTACCTTGCGAATCCAAAATTCACACTTAGAGAACTTTGCGTACAATTGCTCTTCCTTGAGCAACTTAAGAATCATCGCCAGATGTTGCTTGTGCTATTCTTCACTCTTGGAGTAGATCAAAATATCATCGATGAAAACTATGAAAAACTTGTCCAAATATGGTTTACACACTCGGTTCATGAGGTCCATGAATACAGCCGATGCGTTTGTCAAACCAAAGGGCATCACTTGAAACTCATAGTGGCCATAGCGAGTCCTGAATGCCATCTTGGGAATATCCTCTTCCCAGACTCTAAGTTGATGATAACCTGACTGCAAATCTATTTTAGAGTAGTAATCTGATCCTTGCAGCTGGTCGAACAAATCGTCAACCCTAGGTAATGGGTAGCGATTCTTCACTGTTAGCTTGTTCAATTCACGGTAGTCAATGCACATTCTAAACGATCCGTCCCTCTTCTTCACGAATAACACCGGTGCTTCCCAAGGTGAGGAACTAGGTCGAATAAACCCTTTATCCAACAACTCCTGTAACTGTTTAGACATTTCTTGCATTTCCGTCGGAGCAAGTCGATACGGTTCACGTGCCACAGGTACAGCTCCCGGAACTAGGTCAATCAGAAATTCCACTTGTCGAACCGGTGGAAGCCCAGGCAGATCTTCAAGAAATACTTTAGTAAAATTACGCACAATCGGGACGTCCTCGAGTCGCTTCTCTCCAGACTCTTTCTTGGACACATGTGCTAGGAATGCATGACAGCCTTTCTCGATATACTTCAGGGTCTTAATGCAGGAGATGATACTCAAACGGGTTCCGCTACGGTCTCCGCGGACAACCAGGGTTTCGCCATCGAGAGGAATATGAACAACTCACACACCGCAAATAATATTGGCTTGATGTTTGGATAGCCAATCTGTTAGCCTTGCTTTTTTATAAAAATAATGTCTTACACGTGAATTGGACTAGATTTGTAGTAAGTAGTACCCCCAGGGACTACTACTGTTTAAACGGACAACTAGTAATGTAATAGGGCTATAAATACCCCTCATGACTCTCCATGAGGGGTTTGGGAAATCAATGTGTATTCATTCATTCTTTAATCTAATATACATTGTGTGTTTCTTTACCTTTCTCTCTCTACTTTCTCTCACTAGATAGATGAAGATATTCATCTTCTTTAATCAACCAAGACCTCCTTAACCACATAAATCTTGTATATCATTGGTCCTACAATTGGTATCAGAGCTAACCAGGGTCGAATCGTGGTGTTTTGTGGTGAAAAAATGTGATTCTTGGTGTTTTTTCTCGGAAAAAGTACATGTTTCTTCGAGTAAGACATGAGTTTCTTTGAGTAAGAAGAACTTTTTCCGAGTTAGGGTATAAATGCCTTTGAGCAAGAAGTGTATTTTCGAGTTAGGATTTAAACACCTTCTAGTTAGAAGGGTATTTTTCTGAGTTAGGTGTAAATTCCTTCGAGCAAGAAGTCTTTTTCGAGTTAGTTCATAACTTTCTTCGAGTAAAAAGAATTGTTGTGAGTTAGTTCTTAAGGTTCCTTCGAGAAAGACAGTTTTTCCGAGTTAGAACTTAAAATCTTCGAGTTAGAAGAAGAAGTTTCGAGTAAGCTGAACTTCGAGTAAGCAGAACCTCCGAGCAAGCAAAAAATTCCGAGTAAGGAACTGTTTTCCGAGTTAGGCAAAAACTTCTGAGTAAGGATAGTTATTTTCCGAGTAAGGAACTTTTAAAACTTCGAGTAAGCTAAAATTCGAGTAAGATTCTTCGAGCAATGAAAACTTCGAGCAAGGAAAACTTTGAGTAAGGAGTTATGTTTTCGAATTTCTAGGGTATTTACCGAGCATCAAGGAGTGAAATTTTTCTGTGTTTCTTAAGGTTTCACTGAATAACTAACATACAAAACCCTAGTTTTCGAAAGAATTAGGGCATATAACAAACTCACCCTTCACACCAAAATCACCCTTCATACCAAAATCACATATGATATTATTGGTCTACACTTTCAAAACAAACCACGTATAGCTTAAAAGATCCTGATCAAGAATCAAAATCAAATGAAAACGGCTAGTATCGGAGTTTCTTATGACTACGGAGTTTTTGTATGATATTGCTTATCTGGGTTTAAAGTTCATTTCACGGGCATGTGTACTTAATTATCTCAAAGTCTAGAGGTTGGATGGATGCATGACTTTCAGAGATACTTGTTTGGGCATACACTGGTAGTGATTAAGACTTGGACATCTAGCTAAATGTGTGATCTATAAACGCATAAGTCAGTTCTTAATGCTCACATTGTCTATCACTTTAAGGAGTTACGTTGTAGTACTCAGTGTCACATGAAGTTGTGGATAGTCCAAGAGGTGGATATTTCATATACTGTTTGATCGGTTTACGTATATGATACTACCTTTGCTTTAAGGAGTTACGTTGTAGTGCTCAGTATTGGTTCTTAGTCACACTCTCGTACAAGCTTAAGTCACATATCTAAGGGGTGTTTAGTTCAGGGCAATTCCTACTCAGATCAGTTATACAGTTCGGTTCTCTCCATACATTGGTCATTTACTAGCTGGTTGGATTTTGAAGGGGTCGCTTATAGGTTGAATAGAAGAGATGAGATTATAGAAAAAGAGAGTCATATTTGACCGGATCTAAACACACATGTTGTGTTGGGGATACCTTGAGTATATACTTGATAACACGCGGAATTTACTACCAAGTATCTAGAAGATATTTTGTGTTTGGTGATTGATTGAATAAAACAATAAGAACAAATAAGAACACAAACGATATCAACCAAACAATCACTTCAATATATATCGAACGATTACAATATGAACGTGAAGCTCTTGATAATTCGTATGAAGGGATATATTTCTAAACCCTAACTGAGGATCTCTCTTTATAGCACAAAGAGTCCTTTACAAGTAAACTATATTCTATACAAATAAGATATTCATCATATCCATTTCATATTTATCTTCATACGGTTTTACCTTGATCTCTTAAGCAGTCCTAACTGTTCCTGTATTCTTCTCTTCCATCAGCAGTACTAACTGTTCTTGTATTCTTCAACCGTACTAACTGCTTAAGTTTAATTCCCAACAATACTTTTTCAACATATTCTAACGAAATTATGCTTAAACGGGATGTTATGGCTTTAATACTGCATCAAGTAAAAGGTAATTCTATGGCATGTACACAACAGTATGATGATTCCGATGACTCGCAACCAACAGGAGGGAGAAGTACATGAAGGAAGAAGTAGTGTTTCGTCTTCAGCAATCTGGTTGCGGGTACATCAAGGCTTATTACCAACTTGGATGCAATACTTTGTGAGGTATGTTGTTATGATGCTCCCCGAACGACAACCATGGTGCTACACTTTAATATTTACTTTCTCCGCTGAGTGAAAGAGAGTTGTCAATTCAGGAGGGAGCAGATAAAAGAAAAAGGCTCAGTAGTTAGGAGGGAGTAATAACCTAACTAGATCATTACAGTTGAAGTTCAGAGCTACAAGGATTAGTTTCGTCCGCCGAGATCTTCAGAAGTGAGAACTTCAAGTCTGCCTCAGTATCTAGTCTACAAAGACTCTGCACTTCAACAACGTCAACATAAGTTTATTATTATTGTAATTTACTTTGTTTATAGGTCTCATTGTAACCATTCATGTGTGACGATATCTTGGAAGGAGATTGTTAGCCTTGCTTTTTTATAAAGATAACGTCTTACACGTGAATTGGACTAGATTTGTAGTAAGTAGTATCCATAGGGACTACTATTGTTTAAGTGGCAAACTTGTATTGTAATGAGCTTATAAATACCCCTCATGACTCTCCATGGGGGGTGTGGGAAATCATTATGTATTCATTCATTCTTTAATCTAATATACATTGTGTGTTTCTTCACCTTTCTCTCTCTAATTCCTCTCTCTAGAACGATGATGTATTTTCATCAACCTCGACCTCCAGAAAGCGATTCTTGTTCATAACACAATCCATACCCACCACTACGTCAAAGCTTCCGAGTTCAATGGGCATGAGGTCGATGTTAAATGGGTGATCTAGAAGGTTTAGGGTATAGTCTCGGATTACAGCGCAAGTGTTAACCAAGTTGCCATTAGCTAGTTCAATACTATAGCTGGTATCTAGGAAGGTAGGGGTGAGGTTAAGTAGTGGTGAAATCGTAGAAGATACAAAACTCATATCGGCACCAGAATCGAATAAGACTTTAACACGAATATTGTTGAGTAGGAACATACCGGTGACTACGTTCGGATCCTGCTGCTGCTCCCCATTGCCCATCACATATGCTCTGCCACTAGCGCCTTCAGTTCTTCGTCCAGTGTTCTTTGGGCAATTACTCTTGTAGTGACCACGCTCCCCACATCCAAAACAGGTTACAACTGGTTGTGCGTTACTCCCAGTAGCCACAGCTTTTCCCTTACAATTCTTAGCAACATGTCCAACCTTATAGCATTTCTGACACTTAATAGTGCATGGTCCAGGGTGATGTTGGTTACACTTATCACAGAACGGGTGATTTCCAGCATATCCTCCAACTTGTGTTGGTGCAGCCACGTATGCCCTGACAGTCTCTTATCGTCTGTTCTGCTGGTGGTGATGATTGTTGTTACGGTACTGTTGGTTGTTGTTGTTGTGGTGATGGTTATGGTGAGGGTGAGTGTTGTTGTTGCGATTATTGTAGTTGTTGTAGTTGTTGTTTCTCCTGTTGTCCTCCCACTTCCTTTTGTTGCCATAATTGTTACCCTTCTGAACAGTGCCCTTCTTAACCACCTGATCCATCAGTCGTTTAGATATACGGATAGCATCATCTAAAGTCTGAGAGTTGTAAGATGTCACTTGCCCTTCAATACTGGCAGGTAGACCACCAATGAACTTTTCCAGCAACTTCTCATTATCTGGCACCATGTGAGCACAGAAGACCTTCAATTCTTGAAATTGTCGAACATAAGTGGTCAGAAGTCGCTCAAAGTGTATTCTTACTGCAAAGAACCTCGTCAACCTATTGAGTTAAGATATCACCTTATTATTGAAAGATAATAGGATTTTGTGATCATATTTGACACAATGACTATTTACAGAAAAAAAAAATCTTGAGAAAATAGTATTGAGAAACCTAACACGACCGGCCCATAATTAAAAATTACACATTTTCACCTGAACCCATTTCAACCTGTTACCCAATCTGCTCAACCCATCCCTTTTACCAAATGTAAAATATATGTTGATGATTAAATTTTGCATACCTTGTAAACTTAAAAATTGTGAGGTAAAATGTGACCAGTAATCTCTTTTTCCTGCTATTCTGAAGATCATCTGCAAAATTGTTGCCTTCATATAAAACTGTTTGTTGGTTTGTACAAATAAAATATGTATCAGAAAAGAACATATCAATATTAACCATAAGCATGTTGTGTAACTACACGTATAGATTTTTTTACCTTAAGAACCACCTAATCCAAACTTGGTACCGAAGATGATCAGCCGCAGCTTGTGATAACCTGAAAAGAACATATCACATTTGTTATGTATTTAAAACAGGACAGACAAAAGAAAGCTATCACAAAGGGAACGATTGAAACAGTTAAAGCCAACCCAAAATAGAGAGTGTTACAACTAAACGTTATGAAAAAAATGCCATGAAACATATGGTATCTGCTGATTACTCAAGAAAGATTAAAGCATCTGTCTTGGAAAGCTTCATATGTCAAATACTGACCTCATTTATGCTTTCTTATTCTGGAGGTTGTTTCTTATAAATAATACAACTACTTTGACTTAATATACATATTTTCTGTTTTTGCAAGACTTCACATATCAAATAATGACCACAACTCACCTTCTTGTTCTCTAGCTTGTTTCTCGCTATGCCTACTGAACTTTTTGGTTTTTAAATCCTGTAAGAGGAAGAAAAAGCAATGGAACTTAATCACATGTTTCAATTTATAAATGTTACGATCATTCATCCACAAAACCAATTGTGCCACACATATAATACAATGTAAATGTCCAATTTTAGAGCAAATACATTATTTAAAAAAAATAATAAAAAAAATAAAAAATAAATAAAAAAAAGAAGAAAAAACTCATTCAGAGGGTGTTTGCTGATTTTTCTACTTATAAACTCATATCTAACCAAAAAACCCTTACAATGATCTATAAATCTCGCTCATGTTCTTCTCCCTAGTAATCAAATATAAACTTATAAATAAGCAAATCCAAACACTATTAACCAAAGGCCTTATTTTCATTAGTTACATACTTTATATCACAGCTCCAAGATGAGTGATCGGCCCCAAACGGTCAACTAATATTGACCAGGTAAATGGTCAACAAGAGTCAAACAATCTAGGGCACGATGCAATTTACCAAAGGAGTTTTATGTATCCCCGGGTCGTTAAGTCCCAACGAGGTGTGTAAACTGAAATAAAACGAATCTGTGATCGGGTGAAGATTGAACAGAAAAGGTTTTGAGTGATTTAAACTAAAGAAATATAAAAGGAAATAGCTTAAACAAGCTATAAGAACAAGTACGTGAAAGCAAAATATTTAGAAACGTCTAAAATCTAAAAACGCGTACGTTTAATTTAAATTTACGTAAACGTACAAAATAAAAAGTGAGATTTGATAAATAAAAGGCCTACGGATATGAAAATTATATTTTTACAAACCTAATAATAAAAGAAAATTATTGGAAAATTAAAATTATTTTTATGACTATTTAATTAATTATTATTAATTAAAAACTATTTATTAATTATTTAAAATGCACTAAATTAAAAGAAAATAGGAAATTAACCTAGAAAATTAAAATTTTAACTTAGATAAATCTAAAATAACCTAAAACTTATTTTAAAACTGAAATTATATTTTTTTACACTTTTTATCTATTTATTATTAATTAAAAACTAATTATTAATTATTTAAACTATTTTGATTTTTAATAAATACTAAATAAACTAAGAAAATTCTGAAACTTTTTCTATAAATACTAAATAAGTACAGGAACCTAAGAAAAATATAAAAATGAAAAGTGCTTAATGAAAAAGCAGAAAAATAAGCCAAATGGCTTAAATAGAAGCTATCACTTTTTTATATTTTGATTTTCTTGGTTTTTCTTTTACAAAACTATTTATATACTGATTATAAGCAACTTTTAAAAAGACAAAAGTTTTGGAAATCAGAAATAAGCAATTGGTGAGCTTATGTGTTTGACAGATTAAGCTTTTAGCTTATTAGGACTTTGAGGTTTTGAAAAAGCCACACCACAAGCTATACTATGGTGCCACAGATTAAAACAAGCTACAATAGGGTTAAAGGAACTTGAAATAAGCAGAGTAAAAGAAATAAGCACAAGAGATAAGCTATGCTAAGCAAATAAGCAAAAGGCAAAAACTTACACTAAAACAGGCCAAAATGCAAACCTGCAGGCCAATGTGGGGCCCACAGGGGTGAACAAGGGTCCAAGGTAAAACTTGATTCAATAAGCTGAGCTTATGGGCTTTTCAAAAAGCTAAGACTCAAGGGATGGGACCCACAAATGAGCTTATGACAAGCTTGTGAAAAAGCCTATGTACACTGAATACTCAGCACACACAGTGAAATGGGACAACCTAAAAGCTGATAGCAGGCTTAACAAATAAGCTAGAAAATGAGATCTAATGGGGGCAAAATCAAGCTTATACTACTGGCTATCCAAAAAACTAAAAAGCCCTATCACAATCACCCCAATTGAAGTCCAATTTGACCCTAGATCAGGTACCAGAAACTGGTTTAAACCTGATCTTTTTTGACTTTTGCAGTAAAACACAAAAGTTGACTTAATCCAAATTTAGTTGATCCTAACTAACTAATTATGGTGTAATAAGCTATAATTAAGCTAGATTAAGCTGAATGGAACAATCCTATAGCCACATGGCACAAATCCCATCCTTACTGACAAACAGTAAGCAGCTTAAGCTGATTAAAATGCCATTTTGACTTTTTTAACTATGACCTATGGATTTTATGACTTGGCTATCTAATATTATCCTATTTTGACCTGGTTTGACTATTTTTAAAGCTTCATAAAACTAGAAACATAGAAAAGGACCTAAATCCAAACAACCCTATCTAATACTGATTATGCAATTTACACTACAGTATACTAATTTAAACCATATTTTACCCTAAACTCTGATTATCTAAGTGATTACTGATCTAAAAAGTAGAAAGAAAAGACAAATAAGCAATAAATATAGGCTGAATTGACTTAAGCAAAAATAAGCTAAAAAGTTAGAATTGGAACTCACAACTGTTTCTGCTGAAAATGAATGAACCCAACTGACAAATTATAACCCAGGCTTATCAATAAGCCATAAGATACCCAAATAAGCTGATCAAATCAGCTTATTCCTTCCTTAGCTTATATGACCAAAGTCAGTTGACTTTGGTTGACTTTTCTGGAAATCTTGATTAAGGATCAGGAAACCTTCAATACTTCTTGAATAAGTATCAATAAGCTTATACAAGCTTATTTGAACAGTTACAATAGCTTATAACATCAAAATTAACAAGAACCATTTTGGCGGGAAAATCAGTTGCTACTGAAAACATGTAATAACTTTGATTGAACACTCAAATTATAACTTAAATTACTTAATTGATTCAAATATTACAAAACCCAGAAGATAAATTACATTAAACTATGAAATCGACATTAATTTAACTAATTAAACTAAACTACACTAAAACTAAACTACTCTCTTTTCTTCTGCTTCAAGGAGCTCTTTTATACTTCCAATATCTTCCATGGGACCCTCTGAGTGAATCCCAGCTATCCATTTGCCTCAATTAAATCTCAATCGTCCAAGTATAAATTTGGCGCTAAAAAGTCTTTTGAGCAGGTTTTAGCAATTAAGGAAGTTTAGAGGATTGTAGAGGTGGAGGAGAGTGGGTAGTGAGCTGGGGGTTGAGGTGGAAGAGATTGTAGCAGCTGGCTTGGTGAGGTGGAGGGAATGGTATCGAAGAAGACAAGTCAAACTTGTCTTGGTTTTGTTTGACCGAAGGCTTATCTGAAATAAGAACAAGGTGGGTCGGGTTTGGGCTTTGGGTTTAGTTTAGGATGGGCTGGGTTGTTTTTTTTAGATTTAAGGGTAGTGGGTTGGGTTAAATTAAATAAGGTCCGGCTGGTTTTGTTTGAATAAGCACAAAGACCAAAATTATATTTTCTGAATCTTGAAGGGGCTGAAATGGTAATTTTCCAAAGATTATTACAAGGACCATTTATGCCAAGTTTCAATTCCCCAAGGACTTAAGATGTTAAATTTCAATATTTAAAACCCGGGGGACTTGTTTTGCCATTTTTGAAACTTGAAGGACCAAAACTGCCATTTCTTTAAAACTTTCATCCAAGGACCAATATTGTAAAAGTTAAATAGCTTAGGGACCTTGAATGATATTTTTAACACCAGGGACTATTTTTGCCAATTTCTGAAAGTTCAGGGACTGAAATTGACAATTATGCAAAATATGTTTGTTTTTAACTGTTTTTAATCCTTTTGCATCTGAAACACATAAAAACACAATCAAATGATATTTTCTGTATTTTGAAGCATATCTGCATGTTTTTAAATGTTTTTGTAGTCTAAATGTGACAGAAATGATGAGTATTTAGACACTCATCAATGAGCAACTCTAAACTCGTTTCCATCCACACCATTGTGATTAATCTGTATTCGTGTCCTCATGTTTGCTCATATACAATCATGTAATATGTTTGAATATGATCACAAACTTTATATCAGGGAATCAATAAACATCAAATCTTATTCAGTCCTACACTAAAATTATGGTTTCTATGAATAATCTTTTTTGACGCTGCAAATTGAGTAACACATAGCCCATACGTCTAGTTGGTCCTTCTGGTCTCAACAGCCTTACAAACCTTTTACCTTCATATTTTCACCTTCCAATGTAATTAACACATGAATAACTGAAACAAATCAAAACCCGTATATCGCCACAGTTTCTTAATCATGCATGTGGACAGGAACCTGATTTTCAAATCTCCATTAACAATTTTCGCCCGCGTTTTGATACAACAGTCAATATACATGTCCTAATTGCTAAGTCAATATACATGTCCTAATTGCACACGGATCTAATTGCTAAGTGAACCTTAGTCACAGAAACTAACATTTTCGCACAGAAATATTATACCTCACGATGGTATTGGAACCCATAAAACCGCCTCCGTACGTATTCGACGACTGCAACGGCACCCTTGTCACTTCTGGCCACAGCTTGAAATGAATTCGGCATCTGAATGACCTGATCTGTATAACTTATCGAAACAACCTGGTTTAAAGCAATTGATGAAAAGTTATGTTTTTTACAGATAAGCTGATAACGATCAAATTTTGAAGTATATATCCACATATTCAGTGCCTGTAGTGTAGTAGTATCCTGGTTACTTTTAAGAGGGTGTTTGGGATTGCTTATAAAAGGGTTAATCTCTTTATTTTTAACAGATAAGCAATAGATTGGTTTTGACTCGCAAAATCTAGTTTTGAGGCAACGACATCTTTTGCAAGTACAACTTTATCAGCTAAAGGGAAAGTATCAATTGAAGGGAGAGTATTAATTGAGGCTACAAATCAAAGTTACCTCATGAATGAAAGAAACGGGGTAATTGTAAACGCTTACCACTTGAAATACAACATTGCAAACTAATATATAAAATATATCATACCGAACTACTAAAATTGTAAAATCCGATAAAAGGAACATACCCTTTTAAACCTTAGGTTTGGCAGCAGCATCATAACCTTAAACAAAAACAAAGAACGACAATCTACAAAACAAAACAAAACCCTTATTAGTAAAATAAAAATGAATCGTTACAGTTAACATAGATCAATATTCAATAACCAATCCGCCCATTAACAAAACTAAACTACCTTTTTATAAATGGTACCAAACAAAAAAAAAAAAAAAAAAAAAAAAAAAAAAAAAAAAAAAAAAAAGGTTAGGAATGATATTATTACAAAACTTACATAGCTGTATTAGGGGGTAATTAACCTAAAGCACTATGAACAGTTCCTTTGCAACCACATATCAACCAATAGGAAGATAGCTTTTGGCCTTAAGCTACAAAATAGCCAATAGAAAAGATACACGTGGCAGTTAATCCTCTTTTTTTAAGGCTTCACCCTTTTGATGGTTAGTATAATAGTATAATATCTAAATATCATGACACTGTGGGTAATTCACATCATGGATTTTGATGGTTCACATGGTTTAGATCGACATGCATGTTGTCTAATGACCAGTATGTGTAATTACTGTGAGTTTAATAAAATAAGGTTCAAGTTTGTGTTTACAATATATATTAGAATGTTGAAAGTTAAGTATTTGGGTACTTGACTAAAACCATGGATTTTGGTTTTAGGGATCTTTCAACATGGAAATGATAAATTGATGATGCAAGTTGTATAGTACTATAGTTAATGAAAAAGACAAGGGCAGGATTTTCTCAGTTTGGTGTATCTTGGATCAAAGATACAAAGTACTACAACTTAATTACTTTAGCTTCTTATTCATAATAAGTGGAATGGTTGAAGGACATGTTAATAAGACCAAGAGTAGTGGGCGTTGAATGGGGATTCGTTGCCTATTTAACACCCGTCGAACCGCCCTCTTGCAGCGTTGAAGCCCGTTGAAGAGCAGAAAATCCAACGCCCGTTGAATCCACAACGGGCGTTGAAGTGTTGAATGTTTAATTTTTTATTTATTTTTATTCTTTAAAATGTTATTTAACTTTATTTTTTCCATTTAACTATATGTATTACTTAATTTTAAGAGTAAACAAAAAAAAACATTCCATTAACAAAAAAAAAAAAAAAAAACAATTTATTGAAATTAAAAAAAACAAAACAAATAAACAAACAACCTAAAAAGTAAAAATATTGGTTCCAACGTGGTGCTTTGCGATTGTCCAGCTCGCGAGGTGATTGAACGCGACCCCGTTGTGTCTCTCCTTCCACAGGGCCTTCGCCTCCTCCAGCTGGTCATCCTCGTCATTTAGCGGGTTGACAGACTCACGATAGCAGCGTTCAAACTCGAACATGTCCGCATGCAGCGCATGCCACTTGGAGGTGATCATGTCCGTGTTCCGGTACTCCTTTTGTCTACCGAGCAAGAGGTGAAAATCGCGCTTCACCCTAGACCAAAAGTCTTTCTTCGTATCATGAGTCTTCGCCCGGATGTCGGAGACGTTCAGGTAAGAATTCACCAACGCCATTTCTTCGTTTTCTTCCCAGGCAGATCGAGATTCACTGGCCATTTTTTGGTGAATGTGGTGGTCGTTGACGGCAAGGGAGAAATTAGGGTTGATGTTTGTGAGGTTAAAAGTGGTGGGAGGTGGCTTTTTATAACCGATCGTTAACGGAATTCCATTTAATTCGACGTTAACGTTAGCTCAATTGGGTAAGTTTAACGCCAAACGTTAACGTCGGATGGGTGAAACAATTTAATGTTAACATTAATAGGTCTGACCATTAACAGTCAATTATTTATTATTTTAAATTTTTTTTTATTTTTAAATAATTTATTTCTAATTTTTTTTTATCTTTTTTAACGGTGGAATTTGTTTTTTTCGTGTCAAATTAAAAAAAAAAAAAATATGTTAAATAATTAAAAAAACTAATCATTACACCCATGTTAAAAACGCCCCAACCCACTACCCCCAATTTGTAAAAAACTTCCATTATGATGCGTGTGACACTTGTCGCATTTTGCCCCCACCCACACCCAAACCACTACTCTTGGTCTAAGGGTATCGTTTTGTTTAAAAGACAATGCTTGTACTTTATGCATTGTGTTCGATAATGAGCTACATTATCAATAGCGCACCACTTGATAAAAGGGGTTAGCTAAAAGTGCACAAGTCGGTGTGATCCAACTAAAAAACAGAGATCAACACACAATAATAGGAAGGAATAAATCAACGAGATTGTTTGGAACCAGAGGTGAACGCTCTGTTCTTTTTATTAAAGTCAAATACTCAAAAAAACAATCGTGTCTCTCTTTGTAGATGACAACCTTTATTTATATCCTAGTAAACATTTAAAAGTGGAATATATATCTTTACCATACAATGACCAAAGAATATATGGAAAGGAGTTGACTAAAATATTGAGACGTAAATGATTGTATCATCACAAATTAAAGAAAAAATATAAATTCCTAATAAAACCATGCATTGTCAATGCCACCACGGTGTTAGGGAACACAAAAGTCAATGGCGAGACACCCAATTCTCTTTTAATACAACATTAGAATCTGATTTAATGTGGAAAACTCACACTTAGAGATTGAAACACATGTTATATACTTTCCTAAGGTATATGTTCGAACCTGAAAGATGAAGAGGTTAGAGATTATCTTCTTAATAGTTCTTTTGAAAAATTTCATACATGAGAAATAATAAAAGAACTGCCTATATGAGTATGAAGTTTTGCTACTTCAAGAAGCTTGGACTTGGCTTCCTATATAATCATTAATGGATAAGGATGCATGACGTGTAAAGCGTCTAAGTACAAACATTGGAAAATGTGGAGACTCGTGTCTATATTATCTTCGAGTATTCAAACGAATTGAATGGTTCATTCCTTAGTGACGCCCTGATTTTTGAATATTTGAAAAGCGTGATCTACTAAGTGAAAACTGAATCCTTAGTGATATTTTCATCTATGCACGAGTTTGATTTGTTTTGATTAAATCAAGGATTATACTAAAATGAGGGATGTTTGTTGGTGATTTTAGTGTCATCAATCATTTTATGTAATGTATATTTACCTGAGACTAAATGGATTTCAAGTTAAGTTGTAATACAGGTTTGGAGGTGTGGAGTGCATGCTTGTATAAACTAATTAACTTGATTTCGGATATGATAATGAGATACGGTGTGAATATAAGTGAAAGGGCGCAACACTAACAAAATACATGTGGTCAGTAAACTGTGGTTGATGGACATACACGTCTTTGATGACCGTAGTTAGCAACAATTTTGAAAACTGTTCCAAAACTATGCACATTTAAAAGTGTCGCAACTTTTCACTAGAGAAGGTGCGATTTTTCATCAAAAGTTATAGCTTGTCCCTACAACCACCATTAAGTTTATTTATGTATATGTAAACATAATTTGGTCTTGAATATGAAGATATTCATATCAACAATAAATACAACAAATTATCCATATTTTTGCTCTTTTATTGTGCCTAGAATTTGGGTGTGTCCAAGAATTCGAGTCTGTAGGAACGATGGAAAGAGACCTACAAAGATGACCCATATGATGATGCTGATTTCTACTATCTTTGGCTCACGGAAGATCAAATGGCTTTTGGTAATGCTATTGATAAAAATCTTCATGGTCAAATTAAATAGGTGTTTGTTGTAGTTGTTCATAACTTGGTTTGTCATTCTTATGATAAGTATGATTTGAAGCACAACAGGTATGTTTGTTTTTTGCTTTTTCAGGCTGAGATGTGAGATTCACCCGCATCCTTTGTATTTAACTGTTTTTTGGAGTAATAAATTTACCATGGGTAAAACCCTTTACCAAATAATAATAATAATAATAATAATAATAATAATAATAATAATAAAAGAGTAAAAAAAATAAAAATAAAAATTGAGTGTGTCATTGTCTTATCACAATACGAATTTCGAGTAGCCCAAGACACCAAATAGGGTCAAAATATTGTATTAGAAAAGTGATAACACAATTCAAGAATTTATTCGCGAAACCTTTGATTATCAAGACCCTAATACCAACTGATCAAATCATATCATTTGATTAATAGCACATAAACATGAAAATTTCTCTCACCAAGACTTCCTCGATTGGCTCATTGGCCTCTCAATCACGAGACTCATCAATAATCAAAATAAACCGTGTGATGACGTATAGTCCGTATTCGGGTCACGAACCCGACCCATACCCAAGTCCATCACGAATGGACTCCAGTCCATCACGAATGGGCTCAAGCCCATCACGAAGGGGCTATTGCGATAACGGTTTGGGCTCACGTTGGCCCAAACCCGAAGTTATTTATGGTCTTGATAGGATATCTCTTATTTATGGGATATGTATCAAGTAACCGCCCTATGCGGGATATGCTGAGGAGTGAGGAACACGAAACCAACTAGGGTTTCGTGTGTATATAAAGAGTCATTCGACTCTCATCAAAGGTACGACTTACAAACCCTAACTCTTCAACTAAACCCTAAAAACCGATTACTTACTCTCACGCCGGAGGATAATCGTGGGAGACAATCCCACGATAAGCCTAACGGTGTCTTTTTGTTTTCTTAGTGCGCAGGTCTCAAGCATTAAGATCTGATTGGTACGGAATCAAGGAACGCCCAACTTTTGTATCAACAAGTGGCGCCATCCGTGGGACCCTACACTAAGAACTTTGCTAAGAACTAGAATGACGAAACACGGAAATCAGCGGACTCCGCATACGAAGAAAACGCATGACGACCTACTAGGGAAGATACATCAAACTGATGCGGCCTCTAAGCAGGCCTCTGGGACAACCAGTGCGCCCAGAAGCTTAGGATTGTACTCAGATCTGCTCTTTACTCCAGTAGAACCGCTCACTATGACTACCAATGCTACTACAACAAGTACTAGCGCGGTAGACCTACAACGCACTCCTCTCACCATGCCAGAAGTAAACTTCACTGAGCCACCAAATGCGCCTATCCGAAACAAGGATCTTTCTTTGGAGACAGACTCCCTCACGCTAGAAGGAGTCACGCCTGAACTAGCGCCAAGTGATTTCGTGTCCCAGAACTACGAAACCTTGGTTGCGCTCATGCGAGAGGAGGCGAAAAAGAGGTTGAGTCAAAGTATGCACGCCAGGCCCAACTTCGACCCTGAGCATGAAGCGTCCCCACCGCGCTACCGAAAGGAAAGACGCGAGAAGGATAGTCGCAAACACCCAGTGTTTACTAGGATTGGAAGGAAGGTTGTGGATGACGAAGCAGCCGACTTTCAGTATCTGGAGGAGCATGAAGATGGGGAACGGCGCGCCAATGTCCACACTAGGCTTGGTAGTCGCAGGGTTCATGACAGGCTTGGGCGACGGTGCTCCCCAAGTGAAAGCCCTTCAAGCTCTGATTCCGAGGATAGTCGGCGCAAGCGCCGCAGAGGAGCAAGCTCGGATTCCGATGATAGTTGGCGCAAGCGTCGTAAAAGAATAAGCCCATCCTCAAGTGATTCCTCGGACAACGAGGACAAAGAAACCGGACATTGGAAATCAAGGGGAAAATACCGCGACCAGGAAGACGAAGACATGTCTCGTCCCTGGCGTCGCCAAAAAGTTGATGCGTTCACTAGGCGCATCAGCGATTTTTCGGAAAATAAGAGAAGGCGCATGCCTGCTAATGTCAAAACATATGATGGGACAGGTGATCCTGATGATCACCTAAAAATTTTCGAATCAGCAGCCACTATCGAAAATTGGCCACAACCTGTGTGGTGCCACATGTTTAACTCTACATTAGTAGGGAATGCGCGCAACTGGTTCAGTAAGCTTCCACGCAGAAGCATCGGTGGGTTTGAAGAGTTGCGAAAGGCGTTTCGTTTAAACTTTACTCAAAGGAAGAAGTGCGCCAAAAACCCTGTCGAGCTCGCTAGGGTAAAACAGCGCCAAGGGGAATCCACAAGCGCTTTCATGGAACGCTATAAGGACGAATGCATACAGGTCAAGGCGTGCCCAGAAATACTAAAGATATCGGGGTTTATGAACGGAATCAATAACCCAGATCTGATTAAAAAGTTAAACGATAGGGTTCCCCAAACCTTTGACGAGCTCATGAAGCGCACGAGGTCCTTCGTCCAAGGAGAAGCAGCCGCTGCGGATAGCAAGAAAAGTTACTCGAACCATAGGTCACAAGAAGAGCCAAGGAGACAATCCAATGAACAGAGTGGCAATCGTAACAAAAGCTATCGCAGTCAAGGGGGCGGATGGGGAAACGACAAGTACACCCCACTAACGAAAACTCCAAAGGAAATATTTGCGACGGAAGGTGCGAACTTTCCAAGACCCCCACCTATGCGCACCCCTGAAGATCAGCGCGTAGGGAATGGATACTGCGACTATCATGGACAGAAGGGCCATACAACTAATGATTGCGTCCAACTGCGCCAACTAATAGACAAGTTAGTAAAAGAAGGCAGATTGGACCATCTCGTCAAAAATATTAAGGACGGGAAAGACAAACAGAAAACGGGAGGCAAGAAGGAAGCGCCTAAGGAAAAAGCTGATACTATCTACATGATACATTCATGGCAGCGAAAGACTAGGCAAAAGGTAAGCCAAAAATTTTCTCATGGAAGCGAAATCTCTTTCCCCACCTTGGCTGCGGACAACGCAGTGGCAGAGCCACTCACCATTGAGATAAATGCGGGGGGTCACGATATCCACCGCATGTATGTTGATGGAGGGGCGTCAGCGGATATAATGTATGAACATTGCTTCAAAAGACTGCGCCCTGAGATACAAAGACAATTAAGTCCAGCCACGACTGCGCTTACTGGCTTTACAAGAGAAAAGATATGGCCCATGGGACAACTGCGCCTACTAGTCGCTGTTGGTAATAAGGAACACTCCACGACAGCCTGGATGAACTTTATGGTGATCAGATCTCCTTCGCCATACAATGGCATTATTGGAAGGTCAGGAATCTCGGCGATGCGCGCGGTACCATCCACAGCACATGGGATGCTCAAATTCCCAGTAGAAGGCGGCATCGTCACCATCTACAACAGCGCTGCGCCACCAGAAGAGTGTAACACGATTACATGTGAAACGACACATATCCCAGAACAGAGTGCAGCTAAAGTACCAAACCTAAAGGTTGCAATTCACCCTGAATATCCGGAACAAGAAGTGTCGATTGGAGGGTCGTTGTCTGACAAAGGTAGAGCGGCTGTATGCGCGCTCTTGCAAAGGAATCTGGATATCTTCGCATGGGAACCTAAGCACATGACTGGTGTGCCACGCTCGATTGCAGAACACAAGCTGAAAATCCGACAAGGATATTCCCCAGTAAGGCAGAAAAAGCGCGGTCAGGCTCCAGAGCGCGCAAAAGCCATCCTGGAAGAAGTACACAAGCTTGTGGACGCAGGCATCATGCGAGAAGTCTATTACCATGATTGGCTCTCCAATCCAGTAATGGTCAAGAAGAGCGATGGTAGTTGGCGGATGTGTGTGGACTTCACTGATCTTAATAAAGCATGTCCACAGGACTGCTACCCACTTCCAGAAATAGACTGGAAGGTGGAATCTTTGTGCGGGTATCCCTTTAAATGTTTCTTAGATGCATAAAAAGGGTACCACCAAATCCAGATGGCTAAGGAAGACGAGGAAAAAACAGCCTTCCACACAAGCCAAGGCGTCTTTTGTTATACAAAGATGCCTTTTGGCCTGAAGAATGCGGGCGCCACCTACCAACGACTGGTAGATAATGCATTTGAAAAGCAAGTGGGCCGCAACCTAGAGGTCTATGTAGACGACCTTGTGATAAAAAAACCGTACTGAAGATGAAGTGGTGCGCGATATTGAAGAAACATTTAGAACACTACGAAGTATCAACATGAAGTTGAACCCTAAGAAATGCACTTTTGGCGCTACAGAAGGCATGTTCCTAGGATATTTGATAGAACCGGATGGCATTAAGCCATGCCCAGAAAAAACAGAGGCTGTCATCCAACTTCCTTCACCTCGCACATTGAAAGAAGTTCAATCTCTGAATGGAAAGCTAGCCGGTTTAAACAGATTTCTGTCTAAATCAGCGGATAAGTCACTTCCTTTATTTAAAACACTCAAGAAGTGTACAAAAAAGAGAGACTTTCGTTGGACCACGGAAGCAGAAGAAGCTTTAACACAGCTTAAGCAACATATAGCAGCGCTTCCTAAGCTAGTCCCACCTCGCCCAGGGGAGGAGTTAATCGTCTACTTATCTGCAACTCATGGAGCGGTCAGTGCAGTGTTACTGACGGATAGAGATTCTGTACAAACACCGGTATATTTTGTAAGCAAAGCACTCAAGAAGACAGAGATTAACTACAGCCCAATGGAAAAATTGGTCTTGGCATTGGTATTCGCCGCCAAAAGACTGCGCAGATACTTTCAAGCGCACCCAATAGCGGTGATCACAGATCAGCCAATCAAGCAAGTTATCTCTAAACCTGACGCATCGGGGCGATTACAAAAATGGAGTGTACTGCTAGGAGAATATAACATCTCTTATAGACCACGCACTGCGGTCAAGGGGCAAATACTAGCAGATTTCATCATCGAAAAACCAGACACCGATGCAGCACCCCCACAAGGCGAGGTAGAACTACAAGAACCATGGGTCTTGTTCACGGATGGATCTTCATGCGTGGATGGGTCGGGCGCAGGCCTTATCCTCACCAATCCAGAAGGAATGGAATTCACCTACGCACTGCGTTTTGAATTCACAGCCACGAACAACGAGGCAGAATATGAAGCCTTAATCGCTGGATTACGCATTGCAAACCGAATGGGTGTACGCAACCTAGAAGCAAATGTGGACTCCCGATTAGTAGCCAACCATGTATTGGGCGAATATGTGGCTAAAGAGGATAACATGGTTCAATACCTCGACAAGACAAAATCACTAATCCAAGGTTTTGACAGGTTTACAATTAAACAAGTTCCTAGAGGTGAAAATAAGAAAGCGGATGCGCTAAGCAAAATCGCATCCACTAGCTTTGCGCACCTGTCAAAACAAGTTTTAATGGAGATCCTAAAGAACAAATCCATCTCGAAGATGGAGATATCTACGGTGATAGATGAGCAGGATCCTACATGGATGACCCCCATCATCGAATTCATAAGTAAGGGCAAACTGCCCGATGAGCAGAAGGACGCTCGACGGATACGGCGCACAGCGCAGAGGTTCGAGCTCAGAGATGGTATCCTATATCGGCGTTCATTCCTACAAGCATGGCTTCGGTGCGTTGGACCTCTTCAGGCGGATTATGTACTCCGAGATATCCACGCTGGTTCATGCAGTATGCATTCAGGACCACGGTCCGTCGTAGCACGCGCATTGCGCTCAGGATACTACTGGCCTACTATGCATCATGATGCGCGCGATGTGATAAAGAAATGCAACGACTGCCAAGTTCATAGACCCATCCCGCGCAGACCACAGCAAGAGATAACACCTATCACTTCTCCATGGCCATTCTATAAGTGGGGTATCGACATTGCGGGTCCCTTCCCTGTCGCAGCAGGAGGATTGAAATTCCTTATCGTAGCAATATACTACTTTACTAAGTGGATTGAGGCAAAAGCAGTTGCGACAATCACAGGTAATCAAGTAAAACAATTCGTTTGGGAAAACATTGTATGCCGCTTTGGACTACCTGGGGAAATTGTTTCGGACAATGGAAAACAATTCCGTGATAACCCATTCAAGGATTGGTGCGCAGACCTAAATATCACACAACACTTCGCATCAGTTAAACACCCACAAACCAACGGTTTAGTTGAGCGCGCAAATCATAGTCTAGGCGAAGGAATTAAAGCGCGCCTGGACAAACACAAAGGAAGATGGGTGGACGAATTGTCGCATGTCTTATGGGCGCACCGCACGACAATCAAAGTTAGCAATGGAGACACTCCTTTTTCCCTTGTCTACGGGACAGAAGCTGTCATACCAGCTGAAATTGGGATGCCAACTATCCGCACCGCGGAAATTAATGTCGCGACCAATGACGACGAACGACGAATAGACTTGGATCTATTGGAAGAAAGGCGCGAGCGCGCAGCTATACGTGAGGCAAAAACCAAGTCAAAGATGAAGGGATACTACGATGCTAAAGTTCGAAGCACCTCATTCAGACCAGGCGACTTTGTGTATTGCGCTAATGACGCAAGCCACGCAGAAGATACAGGTAAACTTGGACCAAAGTGGGAAGGACCCTATGAGGTCACTGAAGCACTAGGACAAGGCGCGTACAAGCTGCACGACATGGATGGCCGTGAGCTACAACGCACATGGAATATCTGCAATCTCAAGAGATGCTATCTTTAGGAAAGGTTACGACCCAATACATGGACACTTCCGCACTTTAGTAAGTGCTCAATAAATATCCGTGTATTTACATTTTTGTTTCATTTAGACAAATGTTTTATTTCTTTTAAAAACTTGCAAGTATTAATAAAATGTTGCGGTTTCTAGCTAACTCCGCGACACATTTTACTTTATTGTCTACATATTATTTATGTCTCAATATGGTTTGTTATATTATCTTTTGCCTACATGGCGTGCATGCACTAATTAAAAACCCACGATGGTAAAAGGATGAGTAAACCTACTAAACGACTCGTTGAGTAAGAGGGTTGCAAACCCATCAACATCGGATCACGCATCCTTGTTAAACACCTTACTCTCAAGACGTTGGAGTAAGTTCGATGTGTACCCCACGACGGATACACATCAATGCACACTGTGCGCGTTTAACAAATTAGGAGTTAAGACAATTAACCCCTTAGTATGGTATTAGTGGCACGTTGCAATCCATACACTTGTGCACCCCACGATGGATACACAACAACTTGTAAATTTCATACACAATTATGTTATATACAATCATGTCATACACGACTATGTCATAAATTTCATACACGATAATGATATAAGTGATTATAAATCCTTGTAACTTTTTCTAAATGTGTTTATACAAACGGTTTGATTCTTAGACATCTTTTACGCAAAGACAAAATAACTAAGTACAAAACTTGTAAACCACAATCAAACTTGATACAATATGCGTACAATCGTATTTTTCTAATCAACAATTTATTATGGATAACAAGTTCATAAAAAGTACATATTCAACAAGCATATGTACAACAAAAAGTGGACATACCACACAATATCACTACATCAAAACTACCAAGACATGCTACGAGTACGCCTGAGCCCTGAGCTACCCGCTTGGCGCGCCACACAATCAGCATCTTTAATCCTCTGCAACAGCTCAGCATCCTTGGGCGCTACCGTTGGCACGCTAACGGGTACCCCATCAGATCTGGGAATGTGAGCTGCACCAAGACCACAAAGAATGGCTTTCCCCTTCACACCCTTCTTCTTGGCAAGTCTCATCTCATGGGCTTCTGGTATGTGCTAAAACACATACCTTTTCTTGACCAAAACCAGACCCAAAATGACCAAAAACCCGACCAAAATGCCAAATATATTGTGTTTTTGTGTTTTTACATATGCAGGCACGGATATCGAAGAAAAAGACAAAAATAAAGAAATAGCCGGGAAACGAGCACGAGATTTGGGAGAGTGTCAAAGCCGAAGCCGGGAATGCTATATTTGGTCAAAAGTCAGAAACAACCTTTGGATTCAACTTGGAAAAAATGGCAAGATCAGTCCCTCATAAATACACATTATTAGTCCCTTTGATCAAAATCCTTAAAACCTTAACCTTTAATTAAATCCGGATCCCTTCCTTCAATAAACCCAATCCCACACCATTTAAATTCAACTCACCATCTAACCAAGCCAAACCCACCTCCTTTTAATAAATCCCAAACCCAATATAAACCCCACCCCTTTTCCTCCAAACCCATCCCACCTCTCGGCCCACAAAACAAACCCGATCCATCCTCTAAATATTCAAAACCGGGTCAAAATTTACCCACTCGGTCAAAAGCTCAAAGAAATAAAAAATAAACACTCACTTTCCTCACCCTTATCTCTCCCAAGAATAACACCGATCCCCTTTTCACCTTTTCCCCCAATTCACCTTGAACCCTAATTTACCGACCTCCTTAATTACCACAATTAAGGGTAATCAAGTAATTTCGTACGAATCAGACCTTGTCAGAAGGGTGTCAGAAGCGAGATAGCACAAAAGGAGTGAGGTGGCACACTCCCATTGGTCCGAACACCTCACCTCTACTCAATCAAACGGCTGTAATGGATGGAATTTGATCAAAGGGCGTAGATTGGCTCAGAGAAAGCACAACCTCACGCGGATCGCCAGCATGGACTTGCTAGAAGCTTCACCTCACGGCTATATAAAGGACTCCTCACTCACGATTTGAGAGCGAGTTAGATAGTTAGTAGTTAGGATTAGGGGTAGGATTAAATTAGTTAGAATTATGTAGTTACTTTAGTTTAATTGTTGCTGCTTGTTATAATTTCGCGGTCAGTTTTATTTGTACTCGGTTTATGAATTTTAATAGCAGTCAAATTTGGTTAATGGTACCTGTTCATCAGCTTAATTGTTTATGGTAAGTGCTTATTTTGGATTTATAAGCTCATTTGGATATTGTTTTTAATGTTCGATATCATAATGTTGATTGTTGTTCAGTTGTTTATTGATTTCTTTATAGCAGTTTGAAGACAAAGTAAAAGTTGTTTTGGTCGTTTAGTTTTAGTTTGATAAGCTTTTATTTGGTTGTTATAATGATTCACAAGTTAGTTTAAGTGATTTGTGAAGTTTTTAGTATAGGATCTGTGGAGTATAAGCTGACTATAAGCTCAGCAATAAGCTGATTTTATTTTGAGGATTTTATTGATTTTGTAAATAGTTTATAGGGTCCAAAGTCAGAATTCATAAGTTGGTTAGAATTGGTTTAGGTTCTCAACAAGTTTGCGCCACTTTTCTTTCTTGCTGTCACAAGAGTCAAAAAATAGTGCAGGTTAGTGTTTTTTTTTGGACTGCTGACATGGGCTTAAATTTGGCTTAACCAGACAAGCTTCGAATTTGGTTTTTGGTATTCACATAGTTCAAATAGGTATCTAGTAGTTTAACATCTGGGATCATTGAAATTAACCATAGTTAATGCTTAATTGGTCAAACTTGTCGTTAAAATCTGTTGCATATTGTTCTTGGTTGACTGTTTTCTTGAATCAATTTGAATGATCATTAGTGTTTAATTTTGCTTGATAATCTATTTCTAAGTAGTTTTCCTGGTGTAGATTTGAAGTTCTCAATTTTAAGTAGTAGCGATAACATCTAGTCATCTTAATTTGTCACCAAAAGTTGTCTCAAGTCTGCTATATTAAAGTCTGCTGCATGTTCATGCTTTGGTCGTCTGTTTTTGCCTCGAATTAGATTAGCAATTGAGTGTTTGCGATAGGGCTTTTAGGATATTTATAATCTTTGCTTAATAAGCTTTCTAAAACAGCTTTTCTTTTTAAAATTGGTTTTGATTTGAGCTTTTTATAAGCTCTTGAAAAGGGCTTGTGTGGATGATTTCGGATATAAAGAAAATTAAATAAGTTTCTGAGTTTGTCATTTTTGGTCCCTGTAGTTTCTGCTTTAGTTTAAATCGTGGCTGAGTAATTTTAGTAGTATTAATATAGTTTGTTTTTTGGCAAATTTAGCCCCTGTCTTTTATTAAATCTAAACTAGTTTCAGATTTTACAAAGTTAGTCCCTCACTTTGTTTTAAATCATTTTCAGTTTTAATAAAGTTTCAAAAATTACAGTTTAAGTCCTTGTCTTTGTTTTAAAAAAGTTTTAGCTTAAATAAAGTTTTTTAAATTGCATTTTCAGTCCTTTAGGTTTTTATTTTCGCATTTTAGTATATTTTCACTATTAGTTTTATAATCTCGGGATTAACCCGGGATTTGCATTATTTGATTTTTCTTTGTATGCTTTTATTTGTTATCATAGATTGCTTTTAATTCTCTTACTTTAGCGTAAACAACACCAAATTATTCACGTTCACTAATTCACTTCACATTTTCACGACTCCGAATCAATTAAAACGCCGTCAAACCTTCGTTGGGAGAACGACCCGGGGAATTGTATTCGTTACGATTTCTTTGGATTCAAAAATAAAAACAAATAAAAAGAAAAATATACAAAAAACCAACATCAATAAAATGGCGCCGCTGCCGGGGAAGGCTTGAAACGTTGTCGTTGATTCGTATCGTATTTTGTGTTTTGAAGATCCTTCTTCGGAAGTTTCTCGTTTTTGAAAAAAAAAAATAATAAAATAAAAATAAAAATAAAATAAATAATAATAGATAAAAAAAACCATTTGAATACTTGTCACCAAGTATTCACAATACCAAAAAATTCGAAAAATCAAAAATAATAAATAAAAAAAAAAAAAAAAAAAAAAAAAAAAAAAAAAAAACACTTTTCCTAAAGTGTTTTCACCATTAATAAACATCCTCGGTCTTCCGTTGAAGGAGGGCGGTTGTAAACCATTCCGAATAAACAACAAAACAAATCGTGAAATTAAACGTTATCGGACTACTTTAATTCTACAACCGGATAGCGAGTAGTTTTGAAGGAAACGGTTACGGATAACGTAACGGTTACCAAAAATAAAATAAATTTGTTTTTCAAGGTTTTTATAAATATAAAAATCCAAAAAGATTTTTCTTTTCAAAATTTTATTTTCCTTTTCTTTTGTGTTATTCAATGTTTTTTAAATTATAAAATCCAAAAATAATCTTCTTATCCTCTCATCCATTTGATTCTTCTTCTTTAACCCTCTAAACCGTATAATTCTATCTCTTTCTCCTTCTCATGTTTAATTCTTATTACAATTCTTCATCATTTTTTACCACAACCGTCGAAGATGACGGAACAAAAAGCATGGAAGAATTGTTGTTTGAGGAGCAGAGGCGGGTTGTAATAGCTTTATATTGTACACATGACATTAATTACTCTTCGAGTGGCAATCCCACTCCGTCTTCTGAATCTATCCTCCCCGACTCTTCCAATCCTTCCCTCACACCGGTTGAGGGAAGTGACCCCGTTTTGGAAGAGGTCGATACTTCTCTTGCTAATGATAATTCCGATTCAACGATGGTTGATGACTCTACTTTTGATTCGGAGGGAGATATTCGTTTTCTTGAAGAGTTATTGAATGAAGAACCATTATCTTCCCTCCCTCCGATGAGCAGTGAAGTTTTTGATGAGACCGATGATGATACGCTTCCAGATGAGGATGTTCCAAACGAAAATATCATTATTTATTCGAACCCTCTTTTTGAAACCGTTGATATGGATGAGATGCCGTTTGATCACGCTGCGGATGATGACGTTGAAAGTTATGCCGATTCTCACAATGAGTATACTCCGAGTATTGAAGACTCTTGTGGAGATATCGATGATGTTGAGGAATCGCGTTCCGATTATGAGTTCATTAGCTTAGAGGAGATAAAGGATTTCGACCTAGATGAAGATGAGATCGAAGATGATTTACTTCGTGAAAAATTATCTAATATCAATCTTCTCATTTCAAAGATCAAAACTTTAAATAATCCGACTCCGTCTACTAATGCCGTGATCACCTCTTCATTTCCTATCCCCGATATGGATAGTGATTTCTTACCCGAGCTTGAAATTTTTCGATTTGAGGAGAAGAGTAGTGGCAGCCCCACTATTCATGCTGATATTTCTCTTCCGGATTATGAGCGTTTTGATTTTAAAATCGACTCCGAACTTATTTTGAGCAATATTTCCGATAATCCGTCACGAGACTCTCTTTTAGAGGATGTCGATCGATTTCTTGCTTCGGATGACTCGATACCACCGGGTATTGAGAATGACGAGAATGGTCTTATTGAAGAAATTAATGATGATGATTTATTTTCTGAGGCTGATTCATTTATCTTTGATTTACCATCTTCTCGTCCACCCGCGAAACCACCGGATGTAGATCTTGGATCCGGTGTGAATGAAGTAATTGATGGAGTGGTGGACGAGACTTATGATACTTATGATCCCGTGCTTACTATTTTGTCCACCCAACCCACCCGTGATTCCAATGATGTGTATGCTTTCACCATCCGTGTGTTTCACCCTTTCTTTTCTTATCCTCTCATTTCTCCATCTTTCCACTCCTCCGGGAGTGAGGATACCGTCTTCGACCCCGGCATCTCCGTTCTTCATGCCGGGTGTCCGTTCCATTTGCTCCCCCAAGATTAAGTAAATTCGGGGCGAGTCTAAGCTATACGACTCGATAAATAAACAAGCGCTTCGTGGGAGGCACCCCATGCATATCCTTCTATCTTCTTATCTATTTTCTAATAAAGTGAGTGAGGAGGGCTTCCTCTTCCATATCTTGTGTTTCGTGTTTTCTGTGCTGTGTCCAGGAATGCTGATGATGAAGACTCTCGTGCTCGTAGTTTCCTTCACGCTACTCGAGTTTCATCATTCGCTGCTTATCGATATCCTAAAATCTTATCGTTTTGCATCTATCTTTTGGCATAATTAATAAACGGCCTTAGATTTATGTAGGAGAACCCTTACCTTTAAGACATTGAGGACAATGTCTCGTTTTAGTCTGGGGGGGTAATCTGTCGATTTGATTTTTGCCTTGCAAATCTTGCCGTTTCCTCATGTAACCCCGTTTTTCCTCAAAAATTGAAAAAAATCCAAAAAATGAGAAAAATTTAAAAATTTTTGCAAAAATATAATAAATTTTGACATTTTTGTTGATTTTCCGCTGGAGAGAGTAGGAATAAAATTCTGACTTGACCGGGCGTGTTGAGCCCTAGCTTGTTTCCTTAACCGTTTATAATCTATAAGCTCGTGCTAGTCTTTTACACAAGGAGCTAGAAAACGCGAATTCTTTTCAAGAATTTGCAAGTTCCCGTATTTGACTTTATATATGCATGGCTTGATTATAAGACTAAGCATTCGCGGATCTTATTATTTAAGATTTTAAATTTGCGAAGAACGAGAAATGATAGAGTTGTTTATAAGTTAGATTGCTGAACGTGGAGTAGTTGGATCTCTTTAGAGCTCATCAAAGTTATTTGTGGCTTTTTGTTCCCATCAACTTGTTTCACTCAAAATAGAAATCTAGGAATAATTAAAGCTATTTTGGTTTTGGCGAAATTTAGTTTTTAATCCTTCTTAAGAGAATCCTTGCTTATAAGAGGTGGGTACACATCAAGGTACTGCCAGTGTTACGGTGTAATAGACTATTCCATCTTGCCGGCTCACAACCGATGTTGGGATTGTTATAAAAGCCGTAGGACTCGGGATTTGGCAAAATATATAATGAATAATAAATAATAATAATAATCCAAAGCCATAAAAAGTTTTCTGCATCTTGCCGGTTCGCAGCCGATGTTGTAGACTTCTAATAAAGGCGGAGGAAAAATTCCAAGGTCATAATAGACTATCACATCTTGCCGGTTCGCAGCCGATGTTGTGATTGTTATAAAGGGCCAAGGATCAATAATTATATGTGCTTAATAATGTTAAAAATGCCAAATTTCGACTCCGAGGTATCCTAATAAAGGCTTCCGTCTCTGGACTCGTAGATGAGTTGTTTCGGTCGCAAATAAAAGGGATATCCTCAAAATCGTGTTAAATCAGAGACCTTGATGTGGACCTCATTTTTGTATGCAACGGTTTTCGAGGGAAGGTTTGGAAACTACTTAGCGTCTAAACTAGGTATCTTTATCGGATTAAAAATTATCGAAACGAGAATTTGAAGAAATTCATTTCTCACCAAAAATAAAATAAATAGAGGAAAAATAGGAATTTGGGAACGAGAAGTCCACAATTAGCTTTTATGAGTAGTGTCGGCAATCTAACTTGTAAATGACAATGATCTCGTTTTTAAGCTTAGTTTGGGGGCTCGTGAAAAATCAGGGACGACGAATTTTATCCGTATGGTCACTTCTTCATGAGTCGTGTTTCCTGCTCGAAGACCCTAAAAGTTATCTTTTGATAATGATTGTCGACAAAAGCCGTCACATGAATAATGAGAAAAATAAGGAAATACAAAAATAAAATAAAAAGGAAAATCGGGGAGTTTTTATAACATTGCATGAGGACATTGCAATACTTAGTCTGGGGGATTTTGGTATGTGCTAAAACACATACCTTTTCTTGACCAAAACCAGACCCAAAATGACCAAAAACCCGACCAAAATGCCAAATATATTGTGTTTTTGTGTTTTTACATATGCAGGCACGGATATCGAAGAAAAAGACAAAAATAAAGAAATAGCCGGGAAACGAGCACGAGATTTGGGAGAGTGTCAAAGCCGAAGCCGGGAATGCTATATTTGGTCAAAAGTCAGAAACAACCTTTGGATTCAACTTGGAAAAAATGGCAAGATCAGTCCCTCATAAATACACATTATTAGTCCCTTTGATCAAAATCCTTAAAACCTTAACCTTTAATTAAATCCGGATCCCTTCCTTCAATAAACCCAATCCCACACCATTTAAATTCAACTCACCATCTAACCAAGCCAAACCCACCTCCTTTTAATAAATCCCAAACCCAATATAAACCCCACCCCTTTTCCTTCAAACCCATCCCACCTCTCGGCCCACAAAACAAACCCGATCCATCCTCTAAATATTCAAAACCGGGTCAAAATTTACCCACTCGGTCAAAAGCTCAAAGAAATAAAAAATAAACACTCACTTTCCTCACCCTTATCTCTCCCAAGAATAACACCGATCCCCTTTTCACCTTTTCCCCCAATTCACCTTGAACCCTAATTTACCGACCTCCTTAATTACCACAATTAAGGGTAATCAAGTAATTTCGTACGAATCAGACCTTGTCAGAAGGGTGTCAGAAGCGAGATAGCACAAAAGGAGTGAGGTGGCACACTCCCATTGGTCCGAACACCTCACCTCTACTCAATCAAACGGCTGTAATGGATGGAATTTGATCAAAGGGCGTAGATTGGCTCAGAGAAAGCACAACCTCACGCGGATCGCCAGCATGGACTTGCTAGAAGCTTCACCTCACGGCTATATAAAGGACTCCTCACTCACGATTTGGGAGCGAGTTAGATAGTTAGTAGTTAGGATTAGGGGTAGGATTAAATTAGTTAGAATTATGTAGTTACTTTAGTTTAATTGTTGCTGCTTGTTATAATTTCGCGGTCAGTTTTATTTGTACTCAGTTTATGAATTTTAATAGCAGTCAAATTTGGTTAATGGTACCTGTTCATCAGCTTAATTGTTTATGGTAAGTGCTTATTTTGGATTTATAAGCTCATTTGGATATTGTTTTTAATGTTCGATATCATAATGTTGATTGTTGTTCAGTTGTTTATTGATTTCTTTATAGCAGTTTGAAGACAAAGTAAAAGTTGTTTTGGTCGTTTAGTTTTAGTTTGATAAGCTTTTATTTGGTTGTTATAATGATTCACAAGTTAGTTTAAGTAATTTGTGAAGTTTTTAGTATAGGATCTGTGGAGTATAAGCTGACTATAAGCTCAGCAATAAGCTGATTTTATTTTGAGGATTTTATTGATTTTGTAAATAGTTTATAGGGTCCAAAGTCAGAATTCATAAGTTGGTTAGAATTGGTTTAGGTTCTCAACAAGTTTGCGCCACTTTTCTTTCTTGCTGTCACAAGAGTCAAAAAATAGTGCAGGTTAGTGTTTTTTTTTGGACTGCTGACATGGGCTTAAATTTGGCTTAACCAGACAAGCTTCGAATTTGGTTTTTGGTATTCACATAGTTCAAATAGGTATCTAGTAGTTTAACATCTGGGATCACTGAAATTAACCATAGTTAATGCTTAATTGGTCAAACTTGTCGTTAAAATCTGTTGCATATTGTTCTTGGTTGACTGTTTTCTTGAATCAATTTGAATGATCATTAGTGTTTAATTTTGCTTGATAATCTATTTCTAAGTAGTTTTCCTGGTGTAGATTTGAAGTTTTCAATTTTAAGTAGTAGCGATAACATCTAGTCATCTTAATTTGTCACCAAAAGTTGTCTCAAGTCTGCTATATTAAAGTCTGCTGCATGTTCATGCTTTGGTCGTCTGTTTTTGCCTCGAATTAGATTAGCAATTGAGTGTTTGCGATAGGGCTTTTAGGATATTTATAATCTTTGCTTAATAAGCTTTCTAAAACAGCTTTTCTTTTTAAAATTGGTTTTGATTTGAGCTTTTTATAAGCTCTTGAAAAGGGCTTGTGTGGATGATTTCGGATATAAAGAAAATTAAATAAGTTTCTGAGTTTGTCATTTTTGGTCCCTGTAGTTTCTGCTTTAGTTTAAATCGTGGCTGAGTAATTTTAGTAGTATTAATATAGTTTGTTTTTTGGCAAATTTAGCCCCTGTCTTTTATTAAATCTAAATTAGTTTCAGATTTTACAAAGTTAGTCCCTCACTTTGTTTTAAATCATTTTCAGTTTTAATAAAGTTTCAAAAATTACAGTTTAAGTCCTTGTCTTTGTTTTAAAAAAGTTTTAGCTTAAATAAAGTTTTTTAAATTGCATTTTCAGTCCTTTAGGTTTTTATTTTCGCATTTTAGTATATTTTCACTATTAGTTTTATAATCTCGGGATTAACCCGGGATTTGCATTATTTGATTTTTCTTTGTATGCTTTTATTTGTTATCATAGATTGCTTTTAATTCTCTTACTTTAGCGTAAACAACACCAAATTATTCACGTTCACTAATTCACTTCACATTTTCACGACTCCGAATCAATTAAAACGCCGTCAAACCTTCGTTGGGAGAACGACCCGGGGAATTGTATTCGTTACGATTTCTTTGGATTCAAAAATAAAAACAAATAAAAAGAAAAATATACAAAAAACCAACATCAGCTTCTAAGGACGCCCTCAATGGAATTTCTTTCTCAAGGGCAAAAGGTTTGAGGATATCACGAGGGCGAGCGAAAATAGGCACATGTAGCTGCGACACATCCGGCTTCAGAAAGTAGTCAAGCTGCGCCTCAGCATCTTCGGATGAGTGCCTAGCCAAAGTTAAACCCTGCATGATCACGCTTATGGGGTAATCCTGGTCACGTTTCAGCTGCGCAATGTGAGGAAACTCAAAAAGTTTTAACTTCTCCATAGCAGAAACAAGTTCACCATAAGCGTTCTCATTATAACCAGGCACTTAGAAGGGAGGCATCGCCAAAACCTTGGCCACACACAGTTCCTCTACTACTTCTGCCTTACCACGCGCTAGGGCACATTGAACCACATTCCCAAAGGACTCCTTGACCTCTCGAGACTCCAGCGTGGTCATGGCAGCAAGACGCAAGCCATGGCTGATAAGCCACCTGCGCTCAGCAATTGTTGACACCAAATGTGGATACAACTCCTCATCATATTCGATGCTGAGCTTGCGCAGCTTGGTCTCCTGATTCTCCAGCAAACTCTCCACAGCCTTGCGGAATTCATCCAAGTCAGACATGAGTTTCCCCTTGTTTAGCTCCATATATTTCAAGGCCCAAAGGCAGGAGGCCTTGTATTCTTTTGCGCCAGTGCGCTCCTGATTCAGTTCGGCCATGAGCGACATCTTCTCATCAGCAATTTTTTGGTCATACATAGCAGATGCCCTCAATTCAGCCTGCGCATCAGTCAGCTGCGCCCTCAGAATATCAATCTCCCTGTCCTTCTGCGTAACCAGGCTACCCTCACCACCATATTCAGCCTATAGCTGCGCAACCAATGAAACCTGGTGCGCAGCAGCCAACGCCAACTCCTCTATAAGGCGATTTCTTGGCGCATCTCCAGAAGATTTTCCCTCATCCACTGGACTCTCAGTCACAAACTCACCAACATTTGCAGAACCAGTCTTGGGGGGCGAATTCTCAACATGCGCATCATCATCAACAGCAGTTTCAGCACTGCACGCAAATAACAAGGTTACTCTATAGTATTAAACGCGGATTAAAGGACTAAAGATCTAAAGGTACAAGTACTTACTGGGGGGGAGGAGTTTTATGCGATGACGCATCCTCTTCAGTTGGTCGCTCGACAAAAATAGCAGGGCGCTTACTTGATGCCCCTGCGCCATCATCACCAGACGATCTCTTGCGCTTTAACCCTTGGCCCTCCTCCTCAGACTCATCCATAGCACTCCCCGACGAGTCTATATGCAACAACTCAACAGGGATCTGCGACCCAGAAGCGGGAAAGCTACGCAGAGAAGTAGCCATAGTGACACTTGTGGGGACCTCCCCTATCTCCTCTGTCTCCTCTGTCTCCTCCTGCGCAATCACCATCGTGCGCCCTGCAGTAGCCTGAAGTACTGGCTGCTCCCCATCTCTCAATGGGCGCACCCCTACGATCACCTGCGTGGGCTTCGCCAAGCGAACAACATCAAACAAATCCATCTCTGCACAACAAAACAACAAATAAATAGAAAATGTGTTAGATAAGCTACAAAGGGAAGAATGCTTACAACTACTAAGCGAAGAGGAAGGAAGAGACAAGCACCCACCCCGGCTATTTTCATCCAAAAATGTTGGCACCTCTTCTGGACTACCAAAGTAGTTGCGACTGATGCCCATGTGCACCAAAAACTCTTCTGGATACGCTTCAATCGGTATGCGATTGGTGTTTATCGTATCCGCATCTGCTACGTTATACAATCCGGGGTCTGGGCGCTCATCTCTCGGTAACGATTCTTGAGTATAGAACTCAAATATCCAGGGAAAAAATGCACTATCAATCCAGAAAAAAATTTCCCTCCATACCCTCAGTGCGTCTAATTTCTTCGTATAGCACTGCAGTGATCCTGCGCGCTTAGCAAAAGATACCCACCCGTTTGACCACGACGTGTGGTAAAACGCGCGGAATAGATGGACTGTGGGTTCAATCGCCAACAGGCGACAATTTACCTCAAAATTGGTTATTTTCGCCGCACCTTGTGGAAACTTGTTTTAAAGCTACTTACATCTACTAAAACAAGTTACGTGATCGTTTATGGGCTCTAGGCTGTTAAGCCTTTGATTTAGGAATTCTACGTTTAAAGAACAATGATAATATTGGCGGAATATTCAAACAAAGAATACAATACTATCATGACAAGGTTTTGTGGAATTCACCGTTTGTTATTTCATTAGCCCCAATACTACTTGATCATTAGTAATACGGTTACACTCTAACAGGGATCAAAGATCCTTGAGGCTAAACAAACCTAAACAACATTAGACCCCATGTCCAATGTTCATCAGACCCCTCGTCTGATGTTCCCACACACACTCTTTAAGTGCTCTTACATTTTAACACAACTTTGTGTTGTTGTAATTTGAGAGTACGAAGCACTTTGGTTGATCACTAATCTCACAGTGACACACTCACTGTCCACAGTGACCCACACCTTTATCTAAGGGGTATGATCTTCCTTTTATAACATAAGGAGATCATTTACAAATTGATAAGCTCTTAGTCATCCACTTGCTTTAACATGTGTCAAGTTGAGTGTTCAACTTGATGACTTGATAAATATCTAGATATTATATTTGTATAAACATGACTCATACAAAATAATATCTTCTTCGTTCTTATCTTCTGTAGCAGCAGAATGACTCATTGATTCAGCAGTTACTTCATTTGAACTATCAGCAGAGTTGTAATACTATCAGCAGAGTGCTCTGTCTGATCAGCAGAGTTCTCAGCAGGAACAGTACTTTGCTCTTGTTTTAAAGCTACTTACATCTACTAAAACAAGTTACGTGATCGTTTATGGGCTCTAGGCTGTTAAGCCTTTGATTTAGGAATTCTACGTTTAAAGAACAATGATAATATTGGCGGAATATTCAAACAAAGAATACAATACTATCATGACAAGGTTTTGTGGAATTCACCGTTTGTTATTTCATTAGCCCCAATACTACTTGATCATTAGTAATACGGTTACACTCTAACAGGGATCAAAGATCCTTGAGGCTAAACAAACCTAAACAACATTAGACCCCATGTCCAATGTTCATCAGACCCCTCGTCTGATGTTCCCACACACACTCTTTAAGTGCTCTTACATTTTAACACAACTTTGTGTTGTTGTAATTTGAGAGTACGAAGCACTTTGGTTGATCACTAATCTCACAGTGACACACTCACTGTCCACAGTGACCCACACCTTTATCTAAGGGGTATGATCTTCCTTTTATAACATAAGGAGATCATTTACAAATTGATAAGCTCTTAGTCATCCACTTGCTTTAACATGTGTCAAGTTGAGTGTTCAACTTGATGACTTGATAAATATCTAGATATTATATTTGTATAAACATGACTCATACAAAATAATATCTTCTTCGTTCTTATCTTCTGTAGCAGCAGAATGACTCATTGATTCAGCAGTTACTTCATTTGAACTATCAGCAGAGTTGTAATACTATCAGCAGAGTGCTCTGTCTGATCAGCAGAGTTCTCAGCAGGAACAGTACTTTGCTCTTTGAATCAGCAGTACCTTGTTGGTCTAGCAGTACCTTGTTCTTGAACTAACAGTACCTTGCTCTTTGGACCAGCAGTACCTTAAAATACACTAGCAGTACCTTGTTGGTCTAGCAGTACCTTGCTCTTTGGACCAGCAGTACCTTGTATTTTGCTTATCATTCAGTATATAATATGTTTCATTCTTCTTGTTTGTGATCATCAAATCTATGGAATATTTAATTCCTTACAATCTTCCCCTATTTGATGATTACAAAACAAACACATTCTTGTACGAATTTCCCTAGACGAAGTAGAGAAATTGAGATAACTAAATCTCACCATGAATGAAACTATACTGTCTTCCCCTTAATCTATGCTATACACCACATCTCTTCCCCTTTTTGTTATCAACAAATAGAGAATATTACAAATATGATCTTTACAACTTTAAACTAATACTACACATCTAATTTATCCTTCTAATGTTTCAAATTACCCTCTATGAAGCTTTCCGCGCTAAAAATGAACTTGAGACATCAAAATTTTAAACTATCAGTACAATACAAATAAAAAGTAATAAGAATCAATAACTTTCTCTTGTGGTGTTGCACAAATACAATAAATGGTTAAACATCTTTAACATTGAAGCTTCCCCTGAAACTAATATGTTAACCATTCGAATCTCCATTCTGTAGGCTTTTATGATTGACAAAGAAAAACCAATCATTACCAACTTGTTGATGAAGTAGAATAAACCAATCTTGTGTCCTATATCTTGTACTAAAACTGACTTTGAACTTATACTAACACCATATAAGTAGATCGAAATCTCTTGATAAAATCCTCATTTCCTATGAGACACTGAGCGCGACAAAGCAACTCCTTTAAGTGATAGTTAACTAGGTCTTCGTCCATCCTCCCCTTGACCTATGAAAACTAGATTTAACAAGTCATAATCATATGAAATTGTAGCACAAACAAGTTATCTTTTCTTCCAAAGATATGACAAAACACAATCTTGAAAAACTCAACCTCAACTTCAAATAAGCAACAAATAACCTTTTTCACCAATAATAAATTGATAAACAAGCCTTTTTATCTTTTAAGAACCAACTCTTCTTCTGTGTGTGATTCTTCCCCTATGTGTGTGTAAACCAAGAAAGAGAAACCAAAAATTCGACCATACCTCAACTGTTTCTGCAGCAGTTTTCAACGATGCATATCTTGCAACCTAAGGCTCAGATTGAAGATCCCTCCGGTGAGAATCTACCTTGATATACCAAGAACCTTCAACAAAAATTTCAGCCCGATCCAACGGTTAACGAAGGAGTTATCGCCTTTTGAAAACAGCTCTGCAACAGTTTTGTAAAATATAAGCAATACGAATTTTTCTTCTTTCTATAAAAACCTTTTCTTTTCCTAAATCCAGAGCCCCCTGCTCTGATACCAATTGTGGAAACTCGTTTTAAAGCTACTTACATCTACTAAAACAAGTTACGTGATCGTTTATGGGCTCTAGGCTGTTAAGCCTTTGATTTAGGAATTCTACGTTTAAAGAACAATGATAATATTGGCGGAATATTCAAACAAAGAATACAATACTATCATGACAAGGTTTTGTGGAATTCACCGTTTGTTATTTCATTAGCCCCAATACTACTTGATCATTAGTAATACGGTTACACTCTAACAGGGATCAAAGATCCTTGAGGCTAAACAAACCTAAACAACATTAGACCCCATGTCCAATGTTCATCAGACCCCTCGTCTGATGTTCCCACACACACTCTTTAAGTGCTCTTACATTTTAACACAACTTTGTGTTGTTGTAATTTGAGAGTACGAAGCACTTTGGTTGATCACTAATCTCACAGTGACACACTCACTGTCCACAGTGACCCACACCTTTATCTAAGGGGTATGATCTTCCTTTTATAACATAAGGAGATCATTTACAAATTGATAAGCTCTTAGTCATCCACTTGCTTTAACATGTGTCAAGTTGAGTGTTCAACTTGATGACTTGATAAATATCTAGATATTATATTTGTATAAACATGACTCATACAAAATAATATCTTCTTCGTTCTTATCTTCTGTAGCAGCAGAATGACTCATTGATTCAGCAGTTACTTCATTTGAACTATCAGCAGAGTTGTAATACTATCAGCAGAGTGCTCTGTCTGATCAGCAGAGTTCTCAGCAGGAACAGTACTTTGCTCTTTGAATCAGCAGTACCTTGTTGGTCTAGCAGTACCTTGTTCTTGAACTAACAGTACCTTGCTCTTTGGACCAGCAGTACCTTAAAATACACTAGCAGTACCTTGTTGGTCTAGCAGTACCTTGCTCTTTGGACCAGCAGTACCTTGTATTTTGCTTATCATTCAGTATATAATATGTTTCATTCTTCTTGTTTGTGATCATCAAATCTATGGAATATTTAATTCCTTACACACCTATACAGTGCAGTTGTGAAATATGTAAGCGATAATGGTTTAAAATATCGCACAAAAATAGGGAAATGGGAACACGCTGGTTCGCAAATTCGAAGAAGCGCGTATAAACCCCCACCTTCCCTTGCAGGAAATTCGCTATTGACGCATTTGCGGCCGGAACTACCGGATGCAATGCGAGAGGGATGTAATAATCTGAGGTGAACTGACGAAGTTCATCCTCAGATATTTCGGAATTAATATCGGACAATTGAAGAACCATGATTAACCTTCAATAACTATTATAAGCGCACGCGCTATTACCTTCGTTCTTGTTGATTTTTTGATTACTGCTTGGAGGTTTAACAATGGCGGAAAATGATGGTTTTTACTGTGATAGCAACAGTGAAAGGACGGCTCAAGTTTATATAGGGTTACACATATTCGTGGAAGAACGACATGTGTACCCCACTTGTTCTAATCGGATGGTTGGGAACCCAAAAGGTAAAGCACTTTTTCACCCACCCTCACGATTTTCGAAGAAGATACTTGGACTAGGTTAACTTGCTAATTTTGGCGGGAAATACTTGAAACTTCCCCGCTACGCATCGAGGAATATTTTTTAGCTACAATTGTTAGTCTAGCGTCCGCAATTTTGCATTGCGCACACTAGACTGGGGGACATGATGACGTATAGTCCGTATTCGGGTCACGAACCCGACCCATACCCAAGTCCATCACGAATGGACTCCAGTCCATCACGAATGGGCTCAAGCCCATCACGAAGGGGCTATTGCGATAACGGTTTGGGCTCACGTTGGCCCAAACCTGAAGTTATTTATGGTCTTGATAGGATATCTCTTATTTATGGGATATGTATCAAGTAACCGCCCTATGCGGGATATGCTGAGGAGTGAGGAACACGAAACCAACTAGGGTTCGTGTGTATATAAAGAGTCCTTCGACTCTCATCAAAGGTACGACTTACAAACCCTAACTCTTCAACTAAACCCTAAAAACCGATTACTTACTCTCATGCCGGAGGATAATCGTGGGAGACAATCCCACGATAAGCCTAACGGTGTCTTTTTGTTTTCTTAGTGCGCAGGTCTCAAGCATTAAGATCTGATTGGTACGGAATCAAGGAACGCCCAACTTTTGTATCAACACCGTGCTATAGAGCAGTGTCGTAGCTGAGTGCACAGAGGCCCTGTGTAAAAACTTATATAGTAACTAAATATAATATATAATAGAAACATTGTATTTGATGATCTATTTTACGTTTTAACAAATATTTACAACATATGATTGTACGACGTTAGTATTTTTCGTTGGAAATGAATTTCGAGGCCTAAAATGTATATCGGGTTATATATTTTGAAGCACATAAAAATTTGAGGCCCTGTGCAGTAGCACACCTCGCACATCCTCGTATACAGCTCTGGTAGAGAGTATAGACGTACATGTCTCGGGTCCCCTAATGCTCAAGCAACACTTTTGTCTTATAATCCGTACAAATCTTAGTTCATATTCAGAAAACAAGGACACTGAGGGCCTGTTTACTAAATTCCCTTAGCTAAAGGTTGTGGGGTCATACATGGGGTCCACGTCTGATTCTCCCTCTTATTGGGGAGGAGATGAATTTTTTTGCCTTTAGCTAAGGGATGATTTAGTGGGCCCATTTAAAAAAAAATATTAAATAATGTGTTTGTGGGTCCACACATGTTAGCTAAGGGATAATTCATATTCAGAAAACAAGGACACTGACCCTAACTTGGCCGTGAACATCCCTCTATAGTCGAATACGAGACTCCATTTTATAGCACTCGACTGATACTCAATTTGGTTGCAACTGACAAACGGACTTTCTTTTTTCCTATGTTATACAGATCAATACATAAAAGCATTTGGTCACAACACACTTTTGACCTTGTATTTGAGTGCGATGAGATCACAAGTTAGAATATTTCAAGTTGTAACAGTTACCGAACATCATTTAGATTCATAAGTTTGTAGTGGTTAGTGAACTACCGTAATAAAATTCCCACCAAACATTTCTCTTACAATAACACTTAACTTGTACAACATACAAAATTCATAACTGATAACAACTCCAAGAAATTCGATTGCGACTATGGCGAAAGTAGAAGCGAAGAAAGAAACAATCAGCATTGCAGTTTATAAAGCTAATTTGCATTGCCCAAAGTGCGCTCATGATATTAAGAAGCCACTTATGAGAACTCCAGGTAATATTGTTAGTATGTTATGCTGTTTTTTAAAAGATGAAACAAATTCAATGTACTAATAATGCTTGTTCATCTTTGTTTTTTCAATACCCCAATTTTTCATGCATGTTTTTTTATAAGCTTCACTAATTGTGAAGCTAAACTTCTCATTAAACTATCTTTCTTTAAGTTAATGGTCATATGGTTTTAAATACTTAGATTCTAGTACCATGTTGATGTATTGATACTTTTGGGAATCGGGCAATAATAACAAGTCATGATCAAACGAAAAAAATCTTAAAAATTAAAATGATGAGAAGTAACTATTATTACACTATAGAAATTTATCAACTTGAGTTAAATGAATCTTTATTTATTTAGATGCATTTTAATGTATTTTTTTTAATTCAAAATTATTAGATACATTTTATCAAATTAGATGAATCGTTTGTATTTTTAATTCTTTACATGTCAAATGTATGTTGATCGATAGTACTACTTTGCACCATTTAAACTTCAAAATCACATTTGAAATTAAAGGAAATGATTTCAAATAGAGGTGTATCTTTCAGGTCGACGCATCACAAATGTGTGCCTATAATCACTTTTCATCATTTTCATTTAAAATAAAAATTCTATACCGAATACCAAATTTCATGTGTTACATTATTTGGAGAAAAAATAGCCAATCTCATTTTGGCAGTAAGACCGTTTCGTCGATTGTTTTTTATCTGTTAATCGACTTGTGCTTTAGTTGTCGGATTAATTTAGAGGTCCCTTTTTATTGTTTTTCTTCCGTTTATCATTGTATAAGCTCCTTTCTTCCATTTCTTATTGTATAAACTCCATTTCTTTATTAGGTTAAAAAAGATGAAAATTTATTTTTTTGTACATTCTTTTGGTGGTGATCAGGAGTCCATAAAGTGGATGTTAAGCATGAGAAAAATGAAATAACAGTGGAGGGTACTTTCGAAGTGAAGAAAATACATGAAAGATTAGAAAAATGGAGTAGAAAAACGGTTGAGATTGTATCACAAGACAAGAAACCATCCGAGATAAGGGAAACTAAGAAAGTAAGAGTTTCTTCAACTTCAACTCAAATTTACTTAAATTTTTTCTAATAACTAGACGATTACTCGCGTAAAATGATGGTTTATAGCGGCAAATAATTAAACTTCCGAACTTATGTTCTGCTTTGACCATTAATGCAACATTTACGAGTTTAATTTGTAGTCGTTGCTAGAAAAAAAATCTATGTGTTATAAACGAAAAATGAAATCTCCTGTTTCAGTAATAGTTACTTTTACCAATCATATTAATCATAAAAATAAATATAATATATAAAAATAAAAACAAAAAGTAAATTATTTAATGATATATTTAAGGGTAATTAATAATTGTATACTCTAAATCTCTTTTGTATTTTCAGATGGTTCTTTTAGTAGCATTAAGAAAATATCATTTATGAAAATATGCAAGGTCGTTTTTGAATTTTTGAAAATTTTGAGGACATTGTACAAAATTACATAATGATGCTTTTCTAGAAAGAATGTTATATATAAAGTGTTACCATTTATAAGATATAATACAATTGGTTATCTAAATGTTTAACATATTATTTATTTAAGATATTTTTTTTATCTAAATACTGTTTTTCTTCGTAAAAAATATATGTACACATGCATTTAATTGTTAACGGGACAAATTTTAGGTTCCTTCAAATTTTTTAAGCCTTGAGTGGTTATTCACCTTACACACCTTAAAAAATAGCCCTGTAAATATGATGGCACAAAATGCTTGTGTCAAACAGGCTTTATTTCCTAAATGTTAACTGCTAAACGCTAAATAGTACAAAATGCTTTATATCGTTCCGCACCAAACACACCATGTTACTTGTATTGAACCGTGGTTTTTTGGTTTGGATAAAACACGGGGCAACCTCGCACCCAACGCAACAAATGTAGAAGTTAATTTGACATGAATAAAAACAATTTTAACGGTGCATTATATAAAGGTAAAGCAACAAATTCGTTTTTAGTGAAAAAGAAAGGAAAACTTTCATGACGGTACGGCGTACATTCCTGTCAAGGCTAAACCAGACACAAATTAAGCAATCAATTTGCTTCGAAACAAAGCTATAAAAATTATAAAGTTATTTAAGGATAATCAATAAACTTTGATTGAATGATTGAAATTATTAATATGATTTGATTTTGTTCGGGCTGAAGGAAACTATAAAGACAACCAAAGTAAAAACATATATGCATTGCGACAAATGTGAGCATGATCTTCGAGCAAAGCTACTGAAACACAAAGGTACATAAATGCGCAAGTCAACAACTCCATATAGTTCTTAGTTATTAATATGCGAGTTGCAATATTTAATACAACTGAACTAAGGGCCATATAAAATGTCAGGTATACACAATGTCAAAACAGACATAAAGTCACAGACTGTTATAATAGAAGGAACCATCGAGGCCGAAAAAATTGTGAGCTATATGCAAAAAAGAGCACGCAAACATGCAGAAATTATACCTGAACCTCCTTTAAAAGAGAAGGTTATTGAGAAGAAGGTGGAAACGAAAGAGAAGGTGATTGTGGATGTTGTGACCACGAAGAGTGTAGAATTTGAAGAGAAGATTAAGGTAGAAGCTAAGGATAAAGATGGTGAGGTCCCGTATTTCGTTCACTATGTTTATGCCCCTCAGTTGTTTAGTGATGAAAATCCAAATGCTTGTTTGATAATGTAGGGTAGAGATAATAATGGGTATATATTTTGCTCATAAGATTTTTCTTTTGTAATATATGTAGAGAAGAGTTGTTTTACATACAAATGTTTTTTTACATATCAAGAGAAAAATTTTAACCACTCATTTTCTTGTTGAGAAAAAAAGAAAAAAAAAGATATCAAGTAATATTTAAATTAAATATTCAATTACACCCATTCGATATAATCCAAATATCTAATAAACCATTGAGCATTAGACAAAACAAATTATACTATCGCGACCGACATTTAATTATCTTTTATAGACGGATAATTTAATATACTTTCGACAAACTTTTTTGGTCGTTTTTTTCACGTTTTCTTAGTTGTATCAAAATTCGAATTGCATATCATATGTGATTTAACACTAATATCGAAGTTTGAACACTAAACATCTGTACTAAAATTGACATAAGTATTTGTCTATAAAAAAAAAACTTTTCCCGTTTTTTGCAATGTAATATATAGATTCATGGCATTCCAACCATATATCACACACACACTATATTCGAATTATAGATAATAGCATTTCATTTATAAAACTTCTATAATCACATGTGAAAAAATCACAGTTGTTAGAAAATCACATGTGAGAAAAATCATTTATGATTCTATGTGTTTTATCAAAATTAGTGTAATATTACATGTGATTTCTCATGCAAGTTTCAACAACGAATAAAAAGAAAGAAAAAAAAAAACGAAAAAACGTAAAAAAAAAAAAAAGTAGAAAAAAATTGAAAAATAAAAATAAAAAAGAGTAAATTGCAAAAATCGTCCCTAAAGTTTGGCCAAATTGCAAGTTTCGTCCCTGATGTTTGGAAAGTGCAAGGATCCTCCTTGTGGCAAACTTTTGGGGTAAAAATCGTCCCTGACCAACATCAAATGACTAAAATACCCCTGTCTTTTTCTTTTTTTGATTTTCTTTTCAGTTTCTTACACAAATGGTCCTTGTGTTTTGCCAGGCTTTACAAATTTAGTCTTTTTTTTTCTTTTTTTTTAATTATTTATTTAACTATTAATATTAGTATATTTTTTTATACATTTCAATCTGTATTTCTTATATTTTTGTCCATTTTTCTTATGTTTTCATATGTTTTTGTCCATTTCTTTACGTTTTTGTCCGTTTTTCTTATATTTTTTTTCCGTTTTCTTACGTTTTCGTCCGTTATTCTTACGTTTTTTCCGTTTTTGTCCGTTTTTATACGTTTTCGCCCGTTTTCATACTTTTTTATACGTTTTCGTCCATTTTTCTTTGGTTTTTGTCCGTTTTTCTTACGTTTTTGTTCATTTTTTTTAAATTTTTTCCATTTTCTTATGTTTTCGTCCGTTATTCTTACGTTTTTTCCGTTTTCATATCTTTTTGTCCGTTTTCGCCTGTTTTCATACGTTTTCGTCCGTTTTTTTTTTTTAGTTTTTGTCCGTTTTTCTTACGTTTTTGTCTGTTTTTATTTATTTTCATATGGTTTTAACCATTTTAATAAGTTTTCGCCCGTTTTCTAATGCTTTCATCCATTTTTATCATTTTCGGCCGTTTTTCTTACGTTTTTGTCCGTTTTATCCGTTTGTGTTTCATTTTCTTACGTTTTTTTTCCGTTTTCACAAGTTTTTATACATTTTCGCCCATTTTCTTACGCTTTCATCTGTTTTTATACGTTTTCGACTGTTTCCTTACGTCTTTGTACGTTTTTATCCGTTTTTCTTACGTTTTTTCTGTTTTTCATACGTTTTTGCTGTTTTCATACGTTTTTGTACGTTTTCACCCCCTTTTTTTACGTTTTCATCTATTTTATTCCGTAAGAAAACAGGACGAAAACGTATAAAATAAGACAAAAAATGGCGAAAAAGTATAAAAACAAATAAAAATAGACAAAAATGTAAGAAAAACGGACTAAAACGGATAAAATGGACAAACGTAAGAAAAACAAAATAAAAAAGACAAAAACGTATGAAAACGGATAAAATCGTATGAATACAAATAAAAACGAACAAAAACGTAAGAAAAACGGACAAAAACTAAAGAAAACAGACGAAAAATAATAAAAACGGTCGAAAACGTATAAAAATGGACAAAAACGTATGAAAACGGACGGAAACGTAAGAAAACGGAAAAAAAAGGTAAAAAAAACGGACAAAAACGTAAAGAAAAGGTCAAAAACGGAAAAAAGACCAAAGAAAAATGAATGAAAACGTATAAAAAAGTATGAAAACGGGCAAAAACGTATAAAAACAGACAAAAACGGAAAAACGTAAAAATAACGGACGAAAACGTAAGAAAACTTAAAAAAAATGTAAGAAAAACGGACAAAAATGTAAGAAAAACGGACAAAAACTAAAGAAAAACGGGCGAAAACGTATAAAATGGGACAAAAACGGAAAAAACGTAAGGATAACGGACGAAAACGAAAAAAAAACGTAGGAAAAATGGACAAAAGCGTAAGAAAAACGGACAAAAATATATGAAAACATAAGAAAAACGGACAAAAACATAAGTAATACGGACGAAAATGAATAAAAAAATAATACTAATATTAATAGTTAAATAAATAATTAAAAAAAAAAAGACTAAATTTGTAAAGCTTGGCGAAACACAAGGACCATTTGTGTAAGAAACTGAAAAGAAATTTAAAAAGGAAAAAGACAGGGGTATTTTAGTCATTTGATGTTGGTCAGGGACGATTTTTGCCCTAAAAGTTTGCCACAGGGACAATCCTTGCACTTTCCAAACATCAGGGATGAAACTTGCAATTTGACCAAACTTTAGAGGCGATTTTTGCAATTTACTCAATAAAAAATAATTAAATGATCGTCGCAATGGTATATTTTTTTCTCTTACGATTAATGGTTTAGGGGATATTAATATTCGAAAAAAAAATGATGAAAGTGAGTTTGTTAAAACTAAGTGTCTGAGATTTGTCTCTTGGTATGTGAGTTTCATTTGTCGTTTAATTGAGATAGCGTTCCGCAACTATCTTTGTAATTCTTTGATTCATTTTTAATCAGAATTTTATACATTGAGAAGTCCGAATAGTGTTATTGATGTCAAATGAGTCTTGTGTAAAACTTATTTTTAACTTTTAAAATTTTTGGGACCAACATAGCATTTTAAATAATATATTGTTGTTTAAAATAATAAATGTATGATCCGGGGAGAGTTGTACTGAAATCTATAAACTGAATATAACCGTATTTTAGTAGTTGTACGTTTAGATTACGAAGAGGGGCGGGCTCATCACTCTAAGTGAGCACGCGCACAAATATTTATTTATGAATGTAAAAAAAATAAAAATGAACTAAAGGTATGATTTCATTAAAACTAGTAACGAAATTAAGAAGACATGTACTTCTTTTGACATATTAGACGAGTATCCATGCATAGCAACGGAAATTCCTAGCAGCAAACAATTAACGATATGCAATATTGTGATAAGTGTTTCGTGTAACATGAAAAGATCAAAATCTAATTGTAAACGGTTGTAACATGCGATAATTTAACTCGATCAAGCAAAAATTCTTAACATGTATCAAATATAGTAGATATCGTATCGGCTGCAAAATATGATTGCATTTTATAATATTATCCAATTTTTGCCACGAGAAAGTACAATTCATTGGGTTACAGCATCATCATAGCCAAGCAAGTAATTTTTTTTTTTTGAAAATGGTCTAAAAAGGTATCGAACTTGCCACTTTTTCCTATTGTATACATCTAACTTTTTTTTCCCTAAAGTATGTACATACTTTCTTAATCTTCCTATTGTAACATCTAACGGGGTTTCCGTTAGATTATTTACATAAATCGTCCTTGTGGTTAGGACCAAATTGCAATGACAGTCCTTAACGGTCGTTAAGTTGTTTACATAAACCGTCCTTGTCGGTCAACAGGTCGAGTCGGGTGCCACGTGTCACCACCTGAGTGGTGCCAGGTGGCATCGGGTCGGGTCGGGTAATCTAACGGGTCAAGTTGCCACATGGACCACTCATAGAGTGCCACGTGGCATGAGGATTATATACCTCATTTTGTCACCGCCGAGAATCGAACTCAGTACCTCTTGTATAGAGGTGAAAGTGTTTGCCAGCAGAGCTAGCATACACTTCAATAATATTACTCTTTTTTTTTATATTTAACCCCCTTTTATGAACTAGTTCATTTAGCTATAATTTGACCTGTCATTTAAGCAAGTTTTGGACCGGTTCAAAAATATATGAAAGTACCGTCGGACTCGTTTTTTCGTGCTCTTTCCAATGGTGTGTTAGGGGATTTTTTTCGACTTCGTCTAAACCTTGAAAATGAAAAAACGTCGTCGAAACTCATCCGAAAATCACCGTTTTTGCTTTGTTTTCAAACTCTTATTCTTGCAAGACATAATAACACATTCCAAACATATTTGAAAAATAATTTAACATAATTCATGGTTATTAGTCCGATTTAGTGTGTTTTTCGGTATAAAAAAAAGTGTGTAACGCACGTCATTTTTATATCAAAAAACACGCTAAATCAGACTAATAACCATGAAATATGTTAAATTATATTGCAAATATGTTTGGAATGTGTTATTATGTCTTGCAAGTACAAGAGTTTGAAAACAAAGCAAAAACGGTGATTTTTGGATGAGGTTTGACAACGTTTTCACGTTTATCGAGGTTCAGAAGAAGTCAAAAAAATTATCCGAGCACACCATTGGAAAGAGCACGAAAAAACAAGTCCGACGGTAGTTTCATTTATTTTTGAACTGGTCCATAACTTGTTAAAATGACAGGTCAAAATTGCTACTATATGGACTGGGCTAATCATGGGTTATATATATAATATTGCATATTGTTGAGCTGGGTAACACTCTCACCCCACACACACAAGGTCTCAAGTTCGAATCGGGGAAGGGACTTTGGTGGGTTATATAGTAGCCTCGCCACGTGGCACCACCTCATTGGTCCACGTGGTACCCGACCCGTTGACTTGACCCGTTGACTGATCCGACCCGTTAGATGATCCGACCCGACCCGATGCCACGTGGCACCACTGAAGTGGTGACACGTGACACCTGAACTAACCCGTTGACCGACAAGGACGGTTTATGTAAATAACTTAACGACCGTTAAGAACTGTCGTTGCAATTTGGTCCTACCACAAGGACGATTCATGTAAATAAATCTAACGGAAACCCCGTTAGTAGTTACAATAGGAAGATTAAGAAAGTATGTGCATACTTTAGGGGGAAAAAAGTTAGATGTATACAATAGAAAAAAGTGGCAAGTTCGATGCCTTTTTAGACCATTTTCCTTCTTTTATTTATTTATTATTTTTTTATTTTTTTTTTATAACAAAAGTGAACATATTCAATAACATAAACAAATCACTGCGAACATGAGATCCAGTAACCACATCCCACAAAAACAAACACCACAACAAAAATACAACCCACCAAACCATATATCTGAATTTACCAGACCAAATAAACCATTACTGGGCGCAGTTTTTGATAAAAAAAATCAAACATACTTGAAGCCACCAGAAAACATTTGGGTTTAAGCAAATACATTCGAAACTGACATTAAAAAATGTAACCGTCCGCCTTATACTTATACAAACATGCAAGAAAAAGTATTCGGCCTCTTTATATTTAGCAAACCACCAAATAAATCGGGTTTATTCAGGATCTAAGAAAATCGAAGCCAACATGATGTATGTTCATATCAGATAAAAACTTTTTTCCCAACATCACATACCCAAACAATCATCATATATTTGAGTTTTGCTTCAAACTCATTATCAACTATCACTAAGCATAAGCATAAACTACTTGGAAACTCTTTAGCCGTATCTCAACAGATCGAAAAAAATACAAAAAAGAGTACAGAGTGACCTTAGAAAGCATCATTAGCCATTCTTTAGCCGGATCTCGTTAGATCTGAATGGATAATAAATCCGGATAGATCTCACCGGTAAAATCACACACAAACAAACACATTCACTGAGCCAAAACACACCATCACTATCATCATCTAAATCAACGACTACAACAAAACACAACAACAACCCCACCATATCAAGACCGAAAACGAAAGTAAAAAGATTCAAACAAAAGATCTCGGGTTCTATCATTTCAAAATAAGATCTTTAAAGATCACTAAGAACCCATCATCGGTTTAAGAATCTTTAATAAAAAGCAAAAAAAAAAAAAAAAAAAAGACTTACCAGTGACCATCAAGATCAATAACCGAACCCATAACCAAGTGATATAAAATTGGTTTCTTCGGTTAAAGTTTCTTTAGTGTTTCTTGTATCTCACCAGAAACCAACACAAAACTAACTAATCATAGAAAAACATGCGTTGGTTTATGCGTTTCTTTTTAAAAGTCAAAAAACACGTGTTGCTTTGTGGCTGCGTTTTACTGATATAAGGTTTCTTAGTGTAACACCCAGAAAATTATAGCACCGGAAGATTGCGTCATTGGGGTATTACTTCTTAGCACATAGTATAAGTTACAGAAAACGACTTTAAATGAAACGTTTGAAATAATTTATCATTCGATTAAATAAAACATCAGAGTTTAAGAGGTCCCAACCAGTTTATAAGTAATAGACATAAGAGTTTAAAAGTTTTATCGAATGATAATGATGCATTTTCTTCAAAAATTATCCGTGCACCTTCACATGCCAGCTAATAGAAACCTGAGATAAACATGCTCAAAAGTCAACACAAAGGTTGAGTGAAATTCATAGGTTTATATATATAAATAATGGACCACAAGATTTCAAGTTTAAGAGACAATTGACAAAGCAGTTATTATTGCACTAAGCTAATGATACTCAAAACGTTAACCGTGTGTATCATAGAGATGATAATAAAGCCCTAGTAGCTAATTTGCCATTTTACCTAGATATTCAAATATAGTGCGTTTGTGATATCCATCTGATCAACACAAACGGGATTCGTCAATCCCAATAGGCCTATTCACAATATTCGCGCTCACATTGAAATGATTAATGGTTCATGATGTTAGGGACTTATTTTTGGCAATAACGTTACTTAGGCAATAATACATTCAGGTAAGCATACAGTTCAAAACACTTGTATCGAAATTGTAAAATAGCATGTATCTCCCCCAATGGGTTTATAAACAGTTTAAAGAGTTAAAGTGGGGCCATGAACTCACCTTGAAGTGAATGAGCAAACAACATAAGCAGATAATCAAGGAGCACAGCATAACGATAATCGGACGGCTCGACCTAGAAGATAAGGTTTAACTTAACGACTATGACACATTAAGAATAGAACAATGGATTGAGTTTTCCGAAGGATGGTTACATCAACGTGATACGTTGATAAAAGATTTAGTTTTCAATTTGTAATAGTTTGGTGGTTGGTTAAATAAATCAAGAGAAAATAGCAAGGTACGTAATATATACTCGTATATATATATTACATACGAAAAAATAAGTACATATATATAATACATGGTGGGTATTATTTATATAAGAAAAATGAGGAAAAAATGAAATAGTTCAAAGTATATAGTACATCGCATGTATTATATAAGAAAATAGAAAAATAAATAAAACTATATAATTCGACACGTTACGGGGAACCTCAAAGTAATGAAATAAAGAGTTTACGTTCAAAAAAAACATACGATCTAATGTTACGAATTAAATGGAAGTGGTTTTAAAGTTTTTACAAAAGCTATGACTTTCGTCTCTTTGTCGGAAATTATAAAATAATATTTTATAATTTAATATATCATTTTCTCGTCGGGTTTTAGATAAACTAGTTATCTCATTTGCAAAAGTATAGTTTTTGTTCGTTTGCTGGTTTATTGTATAATCATAAGTTATTAATTATAAAACACTATAATTTCGTCCTTTTATCGGGTTTTTAAGGAATTATAAATTTAATGAAAATTTACTAAGTATATCGATTTTTAAAAATTTCGGCATGACCTATTCGTTTATACAAATTTTCTCATGTTTACAAAATCAATCTCTACCACTTAAAACAATCCGAAAAATCTATATAGTTATAATGTCTAAAACCAATAACGCCTCTTTTGGTTTGTGAAAACCAAAAGTGCACAATACCAAAGTCAATGTAACAACAAAAATAAACTTTTTCATGACAAGAAAAGTCACTACTTTAGGCAAAATATTATTCCCGACAAGTTTCATTCTATAAGTTTCGGCCGAATCGGACCCGAAAGTGGTCGAAATCCCATTTTAAAAATTGGACAGTACGTTATTATTTTATAAAAGCTGTTAAAACATATAAGTTTCGTTAAAGTTCGTTTGGTCATATCTTTCTCGTTTTTAAGTCCGATTTTTACGTTCTTTATATCCCCGGAAAGGTAATTAAGTGTATTAACATATTTTTAAGATTATACGTTGTCAAAAATATTTTATACATACTGTTCATACTGAATAAAATTATGACAGATTATATAATTTAATTTAATCTATTCCAAACATCCCATTGGGCTGAAACATAACTAGATCCAAACGCCTTATGTAGGCTTTCGGTGTAGGCCGGACCAGCAGAACCAAACGCACCCTATTGGGCTTGCGTTGGTAGGCCGAGAAGCAAACCAAACGGACCCTCATAAGTTGGGCCTTCGGGGTGGCTGAAGCCCAAACAAACAAACACACCCTTTCGAGCTGTTTTTGGCCGAACCCCAACCCAAAACCAAAATGAGCCATAAGTCCAATAAGCTTAAACAAGCAAAAGGAAAATGATAAATAAAAAAAATGAAATCGTACTACTACAAGGCTCGAACTCGAGACCTTGTGGTTTTGCCTTTTGTGTTTCGCGACCAAAATAAGCCAAACAAACCCTATGTGGGTTTCGAACCCGAGACCATCTCGTGGTCTTTGTACTGGACACAAACCAAAGCCGCAACCCAATAAGCTATTGATTAGCTTATTCGAATAGCATTAAGCTCGATAATAACTAAATAATAATATGCATTTTATTTAACCAAAACAACCACCATTAATTAACTAATAACTTTTATAAAAGGTGTACACAATAGATCCAATTCGTATGAGACATATAAGCTCTCGATTCATAGATTAACATTACAAAAATTCGTGTTTTATGATATAACCATCCAAATCGAAAAGTAAAAGTAAGGAAATGATAGTTAGTCAAAAACCTACACATGCATGTGTTTAGATTGTACCAATCGACCTTAAACACTATTTCTTTTCGTTGTAGATATAGATCCGTGTACACAAAGGGTGTTAGAGACTTGGATCTAGAGATTGGTGGTGTGGGAACGCGGTGGAGGTAGCGGTGTTGATGGTGGCAGTGGGGTGGCCGCCGGCTGTCAAAGAGAGGAGAGGAAGGAGTGGTGGCTAGGGTTTGTGTGTTATAAAATGATGAAACCCTATATCTCATTCCTTATATAGTATAAAGTATTAGGTTAAAAATGGTGCAGGGACTATAAGTGATAATCTACAAAGTTTAGGGCTGGCGGAGTAACTTTACATCAGGGTCTATTCTTAAAAATTTTGTTATCTTTTATAAAATTAAGGTTCGGGACTCGTTTAGGCTCGATAACTATTGATTTTGGACACGAAATTTACACCATTGCGTTTGTAATAATTTTTCCAATAAAAACAAGTATTCACACGACTAGTCTTTCAAAAACAATATAATAATTGAATTAAATGATTTATTAGGTTTACGATTGCCGAAACGCGTTGTATGTAGTTTTTCACGTTTTGCGGGATATCCCTCGTTTTCAAATCAAATGAGTTAGAAAAAGTTTGAAAATGAAATATAAGTAATAATAAATATAATTTATTATAAAAGTGAGTCTGGAAAAATTATAGGTGCGTGCTACGACGTACGCGGTTTAATTCTCTCGGTAAATGTAATTTATTTAAAATAGAATAATAAGTAAATGTAAATAGTAAAATAATTAATGACTCGAAATTTCATGGTTGTTACACATAGGTTGTAGTGTTTTTAAGGTTATGATGAAAGAGAGAAAATGAAAGATGAAAAAGTGGGTTTTTGGTGTTGTGTGTGGTCAAGAGGCGTTCATAAGAAGCTAAGGGTACTAGGAGTCATACCTCCGAAGTATCCATACCTCCCAAATTCAACCAATCATCTTCAGCCAACTCATTTTCATAAATTCCCATACCTCCCAACCTAATTCACTGGCGGCCATAAAATCTCATACCTCCTAATTCGATAGAATCAACACGTTATTTTTCCAAAGAAACACAAGTGAAGTATGTGTGACCCGGTTCGTTATCCCCGATGAAGGATGAATGGAATTTGTGAGATCGGGTTTGTGAATCGTGTTTGAAATATGAAAATGGAGAGATTTTGGATTTTGATTAAATTTAAATAACTAATGACTACGGGAAGCATAAATAGGATAAGGATAACTTAAAACTACGGGAAACATAAATAGGGTAAGGGAAACTTAAATCTACAAAGCATAGATAAATAAAAACGCAAGGGAAACAAATAACGAAATTAAAAACGGAACATACGAAACTAAAAACGTCAAAATAATGAAATATAGACTCTACAGGTACCAAATTATTTTTCCTAAGTTCTAAATTACAAAAGAAAATTTAAAAAAAAATTATTTTTTTTTTACTTTTAAATTATTTATTATGAATTAAAAACTACAAGAAACTATTTAAATGATTTAAAAATAGTAAATGACTTTGGAAAAATATGAAATTTTGCAGAAAAATCTTAAATGATATTATGAAGCCAGGAAAAATGAAATCAGAACTTAGCTAAACACTGATAAGCAGTTTGGGCAAATAAGCAGTTGCAAATAAGCCCTAAAATAAGCTAGAAAGCACCAAAAATTCCCAAGAGCTCAACAACTGATTAATCCACTACTTCAAACTTAAATCAACTTAAAAAGTCCAGATAAGCACTTGGAATAAGCAGATACACAGTTTATGCAGTAACAATTCAAGGGCAAAATCAAATGATCAAATAGCAGACTTGCAGCTGGCATAAAAGCTAGCCAAAAGCTCCTAAGGGGAAAACAAAAGCTGATTCTGGTAGCTTATACTAGAGGGAACATGCAAACCAAAAATGCCCAAATTCTTCAATGAATTGCTTATTCAATTGGGTCAAAGAACAGTAGCTTGTGGAAATAAAAATGATTGCAGGTCTGCAATAGGCTAAATGGGTTACTTGCAGACTGAATTGAGCTAATCAAATAAGCTACAACTTGAATTCCAAACTCAGTTCCTAAAAGCTGATACTACAAGCTATCACTAAACCAAATTGCAAGCACTAAGGTCAAGAGGATAAGCAGTTGCAGACTAATGAAAAAGCTGAGATAACACAATATGTGCAGGTCTGCACAATGCTTTCTGTGGCAGCAGTTCAACTAATTTGCACTTGACTCTTTCAAAATTTTATGAAACAATGCCAAGTTTTAGAATTCCACTTTAAAACACTAAATGAACATGAAAGTGCCAAAACGAAAAGGTCCAATAAGCCTCAGCTTATGCAGAGCTTATTGAGGCTGTTATGATCCTCAAAGCAGCAAAAAAAAACTCCAAAAGCTCTTAAACAGCTTAAAACCACTATCCTCAGCTTATCTAACACTAATTAAGCTCAATCAAACCTGAGCAAAGGGTCAATGAACAGTGATCAACCCATTTGACCCGTTTGACTCTTAAAGCCAAACACCCCTTTTAGAATCTGATTTATAAATTTTTACTACTAACCACTGATTTAAGCCTCAATTCTGCTTAACTACTGATTACCTGACCTATACATCAACTAATGAGCAACTCCAAATTATGAAACAAGCACTTCATTAAGCTAATCCCTATGTTACTGATTTTCAACTTTTCTTGGTTTTTTAGAACAAAATGAGCAAATGCAAACTCAGACTATTACATTAGGTTCAGAACATCTAAACAAGCTCAAGTTCAAGGAATAAGCACATAAAAACACAATAAGCAGTAAATAAGCTGTAATAGTAATTTTGACTATAGTTGACCAAATAAGAAAGCTAAGATTTTCATTAACTAAAATTGGGGATTACAATACTGGAAAGATAAAAATACAAGTACCTTAAAAATTTTATGCTAAATTAATCCTGCCTATCTAAGGCTTACATATGACATATTTATACTAAGAGTGAGAAAAATAAGCGTCTTCAGCCTTGTGCTTTTTTTGTGAGATAAAACAGCAACAAAACAACTCTTGTGCTTCTTTGAACAAATCCCAGCCGTAGGATTAAAGTAGAAATGATCTCAGCCCTTAATATCACTTTGGCGCCCAAAATAATTGCGGATTGCCAACCTGGCATGGTCACATGTGAAGTATCTTTGGCTTGGAGTGGGGTGGAGTGTCTAGGAGGGGGAGGTTGAGTATGGCAGTGGTAATGGCAGAGATAGGAGTGATGATGGTGTTGGGAGTGCTTTTTGTTGGGCGGGAAATGGAAAAGAAGAAGTTGACCGGGTCAACTAGGTTTGGTTAACTCAAAAGGAAGAAAGGCTGGGTTTGGGTTTTTTGTGGAGTTGGGCTTAGGATAGTTTAGGTTGGAAATGGGTTTATTAAATTGGTGGGCTGGGTTTAGGGATTAGGATGGGTTTTATTTTTGGTTAAGGTTTAATAGTGATTAGGTTTAGGGTTAGGGTAATTAGGATTAGGTGTTTTATGATTTTTTGGTTTTTGTTTTCGGTTTTCCAAGCTGATTCCAATGCCGTGTCCCGAGGTTGAATTTGACTCCGTTTTTTACTTTTCTTGACCAAATGCACAATCGCTGTCGAATTGCTCCAAAAATGCCTGTTTTCGCTCCGTTTTTAATCCTTTGTACCTGAAACACATAAAAACATAAACCAAGGATATCTGTAGTAATATTTGGTGTATTTGGCCGTTTTCAGTATTTTTATGGTCTAAAATGGGCATAAAATGATGAGTATTTACACACTCATCAATCCCCCACACTAAGCTATTGCTAGTCCCTAGCAATCCGATCATATAAAGTAATGAAAGGATCAAAAGAATACCAAGTATACCCCGTTTTTACTTTTTATTAAATGCGAGAAATTTAAACTTGAACAAAAATAGATAACATGCTTGATTTCAAAAAATGGTATCATGGAACGAGATTCACACAAAATGGGTGTCTCCAAGGAATTGTAATCGTCATCCTCTTTTTTATACTCCCAACTAAGCTTAAACTCAATGTGCAAACGTTCTTGTAAAATGCTAACACTACTTATACTAATAATCTATGTAAGCCGAAACTTAACTTTTCACTCCCACAATTTATTCAAGTTAGGTGACTCTGCTCATTTTCAAAATTTTGACCGCAAAAATCGACATTTATTATGGTTGTTATTCGTTTAAGTCAAATACTAGTTTGCCGGGAACCTCGAAAATCTAAGGATCGAAAAGGGCCTTTTCCATGTAGCGGCTTTCTTCTCGGCACATCCCAAACCAGTTGGTTTTAGGTGACCAGGCTTTTGACACCCCACAGAGAATAGTACCGGAATCAGCGGAATTTCGATTTCAAAGATTTTGGATATTCCCACTACGCTAGTATTAAATACTTAAATAGATAACAACAAACGATCATTTAGAGATTAGAGACTCAAAGGTGAGATCACTCCATGTAACGGCTTTCTTCTCGGCACATCCCAAACCAGTTGGTTTTAGGTGACCAGGCTTTTGACACCTCACCGAGAATAATACCGGAGCTTTCGGGGTCTTTGAAATCAACAATCTACTAAATTACCGTTTAACTTTTATACAAAATTGACGAATCCAAGTTCAACTTCCGATTTAAATTTAAGAGAAAGCAATTTTCCTACATTTATTAACACATACATCTTTATTTTTGCAACATCAAAACTTATTGCATTTTGCAATATCATTCCATTTTTGCATTTTGCAATATCATTCCATTTGCTTATTATTTTTCTTTCATTTTTTTCATTTTTCATTTTTCTCTCTTTTTTTTTTATTATTTTTTTATTTTTTATTTTTTTTTAATATATATTTACATATATGCTTTCTCCAAAATAAAAATAAAAAGTTGAACTCGGGCTCTATATCAAAATTGTATAAAAATTTGTTTTGCATAACAACATGATTTTAACGTTCAAACGTTTGAAAACAGCACGTATTTATGTCAGATTAAGAGCTCCTAGGAGGAAAAGCCATAGATTACTTGTATAAGCTCTAAAGAGAACCAACTACTCTATGCTTAGCATTTTCATTTGCACAAATCGTAAAACCTTAGTCTAATCGTTAAGGAAGCAGCCAGATCAACACTCTGGCAGAGTCGGGATTCCCATTGTTCTAACCTAATCAAGACTAAACACTTTTATTTTTTCTTTCTTTTTTGGTGCAAAGCACTTCTTTTTTAATTTAAAAACGAAAAAAAATTTAAAATTTTGGCCAAAAACGGGAGTACTAGGGCAATAGAAGGTACAAATGTGACAAAATTCGCGAGAATTCCCCCCCACACTTAGAATTGAATATTGCCCTCAATATTCAAAGTACCGGCTATTATGCCGACACTTAGATCGTAAAAAGGTAATACTAATAGCCAAGTATGGAACAGAAATCTCCATTTTCACAAACAGGATTAAAAAGATATCCCTAGATAAACGTTAGCAACAAGATAGGATATTGGGCGGCTGGATTGAAAACAGGCGCGTCAATCAACACTATCCAAGGGAAACCTGAAAATCAGAGCAAACAACACACAAAAGCATAACACAGCGGGATTCCCCTACACTTAGTGTTAGAAAATAGAAAGAAGTCAGAAATATGGTGTTGGGTCTAAAGATGCTGCTGTTTGTGAAATATGCTAAGTGTTACTCTGCTGATACTAAGTAACTCTGCTGTTAGTCTATTACTCTGCTGTTTGGTGATATCTGATGGTTGGAATAATAAGCTAAGTATAACTCTGCTGCTAGCCACGAAGACTCTGCTGCTAGAAAGATTATGCTGCTGCTTATTGGATATGTATAGTATGTTAAGGATAAGTATAGAAAAGATACGTAAAGATATTTTTCGTGTATAGAAAGTTTTGTAACCGACTAGGACTCCTTAGTCTATAAAAGGAGGATCTAGGGTTAGGTTTTACATACGTATCATTATTGTTTTACACTTCAAGGTTCCTTGTAACCCCGTTGCTATTCAGAGCAATCGTATTAATATATTGAAGTGTTGTTTGAGAATTCGTTTGTGTTTAATTCTTCTTAAGATCAAGTATTAATTTCCGCATAATATTTGATATACAATTCAAGATCAGTTTCTATACCGATTGCTTTAGATTTATATCTAAAGTAATTAATAAGATCGTGAAGCTCAACTGGGATCAACAAGTGGTATCAGAGCTTGTGATCTAGAAACTGGTACCAAGAAGAATTACTAAATACAAGATCTGTTAATCATCAAAGTAAGCAATGGAATCCGATTCAACACACATGGTTACTGCATCAAGAGTCCCCATGCTCAAGACTGGAGAATACGAGATCTGGAAGATGAGAATTCAACAATACATGAGAATGGTTGATTACTCACTCTGGGAAGTTGTTTTACATGGCGACAGTCAACCAGCCAAGACTGCTACTGGATCAGTCTTGACTCTCAAGACAAGTGAGGAGAAAGCACAGAGAAGATTGGAGGTCAAGGCTCACAGTATTCTCATGATGGGAATACCTAATGATTATCAACTAAGTTTTAATCATATTGAGTCTGCTAAGGAATTATGGGAAGCTATTGAACTTCGATTTGGTGGGAATGAAGCTACCAAGAAGTCAAGAAAGAACCTAATGAAGCACCAGTTTGAAACTTTTACTGCTTTGAGTTCTGAGAATATTGAGGGAACTTATGATAGACTTCATAAGCTGACTAGTCAGATGGCTTTATTGAAGATTGATGTATCTCAAGAAGATATCAATCTAAAATTTCTGAGAAGTCTATCTCCTGAATGGAACACTCACACAGTGATTTGGAGGCACAAGGAAGATTTTGAGAAGATGACATTGGATGATCTGTATAACAACTTGAAAGTATATGAATATGAAGTCAAGGAATTGTCAAGTTCATCTTCTACCTCAAACAATCTTGCTTTTGTGTCCTCAAGCAACAAGAATTCTGGTAGTCATCAAGAACAGCACTCTGCTGCTAGTACTTTCATTCCTGCTGCTGGTTCACATGTCTCTGCTGCTGACTCTACCAATACCAACACCATCAGTGATGCTGCTATTTGTGCTTATTTGGCTGAACTTACTACAAGTATTTCAGTTATGCCTCAAGATCTGGATGAACTTGATCCTGATGATGTTGAAGAAATTAATATGCAATGGCAGTTTGCAATGCTAACTATGAGGGCAAGAAGGTTTCTTAAAAGAACTGGTAAAGAACTTAAGTTCAGAAGAAACAAAAATGTGGGATTTGACAAATCAAAGGCTGAATGTTATAACTGTCATAAGAAGGGACACTTTGCAAGAGAGTGCAGAGCACCCAAAAGAAACAATGAGAATATCAAGAAGCCTATTGATGAAGAGCCAAATCCTAATACTGCTATGGTGTCATGTGATGGGTTAGGAGAGTTTGACTGGAGTGATCATGCTGAAGATGGTCCAAATTTTGCATTGGTAGCTGATGAAGAACCTAAAGAACAACAATTTGCTCTCATGGCCTACTCTTCCTCTGGATCAGACTCTGAGGTATCAAATGAATCATCTTGTTCTTTTAAATCATGTTCTGATACAATAGAAATACTTAAGTCTAGCAATGGAAACCTTAAAATGGAGAATGAAAAACTTAAGTTAGACAATCTTAGTTATGAATATGGTTTAAAGAATTTAGAAGAGAAGCTTGAATTTTATAAAAAGGCTGAAATTGAATATCTTGATAAGATCACTAGTTTAGAAATTGAGCTTATTAAGAAAGATTGTGAGATTAAGGTTCTTATGGGGAAAGTAGAAGAGGCTGAACAGGCTAAAGATTCAGCTATAAGTGAGACTGAAAAACATGTTGTTAGGGTGGAAAAACAACAATTTGCCACTGACATTCTCAGTAAACCAATAGGAAGACACTTTGCAGACTCAGGCTGTGGTCTAGGATACAATGCAGTTGCTCCACCTAAGAAACTTAGTGCCAATGCCCCTCCTACTAGAACATTGTGTATCATACCTGAGTCTGAGGCCAAACCTGTAGAAACTAGTGAAACTAAAATATAGTCACCAAAGGTTGAGAAAAAAGTGGTCTGATGCACCCCTTATTGAAGATTGGGAGTCTGACAGTGATGATGAAGTTGTGGAATCTGATTCAACCCCTTAGAACAAAAAGGAAGAAATTCCTGCTGTTGTTGAATCAAAAGTACCTAAAGCTAAAAAGGTTGAGTTTGTTAAGCCTAAGCTAGGTAGAGGTATCTCTAGGAAAATGGCTGAGTATGATAACACACCTAGAGTATACCCTAAGAGATCAAATAACTTGCCTAGAGGAAACCAGAGAAATTGGAACAACCTAGTTTCACAAAGATTAGGTACTGATTTTCAATTACTTAAAAAGGCATGTTATAGTTGTGGTAGTTTTGATCATCTGCAAGATGATTGCTACTACTATCAAAAACCAGTCTGGAACCAACATACAAGGGTGAACCATAGAAACTTTGCTAGAAAGACTCACCCTCATCCCAAAAGAAACATGGTTCCTAAGGAAGTTTTGATAAGAGATGGTGCTTCTAGAGTTATCTCACCTATTGCACCAAAAGGGCCCATAAAGAAGGACATAGTTGATACTGCTGCTAAGGCAGACTCTGCTGTTTTGCCAAAAGTGGTTACTGATACTGTTGTGGGCAACCATTTTTATGCTGTTAAGGCCTCAGCTTGCTGGGTCTGGAAACCTAAAGTTAAAGTTTTGGATCATGTTCTCAGACACAACAGTGCACCAATGCAGTTGAAGAAATTTGACTACTTTGATGCACAAGGCAGATCCAAGTCAGTAATGGCTTGGGTCCCAAAGAGAAACTAATTCACTTACTTTTTGTGCAGGGCAATCTACAAAAGGAGCTAAAGGATAAATGCATTTTTGATAGTGGATGCTCTTCACATATGACTGGAGACCAAAGCAACTTGGAAAACTTTGAAGCTTTGGATGGTGGATACGTTGCCTTTGGGAATGATCCTAAAGGAGGTAAAATCATTGGAAAAGGCATCATCAGAACTGGAAAATTGGATTTTGAGAAAGTGTATTTGGTGAATGGACTAAAGTTCAATCTTTTTAGTGTCTCACAAATGTGTGACAGAAAGAATTTTGTTCTTTTTACAGACACTGAATGTCTTGTCTTATCTCCCGACTATAAGATACCTGATGATAAATTAGTACTTCTTAAAGTCCCTAGAAATGACAACATATACAGTGTGGATATAAAGAACATTATTCCCAAAAGAGATTTAACTTGTTTGTTTGCCAAAGCCACTATTGATGAATCCAAACTTTGGCATAGAAGGCTTGGCCATTTGAACTACAAGGCTATCAACAAGTTGGTGAAAGGGAACTTGGTCAGAGGATTACCTTCAAAGGTCTTTGAAAACCCTGAAGTATGTGTTGCTTGTCAGATGGGAAAGCAACATAGAGCATCTTGTAAGTCCAAAGTGGTGAATTCTATTACTGAACCCTTGTTTATGCTACATATGGACCTATTTGGACCTACTTATGTGAAAAGCTTGAACAAAAAGATGTATGGCTTAGTGGTCACTGATGATTTTAGTAGATTTACTTGGGTATTCTTCTTAGCTACTAAGGATGAGACTCCTGACATTCTTAAAGCTTTTATTACTAGGATAGAAAACCTATTTAATCACAAGGTCAACATCATCAGATGTGACAATGGAACTGAATTTAAGAACCATGTGATGAATCAGTTCTGTGAGGAAAAGGGTATAACTAGACAATTTAGTGTGGCTAGAACTCCTCAGCAAAATGGTGTTGCTGAAAGGAGAAATAGAACATTAATTGAGGCTGCTAGGACCATGTTGTCAGAGTCTAAGTTACCCACTATCTTTTGGGCTGAAGCAGTCAACACTGCTTGCTATGTGCAAAATAGAAGTAAGATAGTTAAGCCTCATAACAAGACCCCTTATGAGTTGTTACATGGTAGGAACCCTCTGATAGATTTCTTAAGACCATTTGGGTGTCCTGTTACTATATTGAACACCATTGACCACTTAGGCAAGTTTAGTGAGAAAGCAGACATAGGTTTCTTTGTTGGATACTCCACTGAAAGTAAGGCTTTTAGAGTCTTCAATCAAAGGACTGGCCATGTGGTGGAAAATTTACATGTTAAAATTAGAGAAACCACACCTAATGTTGATGGAAAAGGTCCTGAATGGATGATTGATATTGATTCTTTAACCAAAAGTATGAATTATCAACCAGTCATTGCAGGTACAACTAACATGTCTGCAGGTACACAAACTAACCCTACTGCAGGTACTCAAGCTGAAGATAATGCATCTGCAAAAGAGTTTGTGTTGATTGAAAGGTGGAACATTGCACTCGCACATCAGCCTTTCACACCCAATTAAGGCAAGAGTTCACTGGATGATGATGTTCATGCAGAAGTTCCAAAGAATGATGCAGAAGAAAGTGTTCAGCCTTCTCATGATGACAAGAATGGGATAATGAAAGGGCTAAGAATGAGACTGTGATCAGATGGGCTAATATGGTAAAGGAGGAGTTACAAGATGACTTTGCTGATAAGAATGAGTTTGATTTCTTGGAGGAGTTTAGAGCAAAACAAAAGAAGAAATTGATTGCTGCAAGAAAGAAGAAGAAAGTGCTTAAACCTCCTACTGTAAAACAACTCAGAAGACATCATGAATATTACTTGAAAAATATGAAGAATTGGAAGCTAAATGATTTGAAAATTTATTCAGATGGTGAAGTGAAAAAGATGTATGAAACAACAAAGAAGGAGATTGATAGGAAATTTGATGTTGATGAGGTTGTTAAGTTAACAAGAAGAGTGGATCCATGGACTCATAAAACTCCAAAGTCAAGTGCTACTTTGAAAGTATCTGGAAGTGATTTGGAGAAGCAAGATGATAAGCAAACTATGGTGGTTGAAAGAGAAGAAATTAAGGAAGTCATTGGTTATAAGAGAACTGGTAAAAGAAGTAAGATGAGTGCTAGAAAGAAAAGAAGAGTTGCAACTGAAGATAGTTATAAGAAAAAACAAGAAGAAGCTGATGCTATGAAAGCTATTATGGACTTCACAGTTCGTAAACCACAGCCAGAACCTGAATTAATCAATGCAGTTCCTTTATCAACAAAGTACCCAATAATCTCTTATACCTCTGATGTGTTTGATGTCTGTGATGCAAAATGGGAAATTATGAGATCTAACTTTGCATGTAAAAAGTATGTTAGATTTTCTCAGATGCTGGAGTACATGGATAGGGATGATATTGTAAAACTCTGGAAACTTTACAAGGAAAGATATAGTGACAAGAAACCAGAGGAAGTGCCTGAAAAAGTACATTATCTTTGGCTGAGTAACATTTTGAGCCTGATGCAAGGTATACTGAATGGAAAAAAATTGAGAAGGTCAAAGAAGGTTGTCAAGTGGTACTTATATCAGTCATGTGGAGTACATGAACTGATTGGAGATAGTGGATTTGGTACTTACATGTTGATAGAGAAAGATTATCCTTTCTACAACAATGTTGATATTCTTACTGATATGTTGCAACTAGGAAAGTTAATGTTACAAAGGCCATTTGTATCAGATTATCAAGCAGGTGTGCTAATTGAGAAGTATAAAAAGATTTTGCAAGAGAAGACTTCAAAACAGTAAGTGTTTGAAAGCATCCTCCTGGTGAGTAGTTGAGTTTAAAGGAAACTTGATGATTTTTGAAGAAAAATATCAAGTTTAGGGGAGGATTGTTGGGTCTAAAGATGCTGTTGTTTGTGAAATATGCTAAGTGTTACTCTGCTGATACTAAGTAACTCTGCTGTTAGTCTATTACTCTGCTGTTTGGTGATATCTGATGGTTGGAATAATAAGCTAAGTATAACTCTGCTGCTAGCCACGAAGACTCTGCTGCTAGAAAGATTATGCTGCTGCTTATTGGATATGTATAGTATGTTAAGGATAAGAATAGAAAAGATACGTAAAGATATTTTTCGTGTATAGAAAGTTTTGTAACCGACTAGGACTCCTTAGTCTATAAAAGAAGGATCTAGGGTTAGGTTTTACATACGTATCATTATTGTTTTACACTTCAAGGTTCCTTGTAACCCCGTTGCTATTCAGAGCAATCGTATTAATATATTGAAGTGTTGTTTGAGAATTCGTTTGTGTTTAATTCTTCTTAAGATCAAGTATTAATTTCCGCATAATATTTGATATACAATTCAAGATCAGTTTCTATACCGATTGCTTTAGATTTATATCTAAAGTAATTAATAAGATTGTGAAGCTCAACTGGGATCAACATATGGGTTGTCTCCCATTTGGTGCTAATGTTTTTGTTAACCGAGTCACTAGCTTGACTCAACCCCGAATTCATTGGTTCATGGGGAAGCAAGTGGAAGAAACAATCTCAATCGGACTTTCATTCAATGTGTTTGCCTAAACATTTGAACATCAAAAAGTTCCACACCAATGAGACACATCCGGCTCAAAAGAATGATAAATGGAGATGTCGGGGTCAAAAACTTTGTCTTCATTCCTAAACGAGTGAAGAAGAAGAGAAGTCACATCATATGTGATGAAAGGGAAGAAGGTCATGATAACAATCATGATTAGGTCATCATCATCAAAAGGAGACTTCATAATTTTCATATTATTAGTCTCATCATTTAAGTTCTTTTGTTCAAGAAATGACTCGGGTGGGAGGGTTGGGATTAAATCATCAATAAGAAAATTATCATGATTGAGAATGGCTCCCCTCGGGTCACACAAAACATCTTTGTCTAGATCAAAGTAGAAGTGATCATACTCCGGCGGAGCTATGATGGGAGTAAGTTCATCGGAGAACTCCTCATGATCAAGATCAAAGGTAAACGAATCATATTCTGGAAGAGAGAAATCAGCATGAGAAGTGGTACTGCCACTACTCGTCTCTTCCGTGAAATCAAAACTAAATGATTCGTAAGTTGGGAGAGAATACTCGGGATGAGAAGTGGGATTGCCACTACTCTCCTCTGCCGTATCAAGGATAAAATTCTCAAAATCGGGTAAAGAATCCTTGAGCTCGAGCTCCGGAGGATTTGACGGAGTGGGATTGCCACTCGGAGAATTATCTGAGAAAAAGTCACTATCCTCAATGGGGATAGGAAATGAGGTTGGATTTTCACAAAATGATTCGATCTTAGAAATGAGCACATTGATATTCAATAATTTATCACGAAGTAAATCGTCTTTGATTTCCAGAATATCAGTGTCAATTTATTCATTGTCAGGTTCAGAATCCTTCACCTCCTCTAAGCTGACGAGCTCAGAATGGGGAAATGATGCCTCAACATAATCGATGTTTTCACAAGAATAAGACTCGTCATCACACGAAGTACCATCATTGTCAGAATCGGACAAAATCTCAAAATGATCATCTGAAACGTCAAGATGAGGAGAATTATCATTGGAAGGCATATCACACATATTATCAGAAATATCCTCGGACTCACTTGGGATTGGGACAAGGTTCTCAACACTAGACTTTATGAATTCGTCCGATTCCTTTTCAGGAATAGTGCTAAGATGCTCATCCCCCATAATGAGAGAGTCCTCGGGGTCCAAAGTAGGTGATGTGGATGTGGTTGCAATAGAATGAGGGAGTTGAAAAATGGTATTATTCAAAGGAATAGTACTCTCCTCGTCGTCTTCATCTTCGTCATCGAGCATGCAAGCCTGATTAAACAAGAAACGATTGTGTGCAGCTCGTTCTTTGGCGAGTAAATCTTCCATAGATTCACCATGACGATCTTGTGAGTAAGATACGTCAATGGGAGGAGCTTGTTTTCTAAAAATCATCTCCTTAAGACCGTCTATTTCAGTTTGAAAGTCCATGTTGAGTTGATTTTGAGAAATAATCACTTTAGTGATCAATTCAGCTCTAGTTAACTCGCTTTGAAGAAGGTGTTGAGGGTTTGTGTGCTGTGAATGTTGGTCAAAATCGGATGATGTCTGATTGTTATATGGGTTCTGCTCATAGACAAGCATGTCTCCCGTTCGACAATCAAATTCCGGATGAGGACAACCTCCACAAAATTCACACAAGTATGTCTCCATATGATGTTGTGGGTGTTGGTTGAAAAGGTCGGGTGTTTCATTGTAGGGATTTTGGTCATAGAAAAACCCGTTTTCCGAATTTACAATGCTACAACCGGGGGGATTTCCACCATTTAGAGGTCCCCCACACCATTCACAACCATAATGGTAAGATGCAGACATAAAAAGAATTAAACGGATAGAGGGTGAGAAAAAGAATTAAACGAATAGAAGGGATAAGAAGAATATTTTTGGATTTTTAGAAACATTTGAAAAATACAAAGGGAAAGAGGAAAATAAATTTTGAAATGAAAATCTTTTTGGGTTTTTAGATATTAACACAATATTTTTGGGATCGATTTGTCAATCGAAATTCGTTTCTCACAAAACTAGTCGCAGAGTGGCGGAGAAGCAAAGGTTCGCTCTAAAGCTGATTAAAAACCCGCCTCTTTCGGTTCGTCAATTTAATGACAAACCATCCTTAAACCACTTGTATAGGTTGTAATTTCAAGATAATCCGAAAGTGATTAACTTACGATTTGTTTTGTTGGATATTAGGAATAGTTTACAACACTTTCAATAAAGTGAGGATTTATTATTTTATTTATTTGAAAACACCTTAGACAAAGTGTCTTTTTTTTTTTTTTTTTTTTTTTTTTTTTTTTTTATAGAAAATATTCACAAAAATACTATAAACCTTTACAAAGATTGGTTTATAAAACACGAATCGACAAACGAGATTAAAAATTCGCTACAACCTTCCCCGGCAGCGGCGCCAAAATTTGATTCGGTTGAGATCAACTCGTTATTTTTCCAAGGAAACACAAGTGAAGTATGTGTGACCCGGTTCGTTATCCCCGATGAAAGATGAATGGAATTTGTGAGATCGGGTTTGTGAATCGTGATTGAAATATGAAAATGGAGAAATTTTGGATTTTGATTAAATTTAAATAACTAATGACTACGGGAAGCATAAATAGGATAAGGATAACTTAAAACTACGGGAAACTTAAATAGGGTAAGGGAAACTTAAATCTACAAAGCATAGATAAATAAAAACGCAAGGGAAACAAATAACGAAATTAAAAACGGAACATACGAAACTAAAAACGTCAAAATAATGAAATATAGACTCTACAGGTACCAAATTATTTTTCCTAAATTCTAAATTACAAAAGAAAATTAAATTTTTTTTTTTTTTTTTTGACTTTTAAATTATTTATTATGAATTAAAAACTACAAGAAACTATTTAAATGATTTAAAAATAGTAAATGACTTTGGAAAAATATGAAATTTTGCAGAAAAATCTTAAATGATATTATGAAGCCAGGAAAAATGAAATCAGAACTTAGCTAAACACTGATAAGCAGTTTGGGCAAATAAGCAGTTGCAAATAAGCCCTAAAATAAGCTAGAAAGCACCAAAAATTCCCAAGAGCTCAACAACTGATTAATACACTACTTCAAACTTAAATCAACTTAAAAAGTCTAGATAAGCACTTGGAATAAGCAGATACACAGTTTATGCAGTAACAATTCAAGGGCAAAATCAAATGATCAAATAGCAGACTTGCAGCTGGCATAAAAGCTAGCCAAAAGCTCCTAAGGGGAAAACAAAAGCTGATTCTGGTAGCTTATACTAGAGGGAAGATGCAAACCAAAAATGCCCAAATTCTTCAATCAATTGCTTATTCAATTGGGTCAAAGAACAGTAGCTTGTGGAAATAAAAATGATTGCAGGTCTGCAATAGGCTAAACGGGTTACTTGCAGACTGAATTAAGCTAATCAAATAAGCTACAACTTAAAATCCAAACTCAGTTCCTAAAAGCTGATACTGTTGAACCCAGTTGAGCTTCACGATCTTATTAATTACTTTAGATATAAACCTAAAGCAATCGGTATAGAAACTGATCTTGAGTTGTATATCAAATATTATGCGGAAACTAATACTTGATCTTAAGAAGAATAAACACAAACGAATTATCAAACAACACTTCAATTATATTAATAACGATTGCTCAATAGCAATAGGGTTACAGAAACCTTGAAGTGTAAACAATAATACGTATGCTAAGATAATCGATATCTAACCCTAACCCTAGAACCTCCTTTTATAGCGTAAGGAGTCCTAGTCGGTTTACAAGACTTCCTATACAAGAAAAATATTCATACGTATCTTTTCTATAATTATCCTTAACATACTATACATATCTAATAAGCAGCAGAGTAAATCTTCTAGCAGCAGAGTCTTCGTGAGCTAGCAGCAGAATAACTCCAATAATAACCAACCATGAGCTCTTCCAAAGCACCAATCATCGACATATCATCAGATTCATCGTCAGATAGCTCACAAGGGTGGTCAAACTATTTTCCACCAAGTGCATCGTCATCACAACAGAAAGGTAAGGCAGTTGTGGAAGAAGAATACTCTGACCCACTGCCATCAACACCATCTTCCTTTGTAGATTCAAGCGATGATGAAGAAAACAAAGCATGGCCAAAATCCATGACTTTCTATCAAGGTGTCTGGGAAATCGATCCTCCGCAACATCCTTTGACCGCTGAGCTTCAGAAGCAAATGGAGAAGGCGGTTGCTGCTTTTGGTAAGAGTATTGATCCTCCTTGTCCAAAGCCAAGTACGGCAGAGCAGAAACCCCCTGTTTCCAAGAAGAAACAGCAGAAGAAACAAGCTCCCTCTACAAGCCAGCAGCAGAGTCCACCACCAAGACCAGTGGTACTTGCTCTTCCCTGTCCAAGAGTATTTGAAGCCATGGGTACTCGAGGACCTCGAAGACCAGGTTATGCCTGACTTTGCTAGAATTTAGGTTGTGAATCCATGGTTCTTGTTGTCTTTTGAACTCTTTTGATCAATGGTTGTAAGAAAACTTCATCTTGTACTTTGCTTTAGTTATCAATGAACGTTTAAATTTCCTTGCTTTACTTGATTGTGTGTTCATGTAAATCTGCAAAAGGTTAGTAGAAAACCACAAACACAAGCAAGAATATCCAAAAATAACAGCAGAGTAGCATAGCAGCAGACAACTAAACAGCAAACAACTTAACAAACAGCAAATTTTGACTTAACAAACAGCACAAATCCTTACAAAAGTTTACAAAAACATACAGAGATAAGATGGTTAAAGATTAAAGATTTATCATGCCAATACTAGCAACTAAAAATTGAAATCTACTTATATCAAAACTTTTTGTAAGTAAATCAGCAACATTGTTGTCAGTATGTATTTTAACCACTTGAATTAGCTTTTTCTCAAAACAATCTCTAATAAAATGATGTCTTATCTCTATGTGTTTTGTTTTATAATGAAAAACAGGATTTTTGATTATACACATTGTGCTGTTGTTATCAATGAAAATTTTTGTGTTCATGAAATTGTACCCATAATCTAGCAATTGGTTCTGAATCCAGAGCACTTGACCACAGCAGCTAGAAGCAGCAACATATTCTGCTTCAGTTGTCGAATTAGCCACCACTTTTTGTTTCTTACATTGCCAAGAGATCAGCCTATGTCCAAGGTACTGACAGCCTCCAGTGGTTGATTTTCTATCCATAGTAGCTCCAGCATAGTCACTATCTGAGTATGCTATCAAGTCAAATGGTGAATTATTAGGATACCAAAGACCCAATTTTGGTTGACCCTTTAGGTACCTAAAAATTCTTTTGACTACTTCCAAGTGTGAAACTTTTGGGGACACTTGAAATCTAGCACAAGCACATACAGAAAACATGATATCTGGCCTTGAAGCAGTCAGATACATCAATGAACCAATCATTGATCTATAAAGATGTACATCAACCTCTACCCCATATTCATCCTTGAGCAAAGGTTTTTTTTTATCCATTGTTGTCTTAGCTGCCTTCACATCTTTGAAACCAAATTTCTTTAACATATCAGCCACATACTTGTCTTGGCTAATAAAAATCCCATCTGACTTATGCTTAACTTGAAGCCCTAAAAAGAAAGTCAGTTCTCCCATAGAACTCATCTCAAACCTGCTGTGCATAAGCTTCTCAAATCCTTCACACAACACCTTATTTGTAGACCCAAAAATGATATCATCTACATAAACCTGAACAAGTAGGATATCCTTTTTGTCTTTCTTAATGAACAATGTTTTATCAATGGTTCCTCTGCAAAAACCATTGTTCAACAAATACTGGGATAAGGTGTCATACCAAGCTCTAGGAGCTTGATGTAGTCCATACAGTGCTTTCTTCACCTTGTAGACCCTATTAGGATACTTAGGATCTTCAAACCCAGGTGGTTGCATCACATAAACCTCTTCAGGTATCTTTCCATACAAGAAAGCACTTTTCACATCCATTTGATACACAGGAAAATTCTTGTATGAGGCATATGCCAAGAAAAGTATGATAGCCTCCAGTCTTGCAACTGGGGCAAATACCTCATCATAGTCTATTCCTTCTTCCTGAGTGTATCCCTGAGCCACCAATCTAGCCTTGTTTCTGATAACAATACCTCTTTCATCTCTTTTACATCTGAACACCCATTTTGTACCAATTGCCCTTTTTCCATTAGGCAAATCAACTAATGTCCAGACCTATTGAAGCTTGAACTGCAGCAACTCCTCTTGCATAGCTTCAACCCAACTTTCATCTTTCATAGCCTTGTGAATGGTTTTGGGTTCTTCTTGAGATAAGAAACAGGCAAACATGCAATTCTGTAAATCCTTGTGGCTATTTCTCTTCTTAAGTGTTTGAGCAAACAATCCCTGATCAAGCAAATCACTCAACCCTTTTGATTTACTTCTAGTCTGAACAGCAGAGTGAACATCACCAATTATCTGCTCCTTTGGGTGAATCTTGTGGATTCTTGTTGTTGGTGTGGGACTAACAGGTATATCAGTCTCCAAATTGGATAAATCACCTTCAGCACCAAAAACATCAACAACTTCATCATCAGTATCCACATATACTTCTTCTAATTCGGGCATCTCATCAGAAGAATCATCATTAGAATCACCATCTTTATCAGCAGTAGAGTCCTTTGGCATAGCAGCAGAGTTACCAAACCTAACAACAGAGTGTTTTGACCTAACAGCAGAGTGTTTTGGCCTATCAGCAGAGTGTTTTGGCCTGGCAGCAGAGTTGAGAGAACTGCTGCTATGTGTATTCCCTTGTTGCCCATCAACTTCTGACTCTTTATTCCTTTCCTTATCATCATTCTTGTCATCATGAGAAGGTTCATCAACACCTTCTACATTAACCTTTGGAACTTACTTATGAACAACATCACCATCTGAACTCTTTCTCTCTTTTTCTGTTGGAGAGAAGTATTGATCAAACTTCCACTTTTCAATCAAAACAAACTCCTCTGCAGATCCATCCTTCTTTGCTTGTGTACCTGCATTAGGGTTAGTTTGTGTACCTGCAAACATGTTAGTAGTACCTGCAAAGACTGGTTGATAATTCATACTCTTGGTTAAAGAATCAATATCAAACATCCACTCAGGACCTTTTCCATCAACATTAGGTGTGGTTTCTCTAATTCTAACATGCAAATTTTCCACCACATGCCCAGTCCTTTGATTGAAAACCCTAAAAGCCTTACTTTCAGTAGAGTATCCAACAAAGTAACCTATGTCTGCTTTCTCACTAAACTTGCCTAAATGGTCAATGGTGTTTAAGATAGTGACAGGACACCCAAATGGTCTAAAGAAATCAATCAGTGGTTTCCTACCATGCAATAACTCATAAGGGGTCTTATTGTGAGGTTTAACTATCTTAGTTCTATTTTGCACATAACAAGCAGTGTTAACTGCTTCAGCCCAAAAGATAGTGGGTAACTTAGACTCTGACAACATAGTCCTAGCAGCCTCAATTAATGTTCTATTTCTCCTCTCAGCCACACCATTTTGCTGAGGAGTTTTAGCCACACTATATTGTCTAGTTATCCCTTTTTCCTCACAGAACTGATTCATCACTTGATTCTTAAATTCAGTTCCATTGTCACATCTGATGATCTTAACCTTGTGATTAAATAGGTTTTCTATCCTTGTAATAAAAGCCTTAAGAATGCCAGGTGTCTCATTCTTAGTCGCTAAAAAGAATACCCAAGTAAATCTACTAAAATCATCAGTGACCACTAAGCCATACATCTTTTTATTCAAACTATTCACATAAGTGGGTCCAAATAGGTCCATGTGTAACATAAACAAGGGTTCAGTTATAGAATTCACCAATTTGGACTTACAAGATGCTCTATGTTGCTTTCCCATTTGGCAAGCAACACATACTTCAGGATTCTCAAAAACCTTTGAAGGTAATCCTCTGACCAAGTTCCCTTTCACCAACTTGTTGATAGCCTTGTAGTTCAGATGTCCAAGCCTTCTGTGCCATAGTTTGGATTCATCAATAGTGGCTTTGGCAAACAGACAAGTTAAATCTCTTTTGGGAATAATGTTCTTTATGTCCACACTGTATATGTTGTCATTTCTAGGGACTTTAAGAAGTACTAATTTATCATCAGGTATCTTATAGTCGGGAGATAAGACAAAACATTCAGTGTCTGTAAAAAGAACAAAATTCTTTCTGTCACACATTTATGAGACACTAAAAAGATTGAACTTTAAGCCATTCACCAAGTACACTTTTTCAAAATCCAATTTTCCAGTTCTGATCATGCCTTTTCCAACAATTTTACCTCCTTTGGGATCATTCCCAAAGGCAACATATCCACCATCCAAAGCTTCAAAGTTCTCCAAATTGCTTTGGTCTCCAGTCATGTGTGAAGAGCATCCACTATCAAAAATGCATTTATCCTTTAGCTCCTTTTGTAGATTGCCCTGCACAAAAAGTAAGAGAATTAGTTTCTCTTTGGGACCCAAGCCATTACTGACTTGGATCTACCTTGTGCATCAAAGTAGTCAAATTTCTTCAACTGCATTGGTGCACTGCTGTATCTGAGAACATGATCCAAAACTTTAACTTTAGGTTTCCAGACCCAGCAAGCTGAGGCTTTAACAGCATAAAAATGGTTGCCCACAACAGTATCAGTAACAACTTTAGGCAAAACAGCAGAGTCTGCCTTAACAGCAGAGTTTGCCTTAACAGCAGAATCAACTATATCCTTCTTTATGGGCACTGTTGGTGCAATAGGAGAGATAACTCTAGAAGTACCATCTCTCATCAAGACTTCCTTGGGAACCATGTTTCTTTTGGAGTGAGGGTGAGTCTTTCTAGCAAAGTTTCTATGGTTCACCCTTGTGTACTGGTTCCAAACTGGTTTCTTATAGCACTCATCTTGCAGATGATCAAAACTACCACAACTATAACATGCCTTCTTAAGTAATTGAAAATCAGTACCTAATCTTTGTGAAACTAGGTTGTTCCAATTTCTCTTGTTTCCTCTAGGCAAGTTATTGGTTTTCTTAGGATATACTCTAGGTGTGTTTTCATACTCAGCCATCTTCCTAGAGATACCTTTACCAAACCTAGGCTTAACAAACTCAACCTTTTTAGCCTTAGGTACTTTTGATTCAACAACAGTAGGAATTTTCTTCCTTTTTGTTCTTAGGGGTTGAATCAGATTCCACTACATCATCATCACTGTCAGACTCCCAATCTTCAATCAGGGGTGCTTATTCATACTTCTTTACCTCAACCTTAGGTGACTCTATTTCTTTTTCACTAGTTTCAACTGCAGGTTTACTAGTTTCACCTACAGGTTTTGCCCCAGACTCAGATATGAAAGTCAATGTCCTAGTAGGAGGGGCATTGGCACTAAGTTTCTTATGGTGAGCAACAGCATTATATCCAATACCATTAAAGTGTCTTCCTAATGGTTTACTGAGAATGTCAGTGGCAAATTGTTGTTTTTCCACCCTAACAATATGTTTTTCTGTCTCACTAATAGCTGAATCTTTAGCCTTTTCAGCCTCTTCTACTTTTCCCATTAGAACCTGAATCTCACAATCTTTCTTAATAAGTTCATTTTCTAGAATAGTGATCTTATCAAGATATTCAATTTCAGTCTTTTTATAAAACTCAAGTTTCTCTTCTAAATTCTTTAAACCATATTCATAACTAAGATTATCTAACTTAAGTGTTTCATTTTCCTTTTTAAGGTTTCCATTGCTAGACTTAAGTATCTCAATTGTATCAGAACATGATTTAAAAGAACAAGATGATTCATTGGATACCTCAGAGTCTGATCCAGAGGAAGAGTAGGCCATGAGAGCAAAATGTTGTACTTTAGGTTCCTCTTCAGCTATCAATGCACAATTTGGACCATCCTCAGCAAGATCACTCCAGTCATAATCTCCTAACCCATCACATGATATCATAGCAGTAGTAGGATTTGGCTCTTCATCAGCAGACTTCTTGAAATTCTCATTGCTTCTTTTTGGTGCTCTGCATTCTCTTGCAAAGTGTCCCTTCTTTCTACAGTTAAAACATTCAGCCTTTGATTTGTCAAATCCCACATTCTTGTTCCTTCTGAACTTCATCTCTTTACCCGTTCGCTTAAGAAACCTTCTTGCCCTCATAGTTAACATTGCAAACTGCCATTGCATATCAATCTCTTCAACATCATCAGGATCAAGTTCATCCAGATCTTGAGGCATGACTGAAGTACTTGTAGTAAGTTCAGCCAAATAAGCACAAATAGCTGCATCACTGATGGTGTTCGTGTTGGTGGAGTCAGCAGCAGAGACATGTGAACCAGCAACAGGAGCAAAAGTACCAGCAGCAGAGTGCTGTTCTTGATGACTACCAGAAATCTTGTTGCTTGAGGAAACAAAAGAAAGATTATTTGTGGTAGAAGATGAGCTTGACAATCCTTTAACTTCTGATTCATACACCTTCAAGTTGTTATACAGATCATCCAATGTCATAGTATCAAAATCTTCCTTGTGCCTCCAAACCACTGTATGAGTGTTCCATTCAGAAGATAAACTTCTCAGAAACTTAAGATTGATATCTTCTTGAGATGGCTCAATCTTCAAAAGAGCCATCTGACTGGATAGCTTATGAAGTCGATCATAAGTTCCCTCAATGTTCTCAGAACTTAAAGTAGTGAAAGTTTTAAACTGATGCTTCAGTAGATTCTTTCTTGATTTCTTGGTAGCTTCATTCCCACCAAATCGAAGTTCGATTGCTTCCCATAACTCCTTAGCAGACTCAATATGATTAAAACTCAATTGATAGTCATTAGGTATTCCCATCATGAGAATACTGTGAGCCTTAACCTCCAATGTTCTCTGTGCTTTCTCCTCACTTGTCTTGAGAGTCAAGACTGATCCAGTAGCAGTTTTGGTTTGCACACTGTCACCATGTAGAACAACTTCCCAAAGTGAGTAATCAACCATTCTCATATATTGTTGAATCCTCATCTTCCAGATCTCATACTCTCCAGTCTTGAGCATAGGGACCCTTGATGCAGTAACCATATGTGTAGAATCGGCTTCCATTGCTTACTTGTTGAATAACAGATCTTGTAATAAGTAATTCTTCTTGGTACCAGTTTCTAGATCACAAGCTTTGATACCACTTGTTGATCCCAGTTGAGCTTCACGATCTTATTAATTACTTTAGATATAAACCTAAAGCAATCGGTATAGAAACTGATCTTGAGTTGTATATCAAATATTATGCGGAAACTAATACTTGATCTTAAGAAGAATAAACACAAACGAATTATCAAACAACACTTCAATTATATTAATAACGATTGCTCAATAGCAATAGGGTTACAGAAACCTTGAAGTGTAAACAATAATACGTATGCTAAGATAATCGATATCTAACCCTAACCCTAGAACCTCCTTTTATAGCGTAAGGAGTCCTAGTCGGTTTACAAGACTTCCTATACAAGAAAAATATTCATACGTATCTTTTCTATAATTATCCTTAACATACTATACATATCTAATAAGCAGCAGAGTAAATCCTCTAGCAGCAGAGTCTTCGTGAGCTAGCAGCAGAGTTACACTATGCCTATTATTCCAAACCAGCAGAGTTATCAAAACAGCAGAGTTAAACTCTAATCAGCAGAGTTCTTTAACTGATCAGCAGAGTCACTTAGTATATTCCACAAACAGCAATATCTTTAGACCCAACAGCTGATACTACAAGCTATCACTAAACCAAATTGCAAGCACTAAGGTCAAGAGGATAAGCAGTTGCAGACCAATGAAAAAGCTGAGATAACACAATATGTGCAGGTCTGCACAATGCTTTCTGTGGCAGCAGTTCAACTAATTTGCACTTAACTCTTTCAAAATTTTATGAAACAATGCCAAGTTTTAGAATTCCACTTTAAAACACTAAATGAACATGAAAGTGCCAAAACGAAAAGGTCCAATAAGCCTCAGCTTATGCAGAGCTTATTGAGGCTGTTATGATCCTCAAAGCAGCAAAAAAAACTCCAAAAGCTCTTAAACAGCTTAAAACCACTATCCTCAGCTTATCTAACACTAATTAAGCTCAATCAAACCTGAGCAAAGGGTCAATGAACAGTGATCAACCCGTTTGACTCTTAAAGCCAAACACCCCTTTTAGAATATGATTTATAAATTTTTACTACTAACCACTGATTTAAGCCTCAATTCTGCTTAACTACTGATTACCTGACCTATACATCAACTAATGAGCAACTCCAAATTATGAAACAAGCACTTCATTAAGCTAATCCCTATGTGACTGATTTTCAACTTTTCTTGGTTTTTTAGAACAAAATGAGCAAATGCAAACTCAGACTATTACATTAGGTTCAGAACATCTAAACAAGCTCAAGTTCAAGGAATAAGCACATAAAAACACAATAAGCAGTAAATAAGCTGTAATAGTAATTTTGACTATAGTTGACCAAATAAGAAAGCTAAGATTTTCATTAACTAAAATTGGGGATTACAATACTGGAAAGATAAAAATACAAGTACCTTAAAAATTTTAAGCTAAATTAATCCTGCCTATCTAAGGCTTACATATGACATATTTATACTAAGAATGAGAAAACTAAGCGTCTTCAGCCTTGTGCTTCTTCTGTGAGATAAAACATCAACAAAACAACTCTTGTGCTTCTTTGAACAAATCCCAGCCGTAGGATTAAAGTAGAAATGATCTCAGCCCTTAATATCACTTTGGCGCCCAAAATAATTGCGGATTGCCAACCTGGCATGGTCACATTTGAAGTATCTTTGGCTTGGAGTGGGGTGGAGTGTCTAGGAGGGGGGAGGTTGAGTATGGCAGTGGTAATGGCAGAGATAGGAGTGATGATGGTGTTGGGAGTGCTTTTTGTTGGGCGGGAAATGGAAAAGAAGAAGTTGACCGGGTCAACTAGGTTTGGTTAACTCAAAAGGAAGAAAGGCTGGGTTTGAGTTTTTTGTGGAGTTGGGCTTAGGATAGTTTAGGTTGGAAATGGGTTTATTAAATTGGTGGGCTGGGTTTAGGGATTAGGATGGGTTTTATTTTTGGTTAAGGTTTAATAGTGATTAGGTTTAGGGTTAGGGTAATTAGGATTAGGTGTTTTATGATTTTTTGGTTTTTGGTTTTGGGTTCGGTTTTCCAAGCTGATTCCAATGCCGTGTCCCGAGGTTGAATTTGACTCCGTTTTTTACTTTTCTTGACCAAATGCACAATCGCTGTCGAATTGCTCCAAAAATGCCCGTTTTCGCTCCGTTTTCAATCCTTTGTACCTGAAACACATAAAAACATAAACCAAGGATATCTGCAGTAATATTTGGTGTATTTGGCCGTTTTCAGTATTTTTATGGTCTAAAATGGGCATAAAATGATGAGTATTTACACACTCATCACCTCCCAATTTTTTTTCTTTTTAATATTTAAACTAAACAATTTATAATAGAAACATACCATTTTATTAAAACTAAAATAAAAGTCCATTACATGATAAAAAAAATACGACAAAAAAAAATACGGCATAAAAAAAACGAATTACATGATAATCGAAATTAAAACTACAACTAATACACATCTAGAAATTACATGGCCAACCATACTTTGCTGCGAGTTGGCGTTTTTTGTTCTTTATAAACTCCAACATGCTAGGATCTTCGATATTGTCATGCGGATCCATGTAGAACTTCAAGTCTTGCCTCTCCTTCCTGTCTTTAGCTTCTTCTATTTGGAGGTCCAAAAGTTGTTGTGTCTTCTCCGCCATATTCGCCATCAGTTTGTTCTTCACTTCAAAATGTGAGTTGACAGAATCAACAAGACTCTCCGCCTTTGATGACATTTCATCAACCTTTTTTTTTCCCTTTTCTTGAACGCGTGGGGGTTGAGTCCTCATTAAAATCCGGGATGACATTATTTGGATTGTTGCTACCCGACTCATAGTTCCCCTCCTCCGATGACTTTCTTCGTTTGTCGGATTGTGTTGAAGATGTCCCGATAACACATTTTTGTTCTATCCATTTAGCTTCGTCTTTGACCACCAACCATGCCGCTTGGTGAGTAAACGTTTTTCGCGTTTTTGTGCTATAATCGGTCATAGCGTTTTTCATAACATCCATATCACCACATCCGCTCTCCCGTAGACGAGTCTACAAAAAAAAAATATATACCGAATGAAAAAAAAAATAGAACCAAATGAAAAATATATATATACCTAATGAAAAAAAAAATATATATACCGAATGTAAAAAAAAAAAAAAATACCGAATGACAAAAAAAAAATATATATATACCGATTAGTGGTAAAAGCCGTTAAATACACCCATGTTTGTGTTCATCGTATGCCATTTCGTGTTTAAACTATGATGAGATCGAGTTGTTCCGCCCAAGAGAGACCCGAAATGCTCTAAAATCCGTTTCCAAAATTTGTCTCTAGATTGTTCATTCCCGACTACTCTACATGTCGAGACATGAACCAATGCCTTCGCAAAAGCTTCTTCTTCCTCTTGACTCCAAGCGATTTTATCCGCTTTGCTCTTCGCTTTGTTTGTTCCCAAATCGTGTACTTCTTGAACATCATCATCATCTAAAAAAAAAATAAGCTCGAATGTAATGAAAAAATAAAAAAAAGAAAAAACAGTTCGAATAAAAAAAAAAAAAAAAACAACCGAATGAAAAAAAAATATTAAAAATAACGATTGTAAAAAAAAACAAAATTTACCGTTAGGAAGTTCTTGTGTTTCGGGAACCACTTCATCTCGATAGTTAAGCATCGGATCAAAGTCAAGCTCCGCCGTTTGATCGATCACGTAGTCCCTTGGGTGCATCGGTGGAGGGTAGTAACCATGAGGAGTCGATGGTTGCGGGTAGTAAGGTTGGGGAGTCGGTTGTTGCGGGTAGTAAGGTTGGGGAGTCGGTTGTTGCGGGTAGTAAGCATGGGAACCTCGAACACCTCGGCCTCGACCTTTCGACCCGGATGAAACATTTTTTTGTTTTCTTAAATCCATGGTTTTTGTGTGTGTTTTAGGTTGAAGATAGTTAAGTTTTTGTGTGTAAATGGGTTGAAAATATATATAGGGAATTTTTTTTTTTTTTTAAACACTTTAACGTCTATTTTTTTTTGATTTAATACACTTTGAACGTACACATTTTTGCTTCCAACATTCCTTTTTTTTTGAATTTAATATACATGCTTCCAACATTTTTGCTTCCAACGTACACATTTTTGCCTCAAAATGATTTTATGCTCAGCGGGGATTGATACCGGCTATCACAAAGTTTTGTCATAAAATCAACACCGGCAGCATTGTTACCGCCGGTGTGATTCATACCGCCCAGCCAAACCGAATCCACTCCGAGTACCCTAATGTGTTAGCCCATGATTTGTAGTTTCAATATCAAATATGAATATCTTTCCTATTGCATATTTATGAATTCAAGACTTTCTGTATATTTTTGACCTTCCTGCAATAGGTTTTAACATTTCACTTTTTCTCTCACATTTGACCATTTTTAAACATTTCAACATTGCACATTTATTATTTTCACTTTATATGTTGTTTAGATTAGTTGATTAACTAAACAAGATATGTATTTGTATGACACCAAATTTCGGGACCAGGTTCATTCCGAAGAAATCGTGATTTTTCACAAAAATTTGCACTAGGCATCAAACATCCATCGGGTTCCCGTAAACCTTTAAGTCCGCCCATGATTACAAATACATATTTTATTTTACCTTTTCAACCAAATAACTAATGGTAATCATTCTCTTTTTAAAAGGTCCAAATACATACTTTTGAAAAAAAATGCTTCTTGAACTCATAGATTATCCGACATACTTCTTCCGTCACAAATCCGTCGGAAACCACTTATACCAACTGATTTCCGACAGAAACGACCATTGGTAAACCAGTTGTGTAGTAGTGCAAGTGGAAGATCCAATATGAAAATAGAGAGTTCACCAGCTTAGAACATGTTTGCTATAATGTTTTAAACTTTCTTCCGTCAGTCTCAAAACACATACGCAAGTACAAGTGAAAAAAAATGGAAGTTCTATAAGAGAATAAACCCTACAATAAATGTCATGTAAAACTGTAAGAGGAGAATATGGACAACAAGAATAAGACGGTAACATAAAATTTGCAGCCCACATGGTGAAGGTGATAGGAACCAAACAATAAATCTTTGCTCGTGGTCTTACGCATGGTCCAATAAGTCTAGTCTTGGGGTCAAGCCTACCCATGTGTCTAAGATTTTTTGTTTGAGCGTCTCAAATATGTTGCTAAAAATTAAATAAATATCAATGCAATTATGTAAAGTGTTTCTCTACATTAATCTTCAAACTATAATCTTTAAGGTGTTTGTGACCTGTCATATCTTGACGAAACCAATGATTTTCAAATTATAAACCATCTATTTCTCGTAGTCGTGAATGTTTTGAGTAAATAATTGCCAATTCATTCATACTTTCTTGATTGAGGAGTTGAATACACAACTATTTAGTAATAAAATAATGGAGTTTTCTTCCGATGAGATTTGCGTGTGGTGGTTGCTTCAAAAGATTAAATAGTGGGCTTTTTCTTGTTTTGCTAGGATTATCTCATACTCTCTCTTTGTATAATTCATTTTTCTATGTCTTGTAGATATAGTTTAAACGAGGTATTAATATCTAGTGGTCCTTAGATGTTGGTGGTGTTTCGGTTTAGTTGGTTCCGTGTACTTGTTCATGCACTTTTTTTGGATATTAATAATAAAGGGATTGGTTATTGGCACATTTTCTTAATTTTTTTAATTTATTATTATTATTATTTTTTTATAGATTTGTTTTTATTAAAAAATTGTGAAACAAAAGTTACGTAACAAAATATAAAATTTGACAAGTCAAAAGTAATAAAAAAAAAATACAGAGCTAGAAACCAAAAAAAATTGTCCTGTCCTGTTAATAAAGTGGGTAAAATTGCCGAAAAAAGTGCGGAACTACATAAAATATAAATTTTGACAAGTCAAAAGTATTAAAAGACAAATTATTCGGAACTACATAAAAAATATTTTTGTTTTATAGATTTGTTTTTATTAAAAAATTGTGAAACAAAAGTTACGTAACAAAATATAAAATTTGACAAGTCAAAAGTAATAAAAAAAAATACAGAGCTAGAAACAAAAAAAAATTGTCCTGTCCTGTTAATAAAGTGGGTAAAATTGCCGAAAAAAGTGCGGAACTACATAAAATATAAATTTTGACAAGTCAAAAGTATTAAAAGACAAATTATTCGGAATAAAAAACTGTCATGTACTATTAATAAAAATATAAAATAAGTAAAAGAGGGTAAGAGGGCCGGGAGATGTACCAATAGTACATTCCATTTATAAATCTATTGCGCTTCAAAAAATAAATTTTGAATACGTATTTGATGCATGCGCCCATGCAAAATGCCTGTGATTTGTCTTTAACCATATGTAACAATAATTAAAAGTTGATAAATAACATTAATGTAGGGCTATTTTCATCTTAAGTAATCAAAGAGATCGAGGTGATCTGATCCATCGGGAGAGCTAATGATTTCTAAACACCATAGACGAACGTGTTAGCGCTGGTATCATAACATTTGCTCGGCGCCATCCGATGTGGCACGGCGCCAAACCCACGCCATCATACCGAGATATCCCGGCGCCAAAGCGAACGCCAATTCCTTGGCTTGCCCCAAACCCGTATTTTTCCTTTTTTTTTTTTTTTTTTTTTTTTTTTTTTTTTTTTTTTTTTCTTTTTCTTTTATTTAAATGATTTTTGTGTTGCGTTTGTATATGTTTTGTGTTTTTATTGTTTTTCTTTTAATTTAAAATGGGTTTTTGGTTTATAAAATGTGTGTTTTTGGTTCCGTGTGATAAACAGGTTTGTATATGGTACACGATGGTTTCTTTTAATTTAAAACGATGGTTTGTTTTTGGTTTTCAAATTTTTATTTTATTTTATTTATTTATTTTTTTTTTTTTTTTTTTGTGTATTAAATTATAAATGTTGATGTTTCACTTTTAACCCTTATCATAAGTAAAAAAGTTTATATAAATGTTGATTATACATTTTTAACTTTTAATTTTATAAAATCTATAATTATTAACTTTAATAAATGAAAAATTAGTTGGTTTTAAAAAATGGAAAAAGTATAGAATGACGGGTCAAAAAATGGGCGTTTTGGCTTGAACCATGAGGGAGGAGGTTTTGGGTCTGTGAGTAAAAAGGGTCATGACTTGAGCTATGACACCCGGTGATCTTATCATCTAGCTTTTTCTCTCTTTTGCTTTTACGTTTTTGCTGTTAGTAACTTGGTTCGAGTTTAAATCACATGCAACAAAATTCTTAAAATCATTCTATTTTGTAAGTCACGCGGCTGGTGTCACCCAACAGGAGATGATAACCCCAACAAGGTTTAAAAACAAGATCACAAGCTCAGTGGCATACTAAAGAATTCAATAACATACATATGTCTTGTGTTGTTTAAACTAATAACTAAGGTATCGATCCCTAAGGAGAATAAGTGCGCAAAGAGTGACTTCGAGTCAAATAATGAAACAACTACAGTAATAAACTAGAAGCTAGAAACTAGAATGCACCAAGAAAAAATTGAAACAAACACACCAACGAATAATATTAACCCCTAAAAGACTAAAAATACACTTTCTACAGCAAGACTCCGAAAAAGCAAAACCACTACCTCATAAAACACGTCAAATTCAAATCACATCTCGCAGACACTTATATTTTGCTGATATGAAAACTTTTTGTCTATCCATGATGAAATTAGCAACTAGGAAAATACCAAAATCATCTAACCACGGCAGGACTTAGCGTCCGATAGGTTAGGCATTAGTATGGTAATCGTCTTGATTAAGATTCAGAATTTTCAGAGCTTTAACCCTTATCATTTCGTGCACTGAAGACTTTTGCTACAACAATTGCATCATACCTAGCTGCTAATTTTAGTTTTACTTGAAACTGCAAAGTTGCTAAGAAACTCTTGAACCATTTCTGTGGCCGCAAAATATTTTTTCTGAAACTTGTGGGCATCAAACATGATAGATATCAAAAGTTAACAAGTTGAGAGCTATTTAGATACTAAATAAAAGAGACTTGGTTACTACTATACCGTTGATGCAATCGAGTTTCAAAAAGAACAATCATCACATAACGCATACCAAATAAATGATTTTGGTCTTTAAAGGAAAGGGCCAAATCTTCGGATTTTGTAATACTCTATATGAACCCTAATGGCCTAATATATATGTCAGACAATATAACCATGGTTTATATATTGGCTAAAACCGATAATGGCGTAGACATGGTATATCGAAAGCAAAAACGCATGCATATTTACAATTATATTCACAAAACTTAGTTAAAGCTTAGACGATTGTTTAAGTGCTAAATGTGAAAAACGAAATCTAAGTTATATATAAAGACCAAACTTTAGTTCACTTTATTCACAAATCATAGTATAGATATGACTGACTAAAATATCAGTATCACTTTAGAGAAAGAAAGCCTAGAAACTAGTGATGCAAAATAGAAGGTACTCCTGATGGAGATAATGATCTTTTGTTCCAAAATAAATGTAAAATTTTATATTGTATAAAGTTTTAACAAATCTTAAACCATTATTTCTACCAATCTAATTTCATTTATACCCATTAAAATCATTTTTAATAGATTAAAACACAAAATAAACATTCATTTTGAGATCTCAATATATATAAAGATGTATATTTAATTTGAGACCGTGGAATATGAAAGTGGACACATAGTGAAGAGTCTTAGAGGAATAAATAATTAATATTATTTGTAACTCTATGTTAAGGATTAAGAATAAAAAAATAAAAAGAAATGGAGCATCTATTCAGAAAAAGGCTAGATCTTCACATGCCCAGATTATTATCCCTGAGAACACATGTTTATCCATCGAATTTAGCAACTAGAAACCCTGAATGGAGTCTGCTTCAGAAAAAGATGAAAGAATAAAATAAAATATTAGGGTTTGTGTCAAGTTGGTCAAGAACATTAAATATAACCTAGTTATAAAAAGAAAATAAACCAAATATTTTACTGAATGTTAAGCAAAGTCCAATTTTTATAACATTTTACTGTCAAATTGATTGATTGATCAACTCTATAGTTCATATAAAATTCTTTTGATTCCGAGACTAATAACTACACGTTGATTTTAGGTTAAAATATATTCCATCATCAAACATTTTAAAAATAAAATTTGAAAGCTCACTAGACTTAATTTAAGATGAAAAGAATCAAATAGTTTAGATCTTATGGTACTTCTTTACAAGAATGTTGCATTCATAAAAAAATATAGTTTCAGAAAAACAGTATAGGACAAGAAATTTGATCTTAATTCACAAATTTAAAGAACTGAAAACAGCTACTATTGGATCAGTGGATTGAATCCGAATCAAATCCCATTCAAAACTATATTAAAAACTACAAAAGATAGTTAATTAATGATAATTGATGAATGATGATGATCCATTGGTTTGTCATAATTTTCTTTTAACACATACACGTCTTCAAAATTAAACTCACAACCCATCGTTTATATGATAATAACAAGACCTATTGTCTAACCTATCTTATCCGAAACGTGGCGGGTTCGCAGTATTACCGGACCAACCACCACCGTCTACTACCGGTAACTGAACATTCGGCATATTAAGTGGTAAATTAAAGAAAGGTAAACCCATAGATGAAGGGTCTTGATAAGGGTTACAACCACCACCATCTCCATCACCATTAGCACCACCACCACCACTACTAGCAGCTGCTTCATCTTCATCTAAAGGGAGCCTCTCATACGCCACATTCGTAAAAGAAGCAGCTATAACAATCACTGGCCCTGAAGCCACTAAAGCTCCCACAACATTCCCACCAACAACTTGACCTTGTCCACCAGCTAAATAAATAGTTAAACTAGTGGCACCTGGTGGAGCAGGTGGAGGTAAAAAGGAACCCGACAGTGAAAGTATCTCAAACCTACCATGAAGTGTCAAAACAGATCCAGCAGCAGCTGGCTGCCTAAGACTAACGTTGTTAACTGTACCACTACCACTAACTATACAAATCCCACGTTGTCTTTTCCTAGCATAATCAGCAACAGATTCAAATACATCACATCCGTTGCTTATTTCAAGGATATGAGCTCTTAAAGTGTTAGCACTTTCACGAGTAATGATGACTGGTGGTCTAGGCTTGTTTTTTGAGCCAGGTGGACGTCCTCGTGGACGGCGTCCACCGGAGCCAGGAGTAGTTTGGTTCGTATCGTCTTCTTCGGAGTCTTGCGGGATTTGGAGGTGAAGATCTGGGCGGTTTTCGAGGGTTTGTTGGAGGTTGAAAGAGTTGTTGTTATTGTTAGCCATGTATGTGGTAGAAAAAGAGAGCAACAAGAGACCAAGAATATATTAAAGTATGATGGTAATGGAGCAAATTTAGGGTTTAAAAAAAGAAAACAACATGAGTATTCATTTTTTATTGCATGTGGGGGTGAGAATAGAGAGAGAAAACATGGCTTGGTTTGACTACTTATTTATCTTGGAAAAAAAGAAAAGCATAACTTTACATGGAAAAACATTTGGAGCTATTCGAATTGGTTAGCGATTGCGAGTTTGCGACATCTGTTATTAAGATGGCTTCTCGTAATTTTAGCGTCATATTATTTTCTTTTAACGATTATTGTCCGATCATTTTTTCATTCATAATTGTTTTATTGTAACGACTAGTCACTTTCTTTAACATATACGCATAATATATATAGAAATATATAAAAGAGAGAGGGCTTTGCATTACAACCACTGTAATTACCACACGCCAAGGCCAATCAGTTCAGTATGGGGATCTCGACTAAAGTCGGCGCCGAGCAATTCACCTCGACCACAGCTGATCGACCACATAAAAGATGCTCTTATTGAAATTATATAATGATTTGTGTAAGTTGTTTTTCTGCCGTTAACTAATTCTACATTTGCTTTATCTTTACAAGATAGATTTTTTAGTTTTGCTAATTTATATACTATCTATACATCATTTACATCATTTTCTTTAATCCTTAAACTTGAAAACATAAAAAATGAGTAAAATTCAATTACTAAAATACCATTGAATTTAAAATGAGTAAAATTTAATTACTAAAATACTATTGAATTAAAAATAGTAACAACATCCACTACTAAATTAATATTTTAAATGTTGTTTAATCCTCAAACTTTTATTATTTTTCGTTTATACCCATAACTTTTTTTCCCTCTCACAATGACTACATATTGAACTCGTAAGTTGCATAAAAGGTCACCCCAAAACACAAGTTCGCAAGTATACTCATTTTCCGTTATATACCGTTGCTTGGTGCGGTTATTCGTCTAGTATATATTCAATGAACACATGTTAACATGAATTTCTAAACTAAAAATTTACCTTAATAGCCCATTATTTCTTCTAAACATGTATCGAATTAATTTTCCTTTAAGGATAATTGTTATAACGAAAAGCTCGTGTTGATGTGAGATGATGGGGAACCCTTAAAACCTTTGAGAGCCGATGGTCAAGCCGACACAATGGAAGCATTTCCATACTTGTTAGACTCGTTGGGTACTCCGAATACATCTACCAAAGTTGACACTACTGGTCCCAATAATAATGAATCGAAGATAGGGGATGATGGTTTGGTTAGTGTACTTAAGAATGCTAAATCGACATATGTGAATCTTCTTAATAGAGAACAAAGTAAGAAAACTGTTAATTTTCGTAATTTAGTGGCCGAGGCTAGTAATGAGGCTGATGTTGTTATTTTAATGAAGTCGATTCTTGAAGTTAATGAACGATTTAGCTATTCAGTTTTCAGGTATTTCTTAGGCAAAAGAGTGGCACATCCGTTTGTGAAAAATTATGTTAAGAACACTTGGAGTAAATATGGTCTTGATATGAATTCTAAAGGATTGTTTTTTTTTGTTTTTTTTTGTTTTTTTTTTTTTTTCATGTTTACTTCTAAGGACAGGATGGATGCAATGCTTGAAAATGGTCCATGGTTAATTCGTAATATATTATTAATTATGAAAAAGTGGTCACCGAATGGGAAGTTATCAAAAGAGGACTTGCCAAGAATTCCCGTGTGGGTTAAATTCCATGATGTTCCTCTTATTGCGTTTACGGAAGATGGGTTGAGTGCTATTGCAACTAAACTTGATACACCATTAATGTTAGACGCACATACGACAACTATGTGTACGGAGTCATGAGGTAGGTTGAGTTATGCGAGAACTATGATTGACTTACGGGCTGACATGGAGTTGAAAGATACTCTTGTTGTGGCAATACCAAAAATAGAGGCTAGGGCGATGGGTATATTTTGAACATTATTCGAATTGAGTACGAGTGAAAACCACCAAAATGTTCAAATTTCAAGGTGTTTGGCCATGTATTGGACCAATGCCTCAAGAAAATTGTCTCTGATGTTTAGAAGAATACAAAGGCAACTAGGCAAACGGTTCGCAGTGTTCATATTGGTTCGAACTAGCATCTTATTTACAAACCGGTTCAACCAAAGAACGACAAGAAGAAGGATTCTAGACAACCTAAGCCGAAGGTTCCGTGTGATAAACAGGTTGTTAATACTACTTTTACTTCAAATTCTTTTGATGCTTTGGGCAGTATGGGTGACATGGAAGATGCTATGGGTGTGGGCCATTTCAATTCCATTAGTGTAAAGAAGGTGAATAATTTGGAAGAACGTGGGCTAACGCCTAATCGTGTAGAGGATGTTAACAAGGATAAACAGATGACTGTAGAATCGGGTTCTATGCATAATACTTCAATGGATATGCAAGATGGTGATTCAGATGAGGTTGAAGAGTATGAAAATGAGATTTCTTAGTTCATGGCCTCTTTGTTGGGATTACGTGTAATCATTATAAAGTGTTGGTCATTTAGTATATGTATTAGGTCGTAAACTATAAGGCTTGTATGTTAGTCACAAGGCCCTTTCATGAAGCAAGCCCATGAGCGGCCCACTTAGTGATACTAGGGCAACGCCCCTTATATGTAAGACAACTATAAATACCCCTTCTCATGATGAGAAGGGTGTTGGTTCTTGGTTATTTCACTTTCATTTCTCTTACACAAGCTCCTTCCACTCTCTTTCTCTCTCTAACTTTCTCTCTCTAGAATTTATGTTGTGTGTGATTAATATATACTGACCTAGCAAGTGGTATCAAGAGCCAAGGATAGTTTAGGTTGTGTTTTTTATAAAGTTTCAAATCGGTTTGCTTAGTTTTAAAACTGTTCTTCGAGTTAGCAAATTTATTGAATCAAAAAAATTGTTTTAAAACTCTTAAAGTTTGTTACTTTATAGGTGTTTAGGTAGTATTAGGTTAGATCTGGTAGAAATCGTGGATTAAAAACTCATTTTGTGGAAGATTTTAGAGATTTTTAGAGTTAAGTTTCGTATTTCTTCGAGTAAGCCTTGAAGTTCTTCAACTTAGGCTTTGTGGAAAACTAGAAGGGGGGGGGGGGTTGAATAGTTTTAAGTCTTTATAATTTATGAAAACTTTTTACTTTTTAAAACTTCGATTCGATCTTGTGTGAATTCAACTCTTGATCAATATGAACAAATAAATATAGATAAACAGTGCAAGTAAAGTAAATGAAATAAAATGAAAGATAGGGATGGAAAGATCAAACCACAACACGAAGTGTTGATATAAATAATGCCTAAACACATTGTTAATATTTTTCGATATCTCTACGTTTTGATAATCACAAAATGTAAAATCATTAAACGAAAAATTATGACGTAAACAAGTATTTAGTTGTAAATATCTATTTTAACAACTCAATCACTTAAGGTATGAATAAACAAATGCTTAATGCATTATATGATCAAAGGAACATTTTCTTAAACACTAAATTTTTTATAAAATGTCACAAACATTTTATATCTTTTAGAAAAATATTTTTGGTAATAAATAAAAATGTTTAATCCATTATAAATTTATGAATTCAAATTTTCAACCAAAAATGGCAAAAATGTTCCAGAAAAACCTTCCCCACAAAAAGACAAAACTGGGCAACGGTACAGAGGGGCGGCCCCCTTAAATATACAAGGCGGCCCCCTTAATTTTAAGGGGACCGCCCCGCTCTTCCAGCTGTCCAGTTTTGCCTATAAATACTGGACTTTCTCTGGACTTTTTCTTCACCTTTTGCACCCTAAACCTTCTGTTCTAAATCTCTTTTAATCCTTTCTAAAACCCTTTGATCATATATTCTTAAGCATTGGTTTCTAAGTGATCCAAGCTTCCACCATCCAAGTGCAAAAGAAGAATACTCCTTCAACATCTAAAGAAGAAGTATTGCAACTTAGTATCATCTTGCTACCTAAGTTGCTTGTATAATCATCCATTCATTTGTGTATAAGTTGTGTATATTTGTTAGATAAATGTGTGCATATTTGGTTAGGCTAGATTAGTGTGTAAGTAGTGAAGTTGTGAAGAGGTCAAGGTGTATAAGTAGTGACGGTGTGAAGAAGTAGAAGAGTAGATTAGTCGTGCTAGGTTGTGAAGAAGTAGTGAAGAAGGTGTGCGAGAAGTTGTGAAGAAATCGTGAATAAGTTGTGAAGAAGTCGTGTTGAAGTTGTGAGATTGGTTCTAGCTACGATTAGAACCCGACATCTAGCTTTGTGTCGTTAAGCCGGTGTAAGCGAAAGTTGTGTAAGGTTTTCTCCGCCAAAAGGGAGCTTGTTGACATAGTGAAGAAAACTCTCGAGTTAGGTGCTCGGGGAGTGGAGTAGGGCAAGGAAGGTGTCCTTGTAGCCGAACCACTATAAATCCTTTGTCTCGCGGTTCGATCTCTCCATCTCTATCTTTCATTTCATTTCATTACTTTACTTACATTGTTTATTTAGATTTACTTATATTTGCTCATATTGTTCAAGAGTTGAGTTCACATAAATTTGAATATATGTTTTTAAAAGTAAACAAAGTTTTCATAATAAAATTAAAAAGACGTAAAACTATTCAACCCCCCTTCTAGTTTTCCACACGAAGATTTATAGTGGTTCGGCTACAAGGACACCTTCCTTGCCCTACTCCACTCCTCGAGTCACCTACTCGAGAGTTTACTTCACTATGTCAACAAACTCCCTTATGGCGGAGAAACCTTACACAACTTTCGCTTACACCGGTTTAACGACACAAAGCTAAATGTCGAGTTCTAATCATAGCTAGAACCAATCTCACAACTTCTACACAACTTATTCACAACTACTTCACAACTTCTTCACACCGGCTTCACAACTTCTTCACGGCTACTTCACGACGGCTTCACAACTTCTACACTACTTCTTTACAACACAACTACTTACTTACACTTAGATCTACTTATCACAACTATACAACACTTTATCAAACACTTTACACAACTACAAAATAATATGAGTTAAACTACAATACTTCTTCTCTAGTTGAAGGAGTATTCTTCTTTTTCACTTTGATGGTGGAAGCTTGGATCACTTAAAAACCAATGCTTAAGAATGTATGATCAAAGGATTTTAGAAAGGATTTAGAAAGATGAGAGGAGATTTAGAACAGAAGGTTTAGGGTGCAAAAGGTGAGGAAAAAGTCCAGAGATGAACCAGTATTTATAGGCAAATCTGAGGACCTAGAGGAGCGGGGCGGTCCCCTTAAATAGGTGGCCGACCCCTTTAAAATTAAGGGGACTGCCTAGTATAATTAAGGGGGCTGCCCTTCCTGAACGTTGCTCAGATTTGTCTTTTTGTGGGGAAGGTTTTTCTGGAACATTTTTGCCATTTTTGGTTGAAAATTTGAATTCATAAATTTATACTAGATTAAACATATTTATTTAATACCAAAAATGTTTTTCTAAAAGATATAAAATGTTTGTGACATTTTATAAAAAGTTTAGTGATTAAGAAAAAGTTCCTTTGATCATATAATGCATTAAGCATTTGTTTATTCATACCTTAAGTGATTGAGTTGTTAAAATAGATATTTACAACTAAATACTTGTTTACGTCATAATCTTTCATTTAATGATTTTACATTTTGTGATTATCAAAACGTAGAGATATCGAAAAATATTAATAACGTGTTTAGGCATTATTTATATCAACAATCTTCCCCTTTTTGATGATTACAAAATCTAAACTCATTAAATTGAAAAATTAATTTTTAGACAAGTATTTAGTGAGTTTATATCTACTTCTCCCCCTTTTTGTAGAATCAAAAAGGTTATGCCGAAAAGTTTTAGAAATGAAATTTGTCGGGACGAGAACTCCCCCTTGATGTGTACTCCCCCTCGTTTAAGGGCACCAAGGAGTCGAGCTATGGAATGCTTGCAAGAAAAATGTTAGAAGCACAAGTATATATAATAACAATAAGCAAATATATAGAAAAACAACATCCACTAATTAAAAGTGTTGTGTATAAATACACAACCAAATAGAGTACATCATAGGTGAAACATACAACATTTAACAAATAAGGCAACTAATGATACTACATAATCATCCCAAGAGTACATGATCCGGCATAGAGCTTGCAACCAAAAAGGGTGGATAAAATTTTGTTGGTGAAACATGTCATCTAGTTTGGAGAGAATGGAGGAGGTGGTGGTGAAATGGGTGAAGATGGTGGAGGTGGGTTGGTTAACATGTGCTCAATGCATGAGAACATGTATTGCATTTCATCCTAAAGATAAAAGATTATGGTTCGGTTATGAATGCAACAAAGGCAAGTATCTCCATGGGCTTCAAGGAGACTCCAAGGTATGGGATTAACAAAGAGTGGTGGTGTGATGGGTGAAGATGAGAAATGAGCATCAAGAGGTGTGATTGGTGAGAGGGAAATGGCAAGTTCGGTGGATGGAGGTTCTTGAGTGAGATGTGGTGGTGATGTTGTTGGTGGTGATGCCATTTGTGGTGAGGAGAGGTGTTTGTTTATGTAGTCATTGATGGATGAGGTTGAAGGTATGGAAGAAGAGGATGTACCATGGGTGGAAGGTGTTTTGGATGGTGCATTTGGAGATGAGCATTTAGGTGGTGGTGATGGAGTGGTGTTGTCTTCTTTAGTAAGATCAATGAAGAGTTGTTTGGGTGGTATGATGACAATCTTTTGTTTCTTAGAGGTCTTAGAGATGGAGGATTTTGGTGAAAGCATGGTGGATTAGGATGGTGTTTGATGGAGATGAGGATTGATGAAATGAGGGGTTATCATTTGGAGGGAATTTATAATATGAAATTATGGTTGGTTTGGGTAAGGTTTTGAGGTGTTGTATTAATATTCCAAACTCAGTTGGGTTATTAAGAGAAATGGTAGCTGAGACTAGAGAAAAGGGGTCACAAGATGCAAAAGAAAACAGTGAAATTCACTGTCCAGATGGCCGGTCCCCTTAATTGTAGGCCGGCCCCCTTAAAATTAAGGGGACCGCCTAGCAAAATTAAGGGGGCTGCCCATCTGGTGTTTTCCCAAGCGACCAAAATTGAAAAATTCCAGAAAAGGGTCATATATAAACTAGCAAAATCATGTTATAAGCACAATGCAAGATATAACAAAATGAATGTCAAAATAATAACACTACACATAATTGTCTAATAACATATCATCAATGTTCAATTAAATCCACACCAAATAAATCTATTTCTTCTTTCCAAGAATCTTCCTGAAGGCCTTTCCTATTGACTTGAATCCACCTCGAACCTCTTGATGCATTTGTTGAGTGGTGTTTAGCAATGAGGTTTGTCTTTCGAAGAGGAGTTGATCATTTTTTTCGGGAAGGAGAAGGAACTTGATAGTCAATGTAATCAAGTTCCGGAAGATTATCAACGAATGTTGTGGGTGATGGGGTACTAACACGTGATGTGTCCTCCTCCTCATCATCATCATCTCCTCGATGAGATGTGGAACCACGAGGTGGAAGTGATAAAGAGCTACGAGATTTGCCCTTGTCACTTCGGGATTGACGAGGTTGGACACGAACAAGAGGACGCAAGACCGGTTGAACGAACTCATAAATATCACTCTCAAGATGAGGGTAATGTTCCATGACATGATAATAAAGTCGAGTAAGGAACATACCATAAGGAAGATTGGCATTGGGAGTGTTTTTAGCGGATATGATTCGATGAACAAAGAGATAAGCCAAATTGTATTGTTCTTCCGCAACAACACAATACAACATGTGAGCAATGCTCGCCGTGAGATGATCACTGTGACCACCGGTACCGAACATATTCTCGCGAATGAGTTCGTCCCAACGCTTCATGTCGGGGCTTAACTCCTTGAGGAGGATTTGGTTTGCATGGATGTCGACATTTTTCGACTTAATCTTTCTGCTAGTCGTACCATGTTCTAGCTCAAGAATTCGACGAATGTCGTCGGGAGTTGGGATCTCAGAATAGCATGGACCCTCTTGAGGTCGATGTTGTTCAAGAGAAGAAAGATCCCACTCATTTGAGAAAACGGCTTGACCGTTGTGGGGAATTTTGAGAGTTTGACCGAATTGAGCGAGAGTAAGAGTGATGAATTCGTTTTGGATCATGAAGGAAATGAGGATATAACCATAGTCATCGGTTTGCACTATAACTTGGCTATAGAAGTCAAGAACAAAGCGAGGAATGATACGCTCATTGATTTTGTAAAGACAATCGAGACGAACATTGGAGAACATTCGTTCGATATAGTCGGATTGATAGAAAGATGGATCGACAATTCTCCCCTCATGAATGTTTCTATTTTTGATGGAACGATAGAAACATGCAATAGTGGGAGATATGCCAGGAGTGGCGGAGACTTTTGGAATGTATTGTTTTGTTTTGGAGACATCACCAACCGTGGCTTTAGGCATTTTCACCTAAACAAGATAACAACAAGAAAATAAGATTAAAAAAAATGCATATGTGACATATACTACTCATGTGGAACGCAAACATACTTCGACTCTAAAATTTTAATCCTAAGAAGTAGTTTGCAATGTTCCTTATTTTTAATTTTTAAGTCGCTTAAAATTTATTTTATGATGTTAAGGAGTAGTTGTAATGATATTTTGATAAAGAACTAAATGTATCCAACCGCTCCTTTATACATCATAAGCCTCTTTGAAATGTGGCTAGACGAACATTAGATTGTATGTCTAGCTATTTCTTACGAGTATTTATGCTAAGTAACTTATTGAAAAATTTGAAAACGTAGATTTTGACTCAAAAATACCTTTCAAAATGTTGCGCCAAACGCCCCCTTAACTAGAAAATAACTACTAATATCTCAATATACATATGAATTATGTATCTTGATGACTTAAAACAACTAGTTGCGTGTTTATAAACTTGACAAGTAGTTGTGAACTTTATTTTGATTAAATTTCGACGACTCCATGACCTAATCCAAACACACTCTTATGTTTAATAAAACCATTTTTCATGATTCGAAAAATATATTTTTAGGATTAAGGAATTGTGATAATACAATGTGATTAGTTTTAACAAGTGTTTATGGCATGATTCAACAATAAAAAATTTGAATGAGAGTGTATGGTTTTTCAAAATTTTGACATGAGGGTTTTTGATTACATAGTTTCTAGTGTTGATTAAGCATTCTAATCCTATGGGGAACATTTGGTTATGAGAATCCTAGACTTAATTTTTAAAAAAATCGAATTTGAAAAATTTAAATAAAATACGTAATTATGATTAGACTCAAAATTGGATGAAATTAGACGAAATGTGTATTGAAAAATGATGAAGCGAAAAGTGTACCGCTTTTAGGGGGTCATTTAAGCCCTAAATCGTATTTATTTGGTCAAATATTGCCGTAAATCGTTCCTTTTGTCATTTTAGGTACTTTGGAGAAGAAATCTGGAAAAGGAAGCATTTTGGACGTTTTTGGAGCATAAAAGTGAAGAAAACGACAAAGTCTCAAAATCTGCTGGAAAAGTACCTGTGACGGCGTCAAGCCCCAGTGTGACGCCGTCAACCCTTGATAAGCCAGAGAGGATTTTGGAAGATTAAAGGGGGACGGCGTCAAGAAGGCCGTCAACCCTTGACGCGCCAGAGAGGATTTTGGAGGATTAAAAGGGGACGGCGTCAAGAAGGCCATCAAGAAACCCTAACCGCGGCGAGGTGACGGCGTCAGCTCTATAACGTGATGCCGTCAGATCTGATTTTCTATATATATTCTCATAATTTTTAGTCATTAGTGTGCAACTTTGTGAGGAGAAACCCTAAGACGATTTTTCTGCCATTTTTAAGGGTTTTATACCCTTGGATCTCCCATGTTCAATTGAAGATAAGTAATCAATTAATCATTCAATATGTCTATGTGTTGGTTGATTATATCTTGTTCTTGTTTTTTATTTAACATGCTAGGCTAGATTTATCTTGTGTTTGCTTAGATCTAATGAAACCTAACTATTGATTATTGGTTGTTGGTGTGTTATTAATTGTATTGGATGATTGTTTATCGATGTTAGGCTTAAGAAAACTGGCTAACCTCCTATACGGTAACTTGCTTGAACGTCTTAAGAAACATGAACCAATGCGTACTAAGGTTATTATGGTTGTATTTAATGCATGAGCGAATTCTAGTGATCCCATGTTAGGAGCTTCTTAGCTGGCCCGACATAGGAGTGAAGTAGGAGCTTATAGAGTTGGGGAAGTACGTACGCCACCCCACGATTGGTATTAAGGAATACACCCGTCATCCACGCAATTAATACACACTAATCAACCGGTAAAAGATAGTTAGGGAGTAAGGAAATCTAAGTAAACACATTTCTCTCCATATAAGTTCCACAACCTTTTTTTTTTCAGTTATTTTATTTTATTTGCAATTGTAGTTATTTGGGTTAGTTGACTAGCAACTAATTCCGCCCACTCCTTCAAACCCGAGATTTTACTTGCTTTTATAAAAATATAAAAAAAAATACAAAAAGAATCTTCCCTCACCCTTAGACCTATTAGAGTAGTTTTTCAATCCTAACGACACTATTCCCCTAGAGAACGATCAATCCCCCGGTACTTGCCACTACACTATACTACATCGGTCAGGTACACTGCCTGGTGGGGATTGCAAGCCTCTTGAGATCCCTCGAGAGGTAAAACCTGTTGTAAGGTTGCAAAACCACGCATCAAGTTTTTGGCGCCGTTGCCGAGGAGTAGTTATTGCTTAGGTTGAAATTTTATTTTTATTAGGTCTACTCACAAGATTTTCCTATCAAGTGAGATTTTTCTTTCTATTTTTGTAGCTTTCTCGTAGTCTATCTTTTCTTTGTGATTTTGTTTGTAATTTGCTTCAAATGGACTTTTCACTTAGACTTCTAAGATTGCAAGATATGGTTGAGTGGCTAGAACACCAAGAAGTTCAAAATACCTCATTTAGAGACACTTATGAATCATATGAGCCTTCACCTAGGATAGATTCTTATGAACGACCTCCATGTTTAGGATCTTGTTTTAGTGAGGCTAATAGGAAAAGCGACCTAGTTTGCCAAGGAATTGTGGATAGAGCCGTATCATTAAACCATAAGTTGGATGAAGCACTAGGTTTGTTATTATCACTACCTAAGAAAACAATTGATGAGGATATAGGTGATCTTGACACGTGGAATGATGAGGTAAACACCATAAGCCCACAAAATACTCAACCATCATTTGAGGCACCCACACCGCCCGTGACTTACCCGGAAGAAGTAGAAGAGACTTTAGGAATCCCGATGGAGGTAGAACCCTTGGACCAAGCACAACTAGAGGATATAGGTTTGAACACTTTTAGTGATGACCTTACTCTTAGTTCTAGGGAATTTCCTAGTGTTGATGAGCCGGAACCTCAACCTTTACACAACTTTTCATCCTTAGATTTACATCTAGGAGACAAAAGAGGAACCGACCCACCCATAAACCAATATTATCCGAGTAGTTTTAGGATGAAGGAAGCCATTCACTCACCCCCTTCACCTCACGTGGCATATTTCCACCCTAAGGGTGTGTATCGCTACTTCCACCCGCACTTAATCCTAAGTGTAGGGAAAACCTCCCCTATTTCCGTTAAATAAGGGTAGAGTCAGGCTCGTGACTCGAACAAAAACAAGCGCTTCTTGGGAGGCAACCCAAGCTTTATTTGTTTGTTTGTTTGTTTGTTTGTTTGATTTTATTTGTTTCCGTATGCAAGTTTAATTGTTATTGTTTGTGCTCATGTTTCAAAGTAAATTGTGAAAATGCTTTATTTTGTTTTTAACTTCGTCTTAACTACATATAAAGGTATTTTGCAAAAGATAAGTGTAAGGGAATCCAAATTTGTTTACAAGAACAAGATTGAACATGAATCACAACAATATTAAATGAGCATGCATACTAGTAATTGTTAGAGTCAAATGCTTGTATCGAGTCCCCCACACTGAGCAATTGCTAGTCCCTAGCAATTTTTTATGAAAAGTTGATGGATGTATCTCTTTACCAGAAGCCATCACCTCTGGAGTAGCCAAATGTTTTCAGTTCAAGTAAGAACTATGGTACACTGATAACCATATGATTTTGAGCAAATCATCAGCTGCCAACGGATTTGATTTGTCTTTACCAGAAGCCGTTTGCTTCTGGACTAGCCAACTCTTAGATAAAACAACTTATTATCTTTGGTGAGCTGATGACCAATTATGGTTTTCCAACTGCCTTTACCACAAGCCATAATCTTGCGGGCTAGCCAACTCTTCATCTTTTTAGGATATGGTGAGTCGAATACCATACAATTTTTGGCAAATTGTAAGCCGTAAACGGATTTGATATATCTTTACCAAGAGCCGTTTGCTCCTGGATTAGCCAATCCTTTTGTGTGTTAGACATGGTGGACTGATAACCATTTGTTGTGTAAGTGCAAAACACTTACACCAAAAAAAAATTTTGGCCAAAAACGGGGGAATTAGATGGTATATATACGTGATTAAATTCGTGAGAATTCCCCCCACACTAGAAATGAATATTGCCCTCAATATTCAAAGTACCGGCTGTTATGCCGAAACTGAGAACGTAAAAGGGAAATATTACGGGCCATTTATTTTATTTTTGTGTTTGCAAATTTTTTTTTTTTTTTTTTTTTTTTTTTTTTTTTTTTTTTTTTTTGAAATTTATATACAACAGCGGGGGGCATTTCCCCCACACTAGGGTGGTAGAAAGTAGAAAGAAATCAGAAGAAAATAGAAAGAAGTCAGAAATATGGGTGAAAACCCATATGGTGTGCTACTGTTTTTGTTAACCGAGTCGCTAGCTTGACTCGACCCCGAATTTATTTGTTCTTGGGGAAGCATGTGGAAAAGAAAATCTCCATCGGGCTTTCATTCAAAATGTTTGGATAAACATTGAAGTACATGAAAGTTCCACTCCGATGAGATATATCCGGCTCTAAAGAATGATGAATGAAGATGCCGGGGTCAAAAACTTTGTCCTCGTTCCCAAATGAGAGAAGGGAAGGACAAGCTACCTTATAATCACAGAAAGGTAGAAAAACTCGAACGACATATGTGACGTCAATATAATGGTGATCCTCAAGGGGACGTGTCACATATGTCGGAGAAGGAGCATCCGTGTGCATCTCGGGATCAAGTGAGGTCATATCATCAAGTTTAGGACTAGCAGAGTCCTCGACCTCATCGTTCTCTAACACTTTATCAAAGAGAGGATTTATTTCGCTAGAAAAGTACTCATCATCAAATTCAAAAAGAGAATTCGAATAGACTTTGAGACTTTTATTTGAAGCGTCCTCATCAGAAAGTGATTCATCATCACTAGAGGAAAAATCATCATTTGCATTGAAGAGCGAGTTAGAGAAGATCCCGGAAGTATCCTCAGAAATGTCTTGAGGATCACAATAAGACCAATCACACTCATTATAGGATATATCCTCAGACTCACTTGGGATTGGGATAGAGTTCTCAACACTAGACTTTATGAATTCGTCTGATTCCTTTTCAGGAATAGTGTCAAGATGCTCATCCCCCATAATAAGTGAGTCCCCGGAATCCGAAGTATGTGATATGGGTGTGGATGCAGTGGACTGAGGGGGTTGAATAATGGAATTATTCACAAGAATAATATTCTCCCCTTCCTCATCTTCGTCATCGAGCATGCACGCCTGATCAAACAAGAAACGGTTGCGTGCTGCTCGTTCTATGGCGAGTAAATCTTCCATAGACTCACCATGACGATCATTTGGGTTATGTTTAATAGCCAGATTTGTAAGTTCAATTCGTATCTCTTGAAGTTCTTGGAATATATCTTCAAGAGATAGCTGAGGCTGGCTTTGAGTGGTTTGATACTGTGGAGGATAAGAATAGTCATAATTGTTACAAGGGTCATGCTCATAGACAAGCGGGTACCTTGTTTGGCAATCAGAGCTACAATGCGAACCTCCACAGTACTCACAACAGTAATACTGTTGTGGTGGTGAATAATATGAAGATGTGTCAAATCCGGATGATGTCTGATTGTTATAAGGGTTCTGCTCATAGACAAGCAAGTCTCCCGTTCGACAATCAAATTCCGGATGAGGACAACCTCCACAAAATTCACAAGAATATGTTTCCATCTCATGGTGCGGGGGTTGGTTAAGGAAATTGGTTGTTTCATTGTAGGAATTTTGGTCATAGACAAACCCGTTTCCCGTATTCACAATGCTACAACCTTGGCAATTTCCACCATTTGGAGGTCCCCCACACCATTCACAACCGTAGTTGTAAGATGTAGACATAAAAAGAATCAAAAGTGTAGAGGGTTAAGAAGATAGAATAAAACGGTTAGAGGGTGAGAAAAGGAATTAAACGGATAAGAAGACAAAGAAGAATCTTTTTGGATTTTTAATAACATTTTGAAAACAAAAAGGGAAAATAAATTTTGAAATGAAAATCTTTTTGGGTTTTTATGAGAAAATATTTACGAAACACGCAACGACAAACGAGAGTTAAAAATTCGCGTCAAGCCTTCCCCGGCAGCGGCGCCAAAATTTGATCGGTTAAAATCAAGTCGTTATTTATTTCCAAAGAATACAGCGGAAGTTGTATTCCCGGGTCGTTATCCCCAACGAAGGCGTGAATGGAATTTCATGATCTCGAATCGTGCACGTGTTTGAATGATGAAATAAAAGTGATTTTTGGTTTTCTAAGCTATGATTGATGAACGTAAAATAAAAACGATTTAAAAGGAAATAAAAACAATTTAGGAAAAACGAACGTGATTAAAAACGTAATTAAAATAAAAGAAACGCGAATTAACGAAAAACGGGACTGAGAACGAAGCTAAGAACGTCAAACTAATGAGATAAACACTTAAGGGGTACAAATACAATAAAAACTAATATTATAAAAGAAAATAAAAAATTACAAAAGTTTAGGGGCTAAAAGTGTAAAAATTAAAATTAAAAATACTAAAACAAAGGCAGGGGCTGAATTTGACCTTTTTGAAACTTGTTTTATAACTAAAAACTGTTTTATAAGAAAGACAGGGACTAAATTGCACTAAACTGAAACTAGGGGACGAATTTGTAAAAGGGGAAAACTAAAAACGATTTTGGACTGGAAAACAACCCAGGTTCGAACCTGGCTAACTTCAAACTTAATTAATAACTAAGGGACAATTTAAGGATAAGCTGTTAAGCAGCTTATGGAATAAGCTAAGGGCTACTGAGGTATCTAGGGTATCTAGGAAGTGTTAATAAGCTAGATGGGGCTGAAAAAGTACTGAGGAATAAGCTAAAAAGCACTAGGGGAGGGGCAATAAGCAAACACAAAAACAACCACAAGCAATCACCAATAACAACAATCTTAAAACAACAACTTACAATCTAACTCGCTAACAATCACAAACAAATTCTAATCCTAAATTCAAACAGCAAAACATTGACCAAAAATAAAAATCAACGAACTTGAACAACATTCTAACTAGCAACAAAGTGAAATACAAAATCAACGAACTCAGTCAATCCAACCGAAGCAATAGTAACAACATACAAACAAATCCTAACTTCAATCCAAACAGAAAAACGTTGACCGAAAATAAAATCTCAAGCTTTCATTAATGCGTTAACTTACAAGAAAAATAAATAAATAAACTGAGTAAAATTTGAAATTACAATACCTTCGAAAAATAAAAGCTAAATTAAACCTCACTTGCTTAACGAAAATTACAACTAAAAAAATAAAAACTTACCGAATTTAAAGCTAAAATAAAACCTTATAATTTCCTAAAAATAAATTAAAACTAATAAAACTACAATTACACTAAAAAACGTACCGAAAGCTAGCTAAATAAAACCTAAAACTATAAAACTGCTACTACACTCTATTTATACGAAAAAGAAATAACTAGGGTTTCTTTCTTTTTGTCCTCTTCTTGTTGTGTTAGTTGTGTGAGGATTCACTCTTTGCTTCTTGTGCTTTCTTTTCAGCCTTTGGATAATACCTTGGTGCCCACAACTTCTCATATTGGCCGTTGGATCCTTTTCTAGCCACGGATTGATGAGGTGGAGGTGAACCCGTGAGGTTCTTTTGGAGTGAGGTGGTAGATGTGGAAAGGAGAAAGTGACTGGGGAAGGGTTTGGGGAAGTGTGGATTTGGCGGATTGTTTATTTGGGGAAGAAGAAAGTGATTAGGGATTTTGACTTTGTGTTTGGGGGTTTGACCAAATATAATACCCGGTGTTTAGTTATAGCGTGGGATGGGTCGGGTTATAAGTTGGGTTGGAACCGGGTTGTGTTTTAGTGTTGGGTTAGACTGGGTTTAAGGGTATAGGTGGGCTTGGTGTTTTGGGCTTTGGGAGATGGGTTAGTTTAGTTTGGATCCGGTTTAGTGTAGGTTTTAGGATAAATGGGAATTAAACCACCAAATGTGTAAATCATGAAAGGTCGGGGACCAAATCTGCCACATACCAAAGTTCTTCAAGGGACCAATATTGCCAACTAAAAATAATCCAAGGACCAAAAATTTATTTTTTATTATTATTTTTTTTTTTCACGCTTGAGGGACTAGACTTGCCATTTATGCAAAATTTTGTTTGTTTTTCAATCGTTTTCAATCATTTTGCATATGGAATACACAAAAACACATTTCAAAGATATTTTTAACATTATTTGATCGTTTTAAAGTGTTTTTGGTTGTTTTGACTCGAAAATTGGACGAAAAGATATGTGTAAAACGACACATATCAGATCCCCCACACTAATCAATTAATCATTCAATATGTCTATGTGTTGTTTGATTATATCTTGTTCTTGTCTTTTATTTAACATGCTAGGCTAGATTTATCTTGTGTTTGCTTAGATCTAATGAAACCTAACTATTGATTATTGGTTGTTGGTGTGTTATTAATTGTATTGGATGATTGTTTATCGATGTTAGGCTTAAGAAAACTGGCTAACCTCCTATACGGTAACTTGCTTGAACGTCTTAAGAAACATGAACCAATGCGTACTAAGGTTATTATGGTTGTATTTAATGCATGAGCGAATTCTAGTGATCCCATGTTAGGAGCTTCTTAGCTGGCCCGACATAGGAGTGAAGTAGGAGCTTATAGAGTTGGGGAAGTACGTACGCCACCCCACGATTGGTATTAAGGAATACACCCGTCATCCACGCAATTAATACACACTAATCAACCGGTAAAAGATAGTTAGGGAGTAAGGAAATCTAAGTAAACACATTTCTCTCCATATAAGTTCCACAACCTTTTTATTTTCAGTTATTTTATTTTATTTGCAATTGTAGTTATTTGGGTTAGTTGACTAGCAACTAATTCCGCCCACTCCTTCAAACCCGAGATTTTACTTGCTTTTATAAAAATATAAAAAAAAATACAAAAAGAATCTTCCCTCACCCTTAGACCTATTAGAGTAGTTTTTCAATCCTAACGACACTATTCCCCTAGAGAACGATCAATCCCCCGGTACTTGCCACTACACTATACTACATCGGTCAGGTACACTGCCTGGTGGGGATTGCAAGCCTCTTGAGATCCCTCGAGAGGTAAAACCTGTTGTAAGGTTGCAAAACCACGCATCAAGTTTTTGGCGCCGTTGCCGAGGAGTAGTTATTGCTTAGGTTGAAATTTTATTTTTATTAGGTCTACTCACAAGATTTTCCTATCAAGTGAGATTTTTCTTTCTATTTTTGTAGCTTTCTCGTAGTCTATATTTTCTTTGTGATTTTGTTTGTAATTTGCTTCAAATGGACTTTTCACTTAGACTTCTAAGATTGCAAGATATGGTTGAGTGGCTAGAACACCAAGAAGTTCAAAATACCTCATTTAGAGACACTTATGAATCATATGAGCCTTCACCTAGGATAGATTCTTATGAACGACCTCCATGTTTAGGATCTTGTTTTAGTGAGGCTAATAGGAAAAGCGACCTAGTTTGCCAAGGAATTGTGGATAGAGCCGTATCATTAAACCATAAGTTGGATGAAGCACTAGGTTTGTTATTATCACTACCTAAGAAAACAATTGATGAGGATATAGGTGATCTTGACACGTGGAATGATGAGGTAAACACCATAAGCCCACAAAATACTCAACCATCATTTGAGGCACCCACACCGCCCGTGACTTACCCGGAAGAAGTAGAAGAGACTTTAGGAATCCCGATGGAGGTAGAACCCTTGGACCAAGCACAACTAGAGGATATAGGTTTGAACACTTTTAGTGATGACCTTACTCTTAGTTCTAGGGAATTTCCTAGTGTTGATGAGCCGGAACCTCAACCTTTACACAACTTTTCATCCTTAGATTTACATCTAGGAGACAAAAGAGGAACCGACCCACCCATAAACCAATATTATCCGAGTAGTTTTAGGATGAAGGAAGCCATTCACTCACCCCCTTCACCTCACGTGGCATATTTCCACCCTAAGGGTGTGTATCGCTACTTCCACCCGCACTTAATCCTAAGTGTAGGGAAAACCTCCCCTATTTCCGTTAAATAAGGGTAGAGTCAGGCTCGTGACTCGAACAAAAACAAGCGCTTCTTGGGAGGCAACCCAAGCTTTATTTGTTTGTTTGTTTGTTTGTTTGTTTGATTTTATTTGTTTCCGTATGCAAGTTTAATTGTTATTGTTTGTGCTCATGTTTCAAAGTAAATTGTGAAAATGCTTTATTTTGTTTTTAACTTCGTCTTAACTACATATAAAGGTATTTTGCAAAAGATAAGTGTAAGGGAATCCAAATTTGTTTACAAGAACAAGATTGAACATGAATCACAACAATATTAAATGAGCATGCATACTAGTAATTGTTAGAGTCAAATGCTTGTATCGAGTCATAATGAATATTTTGCAGGATTTCCAGGAAGTGAGGCATAAGTTTTTCCAGAAATTTTCCGGAAACTAACCATAAAATTTATGCAGGTCACTTCTGACGGCGTCAAGCTTAACACTTGACGGCGTCAAGTGTAAAATTCTGGAAATTTTGCAAGTTTTGTTTTTCTACCGGAGTCATAAAGTTTTTGTTAAATCTTTAGTTTTATAAACTCCAGGAAATCTGCAAATATTCATTCTACAAGCATTATATCCTTAATCGTTTTGTTTTTATTTCTAAGTCTGGAATTACATCTAGTTGTGAGTTTTCTTTATTCAGGTTGATGCTTTGGGTTTTTTGTGTTTGTTTTCTCAGGTTTAACAGGTTATATTGGACAAGAAGATGATTTATATTTCGGAAGGGAAGCTTTCAACGTTCATTTTCTTGGAGGAGGATTTAACCATGTTACCGGATTATCCACATCGAACGAATCAGGGGAGTATTTGTTTTCATTCTTTTACCTTATTTACTTTTACATCCTTTGAATGAACATTGGGGACAATGTTCAGCTTAAGTGTAAGGGGAGGGTAAATGATGATACCTTAGAGAATACAATTGCACTTGATTTTTGTCTGTTTGATATGTGTAATAAAACTGAGATAAATACTTGTTAGGGCAATTTTAGTGCCAAATTTAAATTTTTTTACAACATTTAGGAGTGAAACTTTGGTCTTAATGAGCGTCTCACGGATAGGAGTTATATGACTAGCACAAAACCGTACCACTAAAAAAATTTTCCACCCCCAAATATGTGAGGTTCGCCCCTAGAATTGGTAGGAAAAGCATTTATGCTATGATGTGTGTACCGGTAGCACTTAGATTCTAGAACTTGCGTTAGGACCATTCCGAGGCCACAAGTGAGACTACATTCGTGTAGTTAGATTTACTACATGATAAGAGGCATTAGGATTAACCCATTGTTTTACACCTGTGTTTTTGTTATAATTACGTTGGTTACATTGGTCAAGTAATTCTCCCACACCCTTTGCGTTGTACTCATTTTTTTAGTACAAACGATACCCCTTAGTACACCCCTCAGAGCCTATCTTTTCGTTTCTAACTTTAATCATTTTACTTAAAGTAAGAATTTCTTTACACCCACTTAAATGTACACCCAAATCACCTTAGCCTACCTTGTATGCACTCATTTTAGTGCATTATTGTGACAACATTTGTTTAAACCCCAAGTTAATTATCTAATTGATTACATGGTTGCTAAGTCGGAGTCATATCCTTGTACATATTGTTTTGGACGATTGGGACTCATGGGTAAAGTACTAGTGTAATGAGTAATGGGAAGAACAACATTATTACCCCCATATGTGCTAAATATTTTAAAAGTACTCCAAGTGTTTGATTATCTTAATTCGAGTCATTAGAATAGTTAATTAAAAGTTATGTAAAAGTTCAAGTGTAAGGGGGATACAACCCCCCTACGATGTATTATTTTGGATGGTAGGCAAGAGTGTATGCAAAATAATATAATATATATAATATAATATATATATATATATTTATATAATATATATATATAATAAATTAAATAAAATATAATTCATTAGTAATTTTTATATATATATACCTACACGCCAAGTATGTAAAACAATAAATCGGAAACTTTATCCAACAAAACCGTGTTTATCATATCCCTACACCTAACGTTATAACCCGTTTAAAAGCCCTCTTTGATAGTTTATCTTAGGTGCTTACGCCTAGTGGAGGAGGTTTTTGATCCTTTCCCAAGCCTATGGTAATCTATTTGCTATGACAGGTAGTGAGAGATATTATTCATTTTCATTTATGAGATATACTTTTATGACACCTGAGAGATGTGAGTATCTAAACACTACTTGTGAGGTGCTAGTCTGTAATCTCCGTGCTTATTATGATTAAAGTGGAACGACTATTTGTTGTAATTACTTTTATATTAGCGTTAAATGACCCCTAACTTGTATTTTGATTAGAATAAAAGCGCATTTGCTTGAGGACAAGCAAATCTCAAGTGTAAGGGTATTTGATGAAGCGAAAAGTGTACCGCTTTTAGGGGGTCATTTAAGCCCTAAATCTGCTGGAAAAGTACCTGTGACGGCGTCAAGCCCCAGTGTGACGCCGTCAACCCTTGATAAGCCAGAGAGGATTTTGGAAGATTAAAGGGGGACGGCGTCAAGAAGGCCGTCAACCCTTGACGCGCCAGAGAGGATTTTGGAGGATTAAAAGGGGACGGCGTCAAGAAGGCCATCAAGAAACCCTAACCGCGGCGAGGTGACGGCGTCAGCTCTATAACGTGACGCCGTCAGATCTGATTTTCTATATATATTCTCATAATTTTTAGTCATTAGTGTGCAACTTTGTGAGGAGAAACCCTAAGACGATTTTTCTGCCATTTTTAAGGGTTTTATACCCTTGGATCTCCCATGTTCAATTGAAGATAAGTAATCAATTAATCATTCAATATGTCTATGTGTTGTTTGATTATATCTTGTTCTTGTCTTTTATTTAACATGCTAGGCTAGATTTATCTTGTGTTTGCTTAGATCTAATGAAACCTAACTATTGATTATTGGTTGTTGGTGTGTTATTAATTGTATTGGATGATTGTTTATCGATGTTAGGCTTAAGAAAACGGGCTAACCTCCTATACGGTAACTTGCTTGAACGTCTTAAGAAACATGAATCAATGCGTACTAAGGTTATTATGGTTTTATTTAATGCATGAGCAAATTCTAGTGATCCCATGTTAGGAGCTTCTTAGCCGGCTCGACATAGGAGTGAAGTAGGAGCTTATAGAGTTGGGGAAGTACGTACGCCACCCCACGATTGGTATTAAGGAATACACCCATCATCCACGCAATTAATACACACTAATCAACCGGTAAAAGATAGTTAGGGAGTAAGGAAATCTAAGTAAACACATTTCTCTCCATATAAGTTCCACAACCTTTTTATTTTCAGTTATTTTATTTTATTTGCAATTGTAGTTATTTAGGTTAGTTGACTAGCAACTAATTCCGCCCACTCCTTCAAACCCGAGATTTTACTTGCTTTTATAAAAATATAAAAAAAATACAAAAAGAATCTTCCCTCACCCTTAGACCAATTAGAGTAGTTTTTCAATCCTAACGACAGTATTCCTCTAGAGAACGATCAATCCCCCGGTACTTGCCACTACACTATACTACATCGGTCAGGTACACTGCCTGGTGGGGATTGCAAGCCTCTTGAGATCCCTCGAGAGGTAAAACCTGTTGTAAGGTTGCAAAACCACGCATCAAAAAACTTACAATATATGTTGCTAATCGAGATATAAGTGTTTGCCCCTTGCGAATTAAGCCCAAATTGGTGATTTGGTGAGTGGTTTTGATGGATTTGGGGTAATATGGTTCGTTCACAGCAAGTAGGGAGGAAAGAGGTGTTTGAGAAATGGGATGTTTGGCTAAATTTTCAAGAAGGAAAATTGATTTGGTAGCAGCAGATGGCCGGTCCCCTTAAACATTAAGGGGGCCGCCCTCGATAACAAGCCGGTCCCCTTAATTTTAAGGGGGCCGCCTACCAGAATTCTGAATTTTTCAAGTTTTGTTTCTGACGGCAAAATATTTATATGTATATAGATAGATTTATAATATATCAAAAATACGTTGGGTTGAACAGGCATGAGGAGGGAATACTTGACACATTTTATTAACATTTCGTTAAAAAAAAATATCTTGAAAATTTAAGATAAAATGATCAAGACGTCAAGTTGACAGTGAGTTTGAGGAATAAGAGGGAATGTGTGTGTATATATATATATATATATATATATATATATATATATATATTATATTATATATATATATATATATATATATATTATGTGTGAAAGTAGGATGTTGAATGGTGTCGAGAGATAATGAGGTAAAGACGGAGATAAGTGCTGATGGCGTTGGGAGTTTGTTTCATCCATAGTTTTCTTTGCGCGAAGGTTCGAATTCTACTTCTATGTTGATCCACTCAACTCACTTCTCTTCATCACCATGAGTCTTGTGAGAGTGGACATAGAAGATTTTCATGTTGAACGTTATAGTCCAAGAGAGCAAAGGGGGAAGAAAAGGTTCGAGGATGGACAATTTCTTTTAGTTCTAGATAGTCAACAAATGACGTATCTAGGTTGTGAGAGGATATGTATATATATATATATATATATATTTTATATATATATATATATATATATATATATATATATATATATTTATAGTAATATAAGTATATATAAGTATGAATATATGTATATATATGTTTAGATATATATATATAAGAAGAAAACTCACAAACAAACACATAAGTATTAACTAAACTTAAGCATTTAAGACTAACGGGGGCATGTAATAAGCTAGTTCATTAATCTAAGCATATAGTGGTGAGCATGAAAGAGATGCGTACCTTTTAGTCTTCAATGTGTGATCTTCAAGCACTTCAAAGTGTATATATTGACTTATGGAAGCCAATCATGAATGAGAAACCGACTTTCCCGATGAGTAGACAATCTAGCCACTTGGTCCCCATGGTCTAATTGGTCCATAGTTGTTTGAACCAAACATGGTTTGCAATTGACTAGGATGCATATATGGTGGAGCTATTCCCCACGGATTGAAACTTGGTGGACTTGAATAATTCCACATTGGGTGACTATTATTTTGGCGGTTTGGTCTATTTTGGTTCCTTCTAGGTTGAGGAGTTTTAGGCCGAGGGTGAGGACCAAGTGGTCTTCTAGGAGGAGGTGTTTTTGACCTTAATTTTGGTTTAGAATATTCTACTTCATTTTTTAAAGATGGTTTGTAGAAAATTTTTACTTCCTCATTACTGGCTATGGGTATTTTTCTATCTTTCATAAGTATATATTTAGGTTTTGACTCTAAGGATTTTTGCTTATTAGTTTCACATTCAAACTTTACATTTTTAGTTTCACTAGTTGAAGCCTCAGTTGAATTAAATCCTAAGCCGGTTTTATCTCCTGATATTCTTTGAATATTTATTATTTTCCTAAGTGAATTACTACTATTTTCAAATTTGTCAAGTTTACAAATTTCTTCCTTAAGTTTTTCGTTTTCATTTTTAGTCTCTAGACATGTTTTACATTCTTCAAAAGATTCTTTGCCTTTTTCTAAGTTGTGTAGTTTAATTTTTAATTCAAGTATTTCATTTTCTAACTGGTTATTTATGCGTTTTAGTGATTTGTTTTTAGTCATTACTTTTTGACCTTGTTTGCATAACCTATTATATTCACTATCTAAGTCTTTTTCGTCTAATGATAAATATTCATCACTAAAGTATTCGGTTTCGGAATGTACCTCACTTGATGTCTTATCCATAAGACACTTCTCCTCCTTTGTGGTTTCTTTCTCATCTTCGTCACTGTCACTCCATGCTCCTCCAATGAACGCCTTTCGATTTTGCTCCTTTGACATCATTGGACATCATCTGATGAGATGATTTGGATCACCACATTTAAAGCACTTCCTCTCGCTCTTGCTAGTTTTGTCGTCTTTGTTTCTTTGGAGTGCCTTTCTTTCGTCATGTGGTTGTCTAACGAATCTTCCTCGTCTTTTGAAAAACTTCTTGAAGTCTCTTACGGCCATGGCATATTTTTCGTCATCACTTTCGGAGGTTGAGCTATCCTCGTCACTAGATTCCTTCCTAGCTTTCAATGCAATTGACTTGCTTTGTTCTCTTTTTTCCTTTGACCATCTCGGAGTCTTTCTTTATTATTGCTTCGTAGACTTTCAAGTTGCCGATCAACTCATCAAGTTGAAGAGTTGACAAGTTCTTTGATTCTTCAATTGCCGTAACTTTAGCCCGCCATTTTGGATGAAGCGCCCTAAGAAATTTCCTAACAAAATTCTTACTAGAAAAACTCTCATCAAGTGCTTTTAAACTTGTGATGATAGTGTTAAACTTTGCAAAAGCATTGTCAATTGATTCCTCTTCTGGAATTGTAAATTGTTCATATTGTTGAACAAGAAGATCTATTTTATTATCTTTGACTTGACTATTACCTTGGTGAGTTATTAGTAAAGAGTTCCAAATTTCTTTTGTGGTTTCACACATAAAGATTCTTTCGTATTCTTTACGTGGTAACGCATTATAAATAACCATTTTTGCTTCATTATTTTTAGCAAGTTTTCTTTTTAAATCATCATTTTGTTTTTCAAAAGGTACTATTTCATCCTTTTTAGTTTCCGGATTATTTTGAATAGGTAAAAAATCACCATTAGTAATAACATGCCAAAGATCTAGATCTTTTGATTTCACATAAGTTTCGAATCGATTTTTCCAATAAAGAAATCCATCACTTTCAAATAGTGGTGGTCTTTGCATAGATTGCCCTTCTAAAAATCTAGTTTAACCTGGCTCTGATACCAATTGTGGAAAACTAGAAGGGGGGGTTGAATAGTTTTACGTCTTTTTAATTTATGAAAACTTTTTACTTTTTAAAACTTCGATTCGATCTTGTGTGAATTCAACTCTTGATCAATATGAACAAATAAATATAGATAAACAGTGCAAGTAAAGTAAATGAAATAAAATGAAAGATAGGGATGGAAAGATCAAACCACAACACGAAGATTTATAGTGGTTCGGCTACAAGGACACCTTCCTTGCCCTACTCCACTCCTCGAGTCACCTACTCGAGAGTTTACTTCACTATGTCAACAAACTCCCTTATGGCGGAGAAACCTTACACAACTTTTGCTTACACTGGTTTAACGACACAAAGCTAAATGTCGAGTTCTAATCGTAGCTAGAACCAATCTCACAACTTCTACACAACTTATTCACAACTTCTTCACACCGGCTTCACAACTTCTTCACGGCTACTTCACGACTTCTTCACGACGGCTTCACAACTTCTACACTACTTCTTTACAACACAACTACTTACTTACACTTAGATCTACTTATCACAACTATACAACACTTTATCAAACACTTTACACAACTACAAAATAATATGAGTTAAACTACAATACTTCTTCTCTAGTTGAAGGAGTATTCCTCTTTTGCACTTTGATGGTGGAAGCTTGGATCACTTAGAAACCAATGCTTAAGAATGTATGATCAAAGGATTTTAGAAAGGATTTAGAAAGATGAGAGAAGATTTAGAACAGAAGGTTTGGGGTGCAAAAGGTGAGGAAAAAGTCCAGAGATGAACCAGTATTTATAGGCAAATCTGAGGACCTAGAGGAGCGGGGCGGTCCCCTTAAATAGGTGGCCCGCCGCCTTAAAATTAAGGGGACCGCCTAGTATAATTAAGGGGGCCGCCCTTCCTGAACGTTGCTCAAATTTGTCTTTTTGTGGGGAAGGTTTTTCTAGAACATTTTTGCTATTTTTGGTTGAAAATTTGAATTCATAAATTTATACTAGATTAAACATATTTATTTAATACCAAAAATGTTTTTCTAAAAGATATAAAATGTTTATGACATTTTATAAAAATTTTAGTGATTAAGAAAAAGTTCCTTTGATCATATAATGCATTAAGCATTTGTTTATTCATACCTTAAGTGATTTAGTTGTTAAAATAGATATTTACAACTAAATACTTGTTTACGTCATAATCTTTCGTTTAATGATTTTACATTTTGTGATTATCAAAACGTAGAGATATCGAAAAATATTAATAACGTGTTTATGCATTATTTATATCAACAGGCTTGTATTTCTTCGAGTAAGGATCAATTTATTCGAGTAAGGATCAATTTCTTCGAGTAAGCCTTTTAATATTTTCGAGTTAGGAATCCTTCGAGTAAGGAATTTATTCAAGTTCTGTTTATATTTTCCGAGTTAGGAAATCAGAACTTCCTTTTTTATAATCTTTCGACTAAGGTGCTATATACTTCCTAAAGTTTTATTCTTCGAGTAAGGATTTTATAAGTTTTCGAGTAAGGATTTTATGATTCTTCGACTAAGGATTTCTTACTTCTTCGAGCAAGGACTTCTGCGACTAAGATTTCTCTAACTAAGGAATTTCAGAATTCTTCTACTTAGGATTTCAAAATTCTTCTACTAAGGAGTTTCAGAATTCTTCTACTTAGGAATTTCTGAATTCTTCTACTTAGGATTTCAGAATTCTTCTACTAAGGAAATTCGGAGTTTTTCTACTAAGAAATTTCAGAATTCTTCTACTAAGGAAATTCAGAGTTCTTCTACTGAGGAAATTCAGAGTTCTTCTACTAAGAAATTTCAGAGTTCTACTAAGAAAATTCAAAGTTCTTCTACTAAGAAATTTCAGAATTCTCCTACTAAGGAATTTCAGAATTCTCCAAGTTAGGATTCTCCAAATTAGGAAATTTACCAAACAACTAACCTACCTTTACCTAAATATCACCAACCTTTATTGTCTTTAAAGATCCAGTTCATCATTTCATACAACATTTTTGCGAACTTGTGTTTAATAAACCTTTATTCCACATATTTTGATTCTTTCGATTACATCGCAACAATCAGGGGGAGAAATGTATAAATCAATGTCGCAAATGTATGAACAAAAGTCACAAATCTCCACACCCACCAACAAAATATTAAAACCTTCATCTAATCCTTCACCACTAATCTTTGTTTTTTAAGGATCTCAAGAACAAATGTACTTTACATAAGCTACTGATGATCCTGAAGATCCATTTGTGCAAATGAACAGAGAATGGATGTTACTGACTAAGCTGTTGTACTCAAAAATTAAGAATTCAACGAGTCAGACTTCATCTAACCCCTGAAATCAAGCAGTCGTGCAAGGTGAAAGAGTTGATCTACAAGGAAGGAATGCTTAAAGGTTTGTTGGGAATGCTGAGATTATTACAAATGTCAGTAATGTGGGCAATGAGGTTAAAGCATTGGAAAAACAGGATGACAACATCAGATCGAGGAATGTACTGTAGGACCGTAAATATGTATAATTTATGTGGTTCAGGGGGTCTAGGTTGATCAAAGAAGATGAAAGGCTTCATCTTTCTGGTGAGAGAAAGAGTAGAGAGAGGGTGAAGAAAACACAAAGTATATTAGATTGATAAATGAATGTTACATAATGATTTTCCCACACCCCTCATGGAGAGTCGTGAGGGGTATTTATAGGCTCATTACTACATAAGTTTGCCTATTGTACATTAGTAGTCCCTGCGGGCACTACTTAATAAAAAAGCGTATAAGACGTTATCTTTATAAAAAAGTGAGGCTAACAATCTCCCTCCAAGATATCGTCACACGTGAATGGTTACAATGAGACCTATAAACACAGTAAATTACAATAATAATAAACTATGTTGACGTTGTTGAAGCGCGGAGTCTCTATAGACTAGATACTGAGGCAGACTTAAAGTTCCCTTCCGACGATCTCGGCATTTGATCTTTGGCTCTCTGAACTTCAACTGTAATGGTCTAGTTAGGTTGTTACTCCCTCCTAACTAGTGAGCCCTTTTTCTTACTTTAATTAGCTCCCTCCTGAACTGACAACTCTCTTTCATCAAATATCTTTAGTCTTCTAACACGCAGCGGAGAAAGTAGACACTAGACTGTAGCACCGTGGTTGTTGTTCGGGGAGTAGCATAACAACATAACTCACATAAATTTGCATCCAAGTTGGTAATAAGCCCCGATGTACACATTAATGGTACTTCTTCAGTTCCAGATTAAGCACAGTCCCCTCAGTCAACCATATTTAATTATGGAAGACGAAACACTACTTTTTCCTTCATGTACTTCTCCCTCCTGATGGTTGCGAGTTATCAGAATCATCATATTGTTGTGTACATGTCGTAGAATTACCTTTTAATTGTGCAATACTAAAGCCATAGCTCGTTTAAGCATAATTCCGGGAAAATATGTCAAAAAAATACTGTCAATACACTTCTCTAAAATCAACCTTTAATCAAACCTCATTTTAATTCACTGGCTAATAGTAATGACCACAAATGGAGACAACCCGATATGACCAACCTGAAAAAGAAGCAAACACCCCAACTTGTGACTTAATGCTTGTATGAAAGATAAAATGTGACTTAGACCTATACTGAGCACTACAACGTAACTCCTTAAAGTATGAGGTGCACTTTGGATAAATGCCCAAACAAGTTATCTTGAGACCTACTACATATCTCAAAGATAAATAAGTACACCCGTGAAATGTTACTTCAAATTTAAATCAGTAATACCGTACTGTGGAAACCGTAGAGGGGGGGGGGGTGAATATGTTTCCGTTTAAAAACTTAAAAACTTTTGTATCAAACACCCGATCAAGTGTGACATAATATGAAAAGTGTCAACACCAGTCTTACAAGAACTAGAGATAATATAAAGCAACAAGTAAGGCATGTCACATTGACACAAACTTAGACATATTAGTAATAACATGCCATGACACAAACACAACTAACGCAATATAAGCAACAAACCACACAAACATAAATGCAATGCAAAGTATAAATGTAAAGCGGTAAATGCAAAAATAAACGTAAAGAGATAAGTAAAGAAAGCGCAAACCGGACACGGTGATTTATAGTGGTTCGGTCACGAAGCTCCTCTTCACCCTACTCCACTCCACGAGTACCCAACTCGAGAGTTACTTCACTAATCAACAAGCTCATTTCATGGCGGAGAAAACCATACAACGTCGCTTACAATATTTTCTGACACTAAGCTAGATGTCGAGTTCTTCTTCGGGTACAACCAAAACCGTTATGTTTTATGGCCCAACATAACAAACCTTGTGTTTTGAGGCCTAAACACATAAACCGCGTCGCTTACATTATTTTCCGACATTAAGCTAAATGTCGTGTACTAATCTAGCTAGTACCAATCTCACTCACGATCTACCCGATCTTCACAAATCACACAAGCTACAAGATCTACATGATCTACACTCGATCTACTCGATCTACTCACGATCTACCCAATCTACTTTTTCTTCACACGATCTACGCGATCTACTCACTATCAACACAAGCTACACAGGATCTCTCCAAAATCTCTACAAGATCACAGTGATCCACACGAGCTAACTAAACAAGATGAGAGACAACTTGATGTATATCAAGATACAACAAGTACGCAACGAATGTTACGAGTGCACTACACTAACACTATAACACTTTGTATCTTTGTGATACGATGTGTTCTTCTCTTGCACTAATAGAGGAATGAAGGTGATCACTTGAATGGATGATTGGATCACTCTAAAACAAACTAAAACTCACTAAATGATCAAAGAAAGTGATCTAAATAAGAGATGATTTGACCAGAGAAAACTAACTAGAAAAATCAAGTTGGAAGTATAAAATGGTCTACTATTTATAGGCAAAGAAAAAACTTGCCGTTACAGACAGACGGTACCACTAAATACCCGATGGTACCATTAAATTTAGAGGTACCGTGGTACCGTCCTAGACAGGGACGCTCCAAATTTTGTTTTTAGTGGTGAAAGTTTATTTGGGGAAGTTTGGAGCTGATTTGGGGGAAAAAATAGCTGTTGGTGATTTTAAACTTATTTTTCAAATTAAAAAATTTCTTTTTCATTCAAAAATAATTTGTAAAATGTAGTTTTGGAAAAATGTTTTGTCACATTAAAAATGTTAAGTTTAGAGAAAAATATAATCCTTTGATCATTAGTCAAGTTGTAGATTTGTTTGTTCATACCTTGAGTGATTTACGTCGGGATGGAAATCTATGACTTTGTTGAAGCATACTTGAGACGTCGAGAGGTGTTGATGTAAGTATGCATTGATGATTTATGTTTACAGGTAACTTGCGCATTTTATGTTATGCATTACAAGTTACATGTTTGTCATTATTAAAACTGAAGAAACCGTTTAGTTTAAATATCGTAATATTTGTACTAACACGTACAAAAACCCCATAGTCATTTTTGTTAAACATAACAATTCTAGCCGTGAAATATGTATCCCCGTGAAATTTTTGTGAGACCAATATACCACTCAATATACCACAATTAACAAAATGTATTAAACACATTGGTTAATTAGTTCAATTCAACCCAATTGTTATATCAGTCCATAACCATTTTTGAATTGAATGATACAAGCCCAGCCCAATCTGTGTAAATCATGCAATCCCAAAGCGGATCCATTCCAATCACATAGTACACGGTTAAGTGATACTATAATCCTTTGACGAAACCCTAAATATTAGGATATAAATACCCACTAACCGAATTATCTAACCCCAAACATATTTCACATAAAAATTCCGCCCCCTTTCTCCCTTTTGTCAAACAACAAGCCTCCAAATCTGCTATCAAATTGCAGCTTCTCACACAAACACTTTCAATCAATAATAGCCAAATCATACACACAAAAAAAAAAACTTCATACGGTCTTTGATTCACTCCGTAACTCACAAACCCTTTTTAACCATGAATCACTTTAATCAAGAACCTAACCCACGAACTGAATTACGTTTCTAGACTTATTTAGATCGAAGCAAAACCATATAGTTTGTATCATGTTTCTTCTTTGAATCAGAAGTTTTGAGCTCTGGCTTCAAGATCTTTGATAGGTCTCGGGTAGTTGATGCTTCTTGTTTTTTGTTTAGTATTGTTTAATTCAAACCAAAAGAAAGGAAAATGATAACAGTTTTGTTATTGTTTTTTCTTTCACTTCGAAAATTAACAAGAAGAGAAGTCTTCTAAAGGATATATGAGGACATAAGTTCCACTAAAAAAATCTAAAAAGATTATAAACAAAGTGGAACTATTCTGAGATCTCTTGTATCATTTCGTTCTTGTTTGATGATTGAAGTTGAGGTGAACCTGATATCAGGTTGGTGGATGTTTTCTTTTCTAAGGAATATTAATATCAGGTTGTTGTATGTCATTTTTTCATTTTTCTGAGATTGGAGTAGATGGTTTAGGATAGTTTGGGAGCTGAAGTTGTTGTTGGGTTGTTGGTTATTGATATATATCTGATCTTTTTCTTTTGCGTTTAAACTTTGGACTGATGATGGTTATTAGACTGAAGTCACATGAGTAGGTATATGGTTTGTGGTCAAAAGGTCTCTTTATCTTCATCTTTTTCTTCTTTTCTTTTTGCAATTTCGATAACTGGTTATTGACACCAATTGCGATAACAGGTTATTGAAGTAATTGCGATAACTTTGACTTTTTGACCTGACCAATTGCGATAAGTCCAATTTCGACAAATCCAATTGCGATGGGTCCAATTGCGACGGGTACAATTGCGACAATTGCAATTGCGATAAAACCCAATTGCGATGAACCCTAATTTCGATAAACCACTGGGCAATTTCGATAAACCCTTAGGTAAGATCAATGTTATCTGTCTAGCTTATACAAGCTAGCAGATTTCCCGTAGGTCGAAGTATTTCTCGTGCTTATACAAGCAAGAGAATATCGAGTAGTAGTTGAAGCGATTGCTGTCCAATTTCCGACCAGTTTTCCAACCAACTTCCGACCACGGTTTTTGACTACAAGATTTGACCACTTTCCACGGTTTGGTACAAAAATAGTCAGAAAAGCTAAAAAGTTACATAAAGCTGTAATATTGGTATCGTAAAGGACACAAGAGACAGATAAATGAAATTGTGGATGGAAGAAAAAAACTATATGTTTTGACCATTTGGATACACAACTGTTTAAAAGACTGTTCCCAAAATATAATAGAAAAAAAATTTCCAGATCCAAAAAATATGGGTAAAACAGCTTAAAACAAGTATACGAAACCACAAAAATCAACAAAGTAACACAACCAGGCTCTGATGCCAATTGTAGGACCTAAAATATACATGATTTATGTGGTTCGGGAGGTCTAGGTTGATCAAAGAAGATGAAAGGCTTCATATTTCTAGTGAGAGAAAGAGTAGAGAGAGGGTGACGAAAACACAAAGTATATTAGATTGATAAATGAATGTTACACAATGATTTTCCCACACCCCTCATGGAGAGTCATGAGAAGTATTTATAGGCTCATTACTACATAAGTTTGCCTATTGTACAATAGTAGTCCCTTCGGGCACTACTTACTACAAATCTAGTCCAATTCACGTGTAAGATGTTATCGTTATAAAAAAGCCAGGCTAACAGTTACAGATGCTGATTTTGTAGATATCAAACCCACATATGACACAGAGCCCATATTTGACAAAGAGCCATTGGCTGAGGATAACAACAACAGATCTAGGAATGATACAGATGTTGATTGTGCAGATATCAAACCTACCTATGACACAGAGCCTATATTTGACAAAGAGCCAATGGCTGAGGTACAATCAAATGTTAATCATAATATATCTGTTCATGAATGCCAATTTATTGAACAACCTGAATTCAGCAGTGAAGAAGGAGTTGATCAGAATGTTAACCAACATCTTGCCAAACAACCTTTGTCTGTTCCATTTAATGAAAACAAAACAAATGTCCCATCAAACCTAACTCTCGAGTTTGAAAATACTTGTCTCAAAAAGACCATTGCCTAGTTTCAAAAAGATTTTTCAAAACTAGAGGCACATTGCATCTCACTTGAACTTAAATAGCAAAACGAATCTCTAACTTCAGGCAACAATGGTCTATTTTTGAATGAACAAAGTAAATGTATGGATACATTAGTTAAGGGAAATGAGATTTTAAAATGTCAAATTCAAGCAAAGGTGTTTGCACATGCTGCATTGCAAAACAAATTAAGAAGATTTACTGGCCAGAGTGTGGATACTAAGTTTGCAAAACCATCAAACTTGGGGAAACCAACTTTACAACCTATCAGAAACCAATCAGTGGTTAGACAACCAACTGCATTTAAATCTGAACAACCTAAATTTTCAAAATCTCGGTTTGCCTCCCAAGTTGTTGAGAAAAATGATTTGACAAAATGAGTCACTCCACATTCTTGGCCGAAGGAAAAAGCATCTGTTTCTGCTAGATCTCAACACGTGATTATACCTGGTTCATCCAGGATTAGTTCAAAAATAGTGTCTAAACCGAGCACTAAAAGTAAAGAGTCTTATGGCATAAATGACATGTATAAGAACTATGATCTAGAAAAGGCTAGAAAAAAGGCACTATTTCAAAAGGACGGAATTCTAGGTTCAAAACCTCACGTGATGCCTTCCACTGTATTATAGAACACTCCTAGTAGTAGCAAACCAAAACCTAGGAGCACTCAACTACCAAATAGGAATTGGCTATCATCTAAGAGTAGTTGCGTAAACAATCATGATGTGCACAGAGAAGTCTACTCTAGGAATTCAAAGTCTTTTTTGAAAACAAAACAGTTTTCAACTGCATGTAAGGACAAAGCTAAACTTCCTGTTTTCAACAAAAATGCTGAATTTGTCTGTCCTACATGTCAGAAATGTATCGTTCAAGCTAATCATGATGTTTGTGTTTCCAAATATCTTCAAGAAGTGAATTCAAGTGCAAAGGCACAATCGACTAAGACAAGAAAACCAAATAAACCTGTTGAACCAAAAGACAAGATTCAGTAACCTAAGAAGTGGATCAATATAGGACGTAGTTTTTCTCCACCATGTGAAGCTCCCACATCTCATTCCGCTGCACCTAAAAGGAAAACATCTCCTAGATCTAACCTTAGGTGGGTTCCCACGGGTAGAATTTTCAAAACATTTGGTCTTAGGTGGATTCCTATAGGGAAGATTTTAGACATTTGCACCAAAACAAATGTGAACTCCACATCATCTATCCCTGAGGCGAGAAAGAAAACCATCGAAATCGTGTGTTCAGGTGTCAAGAAGATAATTGACACTACAACTTTATGTTTCTAACATTTTGAACCTAGTTACACTTGTGGGTCCATGTTCTCTATTTTGTCTCCTCCTACTTTCTTTACAGATACAACAACAATGGCTTCGGAACAACTCAGTTTCAGACCTAAGCTTAAAACAATGGCTTCTGAGCAAAACAGCTTAGGACCCGCAACCAATCGTCTAAATTTTCCTGATCAATCAGCTCCACCACCATTGGAACTTAATCGTCAACAATTGGAAACCTTGTTCTCTCCACTGTTTAACACTAGTACGGTAACCACTGTAAGATTTTCCTATATAATTATCTAGTACTTATCCTTTTTCTACGTAAATTTTGTTTATTTATTTATTTATTATTTGAACATAAATATTATCTTATGTGACGTAGATAAACGTGCTCGCAACCCAACCTTAACTGAATTAGTATTTAACTATATAAACATCTTTGTCCTAAAACTTTATGAGATCTCATTTACCACTTTACGTTATTTCGTTAACGTACGTTTAAAACTGAATGTTTCTTAACTGATAAGAGTTTTTATGAAACCCTAAACTACCATAACAACATGTGAAAATAAAAAAACCCTAGAAATACTAAAATACAACTTATTTGAGTATTTGAGTATTGTACAACTTATTTGAGTATTGTACGAGCTAACTAAACAAGATGAGAGACAAATTGATGTATATCAAGATACAACAAGTACGCAACGAATGTTACGAGTGCACTACACTAACACTATAACACTTTGTATCTTTGTGATACGATGTGTTCTTCTCTTGCACTAATAGAGGAATGAAGGTGATCACTTGAATGGATGATTGGATCACTCTAAAACAAACTAAAACTCACTAAATGATCAAAGAAAGTGATCTAAATAAGAGATGATTTGACCAGAGAAAACTAACTAGAAAAATCAAGTTGGAAGTATAAAATGGTCTACTATTTATAGGCAAAGAAAAAACTTGCCGTTACAGACAGACGGTACCACTAAATACCCGATGGTACCATTAAATTTAGAGGTACCGTGGTACCGTCCTAGACAGGGACGCCAAATTTTGTTTTTAGTGGTGAAAGTTTATTTGGGGAAGTTTGGAGCTGATTTGGGGGGAAAAATAGCTGTTGGTGATTTTAAACTTATTTTTCAAATTAAAAAATTTCTTTTTAATTCAAAAATAATTTGTAAAATGTAGTTTTGGAAAAATGTTTTGTCACATTAAAAATGTTAAGTTTAGAGAAAAATATAATCCTTTGATCATTAGTCAAGTTGTAGATTTGTTTGTTCATACCTTGAGTGATTTACGTCGGGATGGAAATCTATGACTTTGTTGAAGCATACTTGAGACGTCGAGAGGTGTTGATGTAAGTATGCATTGATGATTTATGTTTACAAGTAACTTGCGCATTTTATGTTATGCATTACAAGTTACATGTTTTTCATTATTAAAACTGAAGAAACCGTTTAGTTTAAATATCGTAATATTTGTACTAACACGTACAAAAACCCCGTAGTCATTTTTGTTAAACATAACAATTCTAGCCGTGAAATATGTATCCCCGTGAAATTTTTGTGAGACCAATATACCACTCAATATACCACAATTAACAAAATGTATTAAACACATTGGTTAATTAGTTCAATTCAACCCAATTTTTATATCAGTCCATAACCATTTTTGAATTGAATGATACAAGCCCAGCCCAATCTGTGTAAATCATGCAATCCCAAAGCGGATCCATTCCAATCACATAGTACACGGTTAAGTGATACTATAATCCTTTGACGAAACCCTAAATATTAGGATATAAATACCCACTAACCGAATTATCTAACCCCAAACATATTTCACATAAAAATTCCGCCCCCTTTCCCCTTTTATCAAACAACAAGCCTCCAAATCTGCTATCAAATTGCAGCTTCTCACACAAACACTTTCAATCAATAATAGCCAAATCATACACACAAAAAAAAAAAAACTTCATACGGTCTTTGATTCACTCCGTAACTCACAAACCCTTTTTAACCATGAATCACTTTAATCAAGAACCTAACCCACGAACTGAATTACGTTTCTAGACTTATTTAGATCGAAGCAAAACCATATAGTTTGTATCATGTTTCTTCTTTGAATCAGAAGTTTTGAGCTCTGGCTTCAAGATCTTTGATAGGTCTCGGGTAGTTGATGCTTCTTGTTTTTTGTTTAGTATTGTTTAATTCAAACCAAAAGAAAGGAAAATGATAACAGTTTTGTTATTGTTTTTTCTTTCACTTCGAAAATTAACAAGAAGAGAAGTCTTCTAAAGGATATATGAGGACATAAGTTCCACTAAAAAAATCTAAAAAGATTATAAACAAAGTGGAACTATTCTGAGATCTCTTGTATCATTTCGTTCTTGTTTGATGATTGAAGTTGAGGTGAACCTGATATCAGGTTGGTGGATGTTTTCTTTTCTAAGGAATATTAATATCAGGTTGTTGTATGTCATTTTTTCATTTTTCTGAGATTGGAGTAGATGGTTTAGGATAGTTTGGGAGCTGAAGTTGTTGTTGGGTTGTTGGTTATTGATATATATCTGATCTTTTTCTTTTGCGTTTAAACTTTGGACTGATGATGGTTATTAGACTGAAGTCACATGAGTAGGTATATGGTTTGTGGTCAAAAGGTCTCTTTATCTTCATCTTTCTTCTCTTTTCTTTTTGCAATTTCGATAACTGGTTATTGACACCAATTGCGATAACAGGTTATTGAAGTAATTGCGATAACTTTGACTTTTTGACCTGACCAATTGCGATAAGTCCAATTTCGACAAATCCAATTGCGATGGGTCCAATTGCGACGGGTACAATTGCGACAATTGCAATTGCGATAAAACCCAATTGCGATGAACCCTAATTTCGATAAACCACTGGGCAATTTCGATAAACCCTTAGGTAAGATCAATGTTATCTGTCTAGCTTATACAAGCTAGCAGATTTCCCGTAGGTCGAAGTATTTCTCGTGCTTATACAAGCAAGAGAATATCGAGTAGTAGTTGAAGCGATTGCTGTCCAATTTCCGACCAGTTTTCCAACCAACTTCCGACCACGGTTTTTGACTACAAGATTTGACCACTTTCCACGGTTTGGTACAAAAATAGTCAGAAAAGCTAAAAAGTTACATAAAGCTGTAATATTGGTATCGTAAAGGACACAAGAGACAGATAAATGAAATTGTGGATGGAAGAAAAAAACTATATGTTTTGACCATTTGGATACACAACTGTTTAAAAAGACTGTTCCCAAAATATAATAGAAAAAAAATTTCCAGATCCAAAAAATATGGGTAAAACAGCTTAAAACAAGTATACGAAACCACAAAAATCAACAAAGTAACACAACCAGGCTCTGATGCCAATTGTAGGACCTAAAATATACATGATTTATGTGGTTCGGGAGGTCTAGGTTGATCAAAGAAGATGAAAGGCTTCATATTTCTAGTGAGAGAAAGAGTAGAGAGAGGGTGACGAAAACACAAAGTATATTAGATTGATAAATGAATGTTACACAATGATTTTCCCACACCCCTCATGGAGAGTCATGAGAAGTATTTATAGGCTCATTACTACATAAGTTTGCCTATTGTACAATAGTAGTCCCTTCGGGCACTACTTACTACAAATCTAGTCCAATTCACGTGTAAGATGTTATCGTTATAAAAAAGCCAGGCTAACAGTTACAGATGCTGATTTTGTAGATATCAAACCCACATATGACACAGAGCCCATATTTGACAAAGAGCCATTGGCTGAGGATAACAACAACAGATCTAGGAATGATACAGATGTTGATTGTGCAGATATCAAACCTACCTATGACACAGAGCCTATATTTGACAAAGAGCCAATGGCTGAGGTACAATCAAATGTTAATCATAATATATCTGTTCATGAATGCCAATTTATTGAACAACCTGAATTCAGCAGTGAAGAAGGAGTTGATCAGAATGTTAACCAACATCTTGCCAAACAACCTTTGTCTGTTCCATTTAATGAAAACAAAACAAATGTCCCATCAAACCTAACTCTCGAGTTTGAAAATACTTGTCTCAAAAAGACCATTGCCTAGTTTCAAAAAGATTTTTCAAAACTAGAGGCACATTGCATCTCACTTGAACTTAAATAGCAAAACGAATCTCTAACTTCAGGCAACAATGGTCTATTTTTGAATGAACAAAGTAAATGTATGGATACATTAGTTAAGGGAAATGAGATTTTAAAATGTCAAATTCAAGCAAAGGTGTTTGCACATGCTGCATTGCAAAACAAATTAAGAAGATTTACTGGCCAGAGTGTGGATACTAAGTTTGCAAAACCATCAAACTTGGGGAAACCAACTTTACAACCTATCAGAAACCAATCAGTGGTTAGACAACCAACTGCATTTAAATCTGAACAACCTAAATTTTCAAAATCTCGGTTTGCCTCCCAAGTTGTTGAGAAAAATGATTTGACAAAATGAGTCACTCCACATTCTTGGCCGAAGGAAAAAGCATCTGTTTCTGCTAGATCTCAACACGTGATTATACCTGGTTCATCCAGGATTAGTTCAAAAATAGTGTCTAAACCGAGCACTAAAAGTAAAGAGTCTTATGGCATAAATGACATGTATAAGAACTATGATCTAGAAAAGGCTAGAAAAAAGGCACTATTTCAAAAGGACGGAATTCTAGGTTCAAAACCTCACGTGATGCCTTCCACTGTATTATAGAACACTCCTAGTAGTAGCAAACCAAAACCTAGGAGCACTCAACTACCAAATAGGAATTGGCTATCATCTAAGAGTAGTTGCGTAAACAATCATGATGTGCACAGAGAAGTCTACTCTAGGAATTCAAAGTCTTTTTTGAAAACAAAACAGTTTTCAACTGCATGTAAGGACAAAGCTAAACTTCCTGTTTTCAACAAAAATGCTGAATTTGTCTGTCCTACATGTCAGAAATGTATCGTTCAAGCTAATCATGATGTTTGTGTTTCCAAATATCTTCAAGAAGTGAATTCAAGTGCAAAGGCACAATCGACTAAGACAAGAAAACCAAATAAACCTGTTGAACCAAAAGACAAGATTCAGTAACCTAAGAAGTGGATCAATATAGGACGTAGTTTTTCTCCACCATGTGAAGCTCCCACATCTCATTCCGCTGCACCTAAAAGGAAAACATCTCCTAGATCTAACCTTAGGTGGGTTCCCACGGGTAGAATTTTCAAAACATTTGGTCTTAGGTGGATTCCTATAGGGAAGATTTTAGACATTTGCACCAAAACAAATGTGAACTCCACATCATCTATCCCTGAGGCGAGAAAGAAAACCATCGAAATCGTGTGTTCAGGTGTCAAGAAGATAATTGACACTACAACTTTATGTTTCTAACATTTTGAACCTAGTTACACTTGTGGGTCCATGTTCTCTATTTTGTCTCCTCCTACTTTCTTTACAGATACAACAACAATGGCTTCGGAACAACTCAGTTTCAGACCTAAGCTTAAAACAATGGCTTCTGAGCAAAACAGCTTAGGACCCGCAACCAATCGTCTAAATTTTCCTGATCAATCAGCTCCACCACCATTGGAACTTAATCGTCAACAATTGGAAACCTTGTTCTCTCCACTGTTTAACACTAGTACGGTAACCACTGTAAGATTTTCCTATATAATTATCTAGTACTTATCCTTTTTCTACGTAAATTTTGTTTATTTATTTATTTATTATTTGAACATAACTATTATCTTATGTGACGTAGATAAACGTGCTCGCAACCCAACCTTAACTGAATTAGTATTTAACTATATAAACATCTTTGTCCTAAAACTTTATGAGATCTCATTTACCACTTTACGTTATTTCGTTAACGTACGTTTAAAACTGAATGTTTCTTAACTGATAAGAGTTTTTATGAAACCCTAAACTACCATAACAACATGTGAAAATAACAAAACCCTAGAAATACTAAAATACAACTTATTTGAGTATTGTACAAGTCACTAAAGCACAGAAACCCTAATTCCACTATAACTTCCGATAAAACCCTAATTTCACAAAACTATGATTTTACGTAATAAAATCACAAACCCTAAATAATATTTTTATAAAATATATATGTAAAAGTCTTTTAAACTAAAGTACAAGTCTCTAATGCATAAAAACTTATTATTAATAAAAACTTTATATAAACTTCAAAAATAATTATTTTAAAGGCATATTTTCCATACATTAATTTTAAAAAATAAATTGATTAAATTATAAAATAATTGTACAAAACCTTAAACCTATTGTACAACCCTCTAATGCACAAAAACCTAAAAACACATTTAAATACTTTAAAACCTTAATAAAAATGATATAAATTAAGGAATTATTAAAATTATATTTTTCTTAATTTCCTAAACCCTAGTTCAACATCCCTAAGCCTATGGTACAACTCCCTAAAGCACCAACCTATTTTCTTTTGATTTTATGGAAATCGATATACATAAAATATAATTAGAAAACCCTAAAAATTATTTCTAAGTGATACCTAAACCATAGGAACCCTAACTAGAACCCTAACCCTAGAGTACCATATACTTAAGCATAGAGTACAACCCATTGAAGCCTAGTTCGAACCAAATATTTTCTTTTACACTAGCTTAGTTCGAACCCCATTAGAAACAAATGTTAGCATTTAATTTATTAAATGTGAAGTGATGGTCATTTGCAAGATTACAACTTGTGTGTCATATGTAACAATTAGTCTAGAAAGTGGGCTATATGTATTAGTTATGTTTGTATTGTCCATGTATAAGTGTAATACAAATATAGCCCACACAAGAGCCCAACAAAAGCCCACCTAATGCTTAGGTCGTGGCTGTGATTGCTATATCTTCACACACACTCTCATTTATCATGTGTGCCTCAAAGTGTAGAATAGGTGAGAGTGTGTGTGTCCCCAAAATGTCATTGTATTATATCTCTTTCAAGTTATAATCATTTGACTCAAAGTTTTACCATACGATCCATACATCTTCTCATGTAGTTCTTACATAGTTCATGTGAGTGTCACGAGTTGTAGAGAGTATTATTTATGTGATAAAGAGAGGTCTCGATCTTTACAAGTGGTATCAACGAGCCAGTCAACAAGGTAGGAAGTTATTTTGTGTTCGGATTCTCAAGTTAAAACACCCACTGTTACATTTTCTTTAATTAAAAACGTTACATTTTGTGTTTTTCTCTTCGAATCATACGCAAAATCAAGGCCAAAAGTTGTGTTTGTTTGTAAGTTATCGACTAGGTTTGTGAATTTGTAAGTGCTCTTCACTCAAATCTTGTTTTTTAATGATTGGATTTTTGTTGTTCTAAGTATCTAGATCGACTCAAATCAAAAGGATTGAGCAAGATTTGTTTGTGGATATTTTTTCTTGATCTTGTGTTGCGTATAATCATTGTTCCAAATAATTGATTTGAGTTGGTAAAGTTGGTGAAAGTTGGTAGTTCTTACAAGCATGGGCATGGAAGTGGAAAAGGAACAAAAGGTCAAGAGTTGGTAGAAGTAGTTGAGCTGCCAAATATCGCAATTAAGAGGAAGCAGCCATCAATCGAAATTCACATGTGATATCGCAATCTTGTAAAGATTGCGATAGGTGTTTTATCGAAATTACATTGGCTGGTTTATCGCAATTGGTTCCTGAGTTTTATCGCAATTGCCAAATCTGTGCTCTATCGCAATTGCAAGAAGTTATCGCAAACGCAAAAGTTATCGCAAACCCAGAAGTTATCGCAAATGGTTATCGGACAGAACTAACTTATCGCAAATGGTTATCGGGCAGAACTAGCTTATCGCAAATGGAAATTGGACAGAACTGATTTTTCACTATTTGACAGATTCAGTCCCTCATAATTCCAGCAATTTTTGGGAACTTTCAGATTTGACAGATTTGGCCCTTGCACTTGTTTTAAACGATTTCAAAGTTAAATAAATTTTATAGATTTGACTCGATCATAATTTCTTCAACACCAAAAGTGAACTCGGTATTTTCGCGCTTGTATAAGTGTGTAAAATACTTCGACAAACGGATATCTACTCTCTCGTATAAGAGTGTTGGAATTTTATATAAATTACCAATTTATATAAATTAGATAATTTTCTATCTAAATTGACATTTTGCCATAATTTGTATAAATTTTGGTCAAATTAAAATTTCTATAGAAATTGTCATTTTATCTAAATTGTAATTTACATAACTTTTGTCGAATTTGTAAACTTTTGATTTTGTCTAAATTATCGTCCAGTCAAATTTAATAACTTTATTTAATTTGTTTCGTTTATCTAAATTGTAACTTCAACAATTATCAACATCGAACCAAGGCTTCACAACATCAACCAAGTTTAACCTTCAACAACAACATCTCCTATTTTGTTGAAACGATCCTCCATTAACTTTATCATACAAAACATCAACGATGACTACTCAACAAGACATTCATGCCGCCGGTGCAGAAAACCGTCCTCCAATGCCAGAAAAAGGTGGTTATCTTCCATGGATGAGTCGTATGCTTCGATACATGAAAACCAAACCTAATGGACAAGGCAGACTCTTGATTAACTCCATCGAGAAGGGTCCATTCAAGCCTCGTAAGATTCAAGTAACAGCTGGAAATCCTAATGCAACACCTCCCACTCCAGAGACCTTCAGGGATCAAACGGAAGCTGAATACACACCAGATGATTGGAAGCAGATTGAAGCTGATGACTTGGCAATGCATTTAATCCAACTTGGTTTACCACGAGAAATATTTTGTGCTTTAGACAGTTGCGAAACTGCCTATGCTATGTGGGAACGAGTTAGACGGCTTTGTCATGGCACAGAAATTGGTAAACAAGATATTGAAATCAAGCTTCTAACTGAATGGGAGAAGTTTACATCCACTCCGGCTGGACCAATTGAATCTTACTACACACGGTTTTGTACTCTCATGAATGAGTTGATCAGAAACAAGTTGACACCAACTCAAATTGTTCAAAAGATCAAGTTAATCAACAACCTACCAGAGGAATGGGGACGATATGTCACTATTGTCAACCAAACAAAGAACCTTCACGAGGTGAACTATGATCAGCTCTATGACTTCCTAAAGCAAAACCAGACAGAGGCAAATGAAGTCAGAAAAGAGAAGTTAGCAAAACAACATAATCCTCTAGCACTCATTGTCCAAACACCTACACCTGCAACAGTAAATACACAACCCGATTCATCTTCCACCCAACACTTCATGCAACAACAATATACTCCACAATCATCATTCTATCCACAACAGCAACATGTCATCCCACAACAACAATACCCGCAACACCAAGAATCTGATTTTAATGATCCGGATGAGTCAACTGCTGATTTGACTCAAGCGTTTGCTTACCTAACAAAAGCATTCCAAGGACGCTACTCCACACCTACCAACAAAAACCAAAGAATCTCATCGAACACTCGCAACAAGCAAATTGCAAAGCCGAGTTTTAACATGGGACAACAAGGACAGATGGTTGGGGGATATGGGAATCAGCAGGGATATGCTCCTCGATATCAGATGGGTAATCAGAATGCAGGTCAGTATGCAGGGAATCAGATGGGTACAGCTGTTGGAAATCAGAGGGGTCAGAATGTTGGAAATCAGTATGGGAATGTTGCTGCTCAAGTTGCCGGGAATATGAATCAGGGTAATTTGATAAAGCGTTTCAACTATCAGGGTGTCGGTCATATGGCTAGGAACTGTCCCGACAAGCTAAAAAAGAGGGATCCAACTTATCTGCAGAAAGCACTAATGTTGGCGAATAAGGAAAGTGCTGGGTTACAGTTGAGTGTGGAAGAGAATGACTTCATGGCTCTTATGGATGATACGGAATACCTTGAGCACATCGATGCAAACTGTATTTTCATGGAAAATCTCCAGGAGGCTAAGTATGACACGGATTCTGAAATACCTCCTGTGTATGACACCAATGCAGTCTCTGAGGTACCACCATATGCTACATGTCACAATAATGAAATATTTGATATGTCGACTCATGATGAACGGCATCCTGCGACTCAAGAATCCACCTATGACACATATATGGACACGCTAAGTTGTAGTAATACAAATATGTCAATTCCAGATATGGATCTTAATGGAGACTTCGAGTCCCGACATGTTGAAAATGATGAGGAAACACGTGCGTTTTTTGAATCATTATTGCATAATTGTAGTGTTAAAATTGAGAACGTTAAAAAGGTCAATCGCGATGTTAAGGCTGCGAATGAAAAATTGACCGCTGAGCTTGTGAGATATAAGGTAAATGAAAGAGCTTTTGATTTTAATAACAAACGACAGTCAGAACTTGAAATTGGTTTAAGAGATTCTGTTTTAAGAGAAGAACATTTGCAAATCAAATTTGACATAGTTGATGTTACTTTGAACATGAAAATAAAATCCTTAAACACAGAAATTTCCGAATTAACCAACCAGCTTTCTAAACAAAAATCAACTTGTTCTGATCTTGAAAACGAGAAGAAAGAGTTGAATGAAAGGTTTTCAAAACATGAAAATGCTCTTCTTAATGAGATCATTGACAAACAAGAAACCTTTAAAAAGTTGGAAGATTTGCTTGTCAAAACGGGTCAGTCCACACAAACAGTTAACATTCTAATTAACGATCCAAACCCGATTTTACATACAATGAAGAAAATGGCTATCGGTTGTGAAAACCCTTATTATCTCAAGAAAGCTCAAAAAAATCAAAATGTGTTATATAATGGTAGTGTGCTAAATGCTTCACATGATCCTCCCGAGGTTCATGATTCGGATGAAACGATAGAGCTTACCAAATAGGGTAGAATTAAAAAGAAACAAATGAACCGAGAATTTCAACCAATTGATTATAACAAGCTTAATACAGATTCTGGAGTTCATCTTGTTCAAAAAGAGTCACCAATATTTTTCAAATGACCAGTGGCTGTCGCAAAACGAAAAGTTGTTTCAAAACATTTGTCTAACATCGCACAAATGTCCTCTAAGAACACTTGTAACACAAGTGAAACTAGACGATATTTGGGTGATCTTAAACAGGGAATTGAAACGCTTCAAAGTATTGTGGCATCCAAAATAAATAGTCACTACAATGTCTTGTCTTCAAGTTTTCATACCGAGCAGAAAAAGATGTTTGAAACAGAAATCAATCCTCATATCGCTGCGATTTATGCGATAGTTCAAAATGTTGAAAACAATCTTTTGAAAGAATCAGCCGACTTTGTCAAGGACCACAAATCCCTGGTAAAGGAAGCAAATGAAAACATTGAACACATCAAAGTTTTGGAAAGACACAATGACATTCTCTCTGAAGTAGCTCTATCGACCGAAATTATGTCTATTATTTACCAAACATATTCTGTGGAAGATGATGAAAATCTTCGAGCTGAGACTTCTGAAATTGTTATAAAATATGAAAAGACACTTGCCAAGATTGAAAAACAAAATGTCACATATTTTAAACAACTTGATCGGAAAAAGGAAGAATGCAAGTATGACAAATTGTCGTATGAGCGTTCCTACCACAACATGCAAAAACAAATTGATATTTTGAAGTCTCAGCTTGAAAGTCAATAAGGGAAGGGTGAGAAAACTAAGGGTATAACACCATCAACCCCCTTGCCTAATGAGAAAGGAAATGAGAAAGCTGTTGTCCAAACATCGAATGTAATAGCACCTGGCCTTTATAAGATTAGTCCCACTACTGCGTCTGGCTCTACATCTAATACATATAGGGCGATAGACAAAAGTAAAAAAGATAGTCCAAATGAGATTAGGAATGCTACCACAACATCTATGACAACAAGATAAATTCTAATGAGTGTGCCTTAACATCTATAGGATTAGAAAGCAACTCTAGGAGCAGACGAAAGCCTAGGAGCAATACCAGGGAAACTAGAGTCTCGCCTGTCTCTGAGAGTGAATGCATGGAAGTAGAAGAACACCATAGGAATTTATTGCTTTTGAATAAGAAACATATGTCATCCGACTGTTATGTTAAGAACACTGTTTCAAGTGCATGTAATGAATCTGTTTGTTTAATGCGCCAGAAATCGTTATCTGAAAATGTTTGTGATGATATTGTTTCTGAAAATGTGAATGTGAATGCTATGCCTGAACAGAAAGATGTTCCTCTACAAACTAGTGCTAGGACTAGATTAGTTAACAGTCTTATTGCAGTATCTAGGACCATCTCTAGTACTCTATTGCCTAGGGACTATCTAAAACACTGTGCATGGAAACCAACGGGTAGAAAGTTTACACATAAGAATGGCAAATTAAAAGTTGTTACAATAGAACAAAATTAAACCTTCTTTGGGTGTGCTTCATTTGTTACCTCCAACCCCATGGAACCAAGTGAAATACGGTTTCCAAATGCAAGTTTTTTCTGTTCTTGGCAGGTAATTGAAATCTGTCTTTGGATCGTAGACTCAGGTTGTTTCAAGCACATGACCGGGAATTTGAAGCTGCTAATCAACTTTGTGTGGCAGTTCATGGGAACTGTACGGTTTGGGAATGATCATGTTGCAGCTTGATGCGTGCGATGTGTCGTTGCGGTTTAGCAGTATTAATGCCTACTTAAGTTTTAAATTTATATTTAGCCGACTTATCAATAACACACACACTTAACGAGCAGTGTACCCGGTCAGTATGAATATAATGGTAAGTAGAGTGTCGATCACTAAGAGTGGAACGTATTATCTAGTTATTCTAATCAGTATTTTAATATCTTAAGTTAGCTATACAACCTAATCTAACGCAAGGGGGGTGCCTGAGAGACTGGCACGGTTTGGTTATGATTAAATAGTAAACTAAACTAATGAGCACGAATCAGCGATTAGCACACACGTACACAGATAGATACTTGAGACAATAAGAAGACCTGTCCTGATAATTAAGTAGCTTGTCACTTGTTTTATTGCTAGTTTTATATGAAGTGTATATAATTAACCCTTTCTCGTTGGCTCTAATCTTATCGGCGAGTAAACCCTTAATGATCACTTATGTCTATCCCACTATCCTAGAAACGATAGAATAAATAGGCGAGGAAGGGGCATGGCGACCCAAGCAATGCTCAGCTAGACACAGAGGTTATCAATGCACTAATAAAAGTCACCAAAGACATCAACATATAAACTTAAATTAATGGGAAAGCAATTTTAAGGGGTGCGCATGATTTTCCGTAGTCACATGACATCAGCCCATCAATCCTGATTAATTAAAGTGTACTAAGACAATAAAACAAAACTACTTAATGAATTGAATACATGCAGGACCTTCTTACAGCTCTTGTATCTTCGTTCAGGGTATGTCTTGTGCTGCTAATACGTCTGAATTCGTCTCTGGTTTGGTACTCGTACGTATGGTATCTTGCACTGTACAACTCTCAAATTCGTCTGACTTTGGGGTATTTATAGTTTCTGTCTGAGGGTTAGATGCGGCGCATAGGATAAGTAGATGCAGCGCATTGACTTAACTTCGCGTGTGGTCCAAGATTAAGATATTCAGGAATATTTGTACACCGCCTTAAGATGCGGCGTAACTCCATTTCTCTATGTGGCGCATGTCCTTTGCTGTCTTGGATTGTAAATTTTGAAATCTTGATAGTAATACGCCGTATGTAAGAAGTATGTTGCGGCGTATCTGGAGCAGAATGATTGATGCGTGGTTTTGCGACCTTACAGCAGGTTTTACCTCTCGAGGGATCTCAAGAGGCTTACAACCCCACCAGGCAGTGTACCTGACCGATGTAGTATAGTGTAGTGGTAAGTATGGGGGATTGATCGTTCTCCACAGGGAATAGTGTCGTTAGGATTAAAAACTACTCTAATAGGTCTAAGGGTGAGGGAAGATTCTTTTTTGTATTTTTATATTTTTTAGAAAGCAAGTAAAATCTCGGGTTTGAAGGAGTGGGTGGAATTAGTTGCTAGTCAACTAACCCAAATAACTACAAATGCAAATAAAATAAAATAACTGAAAATGAAAAGGTTGTGAAACTTATATGGAGAGAAATGTGTTTACTTAGATTTCCTTACTCCCTAACTATCTTTTACCGGTTGATTAGTGTGTATTAATTGCGTAGATGACGGGTGTATTCCTTAATACCAATCGTGGGGTGGCGTACGTACTTCCCCAACTCTACAAGCTCCTACTTCACTCCTATGACGAGCCGGCTAAGAAGCTCCTAACATGGGATCACTAGAATTCGCTCATGCATTAAATACAACCATAAAAACCTAGTACGCATTGGTTCATGTATCTTAAGACGTTCAAGCAAGTTACCGTATAGGAAGTTAGCCAGTTTTCTTAAGCCTAACATCGATGAACAATCATCCAATACAATTAATAACACACTAAAAACTAATAATCAATAGTTAGGTTTCATTAGATCTAAGCAAACACAAGATAAATCTAGACTAACATGTTAATCAAAAGACAAGAACAAGATATAATCAAACAACACATAGACATATTGATTGATTAAATGATAACTTATCTTTAATTAAACATGGGAGATCCAAGGGTATGAAAACCCTTAAAAATGGCAGAAATTTGTCTTAGGGTTTCTCCTCACAAAGTTGCACACTAATGACAAAAAATTGCAAAACTATATATAGAGTTTAAGGGCTGACGGCGTCACGTTGTAGATCTTGACGCCGTCACCTCGCCGTGTCTAGGGTTCCCGGATGGCCTTCCTGACGCCGTCCCTCTTTAGTGCTCCAAAATCCGCTCTGGCTTATCAAAGGTTGACGCCGTCAGAAATGGGCTTGACGCCGTCCCTCTTTAACTTAAACCGTGTGGCCTTGATCACCTTAAAGGGTGACGCCGTCAGACTTTACATTGCAAAACTCTCTGGCGCGTCTCGTGTATTTTTCATATCCACCTCTTTTGCCAAGCCATGACGCCGTCTAGAACAATATCTGACGCCGTCAAAGGTACTTTTCCAGCCGATTTTGAGACTTTGTCATTTTCTTCACTTTTATGCTCCAAAAACGTCCAAAATGCTTCCTTTTCCAGATTTCTTCTCCAAAGTACCTAAAATGACAAAAGGAACGATTTAGGGCGATATTTGATCAAATAAATACGATTTAGGGCTTAAATGACCCCCTAAAAGCGGTACACTTTTCGCTTCATCAAATACCCTTACACTTGAGATTTGCTTGTCCTCAAGCAAATGCGCTTTTATTCTAATCAAAATACAAGTTAGGGGTCATTTAACGCTAATATAAAAGTAATTACAACAAATAGTCGTTCCACTTTAATCATAATAAGCACGGAGATTCCAAACTAGCACCTCACAAATAGTGTTTAGATACTCACATCTCTCAGGTGTCATCAAAGTATATCTCATAAATGAAAACGGATAATATCTCTCACTACCTGTCATAGCAAATAGATTACCATAGGCTTGGGAAAGGATCGAAAACCTCCTCCACTAGGCGTAAGCACCTAAGATAAACTATCAAAGAGGGCTTTTAAATGGGTTATAATTTGAGGTGTAGGGATATGATAAACACGGTTTTGTTGGATAAGGGATATTTTACTGGTGGCGAGTTAAAGATCTTGATTAATTACATGTACAATATGGCGTTGCTATGCCAAGACTAGACTCGACTTAAGCTAATGAAAGAAAATAACAAAAAGATAAAATAAACATAAAATGAAACGGGATGGTAGTCCGTATGTTTTTTCAACTTTTCTTTTTCTCATTTTTTTGTATTTTTCTTGATTTATTTTTTTTTTTTATTATTTTTTTTTCCAATACACTCTTGCCCTACCATCCAAAATAATATATCATAGGGGCGTTGCATCCCCTTACACTTGAACTTTTACATAACTTTACAAATAGCTATTCTAATGACTCGAATTAAGATAATCGAAACACTTGGAGTACTTTTTAAAATATTTAGCACATATGGGGGTAATAATGTTGTTCTTCCCCATTACTCCATTACACTAGTACTTTACCCATGAGTCCCAATCGTCCCAAAACAATATGTACAAGGATATGACTCGACTTAGCAACCATGTAATCAATTAGATAATTAACTAAGGGTTTAAAAAAATGTTGTCAAAATAATGCACTAAAAATGAGTGCATACAAGGTAGGCTAAGGCGATTTGGGTGTACATTTAAGTGGGGTGTAAACAAATTCTTCCTTTAAGTAAAATGCTTAAAGGTCGAAACGAAAAGATAGGCTCTGAGGGGTGTACTAGGGGTATCGTGTACTAAAAATGAGTACAACGCAAAGGGTGTGGGAGAATTACTTGACCAATGTAGCCAATGTAATTATAACAAAAACACAGGTGTAAAACAATGGGTTAATCCTAATGCCTCTTATCATGTAGTAAATCTAACTACACGAATGTAGTCTCACTTGTGGCCTCGGAATGGTCCTAACGCAAGTTCTAGAATCTAAGTGCTACGGTACACACATCATAGCATAAATGCTTTTCCTACCAATTCTAGGGGCGAACCTCACATATTTGGGGGTGGAAAATTTTTTTAGTGGTACGGTTTTTGTGCTAGTCATATAATTCCTATCCATGAGACGCTCATTAAGATCAAAGTTTTACTCCTAAATGTTGTAAAAAATTTTAAATTTGGCACTAAAATTGCCCTAACAGGTATTTCTCTCAGTTTTATTACACATCTACCATTAAACAAACAAAAATCAAGCGTAATAGCATTCTCTAAAGTATCGTACTTTACCCCCCCCCCCCTTACACTTAAGATGAACATTGTCTCCAATGTTCAAATAACAGGATGTAAAAGTAAATAAGGTAAAAGAATGAAATCAAATACTCCCCTGATTCGCTCGGTGGATAAAGAGGTAACATGGTTAGATCTTCTTCCAAGGGAATGTAGAAGCTTCAAGACTAAAGCATCGCCAAAAGCTTGATTCCACATACATCTCCTTGTCCAAAATAACCTGTTAAACCTGAGAAAACAAACACGAAAACCTGCATAACATCGGCGGGATAAATTCTATATAAGGATATAATGCTTGTGGAATGATAATTTTGCAGATTCCTGGAGTTTATAAGTTAGAGATTTAATAAAAACTTTTTATGAAAACAAAACTTTCAAAAATTTCAGAAAATTAAAACCTGACGCCGTCAGAAATGATCTGACAGAATTCTCATGTTAAGTTTTCGGAAAATTTCTGGAAAAACCTATACCTTACTTCCTGGAAATCCTGCAAAACATCATTATGACTCGATACAAGCATTTGACTCAAACTATACTAATATGTATGTTAATTTAATATTATTACGATTCATGTTCATTTGTTCTAATAAACCGATTTGGATTTCTCTTACACTTATCTTTTGCAAAATACCTTTATATGTAGTTAAGACGAAGTTAAAAACAAGATAAAGCATTTTCACAATTTAGTTTTGAACATGAATCAATAATAATAAAAAAATTAAACACACATACGGAAGCAAATAAAATCAAACAAACAAATAAATAAACACACAAAGCAAATAAAGCTTGGGTTGCCTCCCAAGAAGCGCTTGTTTTTGTTCGAGTCACGAGCCTGACTCTGCCCTTATTTAACGGATAAAGGAGAGGTTTTTCCTACACTTAGGATTAAGTGCGGGTGATAGTAGCGATACACACCATCTTGGTGGAAGTATGCGGCGTGAGGAAAGAGTGGTGGATGAATTATATACTCAAAGGGGTGTGCTCCTTTCATCATAACCTTACCTAGTTCACTTTGGTCAATGGGTGAATTAAAGTTTTCTCCTAAAAAGGGATCATCTTCTATCAACTTCGAGAGATTCCTAGTTGGGAATCCATCTTGACCTAATAAACCAGGTTTAAACCCATAATGTTTCTTGTGATCAATCATGAATGGGTGATGTAAGTATGTAAGGTCATGGTTCACTCCTATATTAGCTTCCACTCCACATGGCCTAGAGTCTACTACCTTAATCTTAACATTACCCGGACTACATGGTTTGATGGGTGGATCAGGACCTTTTTCAATTCCTAAATTCACATCAAAGGATGGAAGATTAGGTAACGGTTTTGGTTGAGGCTCCGGTTCATCAAAACTAGGAACTTCCATAAAACTAAAAGAAAGGTTATGACTACAAGTATTCAAACCTATTTCTTCTATTTTTGTTTGGTCCAAGGGCTCTACCTCTATTGGGGTTCCCATAGTCTCTTCTACTTCTTCCGGGTAAGTCATGGGTGGTGTGTGTGCCTCAAATGATGGTAGGACTTGTGGGGTACTTGGTGGGCTTGGGTTCTCTACTATATCCTCCATCACATTAAGATCACCAATGTGTTCATCTTGTATTATGGTAGTGCCTAACCATGACATGCAGCTAGGTGGCTCAACTCTACCCTCATGTGTGTCGTATGTTTTGGTGAAATCTATCCCACTCATGCAACTAACCATCTCAGAATCTTGGTTTGATTCTAAGTCCATGTTCTTAGAAACTAGGTCTCTTTGCTCATACGAATCCACCAATTCGTTCCACTTATGGGTCATGGTTTGGAAGCTTTCCTCAAAATTCATCCAAAGGGCCTGACTAAAAGGAATTGATCCAGATAATGCTCGTCTAATAGAAATCTCACATGCATAGAATTCATTAAACCCATCTAACCTTACCCCTAACTCCTTTTGGAAATCACAAAGATTACACAAAAATTCATAGGAATGATAGGAAACAAATCTATTGGTGAAATATAATTGTTCCCCTATTGTCAATGATCAAAACAGAATTTCATACATCATAGTGACAAATGAAAATGGTTTTACAAATAAAGGGCACAAAGAAAAAGATAGACTACAAGAAATCCTAGAAAAATAAAATAAAAAATCTCACTAGAAAGGAATCTAGTTAGTAGACCTAAAAAAAAATAAAAATTCAACCTACACTACTAGAAAATTAGCCTTTAATGACACTAAAATTATGACACACGCATGATAATGACACGCAAAAATGTGTGTCATAAAAAAACTGTCATAAATTGTGCAATCTGAAGGCTAGATGACAGGCAATTTTTAGTGTCATAAAAAAAAGTCCTCTAACGCGGAGTACACTTACATTTGCGTGTCATCCCTAAAACAGACGACACTTTCTGCAAGCGGCAAGTTTAATTTATTCCCAAAAAATTCAAATCACTCCTCCAAAAATTAAACCCTTTCCCCAAAACCATCCAATCCTTCCTTCACCTCCATTCATCCCCGATCTCCTCCCTCACTCACTCTCACATCTTTCATCACTCTTCTAAACAGATACTGTTCATTTCATTTCATTCTCAATTATTTACTGCAGCTGCAAACTTTATTACTCCTCACCTACCAAATCGACGAACCAAATTCAAACGTAAAATCCGTGCTTTGAATCTTCAATCCGTAAGTGGTTTTGTAATCTATGTTCAATTATAAGAAAGGGTTTTTAACCATTTTTCAATCCAACGACTAGATTTTTCTTATTTTTGATTCTTAGATTTAGGGTTTATAACGATTCGGGTAAAATCGTTTGAGTGTGTTAGTGACTGATTTCTTTGGTGGGATATGTTCCAATCCTCCAATCATACCCAGAAACACGATTGATTGATTTTCGAAAATTAGGGTTTATAAACGATTTGGGGATTTTTGATTGAATGTGATTAAGTCTAATTAATCTTGTGGGTTTTACTAGGAATCTATCATAGATCATTCATCCTTAATTAATTTTAACAATTAGTTGATTTGAATTGAATTCGATTATTCTTGAAATTTTCGAATTGGGTGTGTTTGTGTTAGGAGTTGTTGGCATTTGTTCAGTTATGTTATATTGAGTACTAGTGTTGTTTTGGTGTTGATTAAACATGGTCAGGATCATTGTTGTGGTCTGTTAGAAATTTGCGTGTTCTCAAAATTTTCGAACAAAGAATCTAATGTGTTTGGATGCTTAAGCTGATATTGGTTATGTTTATTAGGGTCTTTAGAGTGGATTGTAACACTTGGTGCTAGGGGGTTACAGGAGCATAGGAAAATGAAAGAAATATATAAGCAACACTTGTAAGAGATTGACAATGGAACCAAAGCTCACACAAATTATCAAGCTGTTATGGTAGGCAATTACATCACTAGATGCGTAAGACCACAAAAAGTTATGAAGGTTTGAACTTAGAATGCAACTAGGAAATGGTATTAGGAAATTTAAATTCAACTGTGATAGCGTTAAGACCCAATAAGGATACATCAGAAAACTGCTATCTTTTTTTATGCTCACATTTTTTGTAGTTATTTGGTATGTTCCTTTGTGTGGTAGCGTATATATTTCGAGCTCTATTTGTCATTTGTTTCAGTTTGATTATCTGTTATGTTTTTCCTTTACTTACAGGTGTGGGTAAGAGTTGCCTTCTTTTGCGTTTTTCTAATGGTTCTTTCACTACTAGCTTTATCACAACCATCGGGTCAGTTAATTTTTTAATAATTACTGCATGGATATTTGATTTGTTTTTCTTTGCATCATAAATAATAAAATTGGAATTGTTTATTCAGCATTGATTTTAAGATAAGAACCATTGAACTTGATGGGAAGCGGATCAAACTCCAAATTTGGGACACAGCTGGTCAGGAACGCTTCCGGACAATCACAACCGGTACCAATTGGTTCTCTGTCTAGTAGATAATGTTAACTTATGTCTTTGTGCCACATGTATATGTTTGTACAAATACTTGATTACTTTTTAAGGTTCGATCTCTTGATGGTTTTGATTGTGATACGAAATAACTGGTCCACCCTTGAGCATACTTTAATGCATTGGTAAAGTACTTGTGGTTTAACACTTTTTTCTGTTCAACCTGTAGCTTATTACAGGGGAGCTATGGGTATATTGTTGGTGTATGATGTTACAGACGAATCATCTTTCAACAGTAAGGCTTTCTTCCCTCAACCCTGATAGTCAAATCTAGCTTACTTATCTTACAGCACATTATGGACGATCAATTACTGGTCATTGTGTACACGCCTTTTTGAGCTCTAAGTTGCATAATCATTTAGGATCATCTATCGATTCTCTTATATATGCAATAGTTATGTCATCATTATGCATGAATCTCAATATTCACTATCTTGCTTTCTGTTATTGCCAGACATTAGAAATTGGATTCGCAACATTGAACAACATGCGTCCGATAATGTTAACAAGATTCTGGTCGGGAATAAGGCTGATATGGATGAAAGCAAAAGGGTATGCTTTATTTTGTACTTTGGTCAAGGTTTTACCCTCTAAGAAAACTGAAAAAGTCTTGACATCAACACATTTTCTTGTAGGCTGTGCCGCCCGCAAAGGGCCAAGCACTTGCCGATGAGTACGGTATTAAGTTCTTCGAAACTGTAAGTAAATCAGCACTTTGACAGTACGACATGATATTAGAGGTGGCATTTTTTTTCCTATTTACTTATGAATAGATTGATTTGGGTTTCGTTTTATCTTTCAATCTCTGATTTGATCAGACGCATAAGGTAGCTTAAAAGGAAATGGGTTAATATGGATCAAACGGGCCAAGTGTCTGTTTTTAATACAAGAAGACCTTGGAGATTATTTTATTAAAAACGTAGATGATTCATGAAAAAGAATGATATTTTTTTAATTATATGCACCCAACTATTTATGTAAAAACTAAATATATCTGGTTAGTAAGTGCTTAGGGTCAGTCAAACCCTAACTTCGCAGAAAAAGTTACCATTTTGACCCGTTTCAAAACTCCTCCGACCTGTGTTTTACCGTCTTGACTTTATAGTTCATATGTTTGACTTCCTTCTTGGAAATGACTAAAGGAGAATCTTGGACAACATCTATTTTCTTTGCAGAGTGCAAAGACAAATCTAAACGTGGAGGAAGTTTTCTTTTCGATTGCAAAGGATATTAAGCAAAGGCTTTCCGATACTGACACTAAGGCCAAGGTAGGTTGTCAAAGTTGCTTTAGAAATACTGCCAGTTGCACTTGTTAAAAAATCACTAGAAATAAAACACTAGTATTCAGTCCTGCAAACTACGAATATAATGGGTTTATTGATGGTGGCCATTTTACAGTTTCGCTAGTTGATCTTTTATTTTCGATTATTCTGTGTTTATGTTTGTATCTGTTTATGGGTCTTGGTCTGCAATAATAATTGACCAAGCATATTGAACTAATGTATGGTTTTGTGGGGTTTCAGGTACGCGAATACCAGCAAACATGGACAGCGAGGGTGACCGTCCAGGGAACTACATGTCTGCAGAAGATGATCCGTAGAGTTTGAAAAGCCCTTTGATTAAGTGGGTGTAACATATGAATGTAATTGACTTTTATGGTTAATTTTAGAATTTTAAAAACTTGTGGTTGTATGAAACACATTGTTTTGATATATATATATATATGAAATGCGTTCTTTTGCCAGTATTTATTTGTATTATGAGATTAATTGTTATTTAATGTCTGGATATTAGTAATTCTAGAAAAAATAATAAAAATATATATATTTAAACCATGACACGCAAAACATAGGTCATAAGATTGTGTCATAAAAGCCTGTTGTAAAAGCGTGTCATATAAGCGTGTCATAATAGCATGACACGCGTAAGGCGTGTCATATTGCTTTATGACGGGTCGATCAATGACACCAAAATGCGCGTCATCTGACCCCTTTTATGACACGCAATGCGCGTCATTAAAGGCCTTTTTTCTAGTAGTGCTAAACAATAACTATTCCCCGGCAGCGGCGCCAAAAACTTGATGCGTGGTTTTGCGACCTTACAACAGGTTTTACCTCTCGAGGGATCTCAAGAGGCTTACAACCCCACCAGGCAGTGTACCTGACCGATGTAGTATAGTGTAGTGGTAAGTACGGGGGATTGATCGTTCTCCACAGGGAATAGTGTCGTTAGGATTGAAAAACTACTATAATAGGTCTAAGGGTGAGGGAAGATTCTTTTTGTATTTTTATATTTTTAAGAAAGCAAGTAAAATCTCGGGTTTGAAGGAGTGGGCGGAATTAGTTGCTAGTCAACTAACCCAAATAACTACAAATGCAAATAAAATAAAATAACTGAAAATGAAAAGGTTGTGAAACTTATATGGAGAGAAATGTGTTTACTTAGATTTCCTTACTCCCTAACTATCTTTTACCGGTTGATTAGTGTGTATTAATTGCGTGGATGACGGGTGTATTCCTTAATACCAATCGTGGGGTGGCGTACGTACTTCCCCAACTCTACAAGCTCCTACTTCACTCCTATGTCGAGCCGGCTAAAAAGCTCCTAACATGGGATCACTAGAATTCGCTCATGCATTAAATACAACCATAAAAACCTAGTACGCATTGGTTCATGTATCTTAAGACGTTCAAGCAAGTTACCGTATAGGAAGTTAGCCAGTTTTCTTAAGCCTAACATCGATGAACAATCATCCAATACAATTAATAACACACTAACAACTAATAATCAATAGTTAGGTTTCATTAGATCTAAGCAAACACAAGATAAATCTAGCCTAACATGTTAATCAAAAGACAAGAACAAGATATAATCAAACAACACATAGACATATTGATTGATTAAATGATAACTTATCTTTAATTAAACATGGGAGATCCAAGGGTATGAAAACCCTTAAAAATGGCAGAAATTCGTCTTAGGGTTTCTCCTCACAAAGTTGCACACTAATGACAAAAAATTGCAAAACTATATATAGAGTTTAAGGGCTGACGGCGTCACGTTGTAGATCTTGACGCCGTCACCTCGCCGTGTCTAGGGTTCCCGGATGGCCTTCCTGACGCCGTCCCTCTTTAGTGCTCCAAAATCCGCTCTGGCTTATCAAAGGTTGACGCCGTCTGAAATGGGCTTGACGCCGTCCCTCTTTAACTTAAACCGTGATGGCCTTGATCACCTTAAAGGGTGACGCCGTCAGACTTTACATTGCAAAACTCTCTGGAGCGTCTCATGTATTTTTCATATCCACCTCTTTTGCCAAGCCATGACGCCGTCTAGAACAATATCTGACGCCGTCAAAGGTACTTTTCCAGCCGATTTTGAGACTTTGTCGTTTTCTTCACTTTTATGCTCCGAAAACGTCCAAAATGCTTCCTTTTCCAGATTTCTTCTCCAAAGTACCTAAAATGACAAAAGGAACGATTTAGGGCGATATTTGATCAAATAAATACGATTTAGGGCTTAAATGACCCCCTAAAAGCTGTACACTTTTCGCTTCATCAATGATCTTGATCTTGTACATTTTAGTAGACTCTTAACATCTTGCTTGTTTTGCTCCATAATTAGTCCAAAATCGCCAAGTTTCACATAATACTTGTTTTTACCTGAGAATTACAAAAGTAAATATTAACGTATCAATTCTCATATATAATATAATAAAACAAGTCAAATAAATAGGATAAATGATGATAATAAAATGTACTTATTTGAGTTCATCAAATATCCCCCCACTTGAACTTTACTTGTCCCCAAGTAAACCTTAGAATAAATCTTATGAAAATGTATCATAAAAGATATTAGGATTTATTTTTATATTTAAGCATGTATTCGTTTTGTCATAATTGCACAACCAAACACTTAACGAATTAGAAATAAAATAAAATATTTCGATAAAAGCAAATCTAATCGTTTAACTGTCCAGTCGTGACGAATATTCTATCATAAGCTTGGCAAGTATACGCATCTCCCCCACTAAAGCCAAGGAATGACAAGTCTAAAGCGGTAAAAAGGGTTTGTTGGTTAAGGGTTAATCATTCTTCTTAATCTCTATCGATCTCACATTCCAGAAAAGGCGACAAAATCACGAATACATGATCGAATCCACGACCACGATACTTGCAATTGCTCAAATCCTTAACTCGAATGGGCTAAAGATAGGACCAAGTAATCTTTACCAATAATATTATATCAAAAAGGGCGACAAAATCATAAATACATAGCCGAATCCACGACTACGATACTTAAGATTGCTCAAATCCCTAATCTCAATAAATCAAAGGTTTGGATAAAGAATGATGTAGGGTATGGATAATATTTAGGATACAAATTGGTGTAAAATGAAAGATAAACAAAACAGATAAATTAAAATCCTAAGTGTGGTAAATTACTTTCCCAACCATCCCATGAATAAGACTCATATCATTGAATAACTCACGCTTTAACACTTGAAACACACGCTTTAGGTAGACACGAATTATACTCAACAAGATCTTAATCAAAGAATAATCATAGTTGGCGTTCCCATAACGGCCAACTCCCATTCAATCCATAAATATAATATATAACAACAATTAGTGGTGATATCTCCCACTTAATACAAAACTTTACATAAGTTGGTTAAAACAAACTTCCAACTTTTCCTTTTTTTTTTTTTTTTTTTTTTTTTTTTTTTTTTTTTTTTTTTCGACATCAACATATATGTTTAAAATTTCACAACTTTTCTATCACTATTTTTCCGGATAATTTTTCCATACTCTTCAATCTTTCAGAAATAACTGTAATAGTGAAAGTAGTAAACACACGAAAAATAAACTCAAAGTTATACAATATTTACTTTCATACCAATTGCATTGTGCAATTTCCCGACCTAACCAAAGATAATGAATTACGCACGCGAACACAGGTAATGTAAGGAAACACTCTTTGCCTAAAGCAATTAACCAACCACGGATTTTAATCTACAGGGTAGGCTAAGGTGTAAGGGTGTAACGAAACATTATAACAAAGGTGTAAGAAACGAAAGGAATGGCTCTGAGGGTTTTTCTAGGGGTATCTTACTCTAAAAGTGAGAGTAACAAAAGGGTTTATACGGGGGTTAACTAACCAATGTAGTTAGTTAATATCACATAACATATAAAGGCTATTTGGGTGTAATCCTAGAAATTTACCAATTTAGACAAGTCATTCCAATTATATAGATAATACTTATTATGGTGGTCTCGAATAGTATATAAGCCAAGTTCTAAAGTTTACAAGTCACCGGCACACTCATAGATTTGTGAATTTTGATAAGTTCACAATTTTTGGAAATAATGTTATGTTTGCAGCTATGTAATTTAGACTTTAAACAAAAACATGCTAAAAAATTTTAAATTTTGATATATTAAGCGCATTTTAAGCATATTTTGAAAAAGTTTAGGACAAGTAAGTGTTCTAATTCTCCAATCCCCCCACTTAAGTTAAACAACGTCCTCGTTGTTTGTATCAAAGATTAAAAACTGGAAAATAAAAGAATTAGAACAGAAAAACTCCCCTGAAATTTGCTCGGTATGATCCTCCATTATTCGTATAAGAGCAAAAATCAACTTTCTTATGGATGAGAATGTTTAATGCTTCAAAAATGATGTATCCACAAGAATTGCAGGAATTTATAATACCATTCAGACTTTAACACACCTGAGTTAAGAAGGTTCAAACTTGCATAATACATTAGTAGTTAGTAAAAATAAAACTTAAAAAATTAAACTGAAAATCATCAGGTCAGTCGATACGCCGTATCTTATGGAAGAATATACGCCGTATCGAGCCTGGAATAAATACGAATCAGAATAAAAGATGCGTCGCATCCTTAACCAGGGATGCGCCGCATTAAAAAAACTGACAGAAAGTTTTAAAGTCAAAAATAAAAATGCAGAAAATTAAATAAGATATGACCAGTGCAGGTGATGCGTCGCATCTTAGGATGGAGATGCGCCGCATCTTCTACAGGTCTGACAGAATCGACACAGAACAGAAAAGTAAAAATTTTCCGGGTTGTCTCCCGGTCAGCACTTGTCTTTATTCCAGAGTCTTCTAGTTAGACTCACGTTCAGCTCCTTATTCCAATACTTCGGGTTCAAACTCCACCACCTCGTTCTCAGTATCCTCAATTTTATTATCAAAGTATTTTTTAACTCGTTGCCCGTTTACCTTGAATATATAACCATTTTTATCGCATATTTCAATAGTCCCATATGGATACACTTTCTTGACAATGAATGGACCCGTCCATCTTGATTTAAGTTCACCTGGATACATCTTTAATCGAGAATTAAATAGCAGCACTTTCTCTCCAATGGTAAACGTTTTATCCCCATGTAACCTCGAGTCATGCCATCTTTTAGTTCTTTCTTTGTAGATCTTAGTATTTCTATAGGCCTCATCTCTTAGTTCGTAGAGTTCATTGAGTTCCATGAAACGGTTCTTCATTGCAGCTTCTATATCCATATTGCATTGCTTCAAAGCCCAATATGCACTTTGTTCTATTTCAACCGGTAGGTGGCATGCTTTTCCGTATACAAGACGAAATGGAGTGCATCCCGTCGGTGTCTTATAGGCTGTATGAAATGCCCATAAAGCATCATTTAACTTGTCAGACCACCCTTTCGGATTATATCCAGTCGTTTTTTCTAGAATCCGTTTTATAGCCCTATTGGTTACTTCAGTTTGCCCATTGGATTGAGGATGGTATGCAGTGGAAACCCTATGATACACTCCATATTGTTGCAAAGCTCTTCCTAGATGGTGATTACAAAAGTGTGTTCCCCTATCGAACAAACTTTGCAAAAATTTAAGTACTACCTTGCTGTCGTTTGTTGGTAATGCTTGCGCTTCGACCCATTTTGATACGTAATCAACAGCAACCAAAATATACTTATTACCTTTAGATTCAGGAAACGGTCCCATGAAGTCCAATCCCCATATGTCGAAAACTTCACATACTTGGATATAGTTTTGCGGCATTTCGTTTCTTGATGTAATATTTCCGGATCGTTGACACGCATCACATCCTTTTATATAATCTTTTGCATCATCCAGCATAGTGGGCCAATAAAATCCTGCATCAAGGATTTTCCTTTTTGTAATAATTACACCATGATGTCCCCCCATCGGCCCTGAATGGCAATGTGCCAATATTGCTGGGACATCATCTCCATCTACACATCTTCGTATAATATTTTCAGGACATAATTTAAAGGCATAAGGTTCATCCCAAATATACTCACTAGCGCGAGTTAGAAACCTTCTTTTCTCGTCGGATGTTAGCCCTTTTGGAATTTCATTTGCAACAATAAAGTTTATATAGTCGGCATACCATGGTGTATTATCATTGCTCTTAATTCTTACCATCATAAGGTGTTCATCAGGAAAGTCATCAGCGATTTCCCTTTCATCAAGCACCTCCATATCAGGGTTTTCAAGTCTAGATAAGTGGTCGGCAGCTAGATTCTCGGCACCCTTTTTATCTTTAATTTCAATATCGAATCCTTGGGGCAATAAAACCCACCTAATAAGCCTTGGCTTGGCATCCTGTTTATTGAACAAATACTTCAAAGCAGAATGGTCAGTGTAAACCATAGTTTTTGACAATATAAGATATGACCTAAATTTATCGAATGCAAAAACTACTGCTAAAAGTTCTTTTTCCGTGGTGGTGTAATGTTCTTGGGCATTATTTAATGTTTTGCTAGCATAATAAATTGGCTTAAATTTATTTTCTATCTTTTGGCCAAGTACAGCTCCGACAGCATAATCACTAGCATCACACATTAGTTTAAAAGGCAGATTCCAATCTGGAAAAATTATAATAGGTGCAGAAGTTAGTTTTTCTTTAAGTATATTAAACGCCTTTTTGCAATCTTCAGAAAAATCAAACTTCGCATCTTTTAGCAATAGTTGGGTCATAGGCCTAGATATCATTGAAAAATCCTTTATGAACCTACGATAAAATCCAGCATGCCCTAAAAAACTTCTAACACCTTTTACATTAGTGGGGTAAGGTAGTTTGGCAATTACATCAATTTTAGCTTTGTCGACTTCTATACCTTTCCCAGAAATCTTATGTCCTAACACAATTCCCTCTCTAACCATAAAATGACATTTTTCCCAATTAAGAACAAGGTTAGTTTCTTCACACCTAGCAAGCATTTTATCAAGTTTAAAGAGACAATCACTAAATGAGTTACCGAACACCGAGAAATCGTCCATGAAGACTTCCATAAAGTCTTCTACCATATCATGGAAGATAGCCGTCATACAACGTTGGAAAGTAGCAGGGGCGTTGCATAGTCCGAATGGCATCTCCTATAGGCAAAGGTTCCATAAGGGCAGGTGAAAATCGTCTTCTCTTGATCCTCGGGGGCAATGGGTATTTGGAAGAAACCTGAAAAACCATCTAAAAAACAATAATAATCATGTCCTGATAGTCTTTCTAACATTTGATCAATAAATGGAAGAGGGAAGTGATCTTTTCGCGTAGCATCATTGAGTTTGCGGTAGTCAATGCAAACTCTCCATCCAGTAACAGTTCTTGAAGGGATTAGCTCATTGTCGTCATTGAGTACTACCGTCATTCCTCCCTTTTTTGGTACAACGTGGATAGGACTGACCCACGAGCTATCGGAAATTGGGTAGATAAGTCCGGAGTCAAGTAATTTCACAATTTCATTTTTCACCACGTCCTGGACTTTTGGATTCAAATGCCTTTGGGGTTGGATAGTTGGTTTGAATTCATCTTCCATGAGGATTTTATGTGTACAGAATGACGGGCTAATTCCCTTAATATCAGACATACTCCACGCTAATGCTCCTCTTCGTTTATATAGTACCTGCAAAAGGGATTCTTTTTCTTTTGGCGTTAAGTCAGATGCAATAATAACGGGCGAATTAGTGTTCCCATTTAAATAGGCATATTCCAAAGTAGAAGGGAGATCCTTAAGCACAGGTTTAACATCATCAATTTCATTAGCACTAGCAGAATAAACTTGTTCTTTTATTACGTCGTTGCTGTCATCAGATAAATGCGCCGCATCAATATTTCCGATGCGCCGTATGGCGTTACAAACAGCGGAATCAACAGCGAAATAATTATCAATAGTATTTTCATCAACTTGATCTTCTATAGCAATTGTGTTTTCTAAATTTTTAAGCAGAAAAGAATCAAGCAAATTACTTTTTAACAATTTCTGAGTAAATTGATTAATCGTGTCATTAGAAACATCGATATTATAGCATTCATCGTCTTCAGAATTAGTTTTACTCATAGATTGTTCCATATTAAATTCAACCTCATCTTTTCCTATGGTAAGAGTTATCTTTTTATTAAAAACATCAATCATGGCCCTAGCAGTAGCTAAAAATGGTCGTCCTAATATTATAGGAGTTCTAGAATTTTCGGGCATATCGAGGATAACAAAGTCAATAGGTAGTTCAAATTTATCAACTTTTATTAATATATTTTCAGCTATTCCTAATGGGTATTGTATGGACCTATCAGCTAGCTCTAAGTACATCCTAGTAGGTTTTGGTTCACAAAGGCCTAATTTTTCATACATAGAAGAGGGCATAAGACTTATACTAGCTCCTAGGTTGGCTAAAGCATTTCCAATATGTAAATTTTTAATTTGACAAGGAATAGTGAAACTCCCTGGATCTTTCTCCTTAGATGGAAGTTTGTTGAGCAATGCTGCTGAGCTTCTTTCCCCCATTGTTACAGTGCAAGCCTCTTCAAGTTTGGACTTGTTTGTAAGCAAGCTCTTCAGATATTTAGCATATTTTGGCATTTGCACTAGGGCTTCCAATAATGGTATGCTTAGCTGCAGCTGCTTGAGATTTTCCAGGAACTTCCTTTGATAGGCATCTTCTTTCTCCTTTCTTACCCTATGTGGAAAAGGTAGTGTTGATCGTTTAAGTTCAGCAGAAGGTTCTTCTTTAATCACAGGTTCTGGATTAGTCTCTTTTGGTTGCTCCTGCTCAGATGATATAGATTCAGGGGAAATCTTGTTTGTGCTGTTATCCTCGGGTGTCTCTCCGATTTGAAAGGTTGACTTTCCGCCTCTAGTTGTAATCCCTTTCAAATCGTGTTTTACCAAAAGAATCTTGTTAAGCACCGTTGACAATTGGTGCACTTCAATTGCCAATCCATTAATTATGTTGTTTTGTTCCTTAAGTAACAGCTCATGACTGCCTTTGAATTCATTAATAAAGTTTCTTGCTTCATGATGTTCTTTTTCATTTGCTTGAGCGATTAGTAGTGCAAACTCTTCCATGGTAGGGTTTCTTTGGGGTCTTCCAAACCAGTTGGGGAAAATATCGAACATTCTTCCTGAAAATTAAAACAGGTAGATTTCAAAGTAAAAACTTCCTAGTATAAGGGTTAGAATATTTTCCGTTCGGAAATAAGAAAAATAAAAGTTGCTGATATCTGTAAACGATGCGCCGTATCCAAAAAGTTGGATACGCAGTATCTTATTTGGTTAAAATTTAATCAGACTTTTATTCAGAAAACAGATACACCGCTTATAAACAAGAATGCGCCGTATCAAATTTAAATTATCAAAAATCGATTATATTTATTAAAATTAAATGCATCGTATTAACAGAAGCTAATGCGCCGTATTTTCGTTATGTTTCAAAATACAAGATTTTGGATTCTGAAGATGCGCCGTATCGATAAAAATCGATGCGTCATATCTGTTTAATAATTCGAAAAACTGTTTTTAATTTAAATCGAAAATACGCCGTATCTGTGAAAACAGATGCGTCGTATGGCGTTAGGGTTTAGAAAAAATTTCTTATTAAAAACAGAATACGCCGTATCTTGGGAAAGATGCGTCGTACTCGAATTTATTAAACGCGTTGTATTTTATAAAAATTAAACGCAATACGCCGTATCTGTGAAAACAGATGCGCCGTATCGTTTGTATCAGCTCAGTACAACGATAACAGAATGCAGAAAAAATAAAAAAGAGAAAAACAAAAAAAAATAAAAACAAACAAAAAGAAACAAAAATTAAAGAAAATAAAAACACACAAAAACAAAAAATATGCAAACTATACAATGAATGCAATTTATCTAATATACAACGGGGTTAGTGGTTAGAATCTAAAAATTAAAAAGAAAAACCTAATTAAAATACTAATCAAATTAACAGGTAATAACAATTCACTCCCCGGCAACGGCGCCAAAAACTTGATGTGTGCGATGTGTCGTTACGGTTTAGCAGTATTAATGCCTACTCAAGTTTTAAATTTATATTTAGCCGACTTATCAATAACACACATACTTAACGAGCAGTGTACCCGGTCAGTATGAATATAATGGTAAGTAGAGTGTCGATCACTAAGAGTGGAACGTATTATCTAGTTATTCTAATCAGTATTTTAATATCCTAAGTTAGCTATACAACCTAATCTAACGCAAGGGGGGTTCAGCCTGAGAGACTGGCACGGTTTGGTTGTGATTAAATAGTAAACTAAACTAATGAGCACGAATCAGCGATTAGCACACACGTACACAGATAGATACTTGAGACAATAAGAAGACCTGTCCTGATAATTAAGTAGCTTGTCACTTGTTCTATTGCTAGTTTTATATGAAGTGTATATAATTAACCCTTTCTCGTTGGCTCTAATCTTATCGGCGAGTAAACCCTTAATGATCACTTACGTCTATCCCACTATCCTAGAAACGATAGAATAAATAGGCGAGGAAGGGGCATGGCGACCCAAGCAATGCTCAACTAGACACAGAGGTTATCAATGCACTAATAAAAGTCACCAAAGACATCAACATATAAACTTTAATTAATGGGAAAGCAATTTTAAGGGGTGCGCATGATTTTCCGTAGTCACATGACATCAGCCCATCAATCCTGATGAATTAAAGTGTACTAATACAATAAAACAAAACTACTTAATGAATTGAATACATGCAGGACCTTCTTACAGCTCTTGTATCTTCGTTCAGGGTGTGTCTTGTGCTGCTAATACGTCTGAATTTGTCTCTGGTTTGGTACTCGTACGTATGGTATCTTGCACTGTACAACTCTCAAATTCGTCTGACTTTGGGGTATTTATAGTTTCTGTCTGAGGGTTAGATGCGGCGCATAGGATAAGTAGATGCGGCGCATTGAATTAACTTCGCGTGGGGTTCAAGATTAATATATTCAGGAATATTCGTACACCGCCTTAAGATGCGGCGTAACTCCATTTCTCTATGCGGCGCATGTCCTTTGCTGTCTTGGTTTGTAACTTGTGAAATCTTGATAGTGATACGCCGTATGTACGAAGTATGTTGCGGCGTATCTGGAGCAGAATGATCTTGATCTTGTACATTTCAGTAGACTCTTAACATCTTGCTTGTTTTGCTCCATAATTAGTCCAAAATCGCCAAGTTTCACATAATACTTGTTTTTACCTGAGAATTACAAAAGTAAATATTAACGTATCAATTCTCATATATAATATAATAAAACAAGTCAAATAAATAGGATAAATGATGAGAATAAAATGTACTTATTTGAGTTCCTCACAGCTATTCTGGGTTATGGTGATCTTCGGTTTGGAAATTACTTGATCACTCGGGTTTACTATGTCGAAGGGTTGGGACACAACTTGTTTTCAGTTGGGCAGTTTTGTGATGTGGATTTAGAAGTGGCATTTAGGAGAAACACTTGCTTTGTTAGGAATTTGGTGGGGGATGATCTCTTAATTGGGGATCGTGGCACCAATCTCTATGCAATAGACATCAACCAAATGGTCTTTTCATCACCAATTTGTCTCATGACTAGGGCAAGCGAAACAAAGTCCTGGTTGTAGCATAGACGTTTGTCCCATCTTAACTTTGACACCATAAACAAACTTGCCAAAGACAACATCGTCAATGGTCTCCCAAAATTCAAATACATCATAGAACACTTATGTCCATCATGTGAGCAAGGAAAGAGCAAAAGAGCAACATATAAACCTAAACCCGTACCCAGTTCGGTGGATAAGTTACATTTGTTGCATATGGACTTATGTGGCCCAATGAGAGTTCAAAGCATAAATGGGAAGAAGTATATTCTTGTAATCGTCGATGACTATTCAAGATATACATGGAAAAAAGTTTCTGAGGTCGAAAGACGAAACACCAGGCATCATCATCACCTTTCTGAAGCGGATTCAAGTTCTACTTCAAGCTCCAGTAAGGATAGTAAGAACTGATAATGGCACGGAGTTCACAAATCAGGAGCTAAGAACACATTTTGAAGAATCTGGTCTTACATACCAACCATCAGCTGTTAGAACTCCACAACAGAATGGGGTAGTTGATGAAGCGAAAAGTGTACCGCTTTTAAGGGGTCATTTAAGCCCTAAATCGTATTTATTTGATCAAATATTGCCCTAAATCGTTCATTTTGTCATTTTAGGTACTTTTGAGGAGAAATCTGGAAAAGGAAGCATTTTGGACGTTTTTGGAGCATAAAAGTGAAGAAAACGACAAAGTCTCAAAATCGGCTAAAAATTACCTTTGACGGCGTCAGGATTATCACCAGACGGCGTCATGGCTTGGCAAGAAAAAGGTGGATGTGAAAATTACTCATGATAAGCCAGAGAAATTTGTATGGGAATTCTGACGGCGTCACCCTTTGGAGTGATCAAGGTCGTCATGGCTTAATTTAAAAAGGGACGGCGTCAAGCCATTATCTGACGGCGTCAAGCCTTGATAAGCCATAACGGATTTTGGAGAGCTAAAGAGGGACGGCGTCAAGAAGGCCATCCGGGAACCCTAAAAGCGGCGAGGTGACGGCGTCACACTCCATAACGTGACGCCGTCAGATCTGAAAGTCTATATATAGTTTTGCAATTTTTTGTCATTAGTGTGGAACTTATTGGGGAACTTTGTGTGTGAAAACCCTAAGACGATTTTAGCAGCTTTTTCAAGGCTTTTTGCCTTGAGATCTTCCATGTTACATTGAAGATAAGTTATCAATTAATCATTCAATATGTCTATGTGTTGTTTGATTCTATCTTGTTCTTGTCTTTTGTTTAACATGCTAGGCTAGATTTATCTTGTGTTTGCTTAGATCTAATGAAACCTAGCTATTGATTATTGGTTATTAGTGTGTTATTAGTTGTATTGGATGATTGTTCATCTATGTTAGGCTTAAGAAAACTGGCTAACTTCCTATTCGGTAACTTGCTTGAACGTCTTAAGAAACATGAACCAATGCGTACTAAGGTTTTTATGGTTGTATTTAATGCACAAGCGAATTCTAGTGATCCCATGTTAGGAGCTTCTTAGCCGGCTCGACATAGGAGTGAAGTAGGAGCTTGTAGAGTTGGGGAAGTACGTACGCCACCCCACGATTGGTATTAAGGAATACACCCGTCATCCACGCAATTAATACACACTAATCAACCGGTAAAAGATAGTTAGGGAGTAAGGAAATCTAAGTAAACACATTTATCTCCACATAAGTTTTACCACCTTTTCATTTTCTGTTATTTTATTTTATTTGCATTCGTAGTAACTTGGGTTAGTTGACTAGCAACTAATTCCGCCCACTCTTTCAAACCCGAGATTTTACTTGCTTTCAAAAAATTATAAAAAACATAAAAAGAATCTTCTCTCACCCTTAGACCTATTAGAGTAGTTTTTCATACCTAACGAACACTATTCCCTGTGGAGAACGATCAATCCCCCGTACTTACCACTACACTATACTACATCAGTCAGGTACACTGCCTGGTGGGGTTGTAAGCCTCTTGAGATCCCTCGAGAGGTAAAACCTGTTGTAAGGTTGCAAAACCACGCATCAAGTTTTTGGCGCCGCTGCCGGGGAATAGTTATTGTTTAGGTTGAATTTTTATTTTATAGGTCTACTCACTAGATTCCTTTCTAGTGAGATTTTTATTTTATTTTTCTAGGTTTTCTTTAGTCTATCTATTTTCTTCGTTTCTTTGTTCGTAACCATTACCATTCGACATCATGGAAGATGGTAATATCCTTAATCCCAACAACCCACCACCACAACAACCACCACCACCTCCTAGAGCCCGTACTTTAGGAGAGTACTCCCGTCCTAGCCACCATGGCTATCAAAACACCATTGAGCTCACTCAAGGAGCCAATGTCACTCCCTTGCGATCCGACACAATTCGGTTGGTGCAAAGCGGATGCGCATTCCATGGACTTCGTTCTGAAGATCCTAACCAACATCTCAAGGACTTTCTCAAAATCGTTGATTCTATAGACCTTGATGTTGCCACTCGAGAGACGACCCGACTGCGTCTCTTTCAATTCTCTTTACGGGACCAAGCTAGTCAATGGCTAGAGCGTCTACCCGCAGGATCCATCACTTCTTGGGATGATGATGCGTGGGTTTTGCAACCTTACAACAGGTTTTACCTCTCGAGGGATCTCAAGAGGCTTACAACCCCACCAGGCAGTGTACCTGACCGATGTAGTATAGTGTAGTGGTAAGTACGGGGGATTGATCGTTCTCCACAGGGAATAGTGTTCGTTAGGCGTGAAAGACTAATCTAATAGGTCTAAGGGTTGAGGAAGATTCTTTTTTTTTTGTTTTTATATTTTTATGAAAGCAAGTAAAATCTCGGTTTTTGAAAGAGTGGGCGGAATTAGTTGCTAGTCAACTAACCCAAATTACTACAAATGCAAATAAAATAAAATAACAAAAATGAAAATGTGGTGAGAAACTTATGTGTAGAGAAATGTGTTTACTTAGATTTCCTTACTCCCTAACTATCTTTCACCGGTTAATTAGTGTGTATTAGTCGCGTGGATGACGGGTGTATTCCTTAATACCATTCGTGGGGTGGCGTACTTACTTCCCCAACTCTACAAGCTCCTACTTCACTCCTATGTCGAGCCGGCTAGGAAGCTCCTAACATGGGATCACTAGAATTCGCTTGTGCATTAAATACAACCATAAAAACCTTTAGTACGCATTTGGTTCATGTTTCTTAAGACGTTCAAGCAAGTTACCGAATAGGAAGTTAGCCAGTTTTCTTAAGCCTAACATAGATAAACAATCATCCAATACAACTAATAACACACTAACAACCAATAATCAATAGCTAGGTTTCATTAGATCTAAGCAAACACAAGATAAATTTAGCCTAACATGTTAATCAAAAGACAAGAATAAGATAAAATCAAACAACACATAGACATATTGAATGATTAATTGATAACTTATCTTCAATGTAACATGGAAGATCTCAAGGCAAAAAGCCTTGAAAAAGAAGCTAAATTTGTCCTAGGGTTTTCTCCCAAAATTCCACACACTAAGCTCTCTCTAATGACAAAAAATTAGAAAACTATATATAGACTTTTGCATCTGACGGCGTCACCTTATGGAGTGTGACGCCGTCACCTCGCCGCTTCTAGGGTTCCCGGATGACCTTCTTGACGCCGTCCCTCTTTAGCTCTTCCAAAATCCATTCTGGCTTATCAAGGCTTGACGCCGTCAGCTCGTGAACGTGACGCCGTCCCCTTATGATTTAAGCCGTGACGCCCTTGATCAAGTTAAAGCGTGACGCCGTCAGAATTTACATGCTATTTTCACTGGCTTATCATGAGTAAATTTCACGTCCACTTTTTCTTGCCAAAGCATGACGCCGTCCAGAGTTAATTGTGACGCCGTCAAAGGTAACTTTCAGCCGATTTTTGAGACTTTGTCGTTTTCTTTACTTTTATGCTCCAAAAACGTCCAAAATGCCACCTTTTCCAGATTTCTCCTCAAAAGTACCTAAAATGACAAAAGGAACGATTTAGGGCGATATTTGATCAAATAAATACGATTTAGGGCTTAAATGACCCCTTAAAAGCGGTACACTTTTCACCTCATCAAATACCCTTACACTTGAGATTTGCTTGTCCTCAAGCAAATGCGCTTTTATTCTAATCAAAATACAAGTTAGGGGTCATTTAATGCAAACATAAAAGTAATTACAACAAATAATCGTTACACTTCAATCATAATAAGCACGGAGATTACATACTAGCACCTCACAATTAGTGTTTAGATACTCACATCTCTCAAGTGTCATCAAAATAAATCTCATAAATGAAAACGGATAATATCTCTCACTACCTGTCATAGCAAATAGATTACCATAGGCTTGGGAAAGGATCGAAAACCTCCTCCACTAGGCGTAAGCACCTAAGATAAACTATCAAAGAGGGCTTTTTCATGGGTTATAACGTTAGGTGTAGGGAAAAGGAAAACACGGTTTTGTTGGATAAGGGATATTTTACTGGTGGCTAGTTAAAGATCTTGATCAATTACATGTACTATACAATGTTGCTAAGCCAAGACTAGACTCGATCTTAAGCTAGAAACGAAATAACAAAAACAAAAACATAAACATAAAATGAAACGGGATGGTAGTCCGTATGTTTTTTCTATTTTTCTTTTTCTCATTTTTTTGTGTTTTTCTTGATTTATTTATTTATTTATTTATTTATTTATTTATTTTTTTTTTTTTTTTTTTTGCATACACTCTTGCCCTACCATCCAAAATAATACATCATAGGGGCATTGCATTCCCCTTACACTTGAATTTTTACATAACTTTACAAATAACTACTCTAATGACTCGAATTAAGATAATTGAAAAACTTGGAGTACTTTTAAAACATTTAGCACATATGGGGGTAATAAATGATGTTCTTCCCCATTACTCCATTACACTAGTACTTTACCCATGAGTCCCAATCGTCCCAAAACAATATGTACAAGGATATGACTCGACTTAGCAACCATGTAATCAACTAGATAATTAACTTGGGTTTAAACAAATGTTGTAACAATAATGCACTAAAGATGAGTGCATACAAGGTAGGCTAAGGCGATTTGGGTGTACATTTAAGTGGGGTGTAACAAATTCTTCCTTTAAGTAAAATGCTTAAAGGTTGAAACGAAAAGATAGGCTCTGAGGGGTGTACTAGGGGTATCGTGTACTAAAAATAAGTACAACGCAAAGGGTGTGGGAGAATTACTTGACCAATGTAGCCAATGTAATTATAACAAAAACACAGGTGTAAAACAATGGGTTAATCCTAATGCCTCTTATCATGTAGCAAATCTAACTACACGAATGTAGTCTCACTTGTGGCCTCGGAATGGTCCTAACGCAAGTTCTAGAATCTAAGTGCTACCGGTACACACATCATAGCATAAATGCTTTTCCTACCAATTCTAGGGGTGAACCTCACATATTTGGGGTGGAAAATTTTTTAGTGGTACGGTTTTTTGTGCTAGTCATATAACTCCTATCCGTGAGACGCTCATTAAGATCAAAGTTTCACTCCTATATGTTGTAAAAAATTTTAAATTTGGCACTAAAATTACCTTAACAAGTATTTCTCTCAGTTTTATTACACCTCTACTATTAAACAAACAAAAATCAAGCGCAATGGCATTCTCTAAAATCGTACTTTTACCCCCCCTGACACTTAAGATGAACATTGTCCCCAATGTTCAAATAACAAGATGTAAAAGCAAAAAGTAAAAGAATGAAATCAAATACTCCCCTGATTCGCTCGGTGGATAGTGAAATTACACGGTTAGATCTTCCTCCAAAGAGAATGTTGAAGCTCCATGACTAATGCATCGCCAAAAGCTTGATTTAATAAACATCTCCTTGTCCAAAATAACCTGTTAAACCTGAGAAAACAAACACGAAAACCTGCATAACATCGTGGGGATAAAATCTATATATAAGGATATAATGCTTGTGAAATGATAAATTTGCAGATTCCTGGAGATTATAAGTTGGAGATTTTAATAAAAAATTTTTTAAAAACAAAACTTTCAAAAATTTCTGAAAATTAAATCTGACGCCGTCAGGTTATAAACCTTGACGCCGTCAGAAATGACCTGACAAAAATTTTCATTTTAAGTTTCCGGAAAATTTCTGGAAAAGCCTTTACCTTACTTCCTGGAAATCCTGCAAAACATCATTATGACTCGATACAAGCATTTGACTCAAACAAATACTAATATGTATGTTCATTTATTATTATTACGATTCATGTTCATTTGTGTTCTAATAAACCAATTTAGATTTCCCTTACACTTAACTTTTGCAAAATACCTTTATATGTAGTTAAGACGAAGTTAAAAACAAAATAAAGCATTTTCACATTTTAGTTTTGAACATGAATCAATAAGAATAAAAGTTAAACACACATATGGAAACAAATAAAATCAAACAAACAAATAAATAAACACAAAAAGCAAATAAAGCTAATAAAGCTTGGGTTGCCTCCCAAGAAGCGCTTTTCTTTATTAACGAGTCTTGTAGCTAGACTCAAAGTCACGCTACCTAGTATCGCTTATGCTCACGTACCCGAGTGTGAGCCATCTAATTGTTGCCTCATCTTTCTTGTATTCATCATTTAGCTCCAAACATCCATGATAGTATCTTTTATTTTTCTCATGTGGATATTTGAGCCCCTTCCTCTTATCATTCTCACTTAACAAGTCGATAGGCATAATTCTATTGCAAGATTCAATGGGGTAGTTCTTAAACCTAGGATGTGCTCGGGGCATTTGATAGACAAAATCTTCATCCCCATCCGAGAATGTAATTAACCCGTCCACAAGTTTTTCGTCAAGGTTGGTCAACCTTTTGAAGGGTTCTCCAAAAATGACTTGGGTTAATTTGTTATCAATGAATTCTCCTAAGTTCTCCATAACCATAAAATCCACCAAATACACAAAACTTCCAACGAATACGTGTAGTGGCTTAGTCCTAGCAACGATGTTATCACCTTGATATTCTAGCTCATCTACCATGATTTTATTATAATTAGCGCGAGAGATAATGTTCATAGGCAAAGATGAGTTAAGATAAGCATAAAAATCATGATAACCAATCTTACACGGAAATTGCATGTTAAAGAGGCTATCCTTTTCGATCTTAGTCCTAGGGTCAACATACTTAAAGGGATCAATTTCCTCTTTTCCCCATTCCTCGTTAACTACTTCTCCATCATCAGCATCCTCATCGGAGTCTGAATAGTAAAATGGACTAACATAGTCATTCTCATGGTCAGACTCCTCCATCTCAGAATTGTTACCAAAGTGGTGGTTGGGTGAAAGGTTGTTGTTTGCTACTATGGGGGCGGGAACGGGTAGTTGAAAATTTGCACGGCGAAAAACACGAATAACAGGGATCAAATGACCAATGTTACTCATGAGGTAAGTGGAAGGTATCACAAACAAAAGTACAAAGAAATAAGATAGACTAAAGAAAACCTAGAAAAAGGAAATAAAAATCTCACTAGAAAGGAATCTAGTGAGTAGACCTAATAGAAATAAAAATTCAACCTAAACAATAACTATTCCCCGGCAGCGGCGCCAAAAACTTGATGCGTGGGTTTTGCAACCTTACAACAGGTTTTACCTCTCGAGGGATCTCAAGAGGCTTACAACCCCACCAGGCAGTGTACCTGACCGATGTAGTATAGTGTAGTGGTAAGTACGGGGATTGATCGTTCTCCACAGGGAATAGTGTTCGTTAGGCGTGAAAGACTACTCTAATAGGTCTAAGGGTTGAGGAAGATTCTTTTTTTTTTTTTTTTTATATTTTTATGAAAGCAAGTAAAATCTCGGTTTTTGAAAGAGTGGGCGGAATTAGTTGCTAGTCAACTAACCCAAATTACTACAAATGCAAATAAAATAAAATAACAAAAATGAAAATGTGGTGAGAAACTTATGTGTAGAGAAATGTGTTTACTTAGATTTCCTTACTCCCTAACTATCTTTCACCGGTTAATTAGTGTGTATTAGTCGCGTGGATGACGGGTGTATTCCTTAATACCATTCGTGGGGTGGCGTACTTACTTCCCCAACTCTACAAGCTCCTACTTCACTCCTATGTCGAGCCGGCTAGGAAGCTCCTAACATGGGATCACTAGAATTCGCTTGTGCATTAAATACAACCATAAAAACCTTTAGTACGCATTTGGTTCATGTTTCTTAAGACGTTCAAGCAAGTTACCGAATAGGAAGTTAGCCAGTTTTCTTAAGCCTAACATAGATAAACAATCATCCAATACAACTAATAACACACTAACAACCAATAATCAATAGCTAGGTTTCATTAGATCTAAGCAAACACAAGATAAATTTAGCCTAACATGTTAATCAAAAGACAAGAATAAGATAAAATCAAACAACACATAGACATATTGAATGATTAATTGATAACTTATCTTCAATGTAACATGGAAGATCTCAAGGCAAAAAGCCTTGAAAAAGAAGCTAAATTCGTCCTAGGGTTTTCTCCCAAAATTCCACACACTAAGCTCTCTCTAATGACAAAAAATTAGAAAACTATATATAGACTTTTGCATCTGACGGCGTCACCTTATGGAGTGTGACGCCGTCACCTCGCCGCTTCTAGGGTTCCCGGATGACCTTCTTGACGCCGTCCCTCTTTAGCTCTTCCAAAATCCATTCTGGCTTATCAAGGCTAGACGCCGTCAGCTCGTGAACGTGACGCCGTCCCCTTATGATTTAAGCCGTGACGCCCTTGATCAAGTTAAAGCGTGACGCCGTCAGAATTTACATGCTATTTTCACTGGCTTATCATGAGTAAATTTCACGTCCACTTTTTCTTGCCAAAGCATGACGCCGTCCAGAGTTAATTGTGACGCCGTCAAAGGTAACTTTCAGCCGATTTTTGAGACTTTGTCGTTTTCTTTACTTTTATGCTCCAAAAACGTCCAAAATGCCACCTTTTCCAGATTTCTCCTCAAAAGTACCTAAAATGACAAAAGGAACGATTTAGGGCGATATTTGATCAAATAAATACGATTTAGGGCTTAAATGACCCCTTAAAAGCGGTACACTTTTCGCCTCATCACCTCTTGGGATGATCTCACCACTCGTTTCCTTGCTCAGTTTTTCCCACCGGGAAGAACTACCAAGCTAAGGAATGATATCTTGATGTTCCAACAACGTCAAGGCGAAACCCTCTACGAGGCATGGACTCGATTCAAGGACTTACTCCGAAAAGTCCCTCACCATGGCATGGATCCTTGGCTACAAATCCAACGATTTTATGACGGCGTAAACCATCAAACTAGAAGAACCCTTGATTACGCTGCCAATGGGAGGCTGAGCAGGCTCAGTGTCGATAAGTGCTGGGAAGTCATCGAGGACCTAACACAGTACGAAGAAGAAGAATGGAATGACTCAATGTTCTCGGAAGTAGGGACTTTAAATTGCATAAGTGCAACCCAAGAATAGCTGTTCGAAAACATAAAAAGGCAGGTTGAGAAATTAATGAAAGCCGAGACACCTACGGCTGATGAAAATCCCGATGAGTGTGTAAACACAATTGGTAGACATACGTTTCATCAATTCTCGCGACAAGATGAATTTGAAGGGATAATGCTAACTTTCATGAACAACCAAGAGAGACGAATCCAGGAATTAGAAACTCACTTGAAAAACACCCAAGATATGTTCATGGAGCTAGCAGAAAAATTCATCTTGAGAATAAAAGAGAAAATTAGGGAAAAAGCTTCACACAAAAAGATCGAGAAGATCTTTGACCTCCCGGTCCCTAATAAACCATACAACGAATGGAGTGATGATGAAACCCCTCCCCCTAAGCCTTCACATTTACAACCCTTTTATCCATTTGGACCCCCTCGCGAGAAAGAGAATTCTCAAGATCATGGCATTTTCGTAGGAAGCATGGTTGTCACGCTCCCTAACTTTCATGAAGCTAGGAAACGATCTTTTGGCTTTAAGCCAGGTGTGAGAAGAACTAAATTAAAGCACACCCTCAATTCGAACACCCCCTGGAAAAGTTACTCCCACTCCCTGAATACCTGCCGTGATGGAAATTGGAACCTGAATGAGACGTCAACCGGCCCTTTTCAACATTTTACTACATCCCGTGACAGTAACAAAACATTTGACCCAGGAGGAACTTGTTAACGAGACTAGCTATCAGGATTATTGACCCTGACTAGCTGCTCCCTTAAAGTAAAAGGGGCTCATTTGTAAACTGGCACAAAGTAGTAAAATAAGCTAACCTGACGGCGTCAGGATTTGAACGTGACGCCGTCACCCCGTCTGCACAGCAATAACAACTTTAATTCCATCACTTTCATCACAAACCCCACAAACCATATCCACTCCAACCCCACCCACGAATTTTCAAGATCAAATTCACCGACTTTCGCTATCAATCTCCACGTGGTAAGTAATTCTTATTCATTCTTTTCGCTTTAATTATTCATAGGATTCGTAAATTTCGAAAATCCCCAACTCATGAAACCCTAGGATTGATTCATGCTTAGAACTCATAATGTCCTTTAATTAGTGTTATTTAGCAATAATTAAAGCATTTGATAATTGGCAATCAATTGGGTCTATTCACTAATGGGGAGGCCACGAATTTGAACCATAACCTATGATCCAATCACCCATTTTGCTGTAAAAAGGGGCGTTTGGTTTAAGCTTAAAGTTTGGATATTGATTTTTCCCTCGTAATTTCGGATTTAAATTTGGTCGAACCTGACGGCGTCACCTAGCAAAGGGTGACGGCGTCAGACCTGTCTGATGCTCCACCAAATCTTTAATTCACATATTAACACTTTTGTTCCTCCCTGCTTTGTTCCAGATAATGAGTAAGCGTCAAAGACCTAGCCGAGAGAGTTCTTCTAGATCTCAACAAGAGAACTTTGGGGACACGGTCCTCAGTTGGGGTGTCTTTGATAATGATGGCGCTACAACTAAATACACCCAACTGCTACAGCATAAAGTTAAAAATGGGGCTGTGGTAGATTGGAGCTTTCTGAGGAGGGAAGGTCTTGAGCAGACCTTTCTCTAAAGCTTTCAGATGGATGAGTTTACCGGCCCTCAGTGGGAAAGCCTGTTTAGAATTCAGGAGCCAGTCTATGATGAATTGGTACGTGAATTCTTTGCCACTTTTCACTTTGACATGGCTGAGGCAAGGACCGATGTGGGCAGTACCACAATCTACTTCAGGCTGGGGGGTGAGCTTAGGACGTGCTCGGTTACTGAGTTTGGATGGAGACTTGGGTTGTATAGTCAGCATGAGACCACTCAAGCAGGGTTCATGCCTATGTTGTTGCATGGGGAGTCGATGAGGAATGATTTTAGATGTTCCATGTTTTGGCCTACTATTGGGGATGGGGTGTACACCTCGACTACTGTGGCGTCTCAAATCAGGGAACCTAGGATTAGGTTGACCCATAGGTGTCTCACCTACAACTTGACAGGGTGCCACAGCTCTCACCACCGTGTCACTACTTCAGACCTCTTCTACTTGTACACCATTTACTCGAATGAGGTTTACTGCAACATCCCATTCTGGGTTGCTAGCTTTCTGCATGGTGGAGTTGGGGAAAGGGAAGGAGACAAGATTTATGGTGGGATGTTTATCACCCGGCTGGCCCGATCCTATGGAGTCCTCAGGCCCGAGGTCATGAGGTATTTGAGTAGTGGTGATGCATGCAGGACAGTGAAGGTTAGGTCCCTGAAGCAGATGGAGGTGGTTATGGAGATGCATGATGGGACCTTTATGTGGTATCATCCAGGTGGTGATGAGGATGCTGGTGATGAGGATGATGAGGAGGAGGAGCAGCCGCAGCAACAGGAGCATGGGGGTTATGAGGCTGGTACCGCAGATTACTACCGGCACATGAGCAGGGGGGATTGGCAGGCTCATCAGGGGGCATGGATGGGCCAGGTTGATACTTGAAGGACCCGCGTGGACGAGAGGTTTGACTGGATGTATGATCACACTGTTCGTCAGATGCAGCATGTATCCACACGTGATCAGTTGGACCCACACCTGCAGATTGACCCTTTCCCGGGACATGAGCAGGATTACCCACCATACGGGTACTACGGGCACCTCCCTCCTGGCTACGACTATCGCCAAGGTCCCCCACCCCAGTGATGATTTGTTTTGATGTTATGATATTTGAACAATTTAATTTATGGTTGTATGATTTAGAACAATTGGGTCTGTAATAGTTTAGGATAAGGCCTCTGTTGGCCTTTAAACATTTGCGACATTGATTTTCTTTATTGCATGCAAGCCTTAGTTGTTTGTTTATTTATTTATTTGTTTGTTTGATTTTATTTGTTTCCGTATATATGTTTAAATTTTATTATTATTGATTCATGTTCAAAAACTAATTTGTGAAAATGATTTATTTTGTTTTTAACTTCGTCTTAACTACATATAAAGGTATTTTGCAAAAGTTAAGTGTAAGGGAAATCTAAATCGGTTTTATTAGAACACAAATGAACATGAATCGTAATAGTAATAAATGAACATACATATTAGTATTTGTTTGAGTCAAATGCTTGTATCGAGTCATAATGATGTTTTGCAGGATTTCCAGGAAGTAAGGTGTAGGTTTTTCCAAAATTTTTCCGGAAACGTAACATGAGAATTCTGTCAGATCATTTCTGACGGCGTCAGGATTTACAACCTGACGGCGTCAGGTTTAATTTTCTGAAAATTTTTGAAAGTTTTGTTTTCATAAAAAGTTTTTATTAAATCTCTAACTTATAATCTCCAGGAATCTGCAAAATTATCATTCCACAAGCATTATATCCTTATATATAGATTTTATCCCGCCGATGTTATGCAGGTTTTCGTGTTTGTTTTCTCAGGTTTAACAGGTTATTTTGGACAAGGAAATGTTTGTTGGATCAAGCTTATGGCGATGCATTAGTCATGGAGCTTCAACATTACTTTGGAAGAAGATCTAACCGTGTTACGTCGTTATCCACCGAGCGAATCAGGGGAGTATTTGATTTCATTCTTTTACTTTGTGCTTTTACATCTTGTTATTTGAACATTGGGGACAATGTTCATCTTAAGTGTAAGGGGGGGGGGGTAAAAGTACGATTAGAGAATGCTATTACGCTTGATTTTTGTTTGTTTAATAGTAAATGTGTAATAAAACTGAGAGAAATACCTGTTAGGGTAATTTTAGTGCCAAATTTAAAATTTTTTACAACATATAGGAGTGAAACTTTGATCTTAATGAGCATCTCATGGATAGGAATTATATGACTAGCACAAAAACCGTACCACTAAAAAAATTTCCACCCCCAAATATGTGAGGTTCGCCTCTAGAATTGGTAGGAAAAACATTTATGCTATGATGTGTGTACCGGTAGCACTTAGATTCTAGAACTTGCATTAGGACCATTCCGAGGCCACAAGTGAGACTACATTCGTGTAGTTAGATTTACTACATGATAAGAGGCATTAGGATTAACCCATTGTTTTACACCTGTGTTTTTGTCATAATGACATTGGCTACATTGGTCAAGTAATTCTCCCATACCCTTTGCGTTGTACTCATTTTTAGTGCACGATACCCCTAGTACACCCCTCATAGCCTATCTTTTCGTTTCGAACTTTAAGCATTTTACTTAAAGGAAGAATTTGTTACACCCCACTTAAATGTACACCCAAATCGCCTTAGCCTACCTTGTATGCACTCATTTTTAGTGCATTATTGTGACAACATTTGTTTAAACCCAAGTTAATTATCTAGTTGATTACATGGTTGCTAAGTCGAGTCATATCCTTGTACATATTGTTTTGGGACGATTGGGACTCATGGGTGAAGTACTAGTGTAATGGAGTAATGGGGAAGAACATCATTTATTACCCCCATATGTGCTAAATATTTTAAAAGTACTCCAAGTGTTTTGATTATCTTAATTCGAGTCATTAGAATAGTAATTTGTAAAGTTATGTAAAAGTTCAAGTGTAAGGGGAATGCAACGCCCCTATGATGTATTATTTTGGATGGTAGGACAAAAGTGTATGCAAAAAAAAAAAAAAAAAAAAAAAAAAAAAAAAAAGAGAAAAAGAAAAGTAGAAAAAACATACGGACTACCATCCCGTTTCATTTTATGTTTATTTTATGTTTTTGTTATTTTGTTTTTAGCTTAAGATTGAGTCGAGTCTTGGCTTAGCAACATTGTATAGTACATGTAATTGATCAAGATCTTTAACTCGCCACCAGTAAAATATCCTTTATCCAACAAAACCGTGTTTTCCTTTTCCCTACACCTAACGTTATAACCCATTTAAAAGCCCTCTTTGATAGTTTATCTTAGGTGCTTACGCCTAGTGGAGGAGGTTTTCGATCCTTTCCCAAGCCTATGGTAATCTATTCGCTATGACAGGTAGTGAGAGATATTATCCGTTTTCATTTATGAGATTTATTTTGATGACACTTGAGAGATGTGAGTATCTAAACACTACTTGTGAGGGGCTAGTATGTAATCTCCATGCTTATTATGATTAAAGTGGAACGAATATTTGTTGTAATTACTTTTATATTAGTGTTAAATGACCCCTAACTTGTATTTTGATTAGAATAAAAGCGCATTTGCTTGAGGACAAGCAAATCTCAAGTGTAAGGGTATTTGATGAAGCGAAAAGTGTACCGCTTTTAAGGGGTCATTTAAGCCCTAAATCGTATTTATTTGATCAAATATTGCCCTAAATCGTTCCTTTTGTCATTTTAGGTACTTTTGAGGAGAAATCTGGAAAAGGAAGCATTTTTGACGTTTTTGGAGCATAAAAGTGAAGAAAACGACAAAGTCTCAAAATCGGCTGAAAATTACCTTTGACGGCGTCAGGATTATCACCAGACGGCGTCATGGCTTGGCAAGAAAACGGTGGATGTGAAAATTACTCATGATAAGCCAGAGAAATTTGCATGGGAATTCTGACGGCGTCACCCTTTGGAGTGATCAAGGTCGTCACGGCTTAATTTAAAGAGGGACGGCGTCAAGCCATTATCTGACGGCGTCAAGCCTTGATAAGCCAGAACGGTTTTTGGAGAGCTAAAGAGGGACGGCGTCAAGAAGGCCATTCGGGAACCCTAAAAGCGGCGAGGTGACGGCGTCACACTCCATAACGTGACGCCGTCAGATCTGAAAGTCTATATATAGTTTTGCAATTTTTTGTCATTAGTGTGGAACTTATTGGGGAACTTTGTGTGTGAAAACCCTAAGACGATTTTAGCAGCTTTTTCAAGGCTTTTTGCCTTGAGATCTTCCATGTTACATTGAAGATAAGTTATCAATTAATCATTCAATATGTCTATGTGTTGTTTGATTCTATCTTGTTCTTGTCTTTTGTTTAACATGCTAGGCTAGATTTATCTTGTGTTTGCTTAGATCTAATGAAACCTAGCTATTGATTATTGGTTATTAGTGTGTTATTAGTTGTATTGGATGATTGTTCATCTATGTTAGGCTTAAGAAAACTGGCTAACTTCCTATTCGGTAACTTGCTTGAACGTCTTAAGTAGGAGCTTGTAGAGTTGGGGAAGTACGTACGCCACCCCACGATTGGTATTAAGGAATACACCCGTCATCCACGCAACTAATACACACTAATCAACCGGTAAAAGATAGTTAGGGAGTAAGGAAATCTAAGTAAACACATTTCTCTCCACATAAGTTTTACCACCTTTTCATTTTCTGTTATTTTATTTTATTTGCATTCGTAGTAATTTGGGTTAGTTGACTAGCAACTAATTCCGCCCACTCTTTCAAACCCGAGATTTTACTTGCTTTCATAAAATTATAAAAAACATAAAAAGAATCTTCTCTCACCCTTAGACCTATTAGAGTAGTTTTTCATACCTAACGAACACTATTCCCTGTGGAGAACGATCAATCCCCCGTACTTACCACTACACTATACTACATCGGTCAGGTACACTGCCTGGTGGGGTTGTAAGCCTCTTGAGATCCCTCGAGAGGTAAAACCTGTTGTAAGGTTGCAAAACCACGCATCAGTAGTTGAAAGAAGAAATCGAACTCTTGTGGAAGCTGCTCGAACAATGCTGATTTATTCAAGTGCACCATTAATCTTATGGGCTGATGCCGTTGCCACTGCTTGTTTCACTCAGAACCGATCCCTTGTTCATCCAAGATTCAATAAAACCCCGTATGAACTAGTGAACAACAGAAAACCAGATATCTCTTACCTTCATGTATTTGGCGCTTTGTGCTATCCAATGAACGATAGAGAAGATCTGGGGAAGTTGAAAGCTAAGGGAGATATTGGAATCTTCATTGGTTATTCGGAAAACACGAGGGCATTCAGGGTGTCTAACAGGAGAACGAAAAAGATTATGGAGACGATGAATGTGAAGTTTGATGAAATTTCACAAATGGCTTCTGAGAGACTCGCTCTAGAACCCGCGCTTAACCCGATGACTTCTGGACATATCAGTTCAGGACTCGCACCTCAAGGAGCTCAATCAATTCATAACAAACAACCCACAAATAAGGAACCGGATAATTTCTTAGAGTTTATGTATGATGAATACTATGCTGGCGCTTCGACAAAGGCATCTAACCAACGTTCCACTGCACCCGCTCAAAATCAACAACCACCACCACCACCACCAAATCCAGATGCATCCACAACATTCGAAGCTGACGCACCAACTCCCTCCACGTCATTAACATCTACTCCAGCATCTCCAGTAATTGAAATTATTCTACCAAGAATTGATGAGCAAGAACAAAATAATGCTGTGTTAGACGAAGAACCATTCGAAAACCTGTTTGGAACGGAATCTGCTGAATCATCTTCCAGATTACATGAACCATCTAACACGCATTCGTCCAGTCCAAGGTACCCTTCAACGTTACAGTGGAAAAAAGACCATCCAATAGAACAGGTTATTAGTAAACCCTCAAGGCCAATTCAGACGAGAAAACAACTAAACACCGATTGTGACATGTGCATCTATGTCTGCTCAGTCAGTCTGATAGAACCTAAGAACATTCGGGAAGCAATGGCAGATAATGCCTGGATTGAAGCGATGCAGGAAGAACTTCTTCAATATCAGTTACATGACACCTTTTGATTTAGTTCCAAGACCAATTGACAAACTCGTCATTGATCTTAAGTGGTTATGGAAAAATAAAAAGGATGAAGAAATGACTGTCATTCGTAACAAAGCTCGTCTCGTGGCAAAGGGATTTAGACAGGAAGAGGGGATTGATTTTGAAGAGTCATTCGAGCCAGTTGTAAGGCTTGAAGCAGTTAGGATTTTCTTAGCATATGCCGCTCACAAGAACATCACAGTTTATCAGATGGACATCAAGACCGCTTTCTTGAATGGAACTCTGAAAGAAGAAGTGTATGTGAGTCAGCCAGACGAATTCGTGGACAAAGATCATCCAGAATACGTCTACAAGCTAAAGAAAGCAATCTATGGTTTGAAACAAGCCCCACGGGCGTGGTGTGACGAATTATCATCTTTCCTACTTCATAATAATTTCACCAAAGGAACAATTGATCCGACCTTGTTTACCAGAAAATTCAAAAATGACATTTTGATTGTTCAGATTTATGTGGACGACATCATTTTTGGGTCCACTAATCCGACACATTCAAAACATTTTTCAAATCTCATGAAAAGCAAATTTGAAATGTCCATGATGGGAGAATTAAAATTCTTTTTGGGTTTACAAATTTATCAGTCCCCACGTGGTATTTTTCTTAATCAGGCTAAATATACAATTGAGATTTTGAAAAAACATGGCATGGAAAATTGTGACTCTGTTGGTACTTCAATGGTCACTTCACCCAAAATAGGCGCTGACCTATACGGGAAACCCATGGTTCCAAAGAAATATCGGAGCATGATTGGTTCTCTCATGTACCTAACTGCTAGTCGACCTGATATACATTTTGCTGTTTGTTTATTAGCACGGTTTCAGGCAAGGCCTACCGAACTTCACCTCCAAGAGGTTAAACGGATCTTTTGGTACCTACGAAGAACCATCAACATGGGACTTTGGTATCCGAAGGATTCGGAGTTTACACTGATAGCATTTTCAGATGCAGATCACGCCGGTTGCCAAGTTACAGCAAAGAGTACATCAGGCAGAGTATAATTTTTGGGAGAAAAGCTAGTAGGCTGGTCATCAAGGAAACAAGACTGCACTGCACTATCAACCGCAGAAGCTGAGTATGTGTCTCTATCTGCGTGTTGTGCCTTAGTTCTATGGATGAGGACACAACTCACAGATTATGGTTTCTCTTTCGACCGCATACCTTTGTATTGTGACTCGAAAAGTGCCATAGCCATCTCGTGCAATCCAGTGCAACACTCGAAGACCAAGCATATTAGAGTCCGCTACCACTTCATAAAGGAACACGTAGAAGAGGGTACTGTTGAATTATTTTTCGTGAAGACTGAATACCAACTCGCCGATTTATTTACTAAAGCCCTCCCAAAAGAGCGGTTTGACAACTTAGTTCGTCGAATTGGAATGCGAAGTCTAACTCCCGAAGAGTTAGAAAGTCTTCTCGAATCTTTTTGAGTTATCTCAAAAAGCTTCGCTGTAAATATTTTTGAAAAACAAAACAAAAATTTGAAAAACCAACAAAAGCAAAATATAAAAATAGAAAAGTTTAAAAAATTCAAAAACAATAGAAAAACAAAAATACAAAAATAATCTTCTCACGACATGTCTCTCGTCTAATCAATATTCTGTACGTATCTAGAAATGTCATTCAACAATGATATGGCCATGTACAGATGCTTGAGCGAGAGTTCATTTAAATTTTTTTCTAAAACATGTTGTTTCTCAAATTTTCTTCCTAACGGCTTTCGTATATTTCAGTACGTAACCCGCGCTACATTGATGACTTCTGATTATTTCCGATCAGAACTCATAATGTTAATGGCGAAGAGCAAAACCATGAGCACATGTTCAAGATTTCTCAAAAAGATTTTTCAAAATCTTTCTTAAAAACTATGTGCTCAAGACAATTCCCTCCTAAACCCTTAAAACGATTTTAAACTCACATGTTTATAAATATGCTTTGTTTAAGGGGGAGTATAAAATGAAAAACAAAAAGTTCCAATTTTCATGCTCAAATCCGTCTCCCCAACAAGTTTTCAATTTAATCTTTTGATATCAAAATTATCACTACGTGCTATTTTTGAGGGGGAGATTAGGTATAAGGGGGAGAAGACGTGATTAAATGTGATCAAAAAGTTTTATGGTTTGAATCTCAAACAAGCTCGACTCAGTAGGAACCATCGAATTGATGAAACTCAAATGTCAAATTGAAAATACATGTCCGGGACGGGTAATAATTTCAAGCTGGTTATCTAGTGATGTAAACGTGTCTCGCAAAGGACTTGTTTCAGTAGAATGTACCAATTCGAGAGATGATCTTTTGATATGACCGGGACGGGTAATAACTTCAAGCTAGTCTAACTAGTGATATAAACGTGTCACGCAATGGTCATATTAATTGAAAATTGATCATTTCAAAATGTGCAAACTCTATCCAACATGTGCAAATTTATCCTAAAAATGCATGAGCACATGTGAAGGGGGAGTATTTCAAAACACAAAACTCTCAATGTGTTATCTAAATGTGTTTACTCATAAACACTTTGAGAGATTTTCATAAATGGTTTTATGGCATGTGATCGTTAATCTAGGATAATCATGGAGTAATAAGGTGATTATGGTTAGGTTATGTCCAATGATCCGCCAGAGCCGGAGGGATCTACCCAAGGACAATTCCAATAGATTTGAATTAGAAGTCCTTAGGAATAATTGAAAAAAGGAGCAAATGAGAAAGGAAAAAGAAAGGGTTGAAGAATTAAAAAGAAAAGTTTAATGAAAGGGTGAAAAGAAATAGCCCTCCATGAAAACTTAGGTCAGAAACCGGGTTAATACATCTGCTATCGGTACTCACTAAGGTGATACTGATATTGAAGACAAGACGTCATGGACCCAGTGACGCGTTGCACCACCCCTCCTTGCCACTCAGATATCTCTTAAAAGATATTTGTTTCATTTCTCACGGAGAACACTACATAATCTATCGACCTCTCACTCCTAGATGTGTTGATATTGAAAAGGTGGCACTCTGCTCCATGCCTCCGATGACTAAAACCAAAACGCACATTATTGAGTCTAGAGACATGAGATTCATCAAAGATCTCTTAGGAACACCTCCAATGCAATACACTTGTGTTCATCAAAAAGGATACAAGTTGTATGAGTCTTAATGAGATCTAAAGATCTTGCCTTATGTCATGATGGTAACGTGCTTCAAACGGTCTACAGTCTTGAAGTGATACTCCGGTATACTTCAGAGGCTCTCAACGGCCTTGGTAAAGATTAGAGAAAGTTTTCACACTATGCTGATAACGATCTCTAAATCTGAACCTATAAGCGCTGGACGATTTATTGCTAACTGTCTTATGCAGGTACTGACGAAAGTCCATTTACCATCATCATCTACAATGACGACGCATCTAGAAAGAAGTAGATCAAGGCAAGAATGACGAAAAATGATTCTTTGAAGATCACAGTGCATGAAGGAACAATGAATGAAGACTATTATACATCAACACACAAAGTTCAAGACAATGAAGTCAAAAGACCACTCACCGGAGCATCATTGAAATGACCATCCCTTAGGGGGAGATTGTTAGCATTTAATTTATTAAATGTGAAGTGATGGTCATTTGCAAGATTACAACTTGTGTGTCATATGTAACAATTAGTCTAGAAAGTGGGCTATATGTATTAGTTATGTTTGTATTGTCCATGTATAAGTGTAATACAAATATAGCCCACACAAGAGCCCAACAAAATCCCACCTAATGCTTAGGTCGTGGCTGTGATTGCTATATCTTCACACACACTCTCATTTATCATGTGTGCCTCAAAGTGTAGAATAGGTGAGAGTGTGTGTGTCCCCAAAGTGTCATTGTATTATATCTCTTTCAAGTTATAATCATTCGACTCAAAGTTTTACTATACGATCCATACATATTCTCATCTAGTTCTTACATAGTTCATGTGAGTGTCACGAGTTGTAGAGAGTATTATTTGTGTGATAAAGAGAGGTCTCGATCTTTACAACAAACCAAAACCCTATCTTACTTAAACCCTAGGAGTCCAAGTGTTAAAACCCTAAGTATCCACATCCCCCCTCCTTCTAGAATGGCTTACATGTATGGTTAGTAGCAATCCACATCTCATCTTTTCCCTCCACATCATGTGGTGCCACAAATGGCACACCACATCTCCCTTGTCTTCCTCATACATCCCAAAGCAAATCCTAGAACCCTTTAGAAGCCCTAGATCACTCCCTCTATAAATACAAGACCTCTACTCCACTCCAACTCCCACAACTCACTCGACATAACCCCACAGCCCATATACACCCATATTTATGTAACCCACAGCCTCTATACAACTCTTGAAACACTCTAGGAAGCCAAAGGAGGAAGGTAGAAGCACTAGTGATCCATTTCCAAACCCTACGCCCCATTTCTTGCCCTATTTTATCCCTAAATACCTAGGTAAGTTTCTAATCCATTTCATTTTGTTTTCTATACTCTAAATACCTCTAATATCACTAATGAACAAACCCTAATAATGGTTAAACCTAAAACCTAAAGTTTTCCTTTTCTTTCCTTTCATTTTGGTTTTGTCGAACTAAAACAAACACACCCTTATTTATTTTATTTTTTTGATACAAACTCTAGAGATGTTAGAACCTAATAAAAATAAGCTTAAACATGTTTAATATACTTAAGTTATACATTGGAAATTAAATTAGAAACCCTAAAAACTAAAACATAATCTTTTGTTTTCTTTTCCTTTTATCGCTACCAACAAACACCCTCTTATAATCTTTAAAAACCAAGAACTAGTAGGAAATGATAAAAACTAGTCTAGACATGTTAAACTTACTATAAATAATCTAAGATCACTCATTTATAAGTTCTAGGGTCGAAAACCATTTTGTTTTTTTTCTCTTTTTGTTCCTGTCGAGACCCAACAGCAGACCATAGATTTTGGACCTAGTTTTCAACCACTAAACAAACTCTAAAAATTCCAAATTTTTGTCAAGACCAAGATCACGTAGCTATCTAAATATAGGAAAAAGAACGAAGTAAATTGGTTAAGTTTTCGCCAAGATATTGGCTTCTTTTTCTGCGTGTTTTTCTGCCCACAGAAATGAACAAACGCACCCTAAATAAATTTATTTCGAGCTCGTGAGCTCGAATCACGAGTTGGAAATTCGTAAATATTGAGTTTATAAACGGATAATTAAGTATACTAAAGAGTCGTAAAAAGTTTTGCCATTTTTCGTAAGATATAACGCATTTTTATAAAATAAGGACGTCGTGTGTAACGCGACGGGAGTCTCAGGGGTATTTTCTGCCAAAACTCTAACTAAATTTATAAAAAGGACTGAGTATGCAGTCGACTTGAACCTCAGGGTAGAAAATGTCATTTTTGAAACTACAGGGGTAAAAATTGTCATTTGACCAAAGTTGAAGGGTAAAAATTGTCATTTTATAAAAGTTAAAGTGTAAAAATTGTCATTTTACGAAAGTTCAAGGGTATAAGTTGTCAATATGTAAAACTTTGGGGAATAAAGTGTAATATTTCCTATAATTATTATTATTATAATTATTATTATCAATATAACTATTATTATTATTATTATTATTATTATTATTATTATTATTATTATTATTATTATTATTATTATTATTATTATTATTATTATTATTATTATTATTATTTAATTAATAAACGAAATACGTTTTCTTCGATAACGAACAAACGAAGTATCTATTTAACGAACGAACGGAACGAAAACATAAAAATAAGAAATAAGATAAATCTTATAACTTTTGAAGAGACTTCATGTTGTCTCAAATTTAACATTTAATCAACAACCAAAACGTTACGAAACGAACATTGGAAACTTATATATATTCAGAAACGATTACTGAAACTTGACATAACCAACCCAGGTTGCGTGCCGGAGACGTTTATCAACTTTGTTTAACTTTGTTTTCCATCCAGACTGTCCAGGTGAGTTTATAGTCCTACTTTTCTTTATATGTTTTCCAAACTCGTGGGGAGATACATGCTATCAAACCGAACACAAGTATTTTCCTGATTGTTATTGCACTAGGCTAACTGTCCCTTATTATTATTTGTATTTATATTTAAAGACCCTCATATCATGCACCATTAGTCACCTGCTGGGTGAGCGCGAATATAGTGAATAGATCTATTGGCCTGACGACCCATTATGCATTATCTTTGATATCTAATCCTGGGGGCAAACCACTTTCATTTTTATTATGTTAGTGAGACTGGAAACTGTCAACGCATTGCGTGTCATGAGGTTTAGTGCAATATTCCGAATTGTGATATAACTGATTTCTTTATATTTAGCTTGTGTTCAAATTAATTATAACTTTAAACACTATGGATTCACTCAACCTTTGTGTTGACCTTTTTAAGCATGTTTATCTCAGGTAACTAGAAGCGTGACTTTGGCACGGAGTGGCTGTGGACTTTCTTTTTATAATAAGAGTGTCCACTTTGTTATCATTCGATGAATAATGTAACTTTTATAACATATTTTCCGAACCTCCCTCTGGAACCTATATTATGTACTCTGATTTAATAAATGAATGATAACAATTTATTTAAAACGTCTCTTTTTGAATCGTTTTCTATTCTCATGTCTGTGAACCATGAAGTAATACCCCAAACTTATATTCCGCTGCGTATATCGAAAACGGGGGTGTTACAAGTACAAATCTGGGATTTCGTCGCACACGCTATTTTTTGAACGGACACACAGTCAGATATTTATGTGACTAAATGTACCAGAATAAAATAAATAGCCACACTTGATCCGAATTGTGTGACCATTTCGGAATTTTGTTGTCACACATTTGAATATTTATGTGACTAGAGGTAACTGGCAATTTTTTTTGATTATTTAGTCACTTATAATTTGGGATGTGTGACAGATACAAATAAGTTTGAAATATTAGTCACACTATACATATACATATGTGACAAATATATGTCACACAATTGAATAGTGTGACCAAAATCCATATATGGTCACATGAAGTAATTGTGTATGTGGCTAAATCATATAGTCAAGTTTGTCACACATTATTTAAAAGTGACTGCATTTTTTTGCTAAATATGTAGCCACATATGAATTTGAAATGTGTGACAACTGAAAAGTAAGTTTGAAACATTAGTCACGATATGCATTTAAAAGTGACAAATATATATCACACACTTGAACAGTGTGACCAAATGTCATATATGGTCACACTTTTGCTTTTATAGTTCAAATGTTTTATAAACTGATTTTACAATATTTCTCAAATTTTGATATCTCCCTCACATATTTTCACTACTCCCACCCACTTTTTTCCCCAAAATCAAATTTACATTTTCATTTTCCCTCCAATAGTTATCTAGGTCACATATTTTCACTACTGCCGCACACTATTTTCACTACTCCCGCACTTATCTCATCCTCTTTCTCTCTTCTCTGCCGCCAACCACAAACCATCATTGGTTTTCTTTGCTAGTTACCTCTCACCACAAGTCAATTTCATATTTATCCACCACAGACCCTCGCGATTAGCCAGTTCCACTCCCGATTTCAGGTCAATTTCTTTGCTACTCCAATAATAATCCTTTCATTGATTAAATTTAGGGTTTGATCTTTGGTTGATTATGTGTTACTGATTTCAAATATTTCAAGGTTAGTGATTTAATGATTCATGGGTTTTTTGAAATTTATAAAAAAGATTATTAAAAACTGATTCTTTTTGTGTTTAGTGATTAAAGATTGTGATTTGATTTATGGGTTTTGGTATTTGATGATTACTGATTAATGGGTATTTTCAATTTTATAAAAAAAGTTGATTCTTTTTTTGTTTAGTGATTAAAGATTGTAATTTCATTAATGGGTTGCTGCTATCTTTTAAAAAGATTAATGGGTTGTTGTTATTTTATGTCATCTGATGATTATTGAGTATAATAAAGATTAGTTCTTGTTTATGTAGTTTTTTGGGTTTTTTTATTTGAAATTTGATGGATCTGATTGATTATAAAGTTTAGTTTATGAAGATTAATGGGTTCCTTGAAATTTTATAGAAGATTATGAAAAATTGAATCTTTTTGAGTCAAGTGATTTAGACTGTAATTTGACTATTCGATGTTGTTATTTGATGTTTTTTTATCATAAAGATTAGTTATCGTTTATGAGGATTTATGTGTTTTTGTTTTTTTCTTATAAGATTCTGAAATTTGATTCTTTTTGGGTATTTTATGTTTTGTAGATTGTGAGATGGTTGGATTGAAAGAGAATATGCAGGGTGTGAATCGTGTTACGAAAGCGCAGGGTGAGTCGAATGAAGATTTGTGCAGTTTAAGTGTTTGATATAAAGTATGAGTGATTATAAACCAGAGTTTAATTTTTGAATTTGATGTTTTTTTAGGTGTAGTAGGAGGAGGGCAAAAGGCGGGAAGTGGACAGAGGCGAATTCTCGGAGAGATCAATAAGAATATCACCAATGGACCAGGAGCGTACCCATATTTACAAGGGTATGAAAAATCGACTCGCTCATATTTTTGTTCGTTATGAGAACCTGATTTCGCTTGTTAAAGTATTATGTAATTGTTTTTCAAAAAAGGGCTCAAGTTGTTTTGAAAATTGTTATGTGATAGTGATGGTCATATGCAGTTAAAGGACTAAAATATTGGGATTTCATAAAACAAATATATGATTAGGCTAGATGTGGACATAAACGAATCCGTATTGTTTACAGAGTTCTGTTTTTAATGGAATTTCCATGTGTTAGGTGACAATTGCTCCGGAGGTAACCTCCAAGACCAATAGTCGAGACATTATGAAGTTTCTTAGTGATTCATATGGTGCTTCCCACTTGGGTAATTTGCGGCTAGCGTATGATGGAAAGAAGAGTGCATTTGCTGTTGCGCCTTTGCCGTTTGATTCAAAAGAGTTTGTTGTTAAGCTCGCTGAACAGAATGGGTACACTTTGTTTTTCACTATCTTGTGTTTAATAATTATGTTTTCAAAAATGTTTTCGTTTGTAATTTTTGGTTACGTATTTTAGGCGGGAGCGTGAGTTTAAAGTAACCATCAAGTTTGCTGCAAGAAAAGAGCTAGACCATTTGAGGCAGTTTTTGGCTGGGAGACAATAATATAATCCCCAGGAGACTATCCAAGCTCTCGATGTGTGTTGGGAATTAAAATAACAGTTGGTACTGCTCATACATAATTAGTACTGCTGAAGATCATTCAAGAATACACTATCAGTACTAAGTCAGTTAGTACTGTTGGAACAAGAAGTTAGTACGGTTTATGAGATAGAGTCGTGTGAAGATAAAACCGTGTGAAGATATATATGGAAAATATTTAATGTATATCTTATAAAGTTAGATTTATACGGTAGATAGGTTACTTGTAAAGGACTCCTTGTCCTATAAAAAGAGATCCTAGGTTAAGTTTTATACACATCATTATTGATATAGCTTTTACGATCGTAATTGTAATTCTCATAATATATCAAAGCTATTCGTTTGGTTAAACTGTGTGCGATTATCTTTATTGTTACATTCATACAATCACATACAATCACTAAACAAGAATTCTTCTAAGTACTTGATAGTGAATTCCGCGTGCTGTCAAGTATATACTCAAAGTATCTCCAACACAACTTGTGTGTTTAGATCCGGTCAAGTGGTATCAGAGACAGGTTCTGATACATTGATTTAGAAGGTCCAAAAGTATTCATTAACTTGCTACCAAGAAGATGGACATGGAGACACCACAAACCTCAATCCTTGCTAAACTCCCCATGCTGAAACAGAATGAATACGATTTATGGCGGCTCAGAATAGAGCAATATTTCATGGTGCAAGACTATGCATTATGGGATATAATTATCAATGGTGATTCATTCAAACCAATTCCAACTGAGGAAACACATGCTGATGGCTCAAAGACAACAAAGCTCAACAC